>CM031240.1:761707542-762907542 GCA_018340775.1 Taxus wallichiana var. yunnanensis
ATTTAGTAATGTTTCCAATTTAAATGTTGGGTTGTCATGGGTTTTGTCAGGGAATTTTGTGGGCGTTATAGTTTAGAAATGGTGAGGCAATTTCAAAACCTAAGAAGCCACAAAGGAAGTTTTTAATGAAATTTTTGGATAAATCATGGGATTCCAACCAACTTTGATGAGAGGTCATTCCAAAGCTTCCATCCCTTCATGTTTATCCAGTCCTAAATTTTGGGTATAACACATGCTACAATTCATTTAGATGATATTTACGTGTTCTTGTTATAGTTTCAAGGGAATGAACAAGATAGCTTTCTAGATGGGAAATATTTAAGGAAACATGAATTTTTAGAAGTTTAGAAAACAATCTTAGATCTTCAAGGCAAGTTAAGTAAAACCAAGTTTTGCGTTTCCTTTTAGAACCATCATTTATCATGGACACATGAAAATTTCTTATGCTTTTATAACATGTATTTTTAATTTTGAAAGTTTTAACAAAGATTTAAAGACAGATTCTTAGGCTAAAAGATTTTGGAACAAGAATGATAGGAGTCTGGTTTGAAATCTATCATAAAATCGTATTTTCGTATAAAAGTGGAAGGGAATCTTCATTTTCAAATACTTAATTTTTCCAAAAGAACTGAAAAAAGAACCAACTCACAAATGTTAGCTGCTTGTCCTTATCTTGTAGCCTTGTTCTGAAACGGAAGAGTTTAAACTATCTTGGCCTGGATTTTAAGTTCTTTCTTCATGCTTTGTAGTACTTGATGATGAAGGCATGGGGTCTCTAGACAAATTTAATCTGCATTCGGGTTACAAACATTGATAATCCTCAAATATTTGATTTAGGTCTCTTTCTTGTGACGATGGACGATGGAACCATTTCCATAAATAAAGATATAAAGAACAGAAAATTCTGAAATGATTTCCACCCAACTTGCCCTGTCAACTGCTCTCATGACTTTACTATACATTGTGCTAGATCACACCATGGCGCACAAATTGCTGCAAGGCTCATTCCCCACACTCTTCACTTCCCAATTGTCTAAACATCCTTACACCATATCTATTTAGTTTTTAAAGGCATCTTTCTTGATTTGCATAAAACTTTGAAATGCTTTTGGGCATAAAAACAATATAAATAATATTTTGAATCATGGAATGAAACACACTTATATACTTTTACCACATGAAGAATTATTCAAGAATTAATACAATTTGTTTCTACTAAAATTATAATCACACTATATTTATAACTACTAGTCACTCCGAGAGGAGCAAGACTACACCGTGAATGGGCCATTAGGAGTTGGGAATGTAATGCAAGGTACTTGTTTGGTGTTTGTAGTTTTGTAAAGTTGGTTGTAAAAAAATACTGCAGTGGTTTACATTTCATACAAAGGCACTGACAAGTTCAGTAATTGCTTTACATTGCCAATACATATTATGTGTAATGAAGTTTAGTATTAAATGATTCCATTTTTTATTTCTCTTGCATTGCAGGTGCTTTTGTGTTTCTTGTGGAATAGGGGAAGAGTGTATTTCTCAGAATAATCTATGCTACATATACAAACAACGGTATGGGATTGGGAGAAACATATTAATTTTAAAAATTATAACAATGTTAAAGTAATGTAAATGTAGGGACAATGTATATATTGAGCAGCAATGGAAGATAGCATTTGTAATATGTATTTGAAATGTATGACTGATAGACTGTAACATATGGTAAAGAAATAAGAGGGAAAAGTAGTCATATGAAATCTGTACAACAATCAGTTAAGGAGGATATTGGCTTGTTTAATTTTGAAATTGTTTAAAGTGATGCATACTAATAAAACACAGTTTCAAAGTTGATTAAGTGCATGATTAAAAATAGAAATATAGAGGCAACACATTTGGACATGCTAGCCAGAAACTCCAATGTCATCAACCATTGCAAGCTACATTCAATATGTAATGCAAATGTTTTCTTTGCAGAGAATGGTAGATATATATACACGTTACAAAATTCTTGGTATACATATCTAAGGCTTAGAGAGCTATACATTGTATGTAGGTTCTTATTTATGTGATGGTTTTATACTGACATGCATAGAATTAGGAAGCATGTGGCATTCATTTGTAATTTTCTATATTAAGTATGATTTTCCCGTGCCAGTTGTGCCTTAGACTATCATGTAGAGGGGTGATAAGGTGGGCTTTGCAGATGCATGTTTGATTATTATTTGGAGTGCTTGACGTTATTCTACCAATAAATTGTAGGCATTTGTAATATGGGGATTTATGGTTAGAATGGTTGTATTGGTGATATGGGTAGCTTCTATGAAATCTAGGCTTGATTCTCATAGTGTGTTGTTCACCAAGTAGTTTGTGGCCAACTGTGAGTAAGATAAAATCCATGCTTGCCAATTAGTTTTAGGTCACTATTGTTGAGGGTTCATATTAGGTATAGGTGCGAGAACAGTTCCCACTCGTCCATATGTAGTAGTTTTGTTTTTGACATGTCTACTTTAAAGCTAGTTGTATCAGTGTTGTAGTTAGTAGGAGGTGCATGTTCTATATGCCAACGTTGATATGTCGGTAGGAATAGATCCCAATTATGGGTTAAGGTTTCTTTGCATATGTTTATGTCATCCAAAATATTATGAAAGGGTTTGTATAGCAAGAGATTTGTGAAACAAAAGTCCTCATATCCTGTCGGCCCAATAATACGAGTGATTTTAGTGTGGGGGAAATAATATAACAACTACCTTTTTTATCTCTATTTCCATTGATTTATTTTTCATTGTTTATGATATGACCATGATCTTGCACATTCTATCAAGTTTTAGGGTTCTAAGAATGTTTTTCTTGTCATGTACGCAAAAATAAATGTTGAAAGTAATCCTTGTAGTGGCTAGTGTTGCAGAATATACTTATTTTTTTAACCCACATAGTGAAGTATAAATGTACAACTACATAATATTAAAGATATTTTCAGTAACATGTGGCATGTTTTCTATGCACCTATAGCTTGGTCAGTATTTGTTTTGGAAAATAGCTTACTATATGCAGTCTTCACAGTGCTTTGAGTTTCAGTGGTATTTTCTATCCTTACTAACATGTGGTGGTTTTTCGGTCTGCCTTAGCTATGTTTGTAGCTATATATTTCAAAATTGAATGGTCTGAAACAACTGGTTGGAACATTATGAGTTGGAGGATAGTACGGTTCCCCATGTATGTTTTGGCACAGTGTGGAGATGTTTTGAATAGGCCAAGGGAATTTTTACTTACAATATATTTTCCATCCTTTCTTTCTTAGGCATGTAGATGCAATGCACATCATATGGCATTATACATGGTTAACCATTTCTTCATTTAATGTGTGTCGGTTGTAATGCCCCCAACCTACCTTGTCTCGGTCAAAGCATTATCCCCCTTGTTTGGCATGAGATTTTCCTAATTTCCTATTATCCCTTGTCTCCTTGAAAGTGGATGCGTGGAGATGCTTTGGGGAGTGGGATGCCTACAATTCCTTTCTTTTCCTTATGAGCTTTTAATTCTGTCTGTGTTGTTTTGACCTGGGCATTCTTGGTTGGTGTAAGTGCCTTGAAAAATAGCCGCCTGCAGTTAAGACTGTATTTGTTTATTCTTTTTTTTTGTAGAAGTCTTGTTTTTGTAGTGGTGGATGCGCCTTTCTCCCTGGTTGGTGGCAGACAACATTGATTGGGGATGGTTGTCTCATTGATTGTCTTTGCCTCAGTTCCTACTTCAGCCTGTACCTGGTCCTTCTGTTAATGGCCGCTCAGACTATTCCCTTGTTTCCTTTTTTTTATTGGAGGGCATAAGCAAAAGAATGGGATGAAAATGTAGCTGAAGGTGAACTGAGATGAGAGAATAGGAGATCATGTTGGTGGTGGTGGCGGTAGGAGGCAGCAGGCACGTTGCAGTAAGGTAGAAGCCCTTTTGAGCGCCTCCAACAAGCAGGTTGTCCAACTATGTTGTTGTCTATTCAGTATCGACTGCATCCTCAAATTCAAGATTCTCCTTCAAGATAGTTTATCAAAATCGACTTTGTGACAGTGAGAGTGTACCAGGAGACCTGATGAAATGTATTTGCAAAGATTCACTACTGAGACCTTGCTTGTTTTACGTTGTAACTCATGGAAGAGTATCTCATAGAGGCGGATCTGTTTTATATCAGAATATTCACAAAGCACAAATTGTCTTGTTGTTTCTTTTCTTCCATTTCTGCCCTATTGAGCTCCCCATTTAATCCCAATTTACTGTCTTGATCGTAGAGACTCCCCTTCCACCATCCACAGAAACCACTCACGTCTACTGTTTGCTTCCAAAATGCATTGTTTTAAGTCACGGCTTAACAGGTTTTAGCATATGATCCTGGTATCACATACTTAGAAGCCACCGAACTCAATGTGTGACGGACTACTGTATAGTTGATGGAGCATTTTACCCGTCCCATACTACAATACTGGGACGACAGATTGAAATTATAAGGCTCTTGATTTTTTCGCCGGTAGAGAGAATCTGTTCATCTGCTAGATTCGATCCATATGGTCACACAAATTCGACAAGTTTTTGGTGAAAATTTGGAGATAAACAGAGGAAGAACACTTCAGCCTTTCGAGGGACTTTTTTTTTATCAGGTATTTGTTTGGAAAACCATTTCAGCACTTCATATGGTACAGTTTACAAACACAGATATTTTGGCAAACAGCTGATAAATGCAACCAGCCTGGCCATAGAAATTCAGCAAGTGGTTTAGCCGAGAAAACATACTATATAGTTGAAATTGTAATATTGGTCTAATTAGTAGCTTAGGAAGAACACAGTATCAAGTTTTTTTCATATGCAGTGCTAGACAACAGTGCAAATGGCCACGACAGTTGCACCTCTCTGCAGTTGGCTTATTGCCGCATGTGTTTCTAGGACTACATTTGAAGTGTATAGCGATGAGCCAAAGGCTACGTCTTCTCCTTTGGGAAGGAGGGCTAAAAGGTGAATTGGACGTTCCAGACAGTTGTCAGCAAGTTACTCATCGAGTCTACCTTGTAAGGATCATGCAGAAGCAGGAGGAAGTTTGGTTTCCCTGTGTGGTTCAATCCTTCAAGGCTTGGGTTCGTGCTTTTCCTTTGAAGCATGTCCAAAGTACAATAGCTCCCAGTTTTTTTTTGTATAAAGACAGCTTCTTTGGATCCAAACCTATTAAGTTTTGTCGGAGGCAGCAGAAATTAAGAGCTACAGGCAGAGCAATGGCTGTTGCTGTGCAACCTGTGAAGGATCCAACAGAGAAGAAGAAAATCGCTACCAAGCAAAGAAGGGCAGCTTGAGACGATCAATACATGGGAGCTCATGGAAGGGTTAGAAGACAATACTGGAAGCAGTCCTTTGGTTGTGGTTAACGAGATTTCCATGAAGAAATCTGTCGATCAAACGCTAGACCGGTCATTTTCTTTTCACAGCGTCAAGGACGTCGAACAGCTTGCCAGAGACGATCCCAAACGCTCCGTCTGGCACAGAGTTACTCCCGGCGTGAAGCTCGCCGACGAAAAGCTCAAGTTTTCATCCAAAGCAATGGAAGAGGCAGGAGGGCGAAGCTGAATCTGGAGAAAAAGGCAAGATATTTCTACACTTTTCTACTGTTATTTTATTTAAAAATATTGTGAAATCGAACCACTTTTCCTTGCATTGATTTGTCAGTTGGATGTCATGATGGGAGATTTCCCTTTCTGCTTGTTTCTTCTTGTTTTAGCTTTTATCGTTGATAGTATGTGGGTCGAAAGGATGCGTGTGCCCTCTCCTTTGAATGTTATGTTTCTCTTACTCGAATGATAGACCTTCGTCTGTTTGTTTATGTATTAATTCTTCTCTGCGATTGAGTTGCAAGTTGTTATGTTGATCAACTAGTATTTTCGATATCATGGAAGTAAGTTTACGATAACTATGAAGCTCCTCCCTAGCACCCAAGTTGTCTTTTGACATTTTTTTGTTAGCCCTTCGCAAGTCCCTTTGATAACCTTTTGGCATCGAGAAAGAAAGGTTGTAGGATTGTGTGAGCAATGCGTGGGCTAGCCAGCTTAGAGTTTTGGTATTAAAACTGGTAGAATAAAAGTTACGTGTTGTCATGCAATGTGTTTTGCCGTCTTGCGTGTTTAGACTCTTATACTATCTTTCATCTTGTTTCTAGGATTTTAAGGCCATCCTCAGGAAGTACCTTGACCATCCCTATCAACTTGAACCATAACTAACTTTTTGGATCAACTAAGCTTGAGGTTTCATTGTGCGAATCCAGTACCTCGTTGATACTAGAATAGTTTGGTCTAATCCCCTCTCGAATTATTGCTTGACGTGGCGCTCTTCTATTTTTCCTAACTTCCATTATTTTCTCCTTGTAATGTTAATTTGTTAATTAATATTGGGCGCTTTTATGCACGTAATTTACCGTAATAGTTTGTGATGGAAATTTCATTAAATGTGATTAACCTTCGGGAAAAACTCAGCTTTCATTTGATAGTCTTATGGATTCATAGCGGAAGGTTTTGTTTTGATAATGTCACTTAGAAGTTATGTTTGTATCTTTGTGCGATGGTCGACTGTGTTACCAAGGGTTGCCGTAAATATGGTTGTTTTGGGATGTGGGAAATTTATTTTAAATTAACCAAACATTAGTATTGTAGTGGAGGTTTGCAAATCTTTAGTGTTATAAAAACTTGTTGATGACATTATTGTATACTCTTGTTGGACGAAACCCCCTTCTTCTCTCGCGTGTTTCTTCTAGCTTGTAAGACTTTGACCCTTCCTGGATGATTGGTAGATCCCTTTGTAGTTAATGGTCAAAACTAGTATACCTTGCCTTCACTTCGAAACTTATGTTATGTGTATACTCTATTTGAGTTCCGGTTTGAAACTCAATTATACATGGCTTTTTGTGTTAATTTTTGAAACCCGTGGTTCCCCTTTCTTGGGCCGATCAACTCTTGTCCTTTTAGAAATATATTATTTTAGTCTATACGTATGGTATCTTTGAAATTTTTTCTAGATGGTTGGTATATATATCAAAACTCAATCTTGTAATTATTGTTATTTACTTACTTGATGGGAATTCTATTGTTCTTTGCTAGATTGTTTATTTCTCCTTATAGGGCCAAGGGCCATTCTCATACGATTGTTACTTTCATTGCTTTTGCTCCTAACTGAAGTACAAGGTCTTCTCCTTCTTTGATTGGCATGATGAAGACTTTATTATAACTTGATGTGTTGATAGTGTTTAGAGGTTTGAACCAATTCTTGTAATAAAGTGCTTCCTTTTTGTGGTATTGTTAGATAATAGTTATGGTGGTTTTGTGTAGCCTTATCTTGCTCAGTTCTCGTGAACTGACTCTTGTAGAAAATTTGGTTATGGTTGTTGAGTGACTTTGTTGGAGTATCGTATTTTAAGAATTGATGTAATCTTGTTTTGTTCCTGTAAATGAGTGTTGCTACAACCTTGCCTTGAGAATAAATTTTGAGTTAAACCTTGATATGACTTAGTAATAAAGTGTCATAAGTAAACTAACATGGGATTGTTTAATACTTCTGGAAGTTAAATTAAAAGTTGCATTCAAATAAAGTAACGTAGGGGTCACCAACTTGAGAGCAAGAAATTCTCTAAGTAAACAAGGGCAAGACTATCATTGCAAGTAAACTTTATATCATGATAACCCTAGCTCCTCTAGTGAACATTATTTCCTTTTATGGTGAAATTTGTAAAATGACCCTAAGGTGAAATGAACTGTTAGTTGTTTGAAGATGATAAGATTTAATAAGCCAGAGAAAACAAATTGGAGACCTCACCATCTTTCTCACCGCCATTTGGAAAGTAAATTTTTACTTCTTGTTAATACTTTTAAATGCGAAGCCTAAGTAAAGTTGTTAATTCAGTTAAGAGCCCTAGCTTCAATTTAATACTGGCAATAACTAATGAGGTCCTAAAAATGTTTCATCTCGACCTTCTCCCTCTAACCCTTTTTCAAGGCACCTTATATCTCTTCTCTTAAGTGTGTTGAACTTAAAACCATGTTGTCTTGTGGGCAAGAACGAATCTTAGTAGCGTTAGTGGTGATCAGATGGCCTTGTGGAATTTAATTACTCCTTTTTCTTGATAAACGAATTAAGCAATTAAAGGTCATAATAGAGAAGATTTAAAGATAATTACTCTGTGTAAAAAGAATAAATTTAACTTGGTAAGATGAATTGTATGAATCATATCCTGAGTCTCCTTGAAAACGTAAGCTAAGAATTGCAAGATGTCTTTTTAAAATAAATAACCCCCAAGAATATCTCCTTGTGGTTGGCCCTAACTGTAAGTGTGTTCTGTGATTGGACTTCTATGTTGTCTTGTCAAAAAAAAATGTATTGTCCTTGATAGGTGTGAACGTTTCCGTGCTGCCTTTATGGCCATCCTTGTATCAAGTTGTTCACAGTGTTAGTTGTATCCTTGGTGACGACATGTTGCATCATGTTATGTGTCAAGCAAGTCAAAAAAAGTTATCCTGTATTTCTTTGTATTGTTCGTGTGTGTGTGATTTTGGGTCGTTACATCGGTGTTGGAAACAACTATAGTTGAAGTAGTCAATAAGTATGGATCATCAAGCCCTGAGTGATCCATATGAGAAGTGGTTGTAAATTTTAGCCTAGTGTTCCATGTTATGACAAAGCTATCGAAGTAAGATTTTGCAGTGTTGATGTCTTCTATGGTGGTCCAGTCCAATGTTTCCATGTCAAGGATATTATGTAGCCATATAAAACCATGAATGTGGGTGGAACCTCTATCCTACCACTTGAATCCGGATAAACACATTGTGTTAGTATGTAAAAGGTATAATATGGTGTTTTTTAGTAAGGAATAGTGTAAAATTGGTATGTTAGTAAAATTACCTGTACCTAAAGTCCTTCGTGTGTGAGTATTTATATAGGATTTATTCATGGAAAATGGAGAACCTAGTGGTCATATACATGGATGTCAAACACAGTACATAATTATGTTATTGATTATCCATTTATGTGAAATGCTACCTGATGTAGGAGGCTGGATAGGCATGTCTTTATGAAGTTCAGGCCATTTACTGTCAGCACCGCTTAGGGTGAAGAATAATGTTGTGGAGCCTAGATGCGCGATCATATCTGAAAGTTTGATTTTGCATTGGTTTGTTATTTTTTCAACTGGAAGGTGCTCTAATAAATTGTGTAGGTTATCCACAGTTGTAGTTGAGCTTTTTTCAATGTTTTATTTAGCAAATATAGGTAATATATCCTGATCTCTATGGCGCATCATAAGTTTCAGTAGGAAATAAGGAAACAATGTGTGGGTGTCACAAAAGGATGTGCACATTACTATTAAAAATGTCTTTAATTTTACCTTTCTTTGATATTTTACACATTTTTGTATTAAATTTGAAATATTTCCCTTATTATTCTTGGAATTTACCTCGATATGAAATTTTTGATATAAAGTAGATTGCAATACTAATATTCTTAAAATTGACACAATATTGATGATGTTTACATTGATGTAACAATTTTGGTGGATGTTGGATATCCAACCATAATATTTATCACATTGTGCATGAAATTGTATTTGAGGAAATTTTTTTGATTGAAAAAAGATCTTGTAAAGCCTTTTTTCAATTAACAAAAGAGTGGTATTTCTTAAACACACTTAAAAACTATGACAAAGTGTATTCAATAATCAAATACAACCTAATTAGTTGTACAAATAATAAGAAACGACCATAATGAAAAGCTATAACACTATTACAAGGTATTGTAAAATATCTAAAGTTTAAACTTACAATTGTGCCTTAATTATGAAAAATGAAAAAATAAAAATTTTAGACATAGCTTGATAGTTGTCTCCCATGTGGAACTACACTGGGAAGAGAAAGTCATATGGGTGCAATATTGGGTTTGCTAAACACACTAAATGTTATCCACTTAAGAAACAATGTACACAAAATTTCTTGCGAGAGGATTAAATGGTATCCTAACAAGATGAAAACATTTCAAGTAGTCATGCAATTGAATTCCTCATTACCTAATCTTCATCTTGCTCACCAATTTCTCCATCTATTCTGCAATCTATTTAATATCATATTAGCACAAGCCACCAGTCAGAAGCCAAGCAGGTAAAATAGCTGTCAGAAACGTTTGCTTTTCGAATTTACGGCTATCTACACAGTTATTATCATGCAGCGGCCATATGTATTTCAACAAATCCAATTCCTTTTTAGTAATCTGAATATAAAAATAGAGAAACAGAACTGCAATGCTAGAAAAAGAGTCCAGACTGTGGAGGCAGTACATGTTACAGAAAGTCTTAAGCAACACCACGTTCAATAAAGTAACCTCAACTGGAACAGTGGAAAACACTGGATAGGGAGGTCGAAGCTAATTATGTATGGATTTAGCTAATTGTAATTACCAAAACAACTACATAGATCATGGTGTTACCTACAAATTTACTTTATGATAGGGGGAAGGGTGTCACAATGTGGGAGAAGGAAGGTTGTGACATGTGTAACAAGAACCCATTTTATTTGAGGCTTATCATCATCTTTCCCGTAAAGCGTATCTTTGAGTAAACCAGATCTGCTTTGTGAGCCAACCATTTTTGTATATCCTCTTCTACAGGCTATTTAACAAAACATCTCCGAGAAATAAAAGAATTACATTGCATTACACACAAACCGTTTGACAAAATGTTTCCACAAAGTAGAAAGTGAGGCTTTTCATTGCACACACACTGTTTGACAAAATGTCTCAAAGAAAATTACTCAATATTAGATTGCACATAAACTATTTATTGTCTCAAGGAACACACAAATAATAGTAAATTATACAAGTTCAATGCTTTGTCTCCTAGTTTAGAGTGCATAACTTACTGTTTCAAAAATGTTAGAGGAAACAAAAATACTGATGGATCATGCAATGTGATTTGAAATGTCAACATCTGTTAAATAAATCACAGTTTCAAGAAGCTTTTCCTACAAAAATCACAAGTCTTTTCAAAAACAAATTCTACAAATTATCAAATGCAACAATTTAAAGGCTATTCTAAATTAGATTGCATACAAATTTTTGATAAATTCTCAGCATATACAACAATATACATTATACAAAAAAACCAATGTTTTGGCTTCAAAAGCATCAATTTAGGATAGTGTATATCAGATTGCATAGTAACTGTTTGATAAAATGTCTCAGAGAAAATGACACAAATAAAGGCATCATACTACAGTCCAATGCATCTGGAGGCCAGTATATAGCAGACTGCTTACAAACTGTTTGATTAAATGCTTACAAGAGAATAACAAAAAAGTACGTTATACAGTAGTTCTATACATTTTCTCCCAATGCAGCAATTCAATCTATAAAAAAACACCAAAATATTGGTTTCTATCCTCTCTCTCAATATGGCTTTTGTGGAGAGAATAATTGTCAAACCAAAAACAACTATCCAACTTGATTAGCCTACATAATCTTCGCAAAGACAAGAAGGAATTGTGTTTTAATTACCATTTTGCTTCCGACAATGTAAAACAATTGATAAACACTTTCCTGGTGGCTACTACAATAACTGAAGTTCTATAGAACTTATCCGTCGGTTGAACAGAAAAATTTGCAATGATCAACTACTCTATTTGTTCTGAGCTTGATTATGCGCTGCACGACACATAAGAAGCTGAAAACATTAGCACACCTTCTTATTTAAAATTTTAGCCGTCATTGTTTGTTATACAGATATGCAAAATGCCGGCGGACGTTTCATGCAAATGACATCAATGACATCTGGTAGTGATGTCATTGATAACATCTACCAATGCAAAATTCTACATAGCAAAATAGAGATTCAGGGAATCTTTTAGCCACTTGTTAATCGGTATCGTACTAAATTGAAGGAACATAGCCAATTAATTATGTTGGGTAAGCGGCCTCTTGTTTTTGCATGAAGCGAAAAAACAATGTGTCTCAGTTGGGGTCTGGCTCCGGTACTGAGGGGGACCACATGCAGGATCGGAAACTGTGCAGGTCTCTCTTCCTAACCATTTCCTAATCGTGTCTCTGAATATTAGAAAGGTTTTTATTATGTTGGGATACTACAGGTTGCGAAAATTTTGCAAAGGCTATGAATCAACACCTGTTTATACAGACAGTTATTGTAATTATTGTAGCTCTCTCTTCCTCTGCATTTCCTCATCAGGTCCCTCCCCCTCATCATTTTCACAATTCACAACTAAATTCAAGTCAAGTCTTTCACGACCGAAAACTTAGGTCTACGTGGTCTAATGAAATGACGCAGCCGCCTTGTTGTTTTTGTTTTTGATTCGCACTAGAACCAGAAACATGGGACCTACGTTGTGCCCATTCGAGGAAAAAACGAGTGGAAAAAAACACTATTTGAACCCTGTAAATACCCTACCTAATTCATGGAAGTGGCATCCACTGCAATTGCCGATCAGTAGAGTTGAGCGATGGAAATGTAGATGCATATGAATTTGAACATGTTGGGGTATGTTGTATTGGTCATTGTGTCATTTTAAGTCATTTACAGGGGATTTCGTTTTGGGATGAAGTTACCGCCAAGTCTTGGCGGGTGACCTGTAATTGGGAGCCTGCATCTTCTAGGCAGTTTGCCCCACAGGTCCTTAGATCAACTTTCCAAAAGGTACGGCCCCATCATGTATGTCAAAGTGGGCTCCATTCTCTGCGTTGTTGCATCCTTCACCAACATGGCACACCTATTTGTCAAGACGCAAAGCCTTGTTTCCTCAAGTACACCGGCATCTACAATTACTCTGATATAACGTGCTCTCCCTACGGAGATCAATGGCATTCGGCTAGGAAAAAATGTTGGATGGAGTTGTTCAGCAAAAGGGGGTTGTAGTTGTTCAAATACATTAGAATGGAAGAGGTGTGCAGCATGGTGGCCTCTGTTTTCCGAACCTCCGCCGGCGCTCTCCCCGTCCATCTGAGAGAGGAGACGTACACCGTGAGCAATAATATTATATCTCGAATGGTGTTGGGGTGGAGATATCTGGAAGAGAGAGCGAAACACAAGATAAAGCCGCATGAATTCAAGGAGTTGTTCGTGCTCAACGGCGTGTTTAACATTGGAGATTACCTTCCATTGCTCGACTTCGTCGATCTGCAGGGGTACGTGAAAAGAATGAAGGCGGTGAGAAAACGGTTGAATGTTTTTCTGGAGGAAGTGTTGGAAGAACACGAGAGGAGGAGGAGCACATGCAGTGACAGGTGGAGGGATGAGAACATTACTGGCAGAGAAGGATGACAGGTTGCTTTAAGCATGAGAGCGTCGTCGTAAATAGCCTAGTGCAGCGTAGAAACACGCCTTCAACGTAATTATACTTTGAACTCAAATGTACGTTCGAAATGCTAAGAATAATTGGCAGGGATCTGTAACATCAAGTGGAACCAAATGGGTGTGTTTAACTTTAGACAATAATGTATCGTACTTCTCATCAGAATTTAATATTTTTGATGTCCGCGAGGTGGAATGGTACATAGTAAATGTTCCGAATTATTGTATCTAAGTTTCTAAAATATGTAGTATCCTTGAATGCTCGAGATTAAAGTTCATCTCAATTTAATGTTTTGTTTTTAAAAATATGTTGTATCTTTATTACGCCGAAGGCGTTCCCCCTATGGGAAAGACCTTTGCGGACGTTTCTGCGACTGAGTTAAATTTGACGCGTTTTGGCCGCCGTTTGGACGTTTTCACGTTTTTAACAGCTTTTTTTTGGGCATTTTCTCATTTTTTGCAGCTTTCAATCTTGTCTAATTTGCTCGCCTTAGAAGTTAGGATCCAATCATTTTGCTTCTGTGATCATGAAAGTATCCTCAAAAAGGTTTTCCTCGGCTTTTGGAGAGCTGCGAATGAGTTTGACACGGGAATGTTTGGTTTGTCGTAGTTTTTAAGTTCCCATTTCTCGACCGTATGGAGTCCACCTAGATTTTTTTTACAGAATAATTGTATAGTTTTTCAGTGCACGGTGAATGTATGTTTACAAGTCGATATGCATTTGAAAGGTAGGGATAAGATAATGTGTATTATCAATCAATATTTTGAAATGTGCAAAAGTAAATCAATTTTCAGAAAGCTACAGAGAATTATTGAAATGGGTAGCCTGTACCAGTGTATTATCTGTTTTCATGTTCTGATCTTTCAATTCATGTTCTATTAAGTATCTTTAACAGTGAACGTGTCAGTATTGCACCTTTTTTCATTATGTGGTATTTTTTTGGTGCATTAGTTAACAAGTTAAAGGGTGTGGAGGAGTCTGTAATCGTAGAAAAGTGCAAATTTCCTTATCGGGCTGCTTAAAACCTTGTCTTGGGGTTTCATTGCAAAAATATTCATATATCCGTTATTTGATTACCTCCAAAGCCCAAATCAGGAAGAAATCACCTACATAAGGAGTTAAAAAGGATTAAAGTGGTTGCAGAGGGTTTGCATTTGTTTCAAGAAAGATCTGATTAACATTTTCTAGGACTGTATGTGACAAGCGAAGAGACCTAATTGGTTAATTATAACTTGTGAACTGGGTGTGATCCACAGAGAGTTAGGTTTTGAAACTTAGTAGTCCTTAATAACTCCGAGATCCGGTGTATAAAGAGAAATACAAATCACCTAGCAATCATTGAATAAAAGCATCTGTCAAGCTCCCATTCAGAGGATAGGGAAATAGGGGATGTTTAGAAGTACCCCAAAATCTTAGGCACAATATTTGAATACCAAAATTTGATTGGGCCAAGAGCTGGAACATTTGAAATAAAGTCCATGTGCTACACATCATAGAATATTAGAACACACTGAATTTGGATTTTCATAAAAACAGTACAAGAATATGCATTTAAAATATTGAACACCAGCCACATTATCACCGTAAGTAATACATAGCAGAAATCAAATGATTATATCACAAATAAATCTGCAAATTACATGCGGGAATGTAAACTTTTAAAAGGAATCAAACAAAACACAATGGCGACGTTTTGTTGCAAAATCTCAAACATAGATACAGAAAATAAATGAAGCACTATGTACAATTAATCTATCGAGACAATTTAACAATGAATGCTTTAGTTTTGATAAGTCGCAAGGTGTGATTCTCTTGTATTTTCAACCGGTAAAATGAAAGGCAAAGCTTGATTGAAGAGATTGACTCGTCTTTAAAATCAATGAGCCATATATATAGAGTACTAGGCAACAAATTCAAAGTGGAGTTAACCTCTTCAATCAGGCATCAACTATGAAGAATAAGGAATTAAGAAATTTTTAATTCCCAACCGATGAGAAATGAGGATTCATTACTGAAAGTCTCAAATAGCAACATGTCTTTCAATTTCCCTGGATGTTAAAATTAACATTAACAGTAGGACCTCCTTTGGGTGCTAGGGTGCATATAAAGGAATTACAACGGATTGATTGTATAGATTCTTTTCTGGGTTAAACTTCGACTATAATAAATCATCGGAATAAAAGCTTGATATACAGGAAAAATTCTTGAAGAGCATTGTATGAATGGATAATAATTGCTTCCTCCACATGCTTCTAGGACTTAGCTACTGCTTTTCTATGAGAGGGATCTACAGAATGTTTGTATTCAAAATTAATAGACCTTACAAATTAGATTTTTTCAAGATATGCATGTCCATGTACCCATTGAACGGTCCATAAAAAAAAAATGATGGCAATGTTAATTTTGGCTCACTTCCAATCTCCCTTGACATCGCCAGTTGGAACCAATGTTAGTTTCGTGGTGCCATTCCAACTGTAGTTGGAAGTTGCGTAGGATTGAAACATTTGAATCTATCAAGAAATGCCTTAGAGGGTCTTATTCTAGAGGCAATGGAAAATTTGAAATATATCATTGACCTAGAGCTTTCGTCAAATTTCTTAACTGGTCCACTACCAAAACTCCTCAAGAAACTTCAAGTGCTTTGCTATCTGAATCTATCTTCCAATAGAGTCATGGGAGAAATTCTAAAAGAGGGGTTTTCACTAATGCCACTGCTATCGTTTTACTTAATGGAAATGTTGGCCTTTGTGGACCAAGGAAATTATTGTTACCTGAATGTCCAAGTCAAAAAAGTGCTTCACATTTCAAAACAGAGATAGTGGTAGCTGTTAGTGTTAGTGATTTTGTGATATGTTGTTTACTTTTGGTTTTCTTATGGTTTTAGGGGTAGGCAACGTTAGATCAGTGTACAGAGGAGATTTGAGATATGATAGAGTAGGTGATGTGACATTGATGGAAACTCAGATAAAATATTTAGAACCTTGTTAATACAGTTTGTGACTGAGCCACTTAGTTGAGAAACTTGATGATGTGGGAAGTAACATTATAAATATGAGATTGGTTAATACATCATTATATTTTGATAGAGGACATCCTTGCATTATATTTTTAAAGAGCTCAAAATGAAAATCGTGTGGATGTCATTTGCTCTCATTAAGGTTTTAATGTGTTGGAGCTTCCTAGGCAAGGGCAAGCTCAAATACCCTGTTCAATTCTCATAATATTTAGACAACATAAGTTCAAGTTTGTTTACCAAAATCTTGCAATGGGAAACACACAATGAAACAAGAAGAATGGAAAAGGGACTGCGCATAAGCTATATTAACTTTAAACCACTGGTAATAGACCCACTATTTAAACACAGTAATGTAATTTCATGAAACTCCAAAAAATGCTTCTCATCAATGCACGACTAGCAATATATTTATTTTTCTAAAATTCATGTTTTTAACAATATCACAACAACCGGTGAATGAGTTGCAGAGATTCAAGTTAGCATTACATCATATCAACATACAATTTTCATTTTTAGAAATAGTGTGACCATTGACCAGTGATTGACAGTTTTTTCTTTCTTTACCATTTGTTCTTTAGTGTCCCTGACTTCATAATAACACCACAAAACCTGCAAAGATATCATTAAAACCTGGCACATCTCCTCTTTTTCAAAACTTTAATACGAGTATACTTAGTAAGGTTTTTCTTTTCTTTCTTTAATGCATTTAAATTTTGTTTTTGTGTACATGGCTAGAGTGTTTGACGGTCCATTATGATTGGAAACTAAGTTAGAAGCATCAAACATCGAATCTTGCGAGTCTGCATGGATATTTGATTTCTCCACATGGAAACCTGTTGTATTATGATTACATGGTAAATTGAAGTCTGTGGGACATCCTACACTGTGAGTACAATGATTATGTTATGAAGAAGAACGGAGGAGTCAAGACTACTATCACTCAACAAAAAACAACTCGTCGTAAATACTACCCTCTACTTTGATAGCACCTCCACTACTACTTTACTCAAACTTCTTGTATCCAAAGTGATATCAAATGTATTCATGTTTAGTGCAAATAAAATTGGCCACAAAAGGCAACCACTTATGATATAAAATCTGCAAATATACGGAAGTCTTCATGTATTCATGTTTAGTTCAAATAAAATAGTCCACAAAAATCTACCACTCATAATATAAGATTTGCAAATGTGTATTAAATGTAATGCTCTATCCCTCTAAATCAAATAACATATATTGTTCGGCGTTCACATTGCATTGTACACATGCGATTGCTAGTTATAATTCTAGTAATCTAGGAAGCAACCATGAAAAGCGCTAGGAACCTCCTTGAAGAGAAAACAAGTTCTCACATAACATTCACGATCCCAATTAATATTCATGCTAAAACTTAGTATTAATATTAATCCTCAAACTTTAGACAGAATTTAATGCGAGTATTTCGTATTCTAAAGAAATGGATATATTGTATTGTATTTATAAAATACTATATATTACATTTAAAGTATAATAAATTAAATTTAAATATTCTCTTTTTATGTTTTAATTAGTGAAACCATAAACCTTTAATGTTATTAAGTATACTTATTAATAAATATATTTTATTATTTTATTGTAATATGTTAATGACATAATTACTTTATTAATGTATTAAAAATTAGTAATATAGATTTTATAACAATCTCTCAAAATATAAGTTAAAAATTATTGTAATCTTAACAATTACAATTTAATAAATAAATTGTAAGTTATGACCATCCTTTTGAAATTTATGACTAACTTTATATATATAAACACACATACATATACATACATACATACATACATATTTCTATATAGTGTGTAGATATATTGTATATGTACGTATGTGTGTATGTGTGTGTATACACACACACACACACACACACACACACACACACACATACATACATACATATATGTATATATGTATGCACACACACAAATACATATAATAACTATATATTAACTAACGTTTAATATGAAGGAGGAGAGTATAACAACTTTAATAGGAGTTTCATGGTTAGGAAAAAACTTTTTCAATAAGTAATATGTATTTTTCATAGAAAAGAATCCGAATAAGAAAATAATAATATCATTATATTTCTATAATTTTCTTTTCTTTTCAAAAAATACTTTGTTCTAGATAATAAAAGTGGAATTGTAAAAATTGCAAAGAAATTGTTATCTTATACAAATCTATACATAAATATTGATTGTGATTGGTTTCTGAATTGAAATTTTTGTCTTAAGTTTTTTTATAAAACAAATGACATGTTGTATGTTAAAGTTTCCTAGTTTTACTGATACTAGTGATTTGTGATTCATTTCTTGAGCTGATATACATCTTAAGTTATCTTTTACAAAACAATTGAAATGGAGATGCGATGCTAAAGTTGTCCACTTTTAACAATACTACCCCAACATCACAATAACATGGAGGGGCAATGTTAAAAGTTTCCCACTTTTAACAATACTACAAAAACCTAGTACATTTAAAGATTTTTGTTTAAACATCGTCAGCTATAAATAAATTATGTAGAGATGCTCTTCCACTTCATCAATAGAACTATAACATCCAACTTAGCATACGATGGTCAAATATTCAACTAAAAAAATGATATGAGAGAAGAAAAAGTTTTTCGTATTCAATGCTCTTGTAATTTTCTAATTTTCTATCTAAAAATTATTATTGTATTTGTATTTCAAAGCTTTGTTCAAGGAAACTTGCTTTGTTAAATTGTTGAGCTAAATTATGTTCTACTTATTGTTCAAATGCCCATCGGGAAACGATAGCAAAGGTGTGTCGAACTTTCCATTTTAGTCTCATAGTACTTATTCTTGAAAGTACATCCTTTGCGTATACTATTTATAATTTTTATACATATAAAAGTTAAACTTTCTCTATTATCATCAAATGTACATATTTCAATATTATTATTGTAATAAAGAATATTTACGGTATTGTTTATAAATTTTTTTGATTTAATAGGTTTTTTTTTCCAAAATATTTATTAAAAATAAAATTAAAACATTGAATATTTAAGTTTATTTTTATGTTTAAATCATTCTAAAATAAGTATTAGATGCACATATTAAAAAATATTGATAATAATTCATATTAATAATAAAGTTGTAATTTTTATTTTTATTTAAAAATTATTGTAAAATGTATAATTAAATTTTGTTTGAAGATGTTAAACATTGTTTGGTTTATTTGTGAAGTTGATAAGCTTACATATTTTGATGGTGTTGATTCCCATTCCCAAGAAATATTTAGTTAAAGGTGATCACTGATTTAGATGTACACTTACTCCACATTATAATTCACTATATATTTCCATACTATAGATGCCCCGTAAATAGCTACATAGGTAAAGATGGTAGCTAACGTAAATAAATGACTACCGTATATTATAATTCACTATATATTTCAAACCAAAAATGGACGTAGATACATAATTTTATGTATTTTTACCCACTAGAATACCTAGACATTCAATTAAAAAACATAATTGAAGATCCACAATCATTGACATAGTCAAGGAGTTGCGAATAAGCTATGGACAATGTATCAAGCCAAATATTTAGTGAACAAGATTGTTCTAAAAAATACTTAATCAAGTACAAAGCATATTAATAAGTTCAATTATATCATATGTCAATAAATGTCCATTAATGTTGTAGTGCCCATTTCTCTTTGACATTATATTACTATGATTTTGCTTACAATGGACTAGAGACTTGGACTTTGTTATCATATTTGATCAGTAGACATTGATAGATGGACATTATGATATTTGATTAGTATTTTGATAGACATTATAGATATTTTGATTACAAATATGTGGTGACTCATAGTATGAATTATATGCATGGATTGATATTTTAGTATTGATGATGATCTAGAGTTACTACCTTCTATATATATACTGACACATTGGATTTTGATACATAGATTTTATTAGATGATCTAGCTAGTCTTGTGACCCCATTGTGTTAATGAAATGAAATTATTGAAATATCTTGAAAGTGTACACAATTGGTGAACTTACTTTATTTTATTGATGATTTAGTGTGTTAATTGATGATGTGAATTTATATGCATATGTGCGTTTTATTGTTTTGATGTCATTGATATGGTCACGAGGTGAAGAGGTATTGTTGTGATTTTGGAAATTGTAGCACAAAAACAAAAGGGTATAGGAGACCAATAATGAAAGAATTTTGGGTATTAAGAATAGGTCACCTTAAGAACTTGTGTTTTCGTATGTTGTTTATTTATATTTTTTTAGGAGGTCCCCATTGAGGGTGGCCTCAAATGTGACCATGTGTAAATGTGTTGTTTTCCCTTTCATTTGGCGATTACTTTGTGGAGTATGTGAATCATCATTGTTGAGTATTTCAATTCATTATTGTTGATTAAGGTGCTTTTATTTAAGATGATTAATCATGTTAATTAAAGTAATTTGGGATATGACCAAGGGAGTTTAATTTTGGTAGATTGTCCTTGATTCTACTATGGATTTGTAAATGATTTTATCTATTTTGGTGTTTTATACTCAACATTGCATGTCAAACTCATATTTTGGCAGGGCTTGCGGGACAAGTTAAGTTTGTCCCACACCTCTTAAATTTACCTACCAACTATACCTGTGAGGTAAGGGGTTAAAACTTAGGACCCATTATGTGATTTGGAAGTTAAAAATGTGAAATTAATTGCACCTTCTTACAACTTATTTAATTTTTGTCCTTAGATGCATGGTTAATTATTTGTGTGTGGAAGGAGAACTTGTCATAATCTCACCCACTAATTTATGAGTTTTAGGCTTGGTATTTGACCATGTGATGTGGAGTTGAGGAGAAGTGATGTGGTATCCTCCATGGAACCACCTCACCCTCCTCTTCTCTTTCTCTATTTATACAAGTTTATTTGATAGTTATGGGGTTATATGTTTTGGTTATCACTCTTGTATTTTTGGAGGAGCTTGTTTTGGAATTCTTATTGAAGCTCGCAAGATTATTTTTCTTGTTTTGGATTAGGAAATATTGGAGCATGTGCTTCTAGATTGGATACTCTTGCAATGGTAAGGTAGGGACTTCACCCATGCCTTCTTATTTATATTTTTTGAGGAAATGGTTGTAAACAAATTATTGTTGTGCATTTTGGATTTGGGGATAGTATGACCTTAATGTTGTGTAAGAGAAAGAAAATGGGGATCTATTGAGGGAGGGATAAGAGTTTATGTTGATGCATTTGGAGGTATTTTTGGGTTGGGTGTCCCACATTTTTAGATAAGTGAAATTATTACTTATCTTGTATGTCTTACTTGAGGGAGGCATAAGAGATTGAGGGAGGCATATGAGTTTTGAGGGAGGCATAAGAGTCTTGTTGGTATGTGTTTTATGTTTTTAGAGACTTCAAGGTGGGAACTTAAGCCATTGGGAGGAATAAGTGATTCCCCATGTTTCTTTTCTCCCTTGGTTTGGATATCAATCCTTTGCGCTTGGGAAAATTGTATGTTTGTTGTTATTTTTATTTTTCTTCTTTTGTTTAAAGTTTCTATGAATGATTGTTGTTGAAGCCATGTAAAAGTTACTTTGGTTGTTTGATACCTCTTATTGCTTCATTGTTGAGGCTGGAGGGTCAATGAGGAGGATGGATTCTCCTTATTATTTGATTATAGGTTGGGTGGAGAGAATTTCCTACTCCCCTTTCTGTTGTTGTGTTTGGATATTGAAGAAATAAAGGATCTCAAGTTTTCACTTGAGAGTGTTGTGTTGAAGAATATCAAAGAAAGAGATAGTTATTTTTGTAAAATTTAGCCATGTTGTTTCCACTTAAGTGGAAGGCTTGTATACTCTTGCATTTTAAAAGAGATTCTTGTAAATTTTATTATCAAGTTATGTATTGGAAGTGATTGAAGAAAGACTCTTGAAAGTTGTATTTGTTGAATATGTATTTCCTTCAATCAAAATGTATCAAGTTTGCTTGTGCCTACTTCTTGTAAAATGGTTGTTGTAATGGAAAATATATGTTGAAGTTATACTTGTTTTCTTTGGAAATGGATGTCATTTGTATTGAGAAAGGAAAAAAATACTTTCTCATTTTATTGTAAAAGTTAGTATATTGGAAATGTGAAATTATAGTCAAATTTTATACAAAGTTATAAGGAGAAAGTTTTATATTTAGTGTTTTAAATCAAAGAAGTATTTCCTCTTTACTTATATTGGGTTAAATAAAAGGACACTAGTTTTAATTATTTCACCTATTGAAATATTTATAATCTTGTATAAACTACTTGTGATTGTAATTTTTAATTAAAGCAAATCAAGATTTATAAATTTCTGAAATGAATAAACACAAAGAAAAGTGACAATTATATATATAAACAATCTCTAATCATCCTACATTTTTTTATATACTAAAAGGATAGTGAGAAAATATGGGGCCGTTATGGGTATAGTGGTGGGTATTTATAATTAAAAAGAGAACATAATGGGGTGGGGGTATTTGCAAAAAAATGAGCTCTCTATCAAAAGTTATGGCCTTCCTCAAGTTTTCTTCACTTGGCATCAAAAATTTTTAGAAAAATTTCCCTCATGGGCCCGCAGCCCGAATTTTTTTCCCTTGAGCTTTGGAAAAAATTTGAGAAAATTTTCTAATATTTCCCCACCACCCCGCCAACCTACAGCCAATGAGAGGCTACCATGTTGCACCATGAGGTGTCAGCAGAGGGACGGATCTTGTTTAAACTTAGCGCTCCCAGAAATTTTTGGGAAAATTTTCCAAGTTTTCTCACCGCTCCATCAACTTGCATCTAATCAAAGGATGCCATGTGGCATCACAAGGAATCAAGTGGAGGCACGGGTGAATTTATCCCTTTTTGCCTTCGGGGGTGCGAAACCTTATTTCTCCTCGCCACTCTGTTTTACCCACGTTGGCTTAGAAGGTGTTGCATGTCCCCGATGGACTCACAGGGCGCGGGCATAAAGTTAGTTTTTCACCTACACGGAAACTTTCAAAATGTCTCCCCATGGCTTTTTGACCCACCCTTGGGGCAAATTTTCACCCCAGCCCGCACGCCCGCTCCCGGGGAAAAAATTTCACCCCAAGGCCCGAACCCATAACATGAAAAAATATGAGGAGTTAGGAGGACTTCTTTATATCATTGGAAAGGTAAGGAAATTTACTATCCAATGGGAGTAATTTAGGAAAAATTTGGAAACATTAATTTTGAGAAAAATCAATTTGAACCTCTGAGCTTGTTAGAGAGTGGGTATGGTGAAGAATTACCCTCTAAACCTTATTGAACCTTCTAACCCTAAATTCTGGACCTTATGACCCCTATTAATTGTTAATAAAGGAAAATTATGTTCTAGTGAATTAGAATTGTTTTGGAACTTGTTAGTGACAATTATTTCCTTGTAATCAAGTTATAGACTCTTTTAAACAAAAAAATTATTCCATAATTTTTCCTAACTAATCCTTGGTTGTTCTTGGGTCTCAAGTAGGTTGTTTTAGCTAGCATCACAATAACTCAATAGGGTAAAAATATTACAAATGCAAAATAACAAATCAAATACAAGCAAACCATAGGAGAAGGGGTAAGAAAACTCTCCAAATGTGTATATCCATCCAAGAACAATGAGAAAACTTGAATTTCCCCCATGGCCTCCATGCTCCCTAAACCTACTAGGGAAAAAAGGGAATAAGAAAGGATTCTTAAGGATTTTAAGGTATTTTAATCGAAGGGCCCAAAATGACTTTATATAATGGATGCATTAACACCCTACAATTTTAAGTGACAAATATTTTTATGGGAATGGAATTAATTAAAAGGCTTCGAAAAAGGGTGGAATGGGGCCACTTAATGGTTAGGGTAAGTTGATACTTTAGCCTTAGAATGTTAAGTGAATAAATGACTTGAAATTTGCAAGGGTTCATTAAATTAAATAATTATGAAAAGGGTAACTTGGTTAATGATTTACAAGGGTTATTATTTTAAATTTAAAATGTATAGTTAGATGACCTCATGAGGGGCATTGTTGTTAAGTTGTTATGAGAAGTAAGAATTAAACTAACTTAGGAAATATTGACCCAAATGATATTTTAAATAAGGTGAATTAATGGAAACCCTAGAAGGGGATTTAAACCTGAAGTGATTGGAATGAAGTAATAATAATTAATTGTTAATTTAAATTGATGACCTTATGAATATGTGAACTTTATTAATCAAGAAATGTTTAAACCTAGTGGTTGGCCATCTTGTTACAACCCATCAAAAAAATATCCCGTAATTTTTCCTAATTAATTATTGATTTTGTCTTGGGTTTTGTGTGATGAAAATGTGGGTGTTACGAATGTGAGGATGGTTTTAGAGAATAGGTGTATTACTCTTCTTTATTATATGTTAGAATCTTGGGAAATTTTATCGATGACAATTACTAATACCACTACATGTATAAAACTTAACCTTGATAAAATATTTTCAACTTTAATATCTGAAGAGATGATAAGAAAGTTTTTTTATTACTATCAATCAAAAGGAACTTTGAAATTGTATGTAATGCCCAGCTGGGCATCGGATCCTTTTTTTCCACCTGCCTCCTCTGCCACCGTGGCCTCCTGCCAACCACCCTACCTACCGTCTGCATGACTGTCTTGCTTCTGTCCTTGCGTGAGGAGATGGGAGTCGGTGGAGTCCCATTCTTTTTCTTCATCTGGATCTCTTTTGGATCCTGTATTCAATGCGAGTGGTTGTGAGGCCATGGAAAATCCCGTTTTCCTTTGCTGGGCACCTGTTCCCAAATTGTCTTTATTACTGTTGCGTGGGGCATTTTTTCTCCCTCCCGCACGTTTTCTCGCCCTTGGTCAGCTTGTGTGAGCCTGGTTTGACGTGGGTGTGGATGAAGCTACAAGATAGTGTAGCAGGCGTGTTACCTCCCTTTTCTTGGGCGCTGCGAGGAGTGTTCTGGTTGCACGTGACCACAGTCGTGATCAGTTGTTGCAAAATCTTGCAGCTGTAGCAGAAGCCGTTTTGAGTGCTTCCAACGAGCAGGTTGTCCACTATGTTGTTATCTGTTCAGTTCGACTGCATCCTCAAATTCGGGATTCTCCTTCAAGATATTTTGTATCAAAATCGATTAAGTGACAGTAAGAGTGTTACCAGGAGATCCATGGCTATGCAATACGTAATGGTTTTGAGTCAAATGCTACCGTGCAGAATGCGCCTTCCATAATGCAATCTTGCAAGTTTTGAAAATGGTGAAAACACAGAGATCAGTACAGTCGGTGTTTCGAAAGATTTTTAAAGCCTGCAATAAGAAATGAAGTGTAAATGGAGTCAGGTGCAGGTAATCCTGTTGCTTTGTGCTTTGCATTTGTATGGGTAGAAGCAGAGTATGTTCAATACAAAGACCCATCACAGCCTGTAATCGCTCGGGCCGAAGACTTGCTGAGACGAATGACACTAGAAGAGAAGATTGGACAGATGACCCAGACTGAAAGAACGGTCGCCTCTGCGGATGTCATGAAACAATACTACAGTGGGGGCGTGCTTAGCGGTGGAGGAAGTGTTCCTACACCCAAGGCAAGCCCTGCAGATTGGGTCAACATGGTAAACGAGTTTCAGAAGGGTGCCATGTCCACCAGGCTTCAGATCCCAATGATATATGGCATTGATGGTGTGCATGGTCTCAACAATGTCTATGGGGCTACTATTTTCCCTCACAATGTTGGCTTAGGTGCAACCAGGGATCCTGATCTGGTGAAAAGAATCGGTGCAGCTACCGCTCTGGAAATCGAGCAACAGACATTCCCTATGCATTTGCTCCTTGTATTGCTGTCTGCTGAGATCCCAGATGGGGCCGGTGCTACGAGAGCTCCAGTGAGGAGCCAACCATTGTGAAAGCCATGACAGAAATCATCTTTGGTCTGCAGGGGGCACCTCCTGTTAATGCTACCAAGGGGATTCCTTATGTAGCTGGACAGAGAAATGTTGCAGCTTGTGCCAAGCACTTTGTGGGTGATGGGGGCACAACCAAGGGTATTAATGAGAACAACACTGTTATCAACTACAAAGGTTTAGTCGGTATCCACATGACTCCCTATTTTGATGCTATTGTCAAAGGGGTCTCCACCGTCATGGTTTCATATACCAGCTGGAATGGAGAGAAAATGCATGCTAATCGTTTCCTTGTTTCTCATGTTCTAAAGAAGCAACTTCGTTTCAAGGGCTTTGTTATTTCAGATTGGCAAGGAATTGACAGAATAACTAGCCCACCTGATTCTAATTATTATTTATCAGTCATGGATGGTGTAGGTGCAGGGATTGACATGGTAATGGTTCCCTTCAATTACACAGACTTCATTAATGATTTAACTTACCAAGTTAAAGGAGGCTTCATCTCTAAGAATAGAATAAATGATGCGATGCGGAGAATATTGAGGGTGAAATTCAGCATGGGGCTTTTCAAACATCCCATGGCGGATTTGAGCCTGGCAGACCTAGTTGGTAGCAAGGAACTCAGGGATTTGGCGAGAGAAGCTGTTAGGAAGTCTCTGGTATTACTGAAAAATGGAAGAGGCAGGAGGGTGAAGCTGAATCTGGAGAAAAAGGCAAGATATTTCTACACCTTTCTACTGCTATTATATTTACAATTATTGCGAAATCGAACCACTTTTCCTTGCATTGATTTGTCAGTTAGATGTCATGATGGGAGATTTCCCTTTCTGCTTGTTTCTCCTCGTTTTAGCTTTTATCGTTGATAGTATGTGGGTCGAAAGGATGCGTGTGCCCTCTCCTCTGAATGTTATGTTTCCCTTACTCGAATGATAGAACTTCATCTGTTTGTTTATGTATTAATTCTTCTCTGCGATTGAGTTGCAAGTTGTTATGTTGATTAACTAGTATTTTCGATATCATGGAAGTAAGTTACGATAACTGTGAAGCTCCTCCCTAGCACCCAAGTTGCTTTTGACATTTTGTTAGCTCCTTCGCAAGTCCCTTTGATAACCTTTTGGCATCGAGAAAGAAAGGTTGTAGGATTGTGTGATCAAGGCTTGGGGCTAACCAGCTTGAGTTTCGGTATTAAACTTTTTGAATGAAAAGGTTGTGTGCAGTGTGTTTTCCGCCTCGCGGGTGTAGACTCTTATACTATCTTTCATCTTGTTTCTAGACTTTTAAGGCCATCCTCAGGAAGTACCTTGACCATCCCTGGCAACTAGAACCATAACTAGCCTTACGGATCAACTAAGCTCGAGGTTCTTTGTGTGAATCTGGTACCTCGTTGACACTGGAATAGTTCTGGTCTAATCCCCCTCTCAGAATTATAGTTGATGGCGCTCTTCTGTTTTTCCTAACTGGCATTATTTTCTCCCTTGTAATGTTAACGCTATTAATTAATATTGGTCGGTTTTTATGTACATAATTACCGTGATAGTTTGTGATGGAAATTTCGTTAAATGTGATTAACCTTCGGGAAAAACTCGATTTCGTGTGATAATCTTATGAATTCATAGCGGAAGGTTTTGTTTTGATAAAGTCACTTAGAAATTATGTTTGTATCTATTTGTGCGACGGTTGACTGCGTTACCAAGGGTTGCCGTAAAATTTGGTTGTTTTGGGATATGTGTAATTTATTTTAAATTAACCAAACATTAGTATTGTAGTGGAGGTTTAAAATCCTTAGTGTTATAAAATTTTTTTATGACATTATTGTATACTCTTGTGACGGAACCCCTTGTTCTCTCGCATGCTCAAGCTTACTCTTGCTTTGTAAGACTTTGACCCTTCCTGGATGATTGGTAAATCTATTTGTAGTTAATGGTCAAAACTAGTATACTATGCCTTCGCCTCGAAACTTATGTTGTGTGTTTACTCTATTTGATTTCCGGTTTGAAACTCATTTATACATGGCTTTTTGTGTTAATTTCTGAAACCCGTGTTTCTCCTTTCTTGGGCCGATCAACTCTTGTTCTCTTGGAAAAATATTATTTTAGCCTATGCGTTTGGTTACTTTGATAAATTTCTAGATGACTGGTATATAGATCAATTCTCAATCTTGTAATTATTGTTTAATTACTTACTTGATGGGGACACTGTTTTTGCTAGATTGTTTGTTTTCTCCTTATAGGGCCAAGGGCCATTCTCGTATGATTGTTACTTTCGTTGCATTTTCTCCTAACTGAAGTACAAGGTCTTCTCCTTCTTTGGTTGACATGTTATAAACCTTGTTATAACTTGATGTGTTCATAGTGTTTAGAGGTTTGACCCAAATTCTTGTAACAAAGTGCTTCTTTTCATGATATTGTTAGATAATAGTTATGGTGGTTTTGTGTAGCCTTATCTTGCTCAGTTCTCGTGAACTGACTCTTGTAGAAAATTTGCTGCAGATGGATTTCACGTGTAGATGTGGGATAGAATTGTAGACTGTTGTCATCAACCTCAGTTGAGAAGTTCCTTTGCTCGAAACCTTTGTATGTTGTTCAACTGTAGTTAACGTCCAGTGGAAAGTTTAAAAGAGGATTAATGTCTTAGTATAAAGTATTGTGGACTTTGTCATCTGAACTTTGGAAACCTTGTATTGTTTGACCATCATTGAAATTATAAGAAAATTTGGTTATTGTGGTTGAAGTGACTTGTGGAGTATCAGTATTTTAAGAAATGATGTAATCTTGTTTTGTTCTCGTAAATGAGTGTTGCTTCAACTTTGCCTTGAGATTAAATTCTGAGTTAAACCTTGCCATGACTTAGTAATAAAGTGTCATAAGTAAACTAACATGGGATTGTTTAATACTTCAGGAAGTTAAATTAAAAGTTGTATTCAAATAAAGTAACGTAGGGGTCACCAACTTGAGAGCAAGAAATTCTCTAAGTAGACAAGGGCAAGACTATCATTGCAAGTAGACTTTATAACACGATAACCCTAGCTCCTCTAGTGAACATTATGCCTTTCATGGTAAAATTTGTAAAATGACACTAAGGTGAAATGAACTGTTAATTGTTTGAGGATAATAAGATTTAATAAACAGGAGAAAACAAATTTTGAAACCACACAACCTATCTCTCAGCCATTTGGAAAGTAAATTCTTTTACTTCTTGATATTACTTTTAGCGAAGCCTAAGTAAAGTTGTTAAACCTGGTTAAGAGCCCTAGCTTCAATTTAATACTGGAAATAACTAATGAGGTCCTAAAAATGTTTCATCTCGACCTTCTCCCTCTAACCCTTTTTCAAGGCACCTTTTATCTCTTCTCTTAAGTGTGTTGAACTTAAAACCATGTTGTCTTGTGGGCAAGAACGAATCTTAGTAGTGTTAGTGGTGAGCAGATGGCCTTGTGGAAATTGGTTACTCCCTTTTCTTGATAAACGAATTAAGCAAATAAATGTCATAATAGAGAAGATTTAAAGATAATTACTCAGTGTCAAAGGAATAAACTTGGCTTGGCAAGTCGAATCATACGAATCATATCTTGAGCCTCCTTGAAAACATAAGCTAAGAATGGCAAGATGTCCTTTTAAAATAAATAACCCTCAAGAATATCTCCTTGTGGTTGGCCCTAACCGTAAGTGTGTTCTGTGATTGTACTTCTATGTTGTCTTGTCAAAAAGAAAAGTAAATTGTCCTTGATATGTGTGAACGTTTCCGTGCTGCCTCTATGGCCATCCTTGTATCAAGTTGTTCACAGTGTTAGTTGTATACTTGGTGATGACATGTTGCGTCATGTTATGTGTCAAGCAAGTAAAAAAAAGTTATCCTGTATTTCACTGTGTTGTTCGTGTGTGATTTTTTTTTGGTCGTTACATTTTATGGGAAAGAGAAAGAGAGATGTGATAAGAAAAATAATATATGTAAAACTTACATTTATAAAATAGATCCGAGACTCCATATCAAAGTAATAAAAAGTGTTCAAAATGTTGTAAATTAGTGAACTTTGAGAAATATTATAAGAAACCAAGGACAAAACACCACAAAAAAATTTAAGAGGGAGAAGATAGCAAATATTTTTGTCATTCTTACCTTGTAGCCCCATGTACATGTGCATGCGTTGATGCATGGATTATATAATTAGGTGCATTATTATGTACTTAACCCTTACTATAATACCCCTCTTGCTCCCTCCTTTCGAATTTAGTTGTGAGGGATGAAGTTTGCTTTGGTAAAATTGAATTCTATTTTTCGCTTCGTGTTTGTGATATTATTGTTTCAGGAAATGAAATAATGAAAATAATATTGGTGATCTTGTGAGGTCATTTTAAAGAAAATAAATCTTGACCTTTTGGAGTGTCTTTGAACTTGCGACGCAATGACAATGTCATTGTTTTTTACAATTCATTAACTTGAGATCATGTTTAAAATTTTGAGTTTTAAATATTATAGTTAAAATTTGAACAAGGAATTTGTTTTATGGAAAAATAATAACAATATTCCTTATAGGTTTGAGACGAAAATAATTATGGATTTAAAAAAAGAACTTTTATGGGGAGTTTGTAAGGGTCGAGGAAGACAAAACATTTTTGGTGATTGTAAATTTTTTTAGAGAACAATTTTGCGGATTCTCAAGGTTTTTAGTCGAAACTTTTTTTTTGCGGTTCTAATTTTTTTAGAGCTTAAACAACCTCCACTTCACTACCATGTTTATCCATCTCTTTGTTTGTGCCAAAAGTCAAGGAAAGTTTTTCAGTTGTAGTATAGTAGTTTCTCGGCGTGTGTTTGACCAGGAGGATGAATGGAGGTTTTTTCAAACATTTTAGTGTTGTATGGTGAAAACGGTGTCAATGCAATAGAAAATGCACTTAGTTATATTGATGTCTATACTTTCTACAGGAAGGATGGAGAGACTAGGGTGTGAAATCCATCAGAAACTAATGGAAAACATCTATTTATTTATTCATTTTCTGTTGAAGTCTCTAGCGCTTCGAAATCCATTTCGAATCTATAAATTTTTCTTCCTCCTTTTAGCTAAGGTTATGAACGCCAGTGCTGATAGAAATCTTATTTATTATTTATTTTTTCTCTCTAGACGCATGTTGGGTTGTGGGGGAGGAATTTGTTTAGCTTTGCCATTTACTCATCTCTAAGAAACTCTAGTATTTTTATTTACCATCATTGCAACTCACCTTTGGTATTTACGTGGATCTATTCGATCAAAAGGAACGTGGGAAGTTTGATAAAGTTCATCATAAACCACTCCTCCCTATTCTGCGTTTCTCTCAGGACATTCTCTCCATTTTTTACATAGATCTCTTGCGCACTTTTTGTATTTTACTTCAACAAGAACCTATGGTATAACCTTAAAGGAACCAAGACAAATAGGAATTTATTAACCAATCACTATTCATAGATGTTTCCAAGGTCTGTGATCTATTTGAAACATTCCTAAAAGAAATATGGTATCATAGAATGCAATGATTGCTGTATATGCAGGGGATGGTGATGCAATACAATATGGTTATTCTATATGAATCTAAATGTACAGAGTTGTTGTAAATGAAGTACAACAAAACATAAATGCTAAAAAAATTTAAAGGAAATAAGAGGGATAAGGAACTTACCTCTATTTCACTTACCTTGTAGTGATCTCGGTGCTCAACAGTGTGATGAAACAAAATATCAAACCATCACAACAAACCATAGAAAAATGTAGCAAGGGTTGAAATATCCAGATGGGGCACCTTTAGAGGGATGGCGGTGTCGTGGGTGCCCTAGTCTAGATTTAATAGTTAGAACCTAGTTACAATATGGTTCTTTAGGCTTCACAATTATTTTCCTTTTTCATGTTTATGTTGCACTTAGATCACCGAGGTACTGTAAACCTAAAATGAATTAAAAACCTACAAAACCCTTAAAAAGAAATCAAATCCTAAATAAAAAGATGAAAATAACGGGTCAGATTGACCTTAGCCACCACAATGGTGGAATTACAACTAAGTGTTGAACTACATCTCAGACCCAATGTAGTTATGTGTGCTTGTGTGTGTAATAGTGCTCCTAGGTCACCCTCGCACAAATTATGCTTTGAGATAAGGGAAATAAATAGATAAAAATATAAATGTGTGGATGAAATAGACTTAACTCCCTTTCCTATGTAGTTTTTATGAAGAATAATGGCCCAAATGCACCATTTATCTATGTAGATAGCTATCCCTTGATAAGAATAGTCTTCCCATATAATGGTAAGTATGTTTTGTTTATATAGGGATCACTTATTCGAATTTCAATAATATTGACTTGACATGCCGACTACTACCTCGGGAGATGGGATGGAAAATTGTAAAGACTAACCTCAAATGTCAAAAATATAATCAAACATACAAAGGACAAGGGCTCCTAGGATACACATGAGTGTCTGGTGCTCGTATTCAGCCTTGGGCGCTAGTGTCTAGAGACAAGTGACGACAAATGAGTAAAAATGATAGATAGGGATCCTTGTAATATTACCATAGATGTGTGTATGAGTGACGAGTGTGAAAGATAAAAAAGTAATAAAGACCAACAAGATACATGGATGGATGATGGGATGGGTCATTATTGAATACTTTTCTTACACAAGATCCATATCTAAAACAATGCACTTCGTGGTATAATAATAGTAGTAAGTGCGTGATTTTGTGTATAAATTTCCACCCACTTTATATTTGTGAGTAAAAGTTACATAAAATAAAGTAGATATAGATGCATACCTGAGAAGTCCAAAGAATACCATGTCACTGAAGTACTTGAAGAGTATAGTAGAAGTTAGTGATGATCAAGAACATATAGAGTTATGACCCATGGATCAACGTATTGATCCATACAATGTAATGAGAGATGTAAGACCATTATGAGAAGCACTAAAGGAGATTGATGATTTTGATGTTGAATGATTAGAGTTTTCATTTTTGTTGTTTATGGAGATGTTATGGGGAAGGAGGTAATCGGTTCCCATCCCGATTGTGTGTATATGAAAGATTGAGGATTTAGGTGTCCTCACGTTAGAGGAAGAGTGTAGGGAGAGATGTTAAGTTTTAATATCCAACTTTAACTTGATCCCCAAAATATCTAGCCACTGTAAATGGAAAAATATAAAATTTTACTATTTTGGATCCAAAGTTTAGATCAAACTTGATAACTCATGTAGGAGTAGAATAGGAAAGGTAACGATGTCTCATTTCCCCACTCAAAGGGTGTCACTGCAATGTGTATGTGTTAGCTTCCATGTTAGGTCATATAGAAGCAAACAAAAGTGTAGATTAACTTCCCATGTTATGTCATCTACGAAAGTGGTGATATAAATCCCAACTTAGGTCATCCGGGAAGATAAATGTGTAGTGTTCGTTTTAATTTATTGATGTGATTTGAATACTAAAAGTTTTTTGTGGTCAAAATTTGAATGTATGTTGTTGATTGATTTGTTACTCATGGATAGATTTTATGCTCGATTCCTCTAGGTTACGTCATTAATGGGAATTTCTTGAGAGTGATGTGAAATGTCGCATGGTGTATGAGAAAACTTTTGATAATGATGAATTAGAAATATAAAATGATCATGTAATTGTGTAAGGGGAATTATAGAATGATCACGAATTGTATGCCCCCCTTTCAGGGAAAGGGGAAGTGATGAGGATAACGAATGTTGAGTTGAAACTAAGGATGTAAGAATGTAATGGAAATATATGAGAATTATTGTAAAAGTACATGTATATCAAATGGGAATGATTGCTAAGAGAAAATGGTGTGTGAAATGTCTATGATATGATAGTAGGTGGAATTATGAAGACACCGGTGCAAACTATATCTAAATTGGAGGAAGGATGCCCAAGGTATGAGGGAAATCGTGTGATGTGTATTAGTAGAGAAAATGAGTGTAAAGAGTGACTATAGTAAAGTGAATAATGAAAAATTACTATAAATAGTAATATGATAAAGTGATTAGGCAACTCATTTGTGTTTTTGTGTTTGTGATAGTGAGATCTGATTTTGTGATGTTTCTACAAGTTAGAATACCATGACCAAGCCGATTTGAGATGGTAGCAACAGATTATGGCATCAAACATGAAGGTGGAGTTGTTAAGCGTGATTTTAACAAAAATGTGTTGATATTAGTTATTTTTGATGAATTTGCATGAATTTTTTTGTTTATGAATTTATTGGAATTTTGGACCCCAACAAGTGTGGTGAAGTCAAAAATGACCTTCACGACAAGAGCATCCAAACATGGGTGTTAGTGTCCTACTGCACACCCCGATCTTGTACCTAAGTGCCCGTGTCCTGAAAAGTACTAGTTGAGTCCATAATGTTGTGGATATGGTAGATGAGTATTTTTGTATGAATATAATATTTTAATGTAGTTTATTTTTTTTTATGTGCATAGGGATATCCATTTTTGATAAATTTGAGCTTACCTCTATTTGAGTATGTTGCTCGGATTAGGGTTATTAGATGATGAGTGGGATGTTTTTGACCATGCCAACCTGTGGCACATAGCGAAGATGAGGGATGTGCCCCATAATATGTTGATACTTAAAACATTTTGTGAGAGGTGGTGTGTAGATACTTGCACCTTTTGGTTACCTATAGGGGAGATGAAAGTCAAATTAGAAGATGTGTATCTCATAATGTGATTACCTATTGTTGGTGAAAAGGTACATGTTATGGTAGTGGATGATATATAGAGATAGATGAGGGCGATTAGGTGTTATTTTTTAAGGACTCAAGTTCCTACGGAGGTCCGTATTAGTCCGGATGTTATTAAGAGATCGAGATGTTCCACGGTTGGAGATGTTTATTATTGGGTGATAACATCATCGATTATAGTGAGAGTGGTGGTGTACTAATCCTAATAAAGATGCATGATATATTTCACCGGATAGAGGAGGAAAGCACAAGGTATGCTTGGGAATGATGTGTTTTAGACCACTTGTATACAGATCGATACGTATTTACATAGGAGGAGCATAGTGGTGGCATTGTAGCTATGAAATTGTTGCATTTGTAGGCATATGAGAATATTACAATAATTAGGCCACTTGGTGGATCTCGTAGAGATTGGGTGAGGATATAAATATTTTATGGGATAGGGGTTGTTGTGTGTGGGAGGAATATGGATATAGAAACCTATAGAGAGATGATAAATTAGATGGGCCTATAGTTCGTGATATGAAAGCCATACCAAGACTACGGCGGATGGACGGAGGATGTAGTAGAGCTATGATGTATACAATGAATGATGTGGGTAGAGGATCATTTTTCGGGGTGGTCAAGTTATTTCATGCTTTGAGTGATCTTCATGACAGTTTGGTATGTCCCACGACATGCCCTAAGATCCATATGTATGTGTTAGATCGATTAGGGGTCTAAGGATGGTTAAGGCTAGACCAAGGCCAATAATAGAATTTATTACCTCATGGGCTAGATGAGGCCAACGAGCAGCTAAAGCCGATAAATGTTGATGATGCGGGGTGTACCAAGGAATATCATGCATGGTGGGCATCATATTCATGTGTGTACATGTTTCCATTAATTTTGGTGCGACAGAGATTACTTCGAGAAGGAGGAGTGGAGGGCAAGCACCGCCCCGAGATAGTGTAGTGACAAAAATAGAATAGTTGTTTATCTAGTTTATCATTGGTTATCAAATGAAAAAAGTAGTAAAGGAACTAGAAAAGCTCAAAATACGAGGGTTTAAGGTACCTCAATATGTGATACTTGATACCATTGTAAGATGATATTGGATACTTCTTCTTTGCAAATCAAATGTAACCTTTAAATAATACTACAAACAATTTTGACTAGAAAATTAGGGGCGGGTTACCTAAAAAAGAATACCCGAGAAGAATTAAATTTTTCAATTGATGTAAAACCCTATTATTAAACAAACGAGATGTAATCAAAAGTATATACCGATAATACATAGAGACCGAAAGAATACAAAAGCTAAAAGAAATATTGGTTTATTTAGATATTGATTTTATTGAATAAGTGAAAGATAAACGTACCTAGTTTAGGTCGACGTTGACCTAGACTATGCAAAGGCAGTTGATGGCGACTAGGGAGGTTGGATCTCGAGAAATGTGAGGAGTATACAAGATCTAAGTCCAATCAAGTAGTTGCAGGAGTCCAAAATACTAGAGTTTATCAATAGAGGAAATCTAAAGGAATAGAAACCAAGGAAAACAACAAGAAACAAGGTTTATATTGAGTGATTGAAACAAAGACCCTAGTTGATGGAATTTAGGATTCAAGTAGGTTTATTTTTCCGTGATAGGGATTAGCAGACAAAAATAGAGGCTAAGCACATATAGGGAATGAGGATGGCTTTGGAACAGAGGAAAGGGATATTGAGGCCAAGTCAAAGGTGACTGACAGGGTCGACGATGACTATGATAGGGATTGATAAAGTTGAGTGAAGGTAAGATAATTAATCAACATGTAAGAATGGATTTGCATAAATAAGTTTACAATGAAGTTATGAGCTCTGCTTCTAATGATCTCTTTTCCCTGCAAAACAGCTTAGATGTGAAAAATACAAGACAATATGATAAAGTTGATTAAATCTATGTAAAAAAATGATAATCTCACAAAAAATAGATCTCGATTGACATATACATGCTATAAGGAGGAATAGGTGGTCTACAATGGATTTTGGACTATTCGATTACAAAGGATTATCTATAAACTTCTAGGAGAGCATTGGATATGCATACACTTGATGGAGAATAGAAACAAATCATTTAGCTTTATAGGGTTGAAAATGATTGTGATGGGTCACCTTCATTCATGCAAAAAGTTTCCCCAATGCGAAGATTTTCTCATATTATCCTATGAAAAAAAAATTAATGTAGCTATCCATCCATTGGTCCTAGTCAAAACTTAGCGTCCTCATTAGGAGCTTCAAAATTCACCAAATTTAATAGTAATTCGGATCTCAAATAAAACCTTTGTGCATTTAGACATATATGTTATCTTATTACCCATGACTAAGATATCATGCTCCGTACTCTTCGTATGTCCTTGGCCCATTCTACATCGGATTGGTACAATGGCATCCCTAAAACTCATTATTTTCATTTACCCAACTTGTACAACACTTAAAAAACTTGTCAATAAATATTACGCATAGGATCGCCATTATAGATTTATATGTTATCCAAAAATTTGATGACGAATCTATCATAGAATTCATCACATGATGGCATGGAATAATAAATAAATTATTGTTTTCTATTCCAAAATCGAGCTCATTGAATTATTTTCACGATTTAGTGTGAAGCATATCTCATCCACATTACAAATCCATTCATTTCAAATATTTGAGGATGCTTTCACTATGTCTCGTAAACTCGATTCTCATGCCCTTGAAAGCAAGGCCAACTTAATGTTAAATCAAACAAACCAAAAATGAGTTTATTAAACCATTCACACATAATGAAAAATCTAAAATTTCAGCTAATGTCATGGTGGTTTAGTCATCTTCCACACCTACCTCTATCACAAAGCCTCAACAAAGAGCTCTTAGAACACCACCTAATGATACTCTTCTTGAGAGTTATATAGTTCGATATTTTATAAGTTGATGGATGTTCATCTCATCACAGCTTCCCCTATTCGATTATTGAATGAATCTATACCTAAGATAGCTTCGTATCATGAGGATCACTATTATAAATACCACCAAGTTCACAAACATGATATAAAGAGATGTTGAACCTTGAAAGATCTTTTAAAAAAGGACATTGACCAAGCTGACCTTCAAGTGGATAACCCTAATACACCTCCTAATTAACCACTTGATGTTTTCAAACAACCATTCCCTAATCATGCACCAAAAAATAAAACCACTCCTCCTACATCTCAACCACCCAATGCTCACACCATTAACACTACCAACATTATTGATCAATATATTACCCCATCAAAAATCCACCTACTTCACCAACTATTACATCTACTTCTTCTTTAGACATTGTCCCTATATCTACAACTCTATGAACACTTATTCCTATCTCTACACCAACATCTATCTTTTATTCTATACCTACATCTACTTCATTTCTTGCCACACATACCATGTATCCCACACCTACATCTACTTCATCAGATTTGACTATTCCCACTACATCACCTACATTTATTCCACCCCCACTTATTATATCAGATCCATCCTTAGCATCTATCCCAATTCCCCTTTCTACACTTTTACCCACACCAATCACATCAACTATTGTGACCACATCTATACCATATTATCCTACTACATCATTCTCGTCATTTGAAGAGTTTTAGAAAGAACTCCTACTTTTGATAATTTCAAGTGATTTTCCCATCTTATCCAACCAATTCACTAAGGCATGCATGGGTTCATTTAAAGTGGTTGGATGAGAGGTAAATTGTTTTGGCTGCATGACATGAGAAGTTTTTTCATACAATTGGCGGTAGGCTTGTAGATGAGTGGGTGTTTGAATAATTTCTTTAAGAGGATGAATGTAGGTCATCGGTTGAGATTGGAGCGGTTCTTACAATGGTTGATGTTGAGAGCTAGGAATGTGATGTGAATGTTGAGATTGGGTTTTTTTGGGAGATGGGAATATAGACTTGCTTTGAGGTATATGATGAGTGGGGATATGAGTGATGATAGGTTGAAATTGTTGGGGAGGTAGTGTTACCCAAATTTCCCCCTCAGGGAAAAGCTGGTCAAATGTAACCTTGCACAAGAGAAATGGAGGGGTCGACCTAGTGGTGTGGGCTCATGTTCGATCCCAAAGTCGAGTCCAGAAATGAGTAAAGTAAAGGAACTATGGAGGGTATCACATGCCTTAACGATGCATCTCCAAAGGTTAGATCCAGGGGGACTCCAAATATGCACAAACTCCCCACGTGTCTAGGGTCCAACAAGTCACTCCTAAAAGGCTAGCGAGAGGAGCCACATGTCAACTCAAAGAAACTTAAAAGGTAAGACCCTCAAGGTAAGACCTAAACAAGCGTGAGCCCTCCATGTGTCTAAGGTCCAATATATTGCTTTGCCAAACAAAAAGGAATAAGCCAAAACAAAAAGAAATAAAAGGGCATCCTTCGGATGATGCCAGTGTCCCACCGTCACATTTTCGAGAGCCACTACAGAGGTCCCACCTATAAAAGGGGTTTTTGGCATTATATATAGTGGGCCCCCATTTACTCACCTAAAGGGATGAGGAAGGTAGCATTCAATTGAGGCTCGAATTGGCTAAACATAAGGCAGGGCCAACAGAAATCCCCATGTGTTTCTTCGGCACTCCTTCAAGGGGCGAATCCAAAAGTGGTCCCCAAATGAGTGCCAGATTGCCACGTAGTCAGAGTCAAAAGGGAGAGAGCCATCGTTGAAAATTCAAAAGGTCGGAAAGAGGAGCCACATGTCAGCTCAACACTATTTCAAAAGAAAAATTTGGGGTAGGTCCAAAACATGCACTAGCTCTCCACGTGTCGCGGGTCAGGCACAGTGTCTCCACCAATAGGAGGGGCTTAGGAAATTTTTTTTGAAATAGAGTAGATGACGCCACATGTCAGTTCAATGAAACTTCTAAAGTAGGAGGGATCGAAATCTCAAAATGCACGAGGTTACCACGTGGATCTATATGAATAGACTCCAAACCCGAAGCACCTTTAGGCGGCCATATCTTTCAATGGGAAGCTCAAAATCAGGCAAGATAGGATGTTTAGGAAAGCCCTTGGTGGTTGCTACTTGAATGCCACAATTAATACATCAGTCTACCATTTTCAAGGTTGTTAAGTCTCACACATGCCACCATAATGAATAATAGGCCTCCTTTATTATCCAAAAAGAAAAATGATGGAGGCATGGGTATTGTAGCAAGACAGATCATTGTTGCAGGGGAATTTATTGCCCATTTTGGGGTGGTTGAACAAGAGTCTAGATATCTTCTACCTCCTCCAATTATTCCTATATATTGTAAGAAGGTGGAAATTTTCAAGTGTTGGACACTCTTGCGTTGTGCACTCCTTTTCTCTACTCTATAGGTGAATTTTTGGAGTTTTCGAACCCCCCATTCAAGTTGTAATGCAATTTCGGGCTCTTGGTTACTATAATGCACTATATCAATTTTGGAGCAACAAGATAAGTTTGTGGATGATTTCAACCCTCTCTTATGTTCATTGCATCCACCTGGTCTCTCATTGTAATTTTGGTCATCTGTGCATGGATATTGTCACATTTTAATGGTTTTTGTTTAAGGGAGATGTATATGTTGAACATTGTTTTGGGGCATCACCTTTGTTAGATTAGGCTTTATTTCTAGCATCTCTCTCTCCCTGTCTCCTTGGAAAGTTAGAATAGGCTTTATAGTAGATCCTCTACAATATGAATGCATGCACCTGAATAGAGGAATAGTATCTGGCCTTAATCTAGAGAGCTCTCTTGAATCGCAAAGTCCCACATGTTGAGAGATGTTCCATGTTATGTAATCACACTCAGAGTCTCAACCCATCGAGCTGTAAACCTCATGGGTGCTGTGATTTTGCACTAACAGTTTTGGCACATCTGTTGGGACACCTAAGTTAGATATTTCTCATCTTCCAAGGTGTCTCATTATCAAAAAGCAAACTTTAAGCCACCGTGCGACCACACTAACAGTTTTGGCATGCCTGTGGGACAATAAATCTTCATTTCTATCACAAGTAAGATCGATGTGCACTTGTTGTGAGCTCCTAGCTTTTAAGATGCTCTAAAATTTCACATCTCGTGACTTCAAAAGAGCTAGAATCCACTAGTTTCAGCAGTCCAAGCATGTAAAGTTCATGAGAAGAATACAAAAAAAATCAAGAACCAAAGAGGAGGGGCTATATGTCTACCTACATTTATCCCCAGATAAAGTAAGAAGGGGAAGAAGATCCCAAAGGTCTCCATATCCACCAAGTAGGATATTGTCGATGCGCGTCGACTTGGTAGACCCTTCGTTCAATCGACAAGAGTCCTCTAACTAATCGGATGGCACAACCCAACCCCTACATCAACTTCACGGCAGCGAGCCCGCTCTCAATGCACATAATCTAGTTCTAGTTGTAGCACTAAAGAGCACTTGACCATTTTACTTGAGAGAACCGGATGACTCCAATTGACCACATCTAGGATATTGCAAATGTCCGCATGTAATTAATGGGATCATTAAAATGTATGTTGCGGTCAAGTTGTTGGATTCATATTTTAAGGGAAAGGATTTGTAGTGGTTGAGGAGTTTAACTGCAGGGATCCATTCGAGTGGGACCATTTATGCACAAATCCTCACAATCAATTTGGAGAGAAGGGAGATAATATATCCTTATTAGAACAACTGAAAATAATCAAGAGGGCTCTAATGAGCAAAATGATTGACTCGATTTCAACTTCGATTTCAACATACATCGAGATAGGATTCGTGGCCATGAGACCAACAACTGAAGGTTCTTTTCTATACTTCTTCAAATCCTTAAATTATGATATTTCCATGATGATTCAATCCATGGGAGGTATAACTTTACCCACATCCTAGAACATTGCTATTAGAGCTAAAAATTGCTTAGCTCAAGCTTGGTAAAGTTACACCGGGCCACATATGCCTCTATATCTAGAACTAGGAGCTCCAAGCACTAGTCAATATCCAAGAGATTAGAGATCAACTGAATATTCCACCTCATCTTATATCTCCTCAAATGAGATCCAAGAAGTCATGAAGCAACTACAAAACTTGGGTAATGAGTTGGTGACACTTAAGAGGAAACAAACTCAACTTGATAGGCCTCCATATCGGTGTAATAAACCACCCATCTAAGCTTTAAATCAAAACCAAGGAAGACCTCCTACCAATATATGATTCTAGCCTTATAATCCTAATGTTGCATTTACATCTAGATCATTAGTACCAATGCAAAATATCATGGCTCAAGAATATGACTGGTGTTTCCCATGCAATCAACCTCATAACCAGTCAATGTGTTTCAATGGTGCTTTGAATCAAGCTCTTATGGTGACAACAATGGGTGTGGAACAAGAGACAAGCCAAGAAGGAAATCAGTAGTAGGAGGCGACTCAACAAGAGGAACCTCCAAATGAGACCACACTTGTCAATTGACAGGCTGAAGATTTATGTGGTATGAATCAAGCACCTCCTCATAGTGTAGCAACAAATACATGGTCTAAGAAAAGGAATATTGGAGAAGGGAAGTCATCCAATTCAAATGGTCCACAACCCTCTATTACTCCACAAGGTGCTAGAAATCAAAGTGAAGATTCCAACATGCAGAGCCAACCCAAACCATCTCCTATACCAGCTCAAGTACTAGTTGTAACAGCCCATGTGTAAGAGAAGAATGTGCAAGGTAAAGGACAATAGAGGGATAGTTCATCTCCTTTCAACATAATTGAGAAGATGAAGAAAACAAATGTAAACGTCTCAATGTGGGAGTCATTAGCTATCCTAAGAAAGAGAGACCTATTGCAAGCTACTATGGAAAATTGGTTAGCGTCAAAGCCACCCAATTAACAAGACAAGGTACGTACTAATGCAGCTCAACAAGGAGAAAATTAGGAAGCCATTGAGTTAAGAATTTGAAACCCCCACCATTATATATTTCATTGATCATCAGAGATAAGTTGGTGCATAATTACATGATTGATTCAAGGGAAAGTACCTTAGTCTTGCTGAAAACAATAGCAAATCAGTTGAGCCTTCAATATGAAGTCATCGCCAAAAGTGTGCTGCAATTAGATGGCGGATCAAGAATAATGGTTGGAGTAATCAAGGATTTGAGCCTCACAAGACATGCATGCCCCAACGTGACCATCTTGTAAGATGTATCACCATAGACTTGCCCACTCTCTTTGTATTATGTTTGTCAAGAGACTTCACCGCCAAAAATGGAGGCTATTTGTCCGCTGATTGGTCACACATGCTTTTCGAACAAGGTATGGAGCTAAGGCTATGATCATATCTGAGCCCATTTTGAACTGCCACATAAAACCTCATCTACTCAGCCCGATTAATGTAAATTATTCATCCTTTGATCAGGAAGATCTCCCAAGCACTTATGAAGCAGACACTAAGGTTGGATGCATCCCAGAATTGACTCTTGATGAATGGGAAAACAACAAGCATGTTTTTGACCCTTACAAAGAAATGGAAGAGTATAAGCTAGGAGTTTTTTTTTACATGAAGAGAATTTTCCTCTCCCTAGCATCACCGAGCCAAACCAAAAATTATGATAATGATGTATGACAGCTTATTCTTTGATTGTTCAAGAAGCGCATAAGGAGCCGAGAGAGGATCTATGCTTGTTTCACCTAAAGGTACACAATATTACTCATATTTCCGTTTCCATTTTTCTTGCTCTAACAACACAACTGAGTATGAAGCCTTAGTTCATAGGTTACATTGGGCAAGAAAGAAAAATATTAAGAATTTGTAAGTCTTTGGAGACAATGAGTTAATTGTGAATCAAGTCAGAAGAAAAAATTATGCCAAGAATGATCTGTTAAAAAACTACAAAAATCCGGTAGTGGATCTCATTGAAGATTTCAAAGGATTTGGCATTAATTCTCGTTGGTGCTCAATTTGATCGCACCCCGTTTGTCCTTGAAATTCTTCTTTTCCTGGGGTCTGTCATATTTTCTATCTCCCTATGTTGATACATAAAAGCTCTATCCTTGATTTGGTTGCCATGATTAGTCCTTTCCTTTGGTCAAGGATCACATTAAGTTTAGAACTTGTTTTTTGTTCCTCTGTCCATATGAAAGAATTTATAACTAGGGCGTAATTTCAGGTTTTTTCCCTTCCTTCCATTTTTTCATAGTCACATTTTGTTTTCCTTGTCAATATTTGTCCCAATATCTATGGAAACATGGTCCTTTCTGATTAGATGTGACTCAGTGGATCACATTTGGGCCTTATATCATTTCAAAATTCTTTTTCCTTAAAGAAATATTCATTTCCGTGCACAAATGGTGAAGTTCCCGCATTTTATAGTTTGACGGTGTGTTTCCCCCATCAATTTATATCTCGTAACCTTTAGCTATGTGTTCCTTTCCATTTAGAAGTGGCTCAGTTGGGCACTTTGAAAATCTAAGGCCTACTTTAACTCAAGTCTTGTCCACGTGGAGGGTCGAGAGATCATTTGAGGATCCACCGCTAGGTCCCACTTTAACAGCTTGCACCAAGGAGACACGTGGAGGGAATACACATGTTTGGGGTCTCCACTTTTGGGCTCCATATCAAAAGATCATCGAAGGGACACATGGAGGTCTCCACTCACTCTATCCATACTTAGAAGTTTTCAATAGCAGATGAAACTTAGTCGACCATGGACACATGGTGAGCCCACACTTGTATAGGGTCTCCGGTTTTGGCGCCATCTAAAGTTATACCGGGAGACACGTGGAGGCTTTCACCGGTTCCTTTCTATGTTTAAACATTTCAAGCACCTTTCTCAAGGCCCGGGACATGTGGAGGGACCATTCTTGTTTTGGGACTCGCGACTAATTGTTTTTTTAAAGAAGCGCTAGGAGGACACTTATTGGTTTCCGTTCACTCGCCCATGCTTGGAATTTTCAATGGCTAATGAAAATTTCTCCGACCCTGACACATGGTGCCTTCCGCTAGTCCTTCAACTTTTTCAACAACTTTGTTAGACCGAGAGACATGTGGTGTGCCCATTCTTGTTTGGGGTCTCCTCTTTTGGTGACCATACCAAAGGTGTGACAAAGAGACACGTGGAGGCTTCTACTGGCTCCTTTTATACTAAGACTGCCTCAAAGTCAAAAAGGCATTTTTCTTGGGCCCAGGGCATGTGGAAGGCCCATGCTTGTTTAGAAACCTTCTTATGTACTTCTCCTTTGTAGTTGCACCAAGGAAACATGTGGATGGCTCTAATCTAAAGTTGAGAAGGGGAAGAATCAACAGTTGTTGTGCATTACATCTATTTTTCTGCCATTTTTCTCCAAGACTATTGGAGATGCAAATACGCACTATTTTTCATCATTTTTTCCTATAAAGTGTAATTGAATGGATTCGAGCTTAAATTTATGACTCAGAGGATCAGTAGAGATTGATATTTTGAAGTTAAAGTGGCTTAGGAACTTACAAAAAGGGGGTGAATTACTGAGAGAATATGGAAAAGGAGTAGAATTGCAGAGGGAAGAATGGGAAAAGGATGAAATGATGAAGGTTGTAGAGTGTAAAGGATGAAAAATTTGTTTCCTTGAGGGTGAAAAGAATTACCTATTAGATCCAGCTATATAGAGCCACCGAAAAATGATTAAAACGGGATTTCTCGCATGACAAAATAATATTTATTAGAGGTACTTTGTCAAAACATTGTGGCATGGCATCATAGTCATTAGTCGAGGGTCTAAGAAATGTGATCGGTTCATGATTTGTCTACTCGGCAGCCTTCAGTGTGTGAATTTGTTAAACGTCACTTTCCGAGAAAAATTGGTAACAAGAAAAGGTTCCTCAAATATTCTTCTTCTTGGGGAAATTTGGGATGAGTGGGTGAGTGAAATGTATAAATGCAATGAGAATTCTATTGTAAATGGTCGGGGGTTGAATTCTTAAGAGAATATTTGAGAGATCCCATCTTCCTGAGAGACAAATCTAAGAAACTTATTAATTTCTTGTGTTTTAGATTTCAATCACGTCAAGTTGGTTATGAGCGAGTGTACAATTATTGACAAGCTCTAAGAATTTTCAAAGAAAATTCCCCTACTAACGAATCTAATCAATTTTGAGTTAATCATGTGTCAATCTTGGAGCACTTTGTCTTCTTTAGTTCAAAATGTCTCTGCAGTAGTTTTTCTTACTCCTATTGCGATCTTGTGCTAAAGTCCCTTCAAATCACATAGGATCTCATCCATGTGAGAGTTTAGTGGCATTTGGAATTTCATTTCAAGAAGATATTTCATCTTGTGATGAGATAAACAATTTAAAATCACTTTGTTGTCATTTGTTGATAAACATTGTCCGTAAGCCTTAGAGTGTATCTTATGAGTGAGGAACCAGGGGTGTTTGATGTTTTATTGAGTCTTCACTTGATCCTTTGTGTTAAATTCTTGGAGATCATGCAAATTTGGGCCTCCATTGATGCACGACTTTTGGATGAAGGAATATTTTAGCTATTCTCAAGCTTTCTATCATCTAGCTTTCTAATTGTAGAGAAGTCTCTTAAAGATCTAGTATAATCAATTTTATCCTTCTTAATCTCCCACCAAAATTATTCAAAAACAATGAATCCATCTTGAACTACCCTTGTTTTCCATATGTGTCCACAAATGTATAAATTCTAGTCCAAAAATATGTAGAAGTAATCAGATTCCATAATTTCGTTTGTAACCTTAGCCCCGCCTAGGAAATATCAGCATTCTTTAGAAGTGACAACTCATGAGAGTTAAATTGTGGTGCAATGATCATATTTTCCTAGGGTCTCCTTTCAGATTTGTGCACGTAAGGATATCTTCATTCTCCTTCATGAATAGAGGTTACAAAATGGTTCCTCTAACCCCGGTCAAAAGGCACGTTCTAAAGCGGTGAGGATAGGTCAAATCCTTAACAAAGGTGCTTATCCATTTCTCCGATGCCCGAGTGACAAAGAGTTAGACGAATCCCCTCCTTGGCTGTAAAATGACTCATAACATGATTTTTTTCTCTTAGTGTCTTGAAAAATCAGTGATGCTTGCTTTCTTTCAAAGGGAGAATCAATTTGGATACTAACAAATTACATCCCGAGAAAGGAGAATGAAGTAGCAGCATGATTGGAAGCAATTGGGGTGGCATTTAATGTTGTAGAGAGTATCAAGAGTGAGAAATATTAGCCCCATATTAAATTGGTTGTAAGACCAGCTTGTTCTAGACAACAACACTACTTAGCAAGTCTTTGAGAATGATCAGAAAATTGTCAAATTTTTACAAGAAGAAGCTGAGCTCTCTACCATAAACCAAGACAAGTTGGAATGAAAATATGGTGACCAAGTGGTTCAACTAATAACTAACAAATTACAAAAAATTTCTTGTAACTTTGGAGTCAATCTTCAATCCAAATGAACAAGTCTAGAAGGAGAAGGCAAACATTCGTAAAAAGAGAAGATTCGAGCCCATTTCAATAGATGAAGGAAAGACATTGCAAATTGGCAAAGTAAGTACTCCATAAGAAAATTCTAAATTCATTAAAATTTGTCATGAATTAGATGTCTTTTCTTTAAATTACAAGGATTTAAGATTTTTCAACCCAAATTTGGCACAATACATTATCGAGCTAGATCCAGGATCTAAACCTATCATACGTGAAGAAGGTGGTAAATCCCACATTAAACCTTTCATGAAGAAAGAGTTGAACAAGATAATTGAAGCTAGCATCATCTTCCCTATCAAACATTCAATTTGGGTTGCAAACCTGGTGCTAGTGAGGAAAAGATATAGAGAAATCAGATTGTGTGTGGACTTCCATGATCTTAACAAGGCATTTCTCAAGGATCATTATCCACTTCCATCAATGGAACAGATCTTGCATGTTGTAGCTAGATCAAAATGTTTTCATTTCTAGATGGATACTCAGGCTATAATCAAATAATGGTGAAAGAGGAAGATCATTACAAGACATCCTTCACCACAAAATGGGGCACATATGCTTACACTAAGATGTCATTTGGATTTTCCAATGCCAGAGAAACATTTCATTAAGCTATGGAAATGGAATCCAAAGGCTTAATCAACAAGATGAGGCTAGTATATTTAGATGATATCAGTGTCTTCTCAAAGAATGCAGAAGACCACCTCTTTCACCTCAGAAAATTATTTCAAAGGTGTATAAGGTTCAAAGTGTCATTGAATTCAAAGAAATGTGTTTTTTTAGCACACAAGGGCAATTTTGTTGGCCACATTGTCTCAAGAGAAGGGTTAATAATTAACCTTTAAAGAGTTGAAGTCATTAGAACACTTCCACTAACACATGACAACAAATCTCTCAAGAGCTTCTTGGGAAGGATAAACTTTTTCCACATATTTGTGCTTGATTTTTCCACTCTTGTGAAGCCTTTAACAATGATGCTGAAGAAGAGTCTTGCATTAAAATGGATATCGAAGGGAAAGAGAGTTTTGAGGCCATCAAGTGTGCAATATCACAAGCCCCCACCCTTATTAACCCATAATTTTCAAAGGATTTTATGTTGTATTCTTTTGGAGGGTCGACACAATTTGAGCTATCTTATTTCAGCCTAATAAAGAAGGTTTAGAACAGCCCATAGCATTCTTCACTCAAATCCTAGAATATTATGAAGTAAGGTATTATTTTATTGAAAAGCATGTCCTTGTTGTCATTAGGATTTTGAAGAAGTTTAGACACTTGGTCTTGAACAATAAGATTCAATTGCTAGTGTCTCATGTTGGTGTCAAGTATTTTCTCCTAAATAAGGATCTGAACAAGAAAAGAGTAGGTTGGATCACCCATGTAATGGAGTATGATATTGAAATAAAAGTGACCAAGCTGGTTTGTGGCAAAGGTCCAGTGAGTATCTCAATTCCAAATAAAAATTGAGTCAATGGATGAGGAAGAGGTTGTCCTACTACTGCAAAATGATCAAGAACAACCAGCTAATGATGCTCCCATTCCATGTTGGACTCAAGACTTGGTGCATTATCTCCAAACAGGTTCATGCCCTCTAGAAATGAGAAAAGAAAAAAGAAGGTACTTTAGATTACAAGCCATTTCGTATGTGCTTGTTGACGGTGTTTTGTTCAAGAGGGACATCAATGGTGTCCTATTAAGGTGCATTGGGATAGTCCAAGTTGAGAAGATATTACATGAGTTCCATGATGGAGACTCAGATTCCACTTTTCTCCATGAGTAACATCTCTCAGGATCATGAAAGCTAGCTATTATTGGCCTACGGTGTTTAGTTATTGCTACTCGTGGATAAGGAAGTGCAAGAATTGTTTATTCTTCACACGGAAGGAAAGGTTAGCAACCCTGCCTCTTCATTCAATTTCAGTAAATCATCCTTTTATGCAATGGGGATTAGACTTCATTGGAGTAATCAACCCAAATTCAAGGTAAGGCCACAAGTGGATACTCATAGTGACTGACTATTTCACTAAGTGGACCGAGGTAGTGGCACTTTGAAGGAGGAAAATGAATCCATGATATTGGATTTCTATGAAGGATAGTCACAAGGTTTGGTGCCCTTCTACTATCATATCGATAAATGCATTGGCGTCCTTGTTGCAAAGATCACTAAATGGGCTGTCAAGCATGGTTTATACCTCAACACTGTCAAAATATTACCCTCAAGGTAACAACCAAACAGAGTCCATAAACAAGAACTTACTTGACATCATCAGAAGGAATCTTGATGAGAATCAGAGAACTTGGCACACAAAACTCAAATCAGCACTTTGGGTAGATAGGGTCTGCCCAAGAGGTCTACAGTAGCTCTCCATTCAAGCTTCAGCTTGTATACGGAAAGAAGCAATTCTTCCTATATAATGCGAGTTTCCAACATTATAACTCATGAAACAATTGGAACTAGCTGATTTTGAGCCTATGGAAATCATGTATGTAGAGTTGATGGAGTTAGAATAAGCAAGAGAACATGTAGTGCAAACCATGGAGAAGGATCAAGCGTTGATCAAAAAGAGCTTTGACAAGAAAGCTAAAGCAAGGACATTCCAAGATGGAGACTTGGTACTAAAATGGGATGCAGACCATGCAAAGCAAGGCTGAAATTCCAAGTTTGATGCCATTTTGAGTGGCTCCTACATGATCACCGAATGAAGAGTCAACAAAACCTTCCGGATAGCTAACTTGGATAGTGAATAATTGCATATTCTAGTTAATGGGATCTATCTCAAACATTTCTACTAGAAGGAGAATTCTCACCCTTGTACATATTAGTCTAAGATTTCCAATTCCTTCAAGTGCATGTGCACATTGTTGTTGTTACTAGATTAGGTTTCATTTCCCTAAGTTCTCCGACACAGGTTTTGTTTCTCTAAGGGTGTATCATTGTACAATTTGATATGCCTCCAGGTGGATTTCGTAGCCTTCCATTTCAGGAATAGGTGAAAACCCCAGGTCAAGATAATTTTCTACTCTCAGAAATCTCATCTTCAAGATTTTCTTATGAAAATTTAGAGTGCGGATAAGCAGGCGGTTCAAGGTCACCAAGTGTAAGCATCGGATTTAGGTTTCGAGAGAACAAGATCGGTATCAAGCTACCATCTATGACTCAAAGCCTAATGGATACTTCAAGGCAACTAATCCATTCACCTAGCAGTAGGTTATCCCAATTTCCCCAGAAAAATTGGTCGAATGCGACCTTGCACAGGAGAAATGGAGGGGACGGCCCAATTATGTGGTTTCATGTTCGATCCCAAAGTTGAGTCGATAAACAAGAAAAGCAAAGGAAATATGGAGGGTTCCATGTGCCTCAATAGTGCGACTCCAAAGGTCTGGTCCAAGTGGGGCCCCCAAATATGTGCAGACTCCCATGTGTCTAGGGTCCAATAAGTCACTCGTAAATGGTCGGGAAGACAAAGTCGGCCGTTGAAATTTCCAAGGCCAATGAGAGGATCCATGCATTAGCTCAAGGTGCAACTTCAAATGTAAGACCCAAAAGGAAAACGCAAACAAGCGCAAGCCCTCCATGTTTCTAGGGTTAGACATATTACTTTGCCAAATAGAAAGGACTAAGCCAAAACACAAGGAAACGAAGGGGCATCCCGCAGATGATGTCGGGTGTCCTACTATCACAATTTCGAGAGCTAACTACAAAGGTCCCACTCATAAAAGGGTTTTTTTTTCCATTATATATAGTGGGTCCCCTTTACTCACCCAAAGGGATGAGGAGATAGTATTCAATTGAGGCCAAAATCAGCTAAACATAAGGCAGTCCAGAGAAATCCCCACGTGTCTCTTTGGTGCTACTTCAAGGGGCGAATCCAAAAGTGGTCTCCAAATGAGTGCTAGCTCTCCACGTGGTCAAATTCAAAAGGGACAGAGCTGAATAATGAAAATTACAAAGTATGGCGTGAGGAGCCATGCATCACCTTAGTGTTCCTTCAAATTTAAAATTTTGGGGCAAGTCCCAAACATGCCCTAGCTCTCCACGTGTCTCGGGTCGTGGCATATTGTCTCTACCAACAAGAGGGGCTTAGGAAAAATCCAAGGAAAAAAATAAGGCCCGCAGATGACACCACGTGTCGGGCCGACGCAACTTCTAGAGTAGAAGGAGGGAGTGAAATATCAAGATGTGCGGGGCTACCACGTGGATCTTGTGAAAATAGACTCCAAACTTAAAGTACCTTCAGGTGGCCATATATTTCTATTGGAATCTCAAAATCGAGTGGGAGAGGATGTTTTGGAAATCCCTCGGTGCCTGCTACTTACATGCCACCATTAATGCATCGGTCTACAATTTTTAAGGATATCAAGTCTCCCACATGCCACCATGATGAAGAATGGACCTCCTTTCTTTCCTAGCAAGGAACAACAATGAGGGCATGGATATTGCAACGAGACCCATGATTGTTATAGGGGAATTCATTTCCACTTTTGGGGTGGTTGAACAAGATTCCATATTTCTTATCCCTCCTTATCTAATTATTCCTATATATTGTAAAGAGGGGGCAATTTTTAAGTTTTGGACACTCTTGCTTTGCACCTTCCGTTTTTCTCGACCTACAGGAAAATTCATGGAGTTTTCAAATCCCCCATTCAAGTTGTAATGCAATTTCTACCTCTTGGCTATTGCAATGCACTGAATCAATTTTGGAGCAATAAGATAAGTTTTTGGATCATTTTAACCCTCTCTTATGTTTATTACATCCTCCTGGTCTCTCATTGCAAATTTTTTTCATATGTGCATGGATATTGTATCACATTTTAATGGTTTGTGTTTAAGGGAAATGTAGATGTTAAGCATTCCTTTGGTGCATCACCTTTGTTAGATTAGGGTTTCTTTCTTGCATCTCTCTCTCTCCATTTCTCCTTGGCAAGTTAGAATAGGCTTTAGAGTAGATCCTTTGCAATATGAATGCGTGCACATGAATAGAGGAATAGGAACCGGCCTCAATCCAGGATCTCTCTCGACTTGCAAAGTCCCACACTTTGAGATATGCTCCATGTTATGCAATCACACTAAGAATCTCAACCCATCGAGTTACTGAGACCTCGTGGGTGCTTTGTGATTTTGCGAAGAATGGTATATTAGAGACTATGTAATGAAAAGAACTTGTAGGAGGTTGGGAAGTGATTACATTTTTATGAATGTGTGATGGGAGGGTAAAGAATGATTATGAAGTTAGGATATGAGAATAAATGTTTAGGCTTGATGAAAGGATTGGATGGGGACACTAGTGACGATAGTGGTTGAAAAGGTGATAAGAATGGAAGTGGGTGATAGTTTTGTTGATTGGAGGTAGATAAGGAGTAATATGAGAAATTGGGTGGTTTGATTAGGTTGAGGACTGTAGAAGAAGATGAATCTAGTTCACATTCTCGTGATAACGAGCTCATTCATGGTTATATAGAAAAACACCACAAGTTGTGAGGAAAGAACATGGGTTGTCTTGGGATTGGAATGTAAATAATATATTTGTTGGAGAGATGGCTCATTAATAGGAAGTTGGGTTGACTTCCTAAGAAGGTAATCATGGAGGGCTATGGGATTAGCATCAAGAATCTCTTGGAACTCCATACTACCATGAGGGATAATGGGAGGCCCAAAATCTTCAACCGATGCAAAGTGGATGGAGGGTAGCCAAATTATATGGGATGGATTGATGATGTAAGAAAGGATTGGTCTCATCATAGGTGGTGGTTTGAACAAGATTTCCTTGATGAGGCACATTTATGATCAAAGGTTGGGTGACCATGGAAGAGGTAAATAAAGGTATGGATGGGACAATAGCCATAGCAGAATATTTTTGAGATGAAGTGATGGAATCGTTTGATGCAAGATTTTGTTTCACTTTCCTATCATAAGAGCATGTGATAATGGGAAATAAACAAAGTAAGAAAAAATATCTACATTAATTAAGGAACGTAATTCAAGCATGTAATGTTATCTTTATCTTGATTAATTTAGAAAATGTGAAAAAGAAAAAGGGAGTGGATAATGAGGGGACCTAGGAAATGAAAATCTAAGGTTGGTTTTGAATAATTTTGGATTGAGAGTCCTCAATATACCCAGAGGTACATGAAGCCCAAAACTATGCAAAATTTATAATGTGGCCAGACCATTACGGTGGCTTTTATATTGGGTGATGAAATCCCAATTAGATGTGTGAATATTATTTTGATGTGTGAATATTATTAGTTTGTTTTGATGTGTTTGGAGAAACGTGAATTGCAACAAATTAAACCATTACTTACAATGGATTTGTAGGAAATAATGGAAGAGGTTTATTTTAATCCCAAAACCCAATATAAATATTCGATGACGACAATCACACAAGGAATGGAAAATGTAATGCAAATTGAGAATTTCAGGTTTTCACTTTTCCTTTTTGTCTCATATTAAAAAAAAAAAGAAAGAGAAGAGAAACATCCAAGCAATCTAAAATCCCACCACAAACAAGAAAAAGAATAGCCTCTACTTGTAATGTTAGTGGAAAATAGAAGAAATGAGGAAAATACAAGTGACTCTCCTAAAAGGGTTTTCCATTGGAATTTCCAGAATGTTAGACTAAAATTTATCTTTCCTATTTACATTAGTGTACTAGATTATAAAGAAAATAAAGGAACTCAAACGTGCAAGGGTTTAAGGTACCTTGGAATGAGTGGTGACAAATGGATGGACACGAAGTAGATGACCCATTGTAAGCTTAATGGATCTACAAAACAAATAAAACTAGATGGAAAATAAATTAGGTGTAAGATGAGGGGGCTTCCCAATGAATTTGGTTCTAAGAAGCATGAACTTTCTTATGTGGTTGTTAACCCCGTATTTGATAAAGTAGGATAAAAAAATGATAAAGGACTTAATAACATTCAGAATTTGTACCTAAATGAAATCTACAAATGCACAACTAAAAGGAAAGTTAAAATTTCATGTAGAGAAACAAAAATGATATATACCTAGTTGGGTTGATGGAAACCCAAGATGTAAAGGTCCAATTGAAAAAGATGCGATAGATGGATAGAAACATTAACCAAAATGTAGATATAAATAGGTATGTGTGTAGATCTAAAAGTGTTGTAGGCCTCTAGAATATGATGATAACCTATAGAGAAGAGATGAAACTTGAGAAATAAAAAGGATGTAGGAAAATGAGGATTTATATGGGTAGGATGGAAATATGGTTCGATTCGAAGGTACCTAGGATGAATTGGTGGTAACCAAATATTGGTAGAATGAATCTAGATTAAAAAAATGATGGATCTAGAAACTGTGTGGGGAAAGATATAGAAGATAACATGCTCCTATGGATCTGAGTGATATAACAAGGGTAGAGTCGAAGATGATGTAATAGGGTAAATGACAACATGTGCTGATTTAGGTAAAGTTGAAGGTGAATGGTCCTGGATTGACAACCTACACACAAAATGGATAAAAGAGAAGACATGATATAGATTTATGATGGTAGTTTGATCAGTAAAATTTTAGTAACTAATAATAATAATATTAATGATGCAATTAATGAATAGACCAACATAAGACCGATAAACACTGAAAAGTCTCCACAAATGATGTAAGCAATCTCAAAGGGACTCCAAGAAGACTGAAAAAATTGTACAGAAGCTCAAGAATGAAGACAAGGTCACAAAACACATGAAATATCTAATGATTCATCCTTTAGATGGGGGAGAAATGTGGATTTATAGGGTTGACAATGACCTATGTGGGTCACCACCGACCACGGGAACCATCAATTTGTGCAAGGGGAGGATGCCTAGCTTGAGGTATCATGCCGATTAGAAGAATTATTATGGTTTTTAAAGGATTAAGCGGGTTAGAGATACATAAGGAAGCTACATAGGTAGGTGATGGATGAAATGGAGTAAATAAAGGATAAGGGGAGCCCAGGGATGAGAAATTATGTAGTTTAGGGATGATAAACAACCTAAAGAACATAAATTAAGGTTTATTAGGATTAATTAAGTAATGACATGAGGATTAGGTAATAATTAACAAGAATTAGCAATAAACTAAACTGGATAGTATAATAGATGGGAAATATGGGAATATTTAATAAAAACATTAATTAAAATAAAAGTGCTTTAGATGGGTGACCATAGTGAAATAAGCAAATGCGGGGTGAAAAGGGAGGTGATGCACATTTTGGTGTGTACATAAGAGAAGTAGAGAAATATTACCAAGATACAAATACAAAAGGAGAATTGATAAAGTTATCATCAAACTTTCATATGCCTATATAGTGAAACATTGATAGAATTGGTACAATTTTCAAGTCCAGGTAGCATGTTTCTAATTTTTGATAATGATAAATAGACTTTTTCATCAAAAACTTATAGGAAATGTAAATTTATAGTACCAAATTTCAAAATAAGGTAACAAGAACAGTCTTGTTTTAATTACTCAAATCAACTATGAGCTCATCCTGCAAGCATCCAATGCACCCATCTCATGCAATAAAAATTGAGATCATGCAAGGGAGTAAACCCATAAATCCAAGATTAATCATGATCTCAAAATAAGAAATGAGATATGTAACTCCCACAAATTTCAACATCCAAAAACCACATTTAACCCTAAAATGGGGACAATTATTTTGTTTAAGATTACAAGGGTGTCAAACCCTAAAATACATTTAATTAATTCATACCAAAAATTTTTACATCATAATGGATGGATGAGGTTCAAATTAATAATTAAATATTCTTAATGTCCTTTTAATGTCAATTAATTACCATCCACTAGATAAGTGTTCATTAATTCCTTTTACTAGGTTAAATGGGTTCCTCTTAGAAATTAACATTCACCCACATTTAATAAACCCTTATTCTTAGTTACCTTAGTTCTCTTAAATTATCTTCTTAATTTCCTTTGAATCATTTACTTGTAACACACTAGAAGAGTTACATAGTTAACTTAACATACAAGGGTATTAAGTAGCCCCATTCACCCATTTACACATACCTTTAAATTATCTAAAAACCCATAATATTCATTCTTAGATAAAAATTGTAGGGTTTATTCCTAAACCTTGTATCAAATCCATTGTTGCCACTATATATTAGGATTCCAAAATAACCCTAACCATCCTTATGGAATTTTATTAAATCTTTTTCTTTTCCCTAGCCTCCTCATTTGGTCTCTTTTCTTTTGTTTTAATTTGCAGGGTTGGAGAAATGGAAGCCATGAGAGCAAGGAAAGAAGCCATGGAGGGATTAATTTGGATCAAGCTTAACTTAGTTTAGTTTATAGATTTATTGTAGTAATGTATTCCATTTGTTGATTGTAGAGGTTTCCATTCTAAATTTGGAGTAGTTATTTAGTCATTTCCATTTTGAGTTATCTATTTGGGAAAAACCCTCTTTCCAATTAATCTATGAGATTGATACATTTAAATGCCCATTCAAGGATTTACTTTCTTCAAAAAATGATTTGGTTCTCATATAACATGTTGGTAGTTTCCTTTTTTACATTTTAAAGAATCAGATTTTTGTCTAATCAAGTTTAAAATTACACAATCGTGGATTTTAATTTTACACTCGAAAGTGATGAAATTGTCATCCAAAGAAGGTCGACGGTCCTAGGACATCTGCCCTACCTAGCCGATGATTTGCGAGATAACCTCCTTGCCTTGGCGTCGCTTTAGAGACCTCCACTCTACACAAGGTAGTGGTCCTATTCTTTGAAAACAAAACCATCAATTCAACAATTTTTCCAAAAAAATTTTTACTAGAGTGATTTACATTTTATCCTTAGTTGAATTTATGTGCCTAAAGTCCTCCAGTTGAAGGGTTTAACCATTTATTCATTCCATGACTTAAATCACTAAATTCAAAGATTTCCAAATTTAGTAGTAACAAAGAAAACAATTACAAGTATACCTTTCGAATGAAATTTCTTTAAAATTCAAATGAAGTAATAGAGCTTGATGTATTTCTAGTATCATTGTTTTCCTTTCTACAAAAAAAATACAATCTATCAACAAGTAACTTATTATAACTTAGTACATCTTTCCATTTCAACTATAACCATTTATTCAAGGAAAACACAACAACTATTATACATTTAAGATTTACTAAGAATACATTCTCAATGATTTACAACTTCTAAGTTTTCCTTTCATTTTTACAATAATGCAAATTCAAAAAATAATAATGAACTTTATTTTTTTTTGAGCATAGCTCATTTCTTTCAATGCAAAGAGCTTTATTTTCAACAATACATTACAACTTAATAAAAAAATATATAATACAACTTTTCTTTTAAATGCAATACTACTAGTCTTCCACCTTAAGTAGGAATTACGTAAAAGGTTTTTACTATAAAGGATTCCTTTTTGGATGAAGAAAATGATCAAGTCCCAAATATTCCACAAGATCTCCACAATTTCTTCACTTCAATAACAAAAACAAAAATGGGGAGAGGAAACAATCTCCACCCAACCAATAATCCAATGAGGAGAAGAATCTATCCTCCTCATTGGCCCCCGAGCCCCAACCAAAATGCAATAAGGATGGATCCAACTCATGGAAACTATCACAAAGCTTCCATATCACAATAAAAATTTTCACAACCATTTAACACACATTCAAACATAAGGTAATAATCACAATAATGCAACTATCAAAATACACAAGGCTTAGAATGCAAAGCCAATGGAGCAAGGATCTATGGAGATATCACTTATGCCTCCCAATGGGATTAGGTTCCCACCTTAAAACCCTCAAATATACATCTCAAAACCCCTACACAAATCTTGTCGATCCCTCAAGATCCTCTTATGCCTCCCAAATTCTCTTATGTCTCTCTAAAAATAACCAAGTAAGAAATGCAAGCATTTTCTTATCAAAGATGAGGCACCCAACCCAATTCTCTCTCAAAATGAAATAGACTCTTATGCGTCCCTATAATGGAAAAATTCTCATAGCCTTCTCCTACACAATACTTAGGAATTCTACCCAAGATCCCAACAAGCACATAAAACATTCACATACATGTAATACACACATATGAAAAAAAAACAAGTAAAAAGAGTGTAGCTCCTACCTTTCCATAGTAATAACTTGATCAAAGAATCACACTCAAAGCTCCTTCAAGCTCAATCCAACTCTAACAAGCTTCAATACTTCAACAATCACTCCAAAAACTCTCTAACTCCCAAAAATGCACATACACAATAAAATGAAGTAACCCCAAACAAACAAATAAACTTGCATATATAGAAAAAGGGAAGAGGAGGGTGAGGTGGCTCCATGTAGGATGCCACATCACTTATCCTCAACTCCACATCATAATTCAAACCTCAACCCCAATGCACAATAAATTGGTGGTGAGGAGAAATGACAAGGCTCTTGCACACAAAATCCAAACCCACATACCCTAAGGACATAATTTAAAACTCATGTAAGAAAAGTGCAATAAATGTCACATTTTGTCTTACAAAATACATAATGGGGTCTATTTTTGACCCCCCAATCCATAGGTAGGGTTGGTATAAGAAATTAAGAGGTGTGGAATAAGCTTAGCTTGTCCCACAAGCCTCAAAAATGGCCGTTAAGCTCAAATCCGAAATTCCAAGGTAAGGTATAATGTACAACACTCAAAGTCACTTATACTCAATCAAAATAACAAAATCCAAAAGACCAACTACTCTAATAAATGGACCCTTTTGTCACATCCCCATATATCTTAATAAACATGATTAATTCACTTAATTAAGGCACATTAATCAACAATGATTAAATAAATCACATACTCTACAATAAATAAAATAAAAAGGGAAAGAATTGCACACAAATCCCATGGTCAAAATTGGAGGTCATCCCCCCATGGGGACCCCCTAACAAATTAAAACATTCCAAACACAATACACAAGTTGCAATGATGAGCTTCATCAGATCCATCTAGTATTCCATTGTGGTTGGTCTCATAACCGCCTTTTCATTATTGTGATATAATTACCTACAAAATCACACAATATATCCAAAATAAAATATATGCACATCAACCAATAAACATCCTCATATAATTAAATCATCATCTAGACTAACAATGCTATCATTTTTTTATAATTTCAAAAACTTCTCAAATCTATCATTTCATCAATATTAATAAGATCACAATATTATTTCCAGTGCTAAATCATAGTCGACATATGGAGAATTGTAAATGTCAGTAGTATCTATATACTAAAAACACATCATCATCATCATCATCAATATAAAATGTCTCTCTATGTCTCTAAGCATCCACACAAATCATAATATGAATCACAATCCATCAATAGTAAGAATATCTCTATCATCTAACCTCACGCTAAATCAAAATAATACAATAATATCCATGTCTACCAACAATCGTAATCAAAATAAAAATATAGTAAGGGTCGAAGAGTAGTAGGCACTACATCCCCTCCACTTAGACTCAAATTCCTCCTAGAAGTCTCCAAAATAGGTGTAGAAAATGGACTCATAATAGCGTAGTATCCTTCCATATAAAGAATCGTCTCATTATACCTATCCCACCGGACTCTCACCGATCATCCTCTTGGCCTCAAATACCTAGGGTCCATAACGGATATGACTCTAATGAGTTATGATATGAAGAAACACCTTCTTTCCCACCTCATAACTACAATCAACTCTCTTGTGATATGCATACTTATTCTTCATGTCTTGTGCCTCCCGTAACATCTTTCGACCATAACAACATGTTGCTTCTTGTCTCGCAAAGAAAGCCACCCAAGAGAAACCCTGTCCTCCAATCTATCCAAAATCAATGGTGTCTTGCACTCTCTACCATATAATGCCTAAAAAGGAGCCATGCCAATTGATGAGGCCATAAATTGGCTATAAATTACCATTATTTTGTCCTTCCAGGTTACCTTTGAAAATAGATTTAAATGTAATCTAGGAACTTATAGTTTGCTTAAGATAGAATATAGGATATATATCTTGTTCATTCTTCAGAAATATTTTGTTATCTATTTTGTTGACTAATCCTACTGATTATTTGGGAAGAGATGCAAGGTCTTGTGTATCTGCAGGCCATAAAGGAAGGATAATGCTAGTATTGGAAAAAATTAAATTGATCAAGAACATTATATTTAAAATTAGATCTGATTTCATATTCAGATTTTTCTTGAAACATTATGCAAGTTCAAAAAAATAATCATCTAAATCGGAGGTCACATGCAAAAGTTATATTTGCTTTAAGTTAGTTAAATCCACCCATTAGAGCCAAAATGAAAACCCACTCATAAATCCACCCATCCAAATTAGTTTTCATCTCATAATGAAATTCAATCCCTGAACCATATCCATTAGAAAAATTTGTTTTCATGTCTTTCAATTTCTTCATTTTTGTATATGCTTGTATAACGTTAAGAAGCAATTATGGTGAATATCAAGGAAATAAATTTTTACGTACTAACATATGAGGACTAGATCTATAGGAATTTCTAGAGTTATTGTTGATACCAGCATGCAAATTTTGGAGTACCAACAGTATCAACCAAGGAGCATGCAGATTTTGAAGGGACACATGGATACCTTCACTCTCTCTTTTAACAACTATCCATCTCTTGAGATCACTAGTATGGGCTTTGAAGATTATTATGGTGATTCTAATAATGCACAATTCAAGATGGGCTTTGAAGACCTAGAAATTGTCTACATAATTTTTGGAAATCTTCTTGGAGTTACCAAGTATGCAAAAAGGTTTTTATGAGATCTCAGAAATTGCTTCCTATTTTATACAAGCTATACTTTGATGAATATAGTCTAATGATGGATCAAATTTTTCTCTAATCCTTCTCATGCTATCATTTTAGCAAAAAAATTAAAAAAATCAAAAAGCTTTGATTGGAAAACCAGCTTGTTGGCCAATCACAGGCGAAAAAAAAATCTTTGATTGGAAAACTAGGTTGCTGGTCAATCAAAGGCAAAAAAACATAATTTAAAAAAAAAAAAAAATCTGATTAGAAAACCAGATTGTTGGCCAATCAAAGGAAAAATGGAGTGGATATTCTTTAAAGAAAATCAATCACATGCACAGTGAATTTCTTCTCAAAGACTATTTTATCATGTTAACAATAGGAGGATAAAGACAACTAGAGGTATGATCAATTTATTTATTTTTACTATTTTTGTTTTAAGCTTTCTTGTAAGTTTTTTTATTACAGCTAGATCCACTTTTAAATATTTCCAAGGAAGGTAAGATAAAATTCATATCTCCCTACTTATATGAAAAATATGTGCACCTCTTTGCAATCAAACTTTTTGAGTCTAATTTATGGGCAGCCATAAATAAACAACATGCATGAGGACATGCATGAGCTTAGGTGTGGGAGAGAAGGAGAAGCATAAGCTATGTATTTTGATTTTAAATATGAGACACAACAGAAGGAGATCCACACAAGAACCTACTATAAAATAAAAGAGATCAAAAGTAGTAGAAGGATATCCACACAAGAACTTGTTGTAAAAGAAATAATATCAAAAGCAACAGAAGGAGATCCACACAAGAACATGTTGTAAAAGAAAAAATATCAAAAGCAACAAAATGAGATCCACACAAGAACCTGTTGTAAAAGAAAGAAATCAAAAGCAATAGAAGGATATCTACACAAGAACTTGTAAAAGAAAAAAAATATCAAAAGCAACATAAGGAGATCCACACAAGAACCTGTTGTAAAAGAAAGAAATCAAAAGTAGCAGAAAGAGATCCACAAGAATGTGTCCTCAATATGGAGAAGAATCTAAGAAGAGGAGATAATAATGTAATGCATGAGGACATGCATAAGATTAAGTGTGGGGCAATGATGAGGCCATAAATTACCATTATTTTTTCCTTCCAAGTTACCTTTGAAAGTGAATTTAAATGTAATCTAGGAACTTATAGTTTGCTTAAGATAGAATATAGGATATATATCTTGTTCATTAATTAGAAATATTTTATTGACTAATGTTATTGACTATTTGGGAAATGATGCAAGGTCTTGTGTATGTAGACCATAAAGGAAGGATAATGCTAGTATTGGAAAAAATGAAATTGATCATAAAAAGTACATTTAAAATCAGATCTAATTTCATATTCAGATTCCTCTTGAAACATTATGCAAGTTTAAAAATAATCATCTCAATCTGAGATCACATGCAAAAGATATAGATTTTTTAATTTAGCTACGTAACTCGTAGAGTTAGTTCCTAACTCACAGAGTTAGTTTTGGAACTTACAGGTTTAGTTTCGGAACTTATATCAATTGAATGAAAATTAGTTCTACAAATTTCAATTTGTGGAAAAATCATATTTAGTTTCGGAACTTGCATATTTAGTTTCGAAACTTGCATAAAAGGAATGACAACTTTAGTTCTAAAACTTGCATCAATAAAATGACAGTTTTTGAGGGATTGTGAAAAGTCAGAGATTCTAGTGGGTAATATAAGAGAGGTTTTTGTTCATAACAATTTTTTTAATAAAAATTTCATTCATATTTGCTATAGGTTTTACCAATAAAGAGATCTAATTTTTAGTGAGTTGCGAATTCCTAGGAAAAGTGTATCTCGATTTGAGCACTAAAAGTTCCATAAACAAAAATAGAAAAGTCAAATAGAAAATCTGAGAGATTATTTTGTTCATAGTAATGTGTTTAACAAAAACCTCTTTTAGAATTATTATAGGTTTTACCAATGAAGAGAGATCTAACTTTTAGTAAGCTTCAGTCCGAGGAAAAGTGTATTAGACGAGCACTAAAAGTTCCATAAACCGAAATAGAAAATTCAAATGGAAAATATGAGAGAGGTGTTTGTTTATAGTAATGTATTTAATAAAAACCTCATTCAGATTTTCTACAGTCTTACCAATCAAGAGAAATGTAACTTTTAGTGAACTCGTAGTCCAAGGAAAAAGCATATTTGACAAGCGTCCAAAGTTCCACACTCAAAAATAGTAAAGTCAAATAAAAAATCCAAGAAATATATTTGGTCAAAATAATATTCTAAGGAAAATTCTTCTTCTAATAATTTAGAGGAATAAAATCATTATGATTTTTGTTACCGAAAAGCAAGGAGAAGATTTGGGAGCAAATCTTCCTAAAATAAGGAGTTGGTTGGATGCATAAATTATAAATGCAACCTTCCACACTTACATATGTAATGATTTTCTCCAAAGAAATACAGATCTATTCTTTCCTCTCAAATATTCTATACTTTTAAGATCTAATAAGTATATTTAAATCCTCTTCCAGGAATGATCCTGACACTCATTCCAAGGAAGATGGATCTATTTATTTATGTTTATGTTTATTCATTTGTCTTTCATTCATTCTTTTGTATTGTTTTTATCTTTGTATTGTGAAAATTCATTCAGTCAGAAACTCGCAGGTGTTTTATTCAATTGTGTTTATTTTTAATTCAACAATTTCATTTATGTAAGCGTGCCTTTTAATTCATGCATGTGTCTTTTTTTCATGCAAATTTCATTTATGCAAGTGTGTTTATTTCATGCAATCTTTATTTCTGCAAGTGTGCCTTTTAATTTCCGTAAGTGTGATTTATTTTATGTAAGTTTGGTTTGTGTTTAAAGGAGTTACTTTCTAATATTTTCTTCTCTTAATGCATATAGCCTTTGGAAACCAACCTAGATAAACATTATTAATGATGAGGATTGACAAACCTCATCACCAATCGAACTCTAAAAACTATTTTTGTAGGAAAAATCTACTAAATACAAGTACTCCTCCCACCTAGATTGTTCATCCATGACATACATCCACAACATATCCTCTAAAATATGATTCACCCGCTCTATTTCTCCATCTATCTCTTGATGATAGGATGTGCTGAAGTTGATGCTAATACTAAGAACCTACTCCATGGTAGTCTATAAGTGTGATGTGTATAAGGGATCATGATCATAAATGATCTTCTCGAGAATCCCGTGAAGTCTAAAAATATCATCAAATTAAAATATCTACTACTACACTGGCCGTATCGGTGGTCTTCACAAGAGAAAAATGATCCACTTTTGTCAATTTATCCATCAGTGACCATGACAAAGATTATCATGGTTGTATCTCAACACCGCATCCCTACTATGAAATCCATAGAAATGGTGTCCCATTTCCACTCCGGGATAACATGTGGGTAAATAAGGCTAGTTGGATGTTGATGCTCGACCTTCACCCTATAACACTCTAAACAATGCTGACACAAACTAAGCTACATCTCTCCCAAGAACTCTCCAATGGTAAACCTGTCTCAAGGTGGCATGCATTTTCTTTACCCCTGGATGGGTTGAATAAGGTGCATGATGAGCCTATACTAAGATATCTTGTCTGAAACCTCCATCCCTAGGTACATAGATCTGGCCTCTGTTCTTAAGAAGTTCATTTGACTCTAATACAAAACCCTCAAAATTGCCTTCAAGGGGTCTCTGAGACTCAATCTTTGATCTATTTGCAAGGTAGAAAATGTCATGTCAAGCTATCATAAAATCTTGTTCTAAAAATTTGTACCATATGAAGTAGCCAAAACCAAATGTCTCCATCTACTCGTAATGTCTCGCAACAACATTCTCTTTCCCCTTCACATGATTTGTGTCCATGTCATACACACAGAAATTCCATCCAATGCCACTAACAAGCATTGAGATTGGGTTACTTGAAGAGGTGACATAGGCTCAAATGGTTTGTCTTGAGAATAATCCTTCTACCAAGAAGGAAATGTCTCAATCAAACCAAAGCATGCACAACTACTGAAAGTTTAAGGTCATGAGTCAGATAATTGAGTTCATGTTCTTTGAGTTTGAAATAATCAAAGGAAACCACACGGCCATCCTGCATCAATACCCCGCCAAATCCTTCCAAGGAAGCATCCTTCCAGATAAATAAATCCCTTTAAGGGTCTAGCACAACAAGAATCGTTGCTGACGTAAGACATCCCTTCAAAGGTACTAAATTCCTTCTCACATCCATCAAAAAAAAACTTCTTCCCTTTTCGTTGAAGGGAAGTGATGGGGTGCACAATCTGAGAAAATTCTTGAAAAAATCTCTTGTAGTAACCCGCAAACCCCATGAAACTATGCACCTCGGTCACACTAGTGTACATGGGCCAATCCATAATAGCTTTTATCTTGGAAAGATCAATGGAGATTCCTTCCCAAAATTATTTGACCCAAGTACTACACCTCTGACTGAAAGAATGCACACTTCTCCAAGTTCCCATAAATTTATTGCTCACAAAGATGTTAGAGAACTCTGTTAGAGGTAATATTCATGCTCCTCATGCATACGTGAGTAAATCAAAATGTCATCAATAAAAATGAGTCCGAAGTGATCAAAAATGTCAAAAATATGCCATTCATAAAACTCATGAATAATGTGGGGACATTTTTCAGACCAAAAGGCACTACTCTAAACTCGTAGTGGCCATATCTCATATAGAAAGCCTTCTTATAAATATCTTCCTCCCTGATCCTCAGTTGATGGTATCTAGACTTAATATATATCTTGGAAAATAACGCGACCCTCATCATCTGATCAAACAAATCATCAATATGTGGAAGGGGGTAATGATTCGTGATCGTTACTTTGTTCACCTGACGATAATCAATACACAATTGCAAATATCCACCTTTCTTCTTTACAAACTTCACCGATGCACCCCAAGAGGATACACTATGATGGATTAGGCATTTCTCTAGAATGCCTTCTATCTACAAATTGAGCTCACAGAGCTTAGGGGTAGTCATCCTATAAGGTGCTCTTGAGATAGGCTCTTCTCTTGGAACCAAATAATTGTGAAAATCTATCTCACGTGGGGGAGGTAACCCCAAAATCTCCCCTAGAAAAAAATCTAAAAACTCCCTCAAGATATGATAATCATGAAGTGAGGTCCCACCAGGCTCAGCCTTGGATCTATCTTTAACTATCACAACATATAACTAGCAACCTCGTTGTGCACACTATGTGAGTAGCATAGTGGATATGGTGCAAATAGAGGCAGGTCTCTTGAATCCAATACCACTAACTCCATTCCCAAATCACATGCACATGATATTACCTTATTGTAATAATCAACCCTAGCCCTATGTGCAGATAACCAATCCATGCCCAAAATAATCCCATAGGAACCCAACGGAAGGATACAAAGATCCAAGGTCATCGAAAATGGTCCTAGGTCAACTATACACTCCTTGACTAAGGAATCCACCGTGAGATTTGCTTCGAAGCCATCTTCACATCCCAACTACAGCTCTTCCTAAGTACCATGAGCCTGCATCGCTCTACTACAAATGGAGAAATAAAATAATCTGAGGATCCTGAATCAAATAAAATAGAAATAGAATGGCCATCAATACTACCTATCGTCTTAATCACCGTGATCCGGTGCTCATCCTAGATGTTCTCCACCACCCGTTACATATATCATGTTGCTCCTAGCCATATAACTTTCTATAGGCTCTGAAACTAGTGCCTTACCCTTGTTATTAGAGTTCTGAGGGAATTGTCTCAAATGATTCCCTAGTACTCCATACCCATAGAAACTACCAAGTCCCCTCCAATGAGAAGCGGCTCCCAGGTACTCTAGTGGTCTGTGTTGTGTGCCTTGATGATCCTGTTATCGACCATTTTGGTCGCTACCGATGAGCTCCTATTGATCGGGATTTAGGAGGTACTTGAGTACTAACTTTACCCATAGGAGGAGGCCCCATACTACGTCCCCTATTAGCATCAAATGTCTATGGAGGCCTAAATGGAGGGTGAGTCTACTCCTACCGCTGAAGGCTAATGTGGTGGTCTTAATTAAGACCGTGTAGAATCACGTTTTCCATAAGGAGGAGGAGTTGACCCTCGATCTCGCTATCCCGCATCTGCTGGATGTAGCTCCACACTCTATCTCTTCTTGTGTCTTTTCCTTGTCTTCACCGAAATATAGGCCATATCAACGATCTCTATTAATTTCTCTTGAAAATGAATGCACATTTCCCCTCTAATGTATAGGTTCAGAACCTTATTAACATGTGGATCCTCACCTTCTTGTCCTTGATGTAGTCTACATACTGATGTAGGTCCAAGAGGAGAATTTCATACTCTTCCACTATCATGGATTCTTCACATAGGTCACGAAATAAACTATCCTCTAATGAATGAACATATTAGACAAGTATCTACTCTTGAATCGATCCTCAAATAGCTCCCAAGTGACTATCTTAGAATCCACATGGAGCTTCTACTCCTCGGTCCTCCACCAAACCCCGGCTCTGTCTCTTAGAAGGTGGATGGCAACACAAGCCTTCATGTTGCTAGTACACGGACATAGCTTGAAGCATCCATTCAAGATGACCAACCATGCCTCTACCTAAAATCCCTAAGTGTCCCTAGAAAAATTAGGTGAATGGGGTTTCATGATATCTTTGATGTGCTCTTCCATTTTAGAATATCTACCTCGAGGTCTCTCAACATGATCATCACGCCACATAGATCTCCTGGATTTGTCTCTATATATTATATCCCTATCTCCATTACCTCTCTATGGTGACTCTCACCGGATGGATCTACATAGGAGTTATATTCCCTATACTCATCACTATCTCGGGACGGTGCATGAGCCTCTACCAATGGATCTCTTTCTTGTTTGTTAGGTATCTAACCTAAATATCTTCTCGTATAGCAGTATTCACATCCTGTAGCGTCGAAATATCTAAGGAAATATGGCTACTACTGTCTGATATGGGGGTGGTGAGTCTAATTCCACGTGCAAGAACCCCTCATCTAGTATGCTCCTCCTGCACAGACCAAGGTGAGAGTTATTTTACCATTCTAAGTTTTATTTCCTATTTTTAGGATTTCTTCATTTAAAATATCATGCAAAGTTGTGTGATCTTGGTTTTTAGTTGCGTTATGTTTACTTGTTATGTTTTATGTTTTCAAGTTAGCCTGGGGTCCAAGCATTGAATCCATGGCTCTGATACCAAGTGTAACGCCCACAATTTTTGACATCCTAACACCACATTAAACCCTAATTAATCATCTACAAAGTTGTGGACATTTTTTTTGGTTTAAGATTGTAAGGGTGTCAAACCCTAAAATGAATTTAATTAAATCATACTAATAATTTGCTACATCACAATGGGTGGATCAATTCTAGATTAATAATTAAATATTCTTAATCCATTTCTAATGTCAATTAATTACCATCCACTAGATAAGTGTTCATTGATTCCTTTTACTAGGTTAAATAGTTTCCCTCATAGAAATTAACATTCAACCCACATTTAATAAACCCTTATCCTTAGTTACCTTAGTTCTCTTAAATTATTTTCTTTAATGTCCATTGAATCATTTACTAAAACACACTAGAAGAGTTACATATTTAACTTAACATACAAGGGTATTAAGTGGCCCCATTCACCCATTTACACATACCTTTAAATTATCTAAAACCCATAATATTCATTCTTACCTAACAATTGTAGGGTTGATTCCTAACCCTCGGTTCAAATCAACTGTCACCACCAGATCTCAGTAGTCCAAGCTAACCCTAACCATCCTTATGCAATTTTATTAAACCATTTTCTTTTCCCTAGCCTCCTCATTTGGGGTCTTTTCTTTTGTTTTAATTTGTAGGTGGGATAAATTGAAGCCATGTTTGTAAGGAAGGAAGCCATGGAGGTATTCATTGGGATCAAGCTTATCTTAGTTTACTTTATAAATTTATCGTAGCAATGTATTCCATTGTTAATTGTAGAGGTTTCCATTCTAAATTTGGATTATTTATTTAGTCATTTCCATTCTAAGTTATCTATTTGGGAAAAACCCTCTTTCCAATTAATCTATGAGATTTGATACATTTAAATTCCTAGTCAAGGATTTACTTGCTTCAAGAAATCATTTGGCTCCCCTATAGCATGTTGGTAGTTTCTTTTTACATTTTAAAGATTCAAATTTTTGTCTAATCAAGTTAAAAATTGCACAGTCATGGATTTTAATTTTCTGTCAAAAGTGATCAAATCACCACCCAAAGAAGGCCAATGGTCTTGGGACCACCACCCTACCTGGGTGAAAATTCACAAACCACCACCTTGCCTAGGTGACGGTTCGAGAGATCACCGCTATGCGCATAGGGTGGTGGTATTTTTCTTTTAAAATAGAACCATCAATTCCGTAATTTTTCCAAAAAAAAATTTACTAGAGTGATTTACAGTTTATCCTTAGTTGAATTTATGTGCCTAAAGTCTCCAGTTGAAAGATTAAACCAGTTATTATTTCGATGACTTAAATTACTACATTCAAATATTTCAAAAATCAATAATAACTAAAAACATCTACAAGTATAATTTTCCAATGAAATTGCTTTCAAGTTCAAATGAAGGAATAAAACTTAATCTATTTCTAGTATCATTGTTTTCCTTTCAAAAAAATGTATAAAAACTAGCTTATTATAACTTAGTGCATCTTTCCATTTCAACTATAACCATTTACTCAAGGAAAACACAACTATTATATATTTAAGATTTACTAAGAATACATTCTCAATGATTTACAACTTCTAAGTTTTCCTTCCATTTTTACAATAATGCAACTTCTACAAATACAATGAACTTTCTTTTTCTTTGAGCATAGCTCATTTGTTTCAATGCAAAGATATTTCTTTTCAACAATACATTACAACTTAATAACAAAATATACAATACAAATTTTATTTTAAATGCAATATTACTAGCCTTCCACCTTAAGTATGAATTACATGAAAGGTTTTTACAACTAAGGATTTCTTTTTGGCTTCAACAAATTCTCTAAGTCCCAAATCTTCCACAAGATATCCACTGTTTCTTCATTTCAATCACAACAACAAAAATGTGGGAGAGACAACACTCTCCACCCATCCAATAATCCAATGAGGAGAAGAATCTATCCTCCTCATTGGCCCCCAAGACCCAATCAAAACGGAGTAAAGGATGAAACAAACTCATGGATACTCTTACAAAGCTTCCACGTCACAATGCAAATTTTTACAACCATTTAACACACATTCATACACAAGGTAATAATCACAAGAATGCAACTATAAAAGTACATAAGGCTTGGAATGCAAATCCAATGGAGAAAGGATCTATGGGGAGATCATTTATGCCTCCAAATGGGATTAGGTTCTAACCTTAAAACCCTCCAATATACATCTCAAAACCCCTACACAACTCTTATGCCTCCCTCAAGATCGTCTTATGTCTCCCAAAAATCTTGTATTTATCCCTTAAAAGAACCAAGAAATGTAAAAACTTTCTTATCAAAGATGGTGCACCCACCCAACTCCCTCCCAAATATGAAATAGACTCTTATGCCTCCCTAAAATGGAAAAATCCCTGTAGATTTCTCTTGTTGTACAGAAATTTTGTTCTCATGTTGTTGAAAGCTGATACTAGAAGACACCAACCACTTTGAATGATGGAGGGCTTAGGACCTCGATGTAGATGTAGATCTATGGGCACAAAGAAGATAGATTTGTCATATAAAGAGGATAGATCTGAAAAATTGAAATAGGTAGGATTAGATAACAATATGCAGGATTTCCCGGACAAAGGTGTTGTTTGTTCAAGAAGATTTTAACTCCATTTGAGGATGTCAACCCCATGTCAAACAAGATAATAATAGATCATGTACAATAGTTATTATACGAAATAATGAAATACAAAATGACAAACAACTGAAATGATGAGGGGAATTAGCTTGTGTTCTTGTATGGAGATGAAATAGGCATCAAGATGGTATGATAAAAACAATGAAAAAGATTTCTTCTTCAAACTTGCAGAACTTAATTAAGCTCTTTCTTCTCCTCTCTAGGCCTAGGTCCAGTCTCTCCTTCTAAGATTTCTAGGTCCAAGTCCTTATTTCTCTCTATTTTGTAGGCCCTTGAAATATTGGGGAAAAACCATATTTATAGCTTGGAGGTAAGGTTAGATTGGGGTTAACAAGTAACCGGGGTTGGGTGGAGTAACCCAAGTTAAGAGGTATGATGTGATCATGTGGAGACCACGGTTTGACGTATTAGATGGAGTGGGGAGCATGATTTACATGTTAGGTGAGATGATAGATTCCATTTGTAATTTAGAAAGGGGTGTCGTATGGGTATATTAATACCGATGAATTGAATAATTTATGACCTGGTAGATAGTTCCAAATTTTGAATTACCAAATGGGTCCACATGGAGCCCATTTGATAATTAATTAAATAAGGTGAGTAAATGGATGGGATTTATTGAAATTTAAGAAAATAAAGGTGAGAGGGGAAATTGCATGAATGTGAGATGACGGAGGGGCGCTATACCAAAATTTGTGTCTACATTTCTCCCTTTTTGTTGAGTGGTTTACGATAGCTAGACATGATACAAAAACAAAAAGGGTTAGATGAAATATGTGTCTGAGGATGGATGAAGACATGACCAAAGGCAAGATGCCCTAGGAAAAAAAAAAAGGATCATAATAACAAATAATAAAAAATATGGCAGTGACTCAAATATCACATTGGTAGAGGACAATTACGGTCTCAATGGAGACAAACGACAATTTTCTACATACCTGTGAGTGGGGTGAGGACCACTACAATATGGATGTAAACTATGATGACCAATGGGTGGTACGAAAACATAAAAATATGTGGAATTGAATGTGAAAAGATGTACATAATCCTTTTTCTTAAAAAGGGATGTGGATGAAGATAATGATGCCCCAAAGAAAGGGCATGAGAAGGACAAAAATTGATTTATATGCATTGACATATACAAAGGATGAAAAGGTGCCCCAACATAAGACATAGATGGATGTTGAAATAAGATATCCCAAGGGGAATAATCATAAATTTGGACATGATGAGTAGATAGGATAGAAGGGTGAGATAAAATTCCCTAAAAGGGTGATAAATATGATGGTAATCATGTTTCATAGGAAAGATGTATAACTCTAGCAAACTAGAAATAAAAAGTAGTCCTACTCATTTGATAAGTAGGATAAGAATTCAAGATACTTTTACGATAGAGCAAAAGTAGAGAAAATATTCATGGAAGAGAACAAGATTAGATAGATGATGGCCATTATGCTATCTTCTAAGACAAAAATGTCAAAGGAAGATGGGAAGTGATTCTTAGAAATGGATATGATTATGTCCTCATGAGAGGACTAGTAAAGATAAAATATGTCACAACATTCTCAAAATGAGAAGAACAAGAATGATAATCGAAGATGGTATATAAATTGAGAAACATTGGCATTGACCAGAATTCCATGTGTGAGGGGTGTTAAGAAAGATAAAAAAGAATAGATGGGAGGATTGGTTGATTATGAGAAGAGTAAGAAAGATTGAATATAAAGGTGACAGGGGTTATGAAATAGAGGGATGAAGACAGAGGAGGAGAAAAGAAAAATGAAAAGGGGAGGAAGAAGATGGAAAAGAATGATTATATAGAAAGGGGTAAATGAAAAGGACAAGCAAATTGAATAAAAGAAAAGGACAGAGTAGAGGGTGAAATTATGAAAAGAGAGAGTTATTTAAAATAAAAGGTGTGAAGGAGGTGAAGTAGAGTAAGGCTTCGAGAAGTAATGGAAAATGAAAGAGATGATAAAGAAAAGAAAATTGAAGGAAGAAGATCATAGTGAGGAAATCCAACGAAAAGAATATGGAACTAACCACATGGAAATTCCCGTGGATGGTGCCATGATAAAAATACGGGACAATGTCAAGATTCGTGTTATTGACGGGAAGTAAGAATGAAGTGCGAGGTAAAATAGGGAAGAATACGATGTAGATGAAGTGAAATAAGACGAGGATCGAAACGAGGAGAAGAAAATGGAGAAAATTTTACATGGAGGGGAACCAACAATGGAGATATTTTATAAAGAGTGAGAAGCATAAGGAACATAAAGAGAAGCTTGAGGGGAGGAATGACACAGATTGGAAAAGATGCAGAGATGCATGAGATGAGGATAATTTGATGATGAGAAAATAGAGAGAGGGTACATGATGAAGATAGTGAAGAAATTGGTAAGGAAGAATGAAATATGGAGAGGTGGCGAGGAAAAATAGAGGAAAAAAATAGGAGTGGAAATGTCACCAAATGGATGTTAGGATAAATCCACCAATAATGATCAGTAGGAAAGGATGGGACAAAAGATGAGATAAGGTAGAAAGTAAACATAGAATGGAAGGGGAACACCCATGAAGGGATGTTAGGAGAATTCCCCGGTAATGATCAAAGGGTACAGAGGGAAGGAATGAAGATAGAATGGAGGGGGTTAAAGAAATGGATCCAGATCATGCAGTAATGGGGATGAGTGATTTTTAGGAGAAGTGATGGGTGTCGTTATTCCCTTCATTTAATCAACTTTATGTTTATGTCATATTCAAACTAGGGGTGTGTCTAAACCTATATGCAACAAGAAGAATCTTAGCAATCTAGTAATTGATTGCAGGTGTATTTTTTATGGGGGATCTTTTCAATGTCTCAAGGAATTTTTGGTTGAAAACCTCATTGGAATCAAACTATGAAAACATGTTGGAAGTAAACACACTTTACAAAAATGAATTACTCCAAATAAACACACTTTTCCTTAGAAGTAAACACACTTTACAAAAAGGAATTGCTGGAAATAAAAATTATAGAAATAAACAAACAATTCAAAATGTCTAGAAAAAATGATTGCAAAGAAATAAGAACTTAACCTAGAACACCTGCAAGGACAACTCTAAAACAAATTTCAACTTAAGGAATTGAAAATGATACATAATTAACATATCTAAACTATTTTCTCTAAAAATATAAATACCAAAAAAATGAGGATCTTGGTTCTTGGAGGAGTGGGCCCTTGCTCCACCTTGAAATAGGATTGGAAAATTTAATTTTCTCTCAAAATAGAAATGGCTATTTTATTGATAAATTGTTCTGCATTACAAAAACATGTTATATCTATGTATATCAATCTATATCTATCTCTTTTTCTATATCTATACTCCTATATCTATATATCTGTAGGTTTGTATATATATACTTCTTTCAGGGGTGCATTTCAAGCCATAATCTGTTCCAATCGATACAATGGAACTAAATCGTGCCTAGAATAGATGTTGAATGGGAACATGGTTGGACGTACAACTGTGTGATAATTATCTTGGATCTACAAGTATGGAGAGTCAAAATTATTCTAATATGTTCCTAATTGATAGGCTCATTGATTTTACAAATCACTGGCTATTTGGAATAAATTCTGATTGGTTCTGAAACTTTAGAAGAGTTTCGGAATTAAAGGAAATCATTCTAGGTCTAACCGAGAGAGTTCTGGAGCTATTTGCAGGAGTTCTAAAAATAATTCTGGAACTAAGTACTAGAGTTCTGGAACTAAGTCTAAAAGTTCTAGAACTAAGTGACAGAACTCGTAACTGCGTGGTGGAGTTCTTAAACTAAGTATGGTAGTTCCGGAACTAAACCAAATTGATGCCAATCCTTCCAAAAACATGTAATCCACTTCATATTTTTTCGTCCGCTTTGATTGTGACCTGTCTTATTACAAAAATGAATTTTAAAAACACTTTGTTAGGAATTACAGAGCTTTTAAACGTTAGAATCATAATCAACAAAATATGAATGATTACATCCTAACTTATATAAGATCAAACAAAAGTCACAAAATGTAGTCAAACTTAATAGAAAGGAGTGTAAGATGAGATCATTTATTGTACATTTAACGAAATATTCTAGCCTCATCATTTCCCCATACTTACTTATTTATAAGTCCCTTTACAAACTTTACTTTCTAAATTTGGGGTTATATATTTTGCATTCCATTTGATTGCTTAATTCAAATGGCTAGAACTGGATATCCCAATGCTTTAATTTAGAGGTACTATACCCTACTCATGCTTCTACTTTCTTTATCCATGCCTCAAATTTAGTGGGTTCTTGTGGTTCTCTATTCTGCCATGGTGACATGGGGGTGAGAAGGAGTCAAATTTTTGTTCTCATTCCCATCCATATGCCTCTATGATTTTCATTGATCTTAGGAATTAACGTACATAAGGATTTTGATTTTTGCAAACACTAGATTAAGTTTGTGGGAGATATTACTTCCTTCTTCTCAATGCCACCGTGAGAAATTCCCATCTTGTCAAACATGCATCATAAATATATTCAATTTTTTCCTCTTCATAAGAGGTGAAAGCATTAATACTTCTCTACAAATTGGCAAGATAAGGTTCCTTGAGCCTTTTATCAAATGCGTGAGATTTGAAATGTGTAGAAAAGGCGGATGGTTTACCATAATGAATCCTCATATAGAGACCAGGATGAACTAGCCTTTAACAGATTCTCCGACTCCCTCTCCTTCTATGAAATCTTATTTTGAAGAAAAGAAAGAAATTCATTAAGTTGTCTTTCCCCTACATATTAATTGATCATAAAACCTGAGTTCTTTTCCAGCATGAAATTGTAGAGATGGAATTTGCAGAGAAGATTTATCTACACTGCATTGGCTGCTTTATGAAATAATCTTCATATTTTATTTCATGTGGAAGGCCACATGTTATCCTTGACAAATCCCAATGAATGAATTATTCCCCAAAAACACACTATAGCAAGATAAGGTCTCCTACATGCAAGAAATTTCTCACTCATCATGCAAACCATTTGTATTTTCACAAGATATTTAAATTTTTCATTTTCTTCTTTGTAAAAATTTTCTTCCTATTCTTTTCTTTCTTTCTTGTCTTCTTGTATCTTACTTTTCAAGTCCTCATTAGATGTCTTGGCTTCACTGATTTCTCTACAATTATTATCCCATGGCTGTTTAAGTGGCCAATAAGTTAATTTAGTTTATGCTTGAGACTATTGATAGAGCGAGTTTGTTTTCGTGAATTTTGACATTCCTCCTCTTTCTCCATTATCTATTGTTTAACTCTTGTCAATTCCTCGCCTTGTTAGTTAGAATAGTTGTTAATTCCCCAATAACCATTTCTTTTTGTTCTAATTTAAGTTTGAGAAAATTCAACTCCTCATCCTTTTCTCTAATAATGAGTTCTGCTTTGGACAAAAATAGAGCATGTTTCACTTGTTGTTTCTCTTCTTTCTTTGAAATTTCCTTGGGGGTTAAGCATTCTTCTTCTACCATAGGGTATTTACCTTTCCATTTCCAAGATGCCAATTCATATTCTTCATGTGATGGTGTTGTTGATTCACTCATCTCTTGGAAATCTTGTTCCTCAAATCTCTCATCTTCTTTTTCTATCTCTATTTGGCTTGGTCCAAGAGGAGTCATGGCCATTCTACCCAAAATATCAGCAGCTTCCTTTTCCATCCCTTCTTGATCTTCCATCTCCTCCAGAATTTCTCTACAAATTTTATGAATTCTCTTTCTTTAGGAGCCTCAAAATGTATATAAATAGGTTTCCTCCTAGAGCTTCTTCGATTTTAACCTTTTGCTCTTTCCTAGGTGAATGTCACATCGTATGATACAAATATTATCTCTCCTGTAACTACTGCAGAGGAAGGAATTTATTTAGAAGGCATGTGAGATTCTATAGTTTTAGTCCTTTAAGATCTTTTTGTTTTTGATATTTCCTCTCCACCTCTGTAGTGGCATCAATTCCCAAATTAATTGTAGGAGTAGAAAAAGTTGCTATTACTCTCCCGAGAATATCGTGGATCTACTTAAACTTGCTAAGAAATTTATCCCACATTTCTTCTCCATTTTTCTTCGAAAGGAAATGGTGTTTGCATACTAAATGCACTAACCCATGATGTGTGATTGTTCCCACACCCCAGAATACCTCCTCAGGCCATTGCATGGATGGAGTCAAAAGAAACACTAGAAGGTTTACTATATATTCTAGTTTTGTAGCTCCATGTCTTAGGTATATGAGGATCTTGAAACTTCTTTTCCTACCAACCTGAATCAACCATCACAAGCTAAATACTTGACTATCCAAAATGCTACTCACAAATGGTTTGGGCAAGTGCTGCCGTTCGACCCCTTTTATGATTTTCTTTGTGTTGTAAATATATTGGGGTTCAGCTTCCCCCTTTTAGCAGGGTTTCAACCAGGTATTTTAATGTCCCTCTGACAGGGTTTGGGACATGCACAATTGGCACTCTAGATATATTACTTATTGTATTAACATAAAAAGGAATGAAAACATTTCTAACCTTTGTCCTAGATTTCTCTAAATTTATAATGAATTCTCTTACCAATTCATCGTTATACTTGGGGAACTTTCTTAAAAATTCCAGCCATCCTTCCTGATGAAATATAACTACCACTTATTCAACTGCAATGAGATAGGTATCATCCTCTGGTTTTGAATTCTTTTTAATCCCCATGATACAAAGTTGATTTAGATTCATTCTCCTTTAATATTTCTTAGGTTGGATGAATAATTCTTCTCTTAGCTGCGGAACTAATGAATTTAGCTATGGAATTATTGTACTTAGCTATGGAATGTAAACCTAATTCACTACTTCTTCCTTGAAGTTTTTCTCGCAACTAGTTTTCACTTTGTTGAGTCCACACTAATGATAACTCATTATAACTGTGCCACCAATTTATTCCATCAATATCTTTCTCATGATTACTCACTTTTAATCATGATGTACGATAGATGACTCATCATATTAACCTTTAAGTCAAATCTAATCACACATGTGAACTTTCAATCTAACCTTTAATAAGTTAAAGATATAATTACCATCCTTAGTGATGTAATCCCTATGTCATGATGACTCATCATTCCTAAAAAGTGAAACAAAAGGAAAATGGTTAGAAAAACACCGGAATTCCAAAGAATTTTTATTTTAAATTAGCCATTTATTTGAGAAGATCAACCGCCATTGCTTTGGTTTTCAATTGATCTCTAAGAGAAACATTTGTTTGGGGGAAGAGAATGCCATTTACTTGGTTTTCACTCTCTTCCCTTGGTTTTTAATTTTTTTTTACTTTTTTATGGGGGAAGAGAACGCCATTTACTAGTTTTCATTTTCTTCCCTTTATTTGGGATCTATCCATGTGACTATTTGATCATTTTTGAAGAACCGGGTTCTTCCATATGATCAAATTTTTATCTGTTCAATCTACCTCAAGAATTCAACCTTAGTAGGAGGCTACTTATAAAGATTTAGCCTATGACCATTGACCAAAATTGTTCTTAGACTACCATCAATGGTAAGTAACTGAATAGAACCATTGTCAAATATTTTCTCAATCGACGGGGTCCCAACCATCCGGTTCTCAATTTTCCTTTGAATTATTCCTACTTAGAATCAAATAGCAATGCCGAGTCTCCTAATTTGAATTTTATTTTATTGATATGTGAATCATGTCATTTCTTCCTTTGATCTTGGATTATCTCTCTGCTGTGAAGTGCTTCCTCCTCAATTCATCCAACTCATTGAGTTGAAAGATTCTCTAATTCAGAGTTGTATCCAACTCAATACCCACCTTAATTGTTGTCCTTGGTGTCTCGTAATTCAAACTTAATAGGAAATAAGGGATTTTTCCCATAGAATAAGTCATATGGTGAAAACCATGTTGTAGTTTTCAATTTTTATTGTAAGCGACAAACAAATTTAGGTTGTCTCTTTACTCAATATCTTTTTCCTACTTCAATTGATTTGGTAAGGATGTTTTCCAATTCTTTGTTTGTTACTTCAGCTTGTCACTTTGATTGTCAGTGATAGGTAGATGAATTCCTATGATTGATCTGATAATACATTGTGAAATCCTACAACATATTAGACAAAAATTGTGGTCCTTGGTCTAAAACTATGCTCCTCGGTGCTCCAAAACATACCATAATTTTGTGCCAAAGGAAATCAACATCTGCTTCTTCAATGGCATTTGTTAAATCCTACACTTCTTCCCACTTTGGAACATAATTAGTACAAATAATAATATGTTCCTTCCCTTGTGAATAAGAACTAAGACCAAAAAAATCCAACCCCCATCTCTTAAATGGTTCAATCACTACTTGAGGTTTAAGAGGCATTTCATTAGTAAAGATTGGTTGTCCCATCCTTTGTGACAAGGATCACAATGCATGATATATTTCTTCACATCTTTTAACACAGATGGCCAATAATAACCAAAGTGTCAAGTATCTTGTGAGTTGCTATTTTCATGGAATAGTTTCCTCTGCTTGGTTCATCATGACATTCCGGGTGGATGTCAAAGATTTCCACTTCTCTTACACACCGCAGTAAAACCAAATCAAGACCACACTTAAAGAGCATTCCATTTAACAATTTTAATTGTGTAATGGTTTTAATTAAATTCTTTATTTGTTTCTTGGTGTAAGGAGGAAACTTCCCTGTTGCAAGATAATTTTCCATATAAGAAAACCATAGTGTATTAGCTGAAATAACAAAAAATTGTTTAGTTGGAAAGTTGTCCTTGATCAATCTTACTCCCCTATAAATGCGGTTAGTATTAACAAGAAATCAAGTACCACATTAGATTTACCTGGATTTTCCACAATGGTAATATAAAATTCTTGTCAAAGTAAAAACCATCTAATTATTCTACCTTTAACCACCGGTTTTTTCATTAAATATTTAATTGTTGAGTGATCTATATGTACAAATATTTTGTATCTTGTAATGTAATGTCTAAACTTATGTACAACAAGAAATACTTTCTCAATGGTGGTGTAATTTATTTCAGTGGGAGTAATATTTTTGCTAAGGTAATAAATAGAATACATTTTCCCTTCTTCATCTTTCTATCCCAAAACTACACCAATGGAATTATTTGAGGCATCTATTTCGATATGAACAGTGTTTCTCCCAATTAGGTCCTCTCAATATTGGGGAAATTATTAATTTCTCTTTAATTTATTCAAAAGCATGTTGACACTTTTCATCCCTGTTGGTCCGAAAATCTGTCGCGTGGACAGATCTATGGATAGACGAGCCAACAGTGTGCAGGGCTTAGCCCCTCTTTGAGACAGCAAAGCGAAACTGGTTTATTGCTATTTCTACTAGCAGGAACCTATGCAAGTCTCACAGATTCTGCCTTCGGGGGTTGGGATCTCATCCCAGTAGAGTGTTCCAGGCTGCGAAAAGAAAGGAATGAAAGAGGGAGAAGAGAAAGAACAGATCCGAAGGGAGAAAAGAAATGAATTCCAAAGCAGAAAGGTCAGAAGATTTATGTTTTTAGTTTGGTAGTAAACAGAGCCAAACCTACTTGCATAAATAAACAAAGCAATACTGATAAACAAATGACGGAAAAGTAGATATGAATCCAACAGATTAAACACATACAGATCTAACGTAAGAAAGATCTAATGTATAACACAGCTATTGAGCACAAAGTCTGAATAATTGTATTATTTTCTTCTCTTATACAAGAAAGCTCAAAGTCTTTCTCTCCTCACTTCTATTTCTATCTAAAAATGTTCACCACTTGAATACAACAAGTATTCTCATATTTATAGAAGATGAGGGAGAGAGAAGGCAAAATGGAGCCAACCACTTATTTACAAAGATATTTACAAAATATCTAAAAGTCATGTTGACTTTGACAACTTTGATGGATGACATCATCACATGATGCAACATGGATGATGTCATCATTTGTGCCAACACATTTTAGACATTTCAAAAAGAAAGTCGGAGAATAGATAGAAGAAGAAGAAGAAGAAGAAGCAGAAGAAGAAGCTACTCATCATCATCATCCTGCGGCTGAAAAGGGGTTGCCTGTTTCTGATGCTGCTCAGGTGATGATATGTGGAACTGAGCGCATTATTCCAAAAACTTGCTAATCATCGGCCCAAATTGATCCTGTGACGGATCCTTGTGCCGTTCACTAATTTCTTCGCAAGTCTCCCGCTCGTCTATGAGCTTTTCTGGGATTTTGGAATAATCTTTCCCCGTCTCGATGAGGAACCCGATGAAGTCCCTACAGGCCAGTAGGTTGTTGATAGATTCAGTGTCGAATGTGACCTCTGGCCCTGTCCCTTGAGAAGCTATCTCCTTGAAAATCCGGATAGTGTCATCAGCTGATCTCAAGGTAAGGGAAGGAGTGAGCAACCCTGGAGTCATGGCGAGAACAACTTTCTCCATTTGATGCATTGCATCCAGGGCCTCTTCCTTTACCTTGTCTATCTTTTCCAGAACGAATTCTAGCTGATCTATCCGATAGTCCAGAGTGGACATAGTTTTGTTGAGGGCCCTTGGATGGCCGAATACTCCGAACTTGACCAGATCTTCGACTGAACAGTCGAACATTTGCTGGAAGGTCTCGTGCTGGAGTCTAGCATGCTCTAACTCTTCTGATATCGGACCCGCTAATGCTTGGAGTTCCTTATTCACCTTTCCGATGTTTAGGTATAAACTGGTATACTCGGCGATTACTCTTTCACTATCCTTGAGGATTTGGCTCCTCCAAGCAGAAACGGCCATACCTTGCTCGCCGATCTTTGAATACTCATTGATCTTCTCCTGACTGAGCAGCTCAGGAGTCTCGGCGGCAGTTGTGGGAGGTGCACTTCCCATCTTCTGTAAGGCTTGAAGCAGGTATTTGTTCTGCTCCTTCAGTAGCCTTTTCTCCTCTTTCGTTTCCTGAAGCTTTTTGCAGAGTGCATCAACTGCGGAAAGAGCTTCCCCCTAGAGACTTTCAGAGGATGTCCCCATTGTGACTTGGGTCACGGTGAAATCTGTCGAGACAGATCTTCTTTCTCTTTGAGGGGGTTGGGGTACGCTATTTCCATGACTCTCTCACCTGCAGCGCTCTTCGAGAAGCGTGTAACCGGCTTCTGTTTCTTTGCTCCTTTAGCTGGAATGACCGAAAAGTCCATCGGAGCGATGGGGACTTTCCTCTTTTGTTGGCTCAGCTGCTGAGAGATCCAAGCTGGTCCTATAGAAGAAGGACCAGAGATAGAGGGGGAGGCAGCAACGGTAGAAGAGGGGAAAAACGTGGAGACACGCGGCGGCGGCATGGAAAGAATAGCCGAAGAAGTGTCCACGGGAGGAAGGGAAACCGCAACTGTAGAAGACATAGGAAGGGAAGGGAGCTCGGAGATGAGGGAAGAAATGGAAGAAGATAAATCAGCGAGGGAGGAGAAGATAGATGAAGAGGCAGGGGAAAGGGTAGAAGAAGGGGCAGAGGACACGACCAAAGGGGTGGTCGTTTGAGTCACTCGAGGAGGGGAAGGAAGAGAAGAAGAAGGGATAGAAGGGACCTCTGAAGTTGTAGCGACGCCGACATCCTGGGTGGATGGGCGTATAGGACTATCCTCTGTCAATTCCTCATCAAGAGTTATGACTTGTTCAGGCTCTGAGGGAAGAGGACTTTCAGGGGCTTCTTCCTGAATGATGCTAGGTTCACCTTCTGCACCTTTGCCTTTCAGCTGCTTTTTGGACCTTGGAGGTGCATTGCCCAAAGGGGAAGTTGTGAAATCTACCCCGAGGTAGATTAGTCCGTTCATGCGGCACCAATGCTCTGTTCTCCGCATAGTCTCCTTGACCCTCTCCTCAATTGTTTGAGGAGCCTTGTTCCTGTCAATGGCCGGGAAGGGCCAATTGTCCCCATCTGTGTCATTATACACCTTATCTACTTCATCTTCCATAGTCTGGAAGCCTTCGGGGATAATGGCCACTCCGTATTGGATGATTTCCGCCAATGCTAAGCGAGAGTGATCCTTTCTTCTGAGTTCCGCCTCATGGAGAACGTCAATGTAAATATCCTCAATTTGAGGGACATGGATCGGATCGAGCTTCACTTTTGGCAGCACTTCTTGGGTCGAAGGTAGGCCCACAGGAAGTCATGCTTCAAGTTAAGTAGCTCCAGCTCTGCGAACATTTCCTTCGCCTTATGGTGGGTGGAGCATGTGTATCGGCCCACTTTGAGGGGGAAAGGAGTTCCACCCTTCTTTCTTTTGAGGAACTTCTCATGGTATGTGACCAGCTGCCTTGACAGTTCTAGTAGAATCAGCTTAGGCCCAACATACCTTGGTAGCCTGGTTGGCTCTCCCAAAAAGTTGGCAGCCCTCAGATAGGTGAACGTGGGAAATTGGGTGAACAGGGCCCCCCATTTCTCTGTGACTGCCACTATGTTTTTGGTCGTCCGGCTATGAGTCATGTTTGGCCTCAGTAGGCAGATGACATGATAGAAGAATGCATCGTTAACTTTTGCAAAATGTTGGATGCTATTCTCCAGCCTCAGCTCTGGGTAGTAATCAAATATCTTGGCCTGAGGCCATACTCCACTTCGGTTCAGCCCCGGATAATCCCTTGCCGATGCTGCAGCGTAGACTACATAGGAGTTCATATGGAACACTCCTGTTGTGGCGAACTGTTGTAGCTGCTCAGAGATGGTGCTGCTTATTATTTCACCCCAGCAAAAGCGCTGATCGGGTAAATTTTTATTCATTGTCTCCAAGTACCGCAGCATCCACTTATGGAAATAGTGGGCATCTGAAAGCCCGAAGACTCTGCTCAGGAAGGTGATAGTATCGCTGAGCTCCTCTGAGAAATCACTTCGGTGGATAGTCTGTGGCCACCGGGTCACCACCTTCTTGTTCTTTAGGTAGACCTCATTCATCAACTGCATGCACTGGTCTTCGTTGTCTTCCCAGGCCTTGATGCATTCTCGTTGGCTAACAGCCACGAAGTTCCGGTGATGAGGGATGCCGAGCATTATTTCAAAATGACGGGCAGTGAGGTTTATGACTACCTCGCCCTTGCTATTTTTCGACACATCTTGTGTCTTTGTTGTAACATTGGGCAATCACCATCATGAATTCGTTGTTGACAGCGCTGACGGGGATTCCTCCGTCGAAGTGCAGGGCACTGCCTATTAACTTGTCCATCCATGGACTCCTTGTAACTTTTTGAGTCCTAACCCAGAATTCCTCCATGTCAATGTGACCCAATTCTGAGTCTCTGACATCCATACTGCACTCAGCCTGTGATTCGGGCATCCTGACCTTCTGATATTTGTACTTCATCTCTTCCTCTGTCAGCTTAGCCTTTCCTCTTGGTTTGGTGGGTTTCTTGCTTGACGTAGACATGTGTTCTTTCGAACTCAGTTGCTGATCTGCATGAAGAAGAAGTGAGACCCAATCCAAAAAGGTTGAATTAGTCATTTGATCTTCCATTGGAATGCTAGCAGAAGAAAGAGTTAGAGATTTTAAGGCTCAGGGCGCAGGGCGCATGAAAAATGCAACTGGCAGGCCAAATAGATAAGGCGCACAGAAAAGGAATGTTGCAGAGGTTAAACTGGCGCCAAAGGCGCATGGCGCATGGATGTAGCAGATTGCATTTTATGGCAGGGCGCATGGGAATTGTATGTTACATTGGTATTCGGTGCGCCCTTTGGCGCATGGATGGATCGTGTAACATGGACTTTTCGTGCGCCAAAAGGGATATGGCGCGGCGCATGAAGGGTTTACACAACATCATGTTACTGCAATTGGGGGTGCGCCCGCGCCTTTATAGCTTTATACTTGCGCGCAGAAGGCTTGTGTTGCATGGAAGCTGGGTGCGCCCTTTGGCGCATGGAAACGGGATGTAACATGGATAAATGGTGCGCCAAAGGCTTTTAAGGAGGCGCGGGATTGACACTTGTAGCATGCGAGAAAGGCGCGCCTTGAGGGCGCATGAGTTCTAGATGCAGCAGGACAAAAGGCTGCGCCATTGGCGCGGATTTCAATTATGCAACAAGGCGGATAGATGCGCCGAGAGGCGCAACTGTCTTAAGTGCAACAAGACGCGCCAGTGCGCCATAGAACTAAACTCTTTGCTCAAACCTTTTCATTCTTTCCTCCATTTCAAAGGTTGCTTGGACATATAAGGTTTCAGAGAAAAGTTTATCAGACCAAGCCATTTTCAAAACAACACCCCTTTACCAGCAGATCTGGAAAGAGGGAGGGAAGGGAGGAGGAAAAGAAGAAGGAAATGAGACAGGACAGCACAGGGGAGGAGCTAGCTTAATCATAATCTCATTTTAAAACCGGCCAGCAAGCCAAAACACAGACCAAGAACACTCAAAGAACCGAAAGCACAAAAACGGAGAAGAGGGAGAACCTCTCACCTTAGATATATAGCAAAAATTTGGAGAGCGGGTCCACAGGGCGACGAAAAAGACGGAGCAGAGGCTGACAAGTCCAGAGCGATCACGTGCTTTGCAAAAGAATGAAAATGACGTGGGCGCGCACGTATATTTATAGAAAAACTGGTCATCAATGCGCCAACCACTTTTGAAATGGCGCATGAAAGTTGCTGTCGACAGGGGAAAGCGTGCGCCCTTTGGCGCACGAAAGTTTTTGACAACAGAAGATTGAGCGTGCCTTTGGCGCACCATATGCATTGTCAACATGAAGTTATGTGTGCCCTTTGGCGCACCAAAACTTTGTGTTGCAGCGAGATTGTGTGCGCCCTTTGGCGCACCGAAAAGTGGCGCAACAAAAGCAATGTCAATAATAAGGCGCATGCGCCTTGGCGCACGCAAAAGAGACTCAACATCCTTTGGCGCACCGAAAGATGTGTTAACATGGAAAACCATGCGCCAAAGGCTTTTAAGGGGGCGCATCAAAAGCTAGTGTTACAAGGATATTTCATGCGCCCAGCCAAAAAAGGCTCAAAAGACTAAGTTCGAAAACTAGATTTCCCGGGAAGGGATTTTACAACGTTTCGAACACGAAGGATCCCTAACGAGGGATCGAAACAAAATTTTCGGTATGGTTATTGGTAAAATTGCCCTTGTCAATTTTACGGGATAACAATCCCAAAGAAATTCATAGTCCTTGGTAAGAAAATTACATGGGGAAACATTTTTACTAAAATCCTTGATAAAGTATCTATAGTACCCAAAATTTTATAAAAATGACTTGATATTAGTCGAGGTCCGAGGAATAGGTAAGTCTGAAATAATTATGATTTTGTTTTGATCAACTCGAATTCCTCTTTTTGAAATATGGTATCCTAATACAATTCCTTCATCAACCATCATCAAAAAAATTTCATGGCTAAGAGACAAGTGGTGTTGTTCGCATCTTGTTAATACTCTATCCAAATTTAGGGAATCATCAAATGTATCTCCATGCACATTAAAGTCATCCATGTATACCTCTACACAATCATTTGTTAGGTCTACAAAAATTGCTAATACAACTCTTTGAAAGGTTGTTAGAGCATTACATAGTCCAAATGGTAATACCCTATAGGAAAAGGTACCCCATGGACATGTAAATTTAGTTTTATCCTGATCTTTAGCAACAACTCTGATTTGATTATATCCACTAAAGCCTTCCAAGAAGGAAAATTATTGTTTACCTGAAAGGTTATCTAAGAATTGATCTATGAATGGTAAGGGAAACTAATCTCTTAGTGTGGATTTGTTTAGTTCCCTATAGTTAACACAAATTCTCCATTTTCCATTCATTTTAGGGACAATTATAAGAGGAGACACCCACTAGATATCTTAGATAGGGTAGAGAAAACCTACTTGTAATAGTTTTTCAATTTCTTGTTTGACTATATCCCTTAAGGTTGGATTAATCCTTCTCTCAGGTTGCGTAAATGGTCTAATGTTTTTAGTATAGATGTGATGAGTGCAGATACTTGGGTGGATTCATTTCATATCTTTGTAATCCCAAGAAAAAGCTTTAGTATGATGTTTTAGAACATTAATCAATTTAGCTTCTTCATCATTCTTCAAACAACTATTAATATTCAAAATTTTACTCGTTTGAATCTCAACATATTTGGTTCCAGTGTGTATGATGAACTCATTTGTTGAAAGGGTTCCATTAAAGTATTTAGTAGACATGCATGGGGCAAAAACATATGATATGTAGCAACATCTACAAAAGTTCCTTGAGAAAAATGTTGGACAAAGGACAAGAAGAAAAATTATGATACTTATCTTCTTATAGGTCAAACTCTTCATCACTACTACTTTCAAAAAAATTATTCATCATCTCCTCGATATATGAGAAGCTAAAGCTACAAATTCTTCTTCTCCAAGAGAGAAATCTCGTTCCTCCTGGAGTGAAATTATCTTCATTTGCGGGGAAATACTATTGGTGTGGTTCTGGAACTAATTATGATGGTTCTGGAACTAACTGTGATGGTTTTGAAATAGATTCTACAAGTTCTACAACTAATTTCATAGGTTTGGAAACTATTCTTGACTTCTCCAAGGATAATTGGTGTACATTTAATGGTGGGTTAATCATATCTTCTTTTTCTCTCAGACGTGATTCTCGTAATGTGATCATGGCAAACGAAGAAATTTTTTTCTCATTAATATCGGGATTATCAACCCATAATTGCTCTTGATTATCACTAAAAGGTCGTATGCAGACGGATATAATGAAATTTGGTTAAAATTATTACCATTTGAGATAGTCATATCACATGACCTGCAATCAATTAAGGAAGCAACCAGTAGCTAACCATGGTCTACTAAAAATAATGTGATAACCCAATGTTTTACCTTTTGGCTGTAATATAAGGAAGTCAAATGGATATTCCTATGACTCCACCATAACCACCACATTTTCAATAATTCCTTCTGGTTTTTCTATAGACTAGTTTGTCATTTGCAATATGGTGTTAGTAGGTTCTGTACTGTTAATGGTAATGTTTTTAGAGTGTCCATTGTCATTACATTTATAGCTGCTCCCAAATCAACCAAAACGTTATGTATATCTTTATTCCATATAGAGACAAAAATAACAAGGCTTCTAGGATCTCCATTTTTGGGAAGTAGGAGCTTTCTTGCCAATAAATCATCAAGTTTCCCATCTACCTTAATAGTCTTGGGGTACTACTTCTTTCTTCCATGAATTTTCAAACATAGAATTTTGATTAATTTGTTCAATTTTAGAATGTCTTTAATTTCTTGTAATAGTGGTATTTCAATATTCAGTCTCCTTAGTTCCTGCACTAATTCAGATTCCTTGATTTCTATAACTTCTTTAAATCTTTCTAGAAATGGAGTTTTAGTAGAGTTTCTTTCTGGTTCCTTATTTCCTTATTTTTCATCTTTCTTGGGAGCAACTAGACTAGGGGTTTCAGCTTTCCTCTATCATTTCGGTGATGATAATAGGTGGACTGCTAACTATTTTTCCATATCTAGTTTGAATATCCTTAAATTCCATGACATTTAGATCAACTAATTTTTGTGATTCTATTTCGTAGACATGAGTTGTTTGTTTGTTTCTTGGATTTAATATAGGCTATGCTGGAATTTTTGTTTGAAATACTTTCTCAACCTATTAATTTTGTGTTAGAACACCCATTACAACTTGTTAATTCTAAATAGGATATGTTTTCCCTTGAGCATAGTTATTAGGACCACATCTAGGTTGTGACCAAGCATAATGATTTCCTTGACCAGCCCAAGGTTGTTGATGTCCTTGAGTATACCAAGAATGACCTACCCAATCCTAGGGATTCCAAGTTGGTTAAGATACCCAAGGTGGTTGTACCCAATTTTGGTAATCTTGTTTGAGCAGCCCATGGCATCATCCAAGGATTAGGAACTATTCTTGGCATAAACTACCCTTGGCTAGGTTGTCTCTGGACAAAATTCAATTCTTCTATTGTGGATGATGTACTGGTTTGTTTGAGATGATTCTTTAGGAGGGGAAGAAGACAACAAGTGTGAATATGATGTTTTTAAGATTCGTGGATAAGACATACTGCTTTATCCAAAGGACCTTCCCGTATTGCATGCTTCTTCCTACATCTAGGACAATACATGGCTAATGGTTTAGTTTTGGCATTTTCTTTAGCATGTAATCCATCCATATTAGAGGTTGATTGAACTAAAATGCCTATTTTAAAGTTTTCTAATTTATCCAGAGTTTGTTCATATCTCGGATTCAAACGTTTCATTGATTTTCCCTTCCTTTGTCCAATCCTTGTTCTAGAATAGCTTCTACAAATGTCCTTAATTTCATTCATCCTTAATTGATCAATGTTTCCATCTCCTATCAAGTTAAGAGATTCCCTAGATTCATCATCCAAAACTTTAAGAAAAATGGTTTTACTTAACTCTTCTTGAAGTACAAATCCACACCTTTTACTTATAAAGAGGAATCTATCGAAATAATCTTCTATATTCACATCCTCTTCTGCTTGATTTTGAAAAACTCTTCCTTCCTATTTCTCCCTCTACAAGAATCTATATATTTTCCTAGGAAGGTAGTTTCCATTTTTCCCAAGTGGTAACAGAGTTGGATGCTAATCCCATGAACCACCTCATTTTTGCATCCTTTAGAGTGGATGGAAACAACTTTAGTTTCTTATTATTTATTTTGTAGTCATAAGTCCTGACATAATACCTTAAAATCAAATAGAAATTGGTCAGTATTCGGATGACTTCCCTCTATATGTGGGTAAATGTGCAGTGAAATATTTTTCTTTTGTGTATCATCATCCTCCAATTGAATTGTATAATTAAAGGTCCTATCAGGTTCCCTTTTAGTTTCTCATTCCATATCTGAAGTATTTTATAAGCTTTTCTCCCAATCAATGTGGTATGTGATCTACTTTGGGAAAGGTGAATAATTTGTAGTAGGATGTTGAATACTCAATTGAGAATCAAAACTTATCCTAAATTGATCTTGAGAAATAATCCTTCTCCTAAAAGTTCCACTTTCTTCTGGTGATTGATCTAAGAAATCCAAACATGGCGATTCTTCTTCTTGTCTTATAGGGGATAATGGTGCCTCCAATTCTTAGTAAACTTCCTTATTTAAACTAGAGGATGATATTAATTCTTGTTCAAATATTTTTGGGAGAAATCTACCCTTGGAGTCTCTTTGTCTACTCCTAAATTTTGTGATATCTTAGGGAGTATTTCTTCAATTACTAAATGTATGATTGTTTCTCTTGTTGACACCTAATTAGAAAATTCTAACTAGTGTGTCCCCGACAACGACACCAAAAATGATGGGTGTCGTTATTCCCTTCATTTAATCAACTTTATGTTGATGTCATATTCAAACCAGGGTGTGTCTAAAGCTATATGCAACAAGAAGAATCTTAGCGATCTAGTAATTGATTGTAGGTATTTTGTATTTTATGGGGGATATTTTCAATGTCTTAAGGACTTCTTGGTTAAAAACCTTATTGGAATCAAACTATGAAAACATGTTGGAAGTAAACACACTTTACAGAAATGAATTACTTGAAATAAACACACTTTTCCTTGGAAGTAAACACACTTGGTAGAAAGGAATTAATGGAAATAAGCATTACAGAAATAAACACACAATTGAGAATTACTAGGAAAAATGATTGCAAAGAAATAAGAACTTAATCTAGAAAGTCCAGGGACAAGTCTATAACAAATTTCAACTTAAGGAATTGAAAGCAATACAAAATAAACAAATCTAAACTATTTTCTCTAAAAATATAAATACCAACAAAAACAAGAATCCCGTTTCTTTGAGTAGGCCCTTGTTCCACCTTGAAACATGATTAGACAACTGAATTTTCTCTCAAAACGGAAATGGTTATTTTATTGATAAAATGTTATGCATTAAAAAACATGTTGGATCTCTCGTATATCAATCTATATCTATCTCATGTTCTATATCTATATATCTGCAGGTTTGTATATATATACTTCTTGAGGGGTACATTTATGGCCGTAACTATTCCACTGATACAATGGAACTTAATCGTGCCCAAAATAGATGTTGAATTAGAACATGGTTGGACATACAACTATTTGATAATTATCCTATATCTACAAGTATGGAGAGTGGGAAGTCTTCTAATATGCTCCTGATTGATAGATTCATTGATTTGTGAGATAACCGACAATTTGGAATAGATTCTTATCGGTTCTGGAACTTTAAAAGAGTTCCAAAACTAAAGGAAATAGTTCCAGGTCTAACCAAGAGAGTTATGGAGCTATCTGTAGCAGTTCCAAAACTAATTTCGATAATTCTGGAACTAAGTCATAACGTTACGTAACTAAGTGATAGAACTTGTAATCGTGTGGTCGAGTTCCTAACTAAGTATGGTAGTTCCATAACTAAACCGTCTTGATTCCAATGCTTCCAAAACATGCCATCGGCTTCATATTTGTTTTTCCACCTGATTATGACATGTTTTATTACAAAAATGAATTTAAAAACACTTTGTTAGGAATTACAGAGATTTTAAACGTTAGAATCATAGTTAAAAAAGATGAACAATAAAATCCTAACTTATATTAGATCAAACAAAAGTCACAAAATGTAGTCAAACTTAATAAAAAGGAGAGTAAGATGAGATAATTTATTGTACATTTAAGAAACATATTCTGCCTCATCAAGAAGTTCACCAATTACTAGCGTGGAAATGGAAGATCAATGACAATGACGGGTAAGTATGTGGGTAGATATGAGGGAGAACTCTAGAAGATGGATTGGAAAGAGTAAAGAAAGGAGGGATAATGATGTTCGTAAGATGCAAGTGAGGAGAGGATGTAGTTCATGAGAATGAATGAGAGAAAAATGAAGAAACAAGACATAAAATGAATGGAGAAGCAATGGTTAAGTAAGATTACCCAGGTGAGGGATGATGGAGATGAAAAAGGGACAAGTAGAAGTGGTGTTTGCGAGAATGAAAGAGGATGTGACATGATGTGATGATGGGAAATGACAAGAAAATGTAGAGTGATAGAGTGTGGGGTAGTGAGCGAGTGCTATGTTCAATGAAAGGTTTTGTAAAGAGCTATGGATATGGGGAAAAACCCCAAATCTTTTTCCAAAAGTCCCTTAATGGACCATATGATAAGAAATGAGCAAGGAATCCTATTTGCATGTGTTTAAAAATTTAAATAAACAAGAAATTGAACAAATAGCATTAACCTCTATTCTTGAAAGTTTAATAAAACATGCCTACTAAAGGCTTAAGCAATCAATTTTTTATTTACTCCATTAGGGTGAATGAATCTCACTAAATGGCTACATGGCCAAGTTTATCTATTTCATTACTAACCTAACATGGGTGCAATATGAATCTATTTTAATGGTGGATGACCCAAGATGAAATGCCTTATTAGCTTGGCTAATGCAAAATGAGCTCTTAAGATTTCTTAGGCTTGTTTTGTCTTTAGCTTATGTAAAGTTGTGTTTTTAAATGGGTAGGCTTAGCCATGTATTCATAGTTTTGGTTTAAAAGAATTTGGAATCTGGGTGCATGTGGGACTAAAGCTCAAAAATCACTTTTAGATTAGATTAGGATAAACATGCTTTAGGCTTAGTTAAGCTTGGTTTAGGCTAGTTAAACTTTGATTAGCAAGTGATTAGAGACTCATTAAGAGTTGAGAGGGGTCTAGATAATCAATTGTGACTGATAGATAACCTACGAAGCCAATAGAAGTGGTCTAGAGAGAACTAGGGAGGTTTTGAATGGTCGAAAGGAGGAATGTTTAGCTAATAAGAGAGATATTAGCCAAATAATCTTAATATAGGAGGAATGTGACCGAAAAGTGTCGTAAATGGGCATCCAAGAATGGAGCGAAGAGGGGTTTATTAACAAAGTTTCATTAATTGGTCAAATTAGAGGAAATGATAAGTGTAAGCATATTTTAGGTGTCTACATTTTCCCCTCATTGAGGTGACATAAGCAAAGTCACTTCAACGAAAGTAGACAAGCATAAACAAGTAGAAAATTTGTGAAGGGATAGAAGAAAAATGAGTAGAATGGATGATGCCCTCAATTGATGATCAAAATGATGACAAGAAGAGAACATAAGAAAGAATAGTGTGAGGAAGAAAGGGGATATAGAAGAAAAATGAGTATGAGGAAGAGGGAATGAGCTAACATCCATCCAGTGTCTTTTAAACAACTTTATTTTCATCATATTGCTAGCGATCTTCATCATTGGTCATTATTGAAAAGAATGAAAAAAGTGTAGAATGACATGAAAAGCTATATATGAAAAAATGTCCATTGCTAAAATAACTAACTCCGTGCAACAAACAAAATGCAATGCAATACGAGAAAGTAAAGGATGCCTAACTCCATGCAACATACAAAATTCAATGCAATACAAGAAAGTAAAATATGCCTAACTCCATGGATTATACAAAATGCAATGCAATACAAGAAAGTAAAATATTCCTAACTCCATGCAACATACATAATGCAATGCAATATGAGAAAGTAAACAAGATAAACTAACAGAGAAACAAGATGCAATGTTTTTGTTATCAAGCTTCAGTTCCGACCTATGTGAATTAATGACAAGGGTTAATGATGGTGCCCCAAGAAAGGATACATGCGAGGAGAATAATGGAGGACACTTCAGTCCTATGAAAAAGCAATGTGCACTACAAAACAATACAAGGAAACTCATTGTGCCCCAAAGTACAGAGACAAAGTAAGAAGCTTAGCTTTTGTTGATGGAGGTAGATCAAGATGATCCATGAGTCGCACACATGAACATGTGAGAACTAAAGAGCAATTTTTGTAGGATGATTTATATTGTTTAGAATTTTTCTGAAACATATTTGAATGTTTTGACTTTTCTAACATATTTGAATGTTTTTAATTTTTGAAATTTTTCTGAAACTATGTATAGGAAGACGAGGAAGTGTGGATGCCCCTAGAGACAGATGGGATGTACAAGGTCATAAGGCCACGTGCATACGAAAGGTGAAGATGTAAAAATTCCCCACCAATTAGGTGGGAGTATTCAGAGGAAAAATATTCACAGGTAGAAGCGGGACCTAAGGCCACTATGGATAGGTTAAATGCTATGATGAACATAAACCAATGAAGAGTTGAGAAGAAGCAAGGATTCCCCTAGCGTAAGTTGGCCTAAAAGCACATGATAGAAAAGGAGGAGAATATTTTGTTTTGTGAAAGGGGACAAAGGTGTCTCAAAACATGTCAATAAAGTAATCTTATACACATGGATGTTTTGAATGAAGTAGAAGAATGATGTGAATGATATGAATGTAGATTAGAATCCTCGCAATGAAGAATTGATTTGCTAAAGGCACAAATGTTGAGAAAAGATACGAGACTAGAGTAAGAGTGTGAATAAGGTCCAAAAATGACACTTGGTAACATACTAACCCTATTTACTCATAGAGATCCGGTGTGTGCATGTGGAATTTAATTACCTCTTGAAGTGAAAATTTAATAGAAAATAAGTGAAGAAGACACCTAGCTAATAATGTGTGCGAATGATTTATTTTGATAGGTGATAGGTGATTTAAATGGTGGAAGGATAATCGTACATTGCTCTGCTTGTCACTAGGCATCCATAGCCCTGATGGAGATACATTTGATTCTAATCACAACATTTCTCTACTTCTAGTCAGATGTCCATCACCTTGATAGAGATTATTGGAAATACCCCAAGAGAGAGTTATATATCAATTTTCTTTTGCTTTGTAGCTTTTATCTTTTGATTGATTGATTTTTTTATTCCTTTTCTTTACGAAAACTTATTTGAGATCTCTTATTTGACAAGGGGTTAAGAACCACGTATGGCTTGATGGAAGGAGGTGGAGGTGATTGTGATGATGACATTGGCTAGTGTCAACAAATATGTCCAAAAGTTCTTCACAACAAGTTTATTAGATGTTGAATGTGATAGGATCTCTAAGACGTCAATCGTTCTTTAATTTACCAAGGTGATGAAAGACCAGGGTCAAATAGATACCATAGAGATAAATGTCACAAAATGCGTGTGAATAGGCTAACCAAAATATCACCGAAGGGATGAAAATGGTAGGAATACTTGCAGAGGAATGATAAGAAAGGGAAGAAAGAAACATCCATGTATACACAATACCTTACGATGATGTTTGATCTTTGTACCTTTGATTTTTGTTGTGTTTTCTCAATGTTTTTGTATTTTTGAGTTGTTTTTTAATTTTTATATTTTTGATAGTTTTTGGAAAGTTGGAACCAACAAATTCACTCATGTGATAAGATCCAACAATAATGTATGCGACTTCCTTGATAAGGGAGACTAGGCATGTTTGTTTATCAAGCGTAATATTTTCTCCAATCTTAATGATCGAGGTGAGCTCATACTCAACAAATGAATGTGATTTATCTTGAAAAATGGATTTCGTATGCGGTACCTTGAGTTCCCTATCTAGATTTTTGCACTTTGTGCCATACTTGATGGTTGCGTTGGTGTGTGTTCTTGAATCGTGATTGATTTTTAACCCTAAGATCATGTGAGTTACTAGGAGATTTAGAGCTCTTAGGATTTTTTACCTGAGCTTGATTAAGAAACTATTTGGGTTTCTTATAAGCTAACACGTGACTTGTTTGATCTTGAGAAGGAGAAGAAAGAGAACGTGGACATTTAGAACTGATGTGAGAAATGACCGCGGGCTTGCCACAACCATTGATAGAAGAAATATGTGATGGATGAAAAGGATATGGTCCAATAATTGAAGAGGATGGGCTATGAGGAGGTGAGCCACTAATAGAAGATGACGAAGGGCTACTAGGATATGGCCCTAAGATGGAAGAAATTAGGCTATGAGGACATGGCCCAAGAATAGAAGAAGATGACGAAGGGATACTAGGGCATGGCCCAAGTATAGATGAGGAGGGACTACTCGGAGGCATCCCATAGATAGAAGATGATGAAGGGATACTAGGACATGGCCCAAGAATAGAAGGTAATAGGCTACCAAGAGGTGACCCACAAGTAGAGAATGGAGGACTACTTGGGGGTGGCCCAAGTATAGAAGAAGACAATGGGCTACTCAATGGTGACCCAAGGTGAGATTTTGATTGAGGAATGATGATAGATAAGGAATGATTTGGTAATAAGAAGATAGGCCATGGCTCAATGCTAGACCTCGACATCTGATCATGCTTAAGAAGAAGGTGAAGATGGAATAGAAGAAGAATCAAGTTCCATGACCTTAGGCTTTTCCTTAATGTCTTGATAAAAGGAATCAACTTATTTTTCTCAATACATGAGAGTATCGAGTTCTTGAAAGAATCATTGTTTGCAATCCTCTAGAGGGATATCTTGATGAACTCTAATTGTTTATTCATTCTAAGAGAAGTCTATCGGTAGAGGTTGTTTTTTTAAGTCATAGAAGGTTGAATAGAAGAAATAGGTCCGAGAAGGAAGGAAGATTGATTGTGAAGAAGATGACTCAAGAGAGGAAGTAGGATTGGAGGTAAGTATATCATGAATGGACGATTTGGATTTGGACCTATGTCATATTTCTAGAATACAACGTAATATAGGTTGGAAAGTAGGATGGCATAGCCATTCATTAAGTTACGATGTAGGAGTCGCATTAGATGATTGAATAGAGGTTCATGGAACTGTTATCACCGAATCACAGCACCCCTATGCATATATTTGAACTCACAGTGTGATTGGATAACATGGGTACTATCTCCAAGTTGTGGGACTTGCTACTTGAGATAGACCTCCAGAGAAAGCTGGTTCTTGCTCCTAAACTACCTGCCACAATCTACTCTAATGCAGGATAAGCTAACTGTTCTAATCTAAATTTCCAAGGGACCAGGGAGAGAGAATGCATAAAATGAAATCCTACACTAAAGCGGTGATACACTAGAAAAGGAGGGTGTGAGAGTAGTCTCCAAATGTGTGAAATACAAAGGCAAAGTGCACACTAGAAGAGGTGATGACAGTTCTCCATAATCTAGCAAAATGCATTCACAAAGAATATTCCAAGCACACACAATGATAATGAATTCCTGCAAGAACATAATAATAGACACAATATTCTTGTGGAAAGATAAAAGGGAAAGAAGAATGCAAGAAAACACAGCAGGGGAAGATACATCCACAAACTTGTATTTTATTGCTTCTGGTATGCACATTCGATCTATTACAAGATAAGGGCCTGGATCACCATGCACGGAGTCCACTACAAGGGCCTGCAACACACTCAAGCTTCTGACAAAGAAATTTTGGCAGAGCTTTCTACCCAAAAACTCTCCCTTTACAATGAGCCCAACACACTAATTTATAGAAAAAATGAGAAGGAGAAGAGAAAGGAAAATGGAAATCCCGAAATATGTCCTTCAACCACCTATAAGAGGCATTAAATTGAGTGAAATGGTTATACATTACTTGAAAAAGGCTCCCCATACTGTCCCATGTGCTGCAGCAGAGAAAGAATGATGACCATGCCTCTTAATTGCACTCCCAGCTACCAAATAAAACACTGTTCTGAACCCGGCCACGTTTTCTTAAAAATATCAATCAATTTCTGATCAAATCTGGAATTTCTTGATTTCTGTGCATTGGGCTCGGAACCACAATTCCAACGGTACCAATTTTGTGTGATTTCATTGAGAAATGCAAAAGTTATGGCCTTCTGAGTGCGGGCAGCTATTTTGGGCCTGGCAGACATTTTTGTCATTTGATGGGAATGAGCATTAACTGACTGGAGCCGAATATATTTCTCTTATTTAAATATATCTACCCTCATCAAAAATAATAAATCTAAATTCCAGAAAGTCCAATTTTGTGAAAATCGGAGCTCGGAGTCAAAAGTTATGGCCGTTTGAAGTTTCCGGACCAAATGTTGACTTTTCTTCTTCTCCTTCGGCCGCTTCGGCTTTTCGCGTCCCACGCGTCCCTTTGTCCCATTTGTCCCAAATGCTGCGTGGGAAAAATCCTTCCGAACCGCCCGAAATGGGCTTCCATGTCCCTTTTCTGCCGGTGACATGTGGCATGATCTGATTGGCTTTCGGCTCCTTCGGCTTTTCGCGTCCCACGCGTCCCTTTGTCCCATTTAGACAAAGGCTGAAATTTCCCATTTCAGCCGAACCATCCGGTTCGCATACTGCGTGGCCCGATGTCCCATTTACTTTCGAATGTTTGGGAAAAATTTTCCTGATTCGCCTTGGTTCGGCTGGTTCGCGCCCTTTTGTCCAAACTGTCCCGGTATGAAAGTTCTCATTTCGGCCGATCCGGCCGGTTTCGTATTTCTTACAGCGTACCTTCACCCAACTGCTTCCAGCTGCCTTGACTCATTTCGCCGATCCGGCGATTCGCATACTAGTTGGCGGATGTCCCCTGGCCTGTTTCAATAGTTAGTCAATTTTTCCATTTTTCGGTCGATTCCTGATTTCGCGTCCCGCACGTCCTTTGTCCCAAATGCCGCGAGATGCAAGCGGCCTTTCGGCCGATTCGCGTCCTTTTGTCCCAATTGTCCCGATCACAGTGGAGGACTAGGACTTAGCCATTTTTCATGATTTTTCTGCTCGAGCCTTTTTTTTGCAATTTTTCTTACCTTTCCTCGGAACTTTCTCTCTTACTTGGACAGGGAGTTAGAAAAATATGAGGGGACCTAGAAACATGAAATTTTTGCCACGACTCAATCTATTTGCTTGGGACAAAAGAATTTGATGCATGTTATCAAAATTACCTTGAGGGGTGAATTTTGGTGACTCGTGGGTCATTTACTGCCAGATGAAGAACGGCCAGCTACTTGTAGCAATCCATTGGGCATGGAGTTTGTTTGATAACCTCTCAGCTGATCTGAAATTTGAAAACCTGTGTCCTTGAGCCATTTGAACATTTGTTGAGCTGGTTTTCCTATGGCTGCAAATTCTTTTCCAGGAGCTTGATGAACTGCAAACATGCACATACTAGAAGCAATAGGACATGTGCACAAGCACTTAGGGAAATAAAACTACTCTAACAGCAGTACAATGTGCATAAGCACTTAGAGGAATGGAAATTCTAAATTAATATTTACAAGGGTGAGAAGCTTTCTTTCTAGTAGCAACGTTTGAGATAGATCCCATTGACCGGAATCTGTAATTCTTCACCATCCAACTTAGCCAGTCGGAAAGCATTGCTACCTTTGCATTCAATGATCATGTACGGGCCACTCCAGATGGCATCAAACTTGGAGTGCTTTCCTGGTTTTGCACGATCAACATCCCACTTCAGTACCAAATCTCCAGTTTGTAATATCCTGGCCTTAGCTTTCTTGTCAAAACTCTTTTTGACCAATGCTTTATCTTTTTCTATGGTCTGCATTGCGTGCTCTCTTGTCTCTTCTAATTCCATCAGCTCTGCATACCTGATTTCCATAGGTTCAAACTCAGCCAGCTCCAACTGTTTCATGAGTTCCAGTGCTGGCAACTCAAGTGATATAGGTAGAACTACTTTCCCATACACAAGCTTGTATGGAGAGCTACCTGTAGATACATCTGTTGGGCGTGATCCTATCAGCCCATAGAGCTGATTTGAGCTTTGCGCGCCAAGTTCTTTGGTTTTCATCCAGAGTCCTTCTGATGATTCTTAGTAGATTCTTGTTCGTAGACTCGGCTTGGCCATTACCTTGAGGGTAATAGTTCGATGAAGTGCTGAGATACACACAATTCTTGACAGCCCATTCAGTGATCTTTGTGCCAAGGAATGCCAATGCATTATCTGATATGATAGTGGCAGGGGCACCAAACCTCGTGACTATCCCTTCATAGAAATCTAAGATATTAGATTCATTTTCCTCCTTAAGTGCCACTGCTTCAGTCCACTTGGTGAAATAGTCTGTTGCTGTTAGTATCCACTTGTGGCCTTGACTTGAATTGGGATTGATAACCCGATGAAGTCCAATCCCCATTGCATGAATGGCTGATTTACTGAAATTGGACGAAGGGGCAGCGCTGCTAACCTTTCTTTCCCTGTGAAGAATGCACATCTCTTGCATTTCTTGACCCATGAGTAGCAATCATTGAACACAGTAGGCCAATAGTAACCAGCTTTCATGATTTTGAGAGCTGTCACTCGTGGAGCAAAGTGGCCTCCTGCTTCCCCGTCATGGAACTCGTGTAAGATCTTCTCAACTTGACCTGTTCCAATGCATCTCAATAGAACACCATTGATGTCCCTTTTAAACAAAACTCCATCAACAAGCACATATGGAATGGCTTGTAATCTGAAGTATCTCCTCTTTGCTTTGCTCACTTCTAGAGGGCACAAGCCTGTTTGGAGGTAATGCACAAGGTCTTGAGTCCAACATGGGACGGGTGCATCATCAGCTGGTTGTTCTTGATCATTCTGTAGTAGCAAGACAACATCCTCTTCACTTTTTGACTCGTCTGGTTGTTTGGAAGTGAGCTGCTCACACAAGCCTTTGCCACGAACTAGCTTGGTCACTTTGATTTCAATATCATATTCCATCACCCGAGTGATCCAACCTGCTCTCTTCTCATTTAAATCCTTATTTAGGAGGAAGTCTTTGACACCAGCATGAGACACCAGCAGTTGAATCTTATTGTTTGAGACCAAATGTCTGAACTTCTTCAAGCTCCTGATGACAGCAAGGACATGCTTTTCAATGAAAGAATACTTTATTTCGTAATCTTCCAAGGTTTGACTGAAGAATGCTATGGGCTGTTCTGAACCTTCTCTATTCAGCTATGTCAAGATAGCTGAGATTGTATCTGATCCTCCAAATGCATACAACATGAAGTCCTTTGAGAAATATGGGTTGATAAGAGTTGGAGCTTGTGATATTGCATGCTTGATGTTTTCAAAACTCTCTTTGCCTTCTGCTGTCCATTTGAATGCCAGATTCTTCTTCAACATCATTGTTAGAGGCTTCACAAGAGTGGCAAAATTAGGCACAAATCTGCAGACAAAGTTTATCCTTCCTAAGAAGCTTTGGAGAGATTTCTTGTGGTGTGGTAATGGAAGCGTTCGGATGGCTTCAACCCTTTCAGGATCAATTGTTAGCCCTTCCCTAGAGACGATGTGGCCCAACAGTTTGCCTTTGTGTGCCAAGAATACACACTTCTTTGGATTCAATGACACTCCGAACCTTCTACACCTTTGAAATACTTGTTTGAGGTGAAAGAGATGGTCTGCTGCATTTTCGAGAAGACGGTGATATCATCTAGGTATACCAGCACTATATTGTTGATTAAGCCTTTGAACGCCATATCCATAGCTCGCTGAAATGTTGCTCCGGCATTTGACAGTCCAAATGGCATCTTCTTGTAAGCATATGTGCCCCATTTCGTAGTGAAGGCTGTCTTGAATTGATATTCTTCCTTTACCATTATCTCGATTATAGCTTGAATATCTATCTAGCAATGAAAACCTTTCAACCAAATGACAACCTGCAATATTTGTTCCATTGATGGAAGCAGATAATGATCTTTGAGTGATGCTCTATTTAGATCACGAAAGTCCACACACAATCTTATTTCTCTGTTTCTTTTTCTTACCAGCACCAAGTTTGCAACCCAACTTGAGTGTTTGATGGGGAAGATGATACTGGCCTCAATGAGCTTGCTTAACTCTTTTCTCATGAGAGGCTCGATATGAGGATTCATTGGCCTTTTCTTTTGCCTGACAGGATTGGATTCCGGATCCAACTCAATAGTATGTTGTGCCAAATTTGGATTGAAACCTCTTAAATATTTGTAAGTCCAAGCAAAGACATCTGGGAATTCTTGACAAAGCTGAACAAAATCAGATTTTTCTTGTGAGGTACTTACTTTGCCAATTTGCGGTGTTTTGCCTTCTTCTACTAAAATAGGCTCGAATCTTCACCCTTTACTTGAATGTTTGCTTTCTCCTTCCGAACTGATCATTCGGGTTGAAGATTGACTCTAACGTTATGAGGCCTTTTGGTAATTTGTTAGTCCTCAGCTGCACCACTTGGTCACCATACTGCTGCTCCAGCTTGTCTTGATTTCTCATGGAGAACTCAGCTTCTTCTTGCAGGAAATTAACAATCTGCTGATCAATCTCGAAGACTTGCCAACTTGTGTTGTTATATGGAAAAAGCTGGTCTCACTACCACTTTGATATGAGGCTGAGTTTTCTCACTTTTGATACTTTCTACAACATCAAACGCAGCCCCAATTGCTGCCAGTCTTTAGCGGCTTCATTCTTTTTTCTTGGGATGGAAATGATGCTAAAAGCTTCAAAATCTTCGATAAGATTCCATACCCGATTTTGTAGTTCTTCAATGATCATTTTTGGTAGTGTTTCTTCCTTTGACTTGGTTTATGATCAGCTCACTATCACCAAATACTTGTAAATTCTTGATGCCTTTCTTCCTTGCCTAGTGCAATCGATGAATTAAGGCTTCATACTCAGCGTGTGTTGTTGGAAAAGGAAAACTGGAACGGAAGGCTGAGTAATACCTTATACCTTGCGGTGAAATGAGCATAGCTCCTCCTCCTGCACCTTGTCTACTCCTTGACCCATCAAAGAACAATTGCCATAATTCATTCTTGTCTTCATGATCTGGCTTGGTGATGCTAGGAAGAGGTTGATTCTCTTCATGTAAACAATAGACTCCTAGCTCAGATTCTTCTATTTCTTGATAGGGATCAAAAGCATGCACCTTGCTTGCCCATTCATCAAGGGTCAAATCTGGGATGCTTCCAACCTTGGTGTCAGCTTCATCAGTGCTTGGATAATCTTCTTGATCAAACGCTGAACAGTTGGTATTGGTTTGGCTTGGAGTGTAAGGCTCAATATGAAAGTTTGCAATAGGTTCAGACCTGATTGTGGCTTTGGTTCCATACCTTGTTTTGAACAACATGTGGATTTGGACCTATGTCATATTTCTAGAATACAACGTAATATAGGTTGGAAAGTAGGAAGGCATAGCCATTCATTAAGTTACGATGTAGGAGTCGCATTAGATGATTGAATAGAGGTTCATGGAACTGTTATCACCGAATCAAAGCACCCCTGTGCATATATTTGAACTCACAGTGTGATTGGATAACATGGGTACTATCTCCAAGTTGTGGGACTTGCTACTTGAGATAGACCTCCAGAGAAAGCTGGTTCTTGCTCCTAAACTACCTGCCACAATCTACTCTAATGCAGGATAAGCTAACTGTTCTAATCTAAATTTCTAAGGGACCAGGGAGAGAGAATGCATAAAATGAAAGCCTACACTAAAGCGGTGATACACTAGAAAAGGAGGGTGTGAGAGTAGTCTCCAAATGTGTGAAATATAAAGGCAAAGTGCACACTAGAAGAGGTGATGACAGTTCTCCATAATCTAGCAAAATGCATTCACAGCAGTATTCCAAGCACACACAATGATAATGAATTCTTGCAAGAACATAATAATAGACACAATATTCTTGTGGAAAGATAAAATGGAAAGAAGAATGCAAGAAAACACAGCAGGGGAAGATACATCCACAAACTTGTATTTTATTGCTTCTGGTATGCACGTTCGACTATTACAAGATAAGGGCACGGATCACCATGCAAGGAGTCCACGACAAGGGCCTGCAACACATTGGCTTCACAAAGAAATTTTGGCGAGCTTTTTGCTACCCAAAAACTCTCCCTTTACAATGAGCCCAACACTCCAATTTATAGAAAAAATGAGAAGGAGAAGAGAAAGGAAAATTGAAATCCCAAAATATGTCCTTCAACCACCTATAAGAGGCATTAAATTGAGTGAAATGGTTATACATTACTTGCAAAAGGCCCCCATATCTTGTCCCATGTGCTGCAAAGAGAGAAAGAATGATGACCATGCCTCTTAATTGCACTCCCAGCTACCAAATAAAACACTGTTCTGAACCCGGCCACGTTTTCTTAAAAATCTCAATCAATTTCTGATCAAATCTGGAATTTCTTGATTTCTGTGCATCGGGCTTAGAAGCAAGATTCCAACGGTACAAGTTTTGTGCGATTTCATTGAGAAATGCAAAAGTTATGGCCTTCTGAGTGCGGGCAGCTATTTTGGGCCTGGCAGGCGTTTTCTGTCATTTGACGGGAATGAGCATTAACTGACTGGAGCCGAATATATTTCTCTTATTTAAATATATCTACCCTCATCAAAAATAATAAATCCAAATTCCGAAAGTCCAATTTTGTGAAAATCGGAGCTCGGAGTCAAAATTTATGGCCGTTTGAAGTTTCCGGACCAAATGTTGACTTTTCTTCTTCTCCTTCGGCCGCTTCGGCTTTTCGCGTCCCGCGCGTCCCTTTGTCCCAAATGTCCCAGTGCTGTGTGGGACAAATTCTTCCGAACCGCCTGAAATGGGCTTCCATGTCCCTTTTCTGCCGGTGACACGTGGCGTGATCTGATTGGCTTTCGGCTCCTTCGGCTTTTCGCGTCCCACGCGTCCCTCTGTCCCATTTAGCACAGTGCTGAAATTTCCCATTTCAGCCGAACCGGCCGGTTCACGTACTCACGGCCCAGATGTCCCATTTACTTTCGGACTGTTTGGGACAAATTTTCTGATTCGCCCGGTTCGGCCGGTTCGCGCCCTTTTGTCCCAACTGTCCCGGGACGAAAGTTCTCATTTCGATCGATCCGTCTGGTTTGCGTACTTCGCGTACCTTCAGCCCAACTGTTCCGGGCTGCCTTGACTCATTTCAGCCGATCCGGCCGGTTCGCGTACTAGTTGCCCAGATGTCCCAGACTGCCTGTTTCAACAGTTAGTCAATTTTTTCCATTTTTCGGCCAGTTCAGATTTCCGCGTCCCACGCGTCCCTTTGTCCCAAATGCTGCATAGATCGCCTGTGGCCTTTCGGCCGGTTCGCGTCCTTTTGTCCCAATTGTCCCGATGCTATTGCGAGGACTAGGACTTAGCCATTTTTCATGATTTTTCTGCCCGAGCCTCATTTTTGCAGCTTTTCTTACCTTTCCTCGAACTTTCTCTCTTACTTGGACAGGGAGTTAGAAAAATATGAGGAGACCCTAGAAACATGAAATTTTTTGCCCTGACTCAATCTAATTGCTTGGGACAAAAGAATTTGATGCATGTTATCAAAATTACCTTAAGGGGTGAATTTTGGATAACAGGAACTCTTCAATAGAGGAAGAGGTCATTGAGATGACTGATGAAGGAGATCCTGTAAATAAATGGAGGAAAATGACTTAAGAACCAAAATATATGTTCAATTGATGGAACTTAGAGTTGCATGCATCTTCAAAGGAGGAAGACGTCACTGAGGTGATTTGGAATAAAGGTCCTTTGAAGGAAGGGAAGACCTTGATTCAAGATTTGATCTAGGGGTATCCGAATAATAGTTGGGATATGATTCTTCAAAAGAAGAGTAGGAATCTAAATGGTAGTTTGGATCTGAATCAGAAGAAGAAGAAGAGTTGGGAAACCTGAATAATAATTTGGATTAGAAGTGACAAAACCATACCACTGACTATGAGCTGAAGGTGGGGAACAGGGTACCCAAATGGGCTCTCTAGCACAAAGAACCAAATAAGGTTTAGTTGTAATGGGAATCTTTTGATGTGAATACCTAAACCTAGGTTTCATATTGTTGTAAATGTGAGAAACCACGTGATAGTCAGTCATTTTTGGCGTCATTTAGGTGCAAATGCCTAGACCTAGATAGTGTGATAGAACTCCTTCAAAGGGAAAGAAGTGACATGTTAATTTGTGTAGCATAAGGGAAACCAACTAGATATTTGGTAAATATGGAGATGCGTGCGTGATTTTCCAAAGAAGGTTTAAGGAAAATAAACATTGTGATGACGCAGACATAAGATCAAAAGGGATTTTCCTAGAAAATAATTTTTAAAAACGAATGATCATAAGGCACAATCATACAAGTATGAAACATGAAGCCAATCAACAAGGAAATACACCCTATGTAAATGCATGTAATGAGATTACTTGTATAATTTAGATCATGGGCAAAAATATAACACCAAATAACACAATATTCTAGAATAATGATCTCAATATGCAATTAGAATAGCTTCGCTACTTCGAGGGGGAAACCTCCAAACCATACAATAAGACTCAAATGCTCCAATGATGATAAACTAATACCTATGAACCCCTATATATACTATTCCTATGCTATGGCCAACACCAAGGCCGACCCACTAATGAAAATATAACATATATGAAAGAGATACATAATGATAAGAAGTTATGATAGCCACAAGTAATCTATATACATCCAATATAAGATATATGATTAAGGGTGTAGCATGCCCCTCCCCTTCAAAGCAACATTTTCCCCAATGTTGAGAATATCTAGATGTTGCTGCAGGAAATTTGCATCCTCCCAAGTTGCATCTTCATTGTCTAGATGTTTCCACTTGATCAAATACTCAGTGATGACCCTTGTCCTCAATCACTTAGTTCATGTCTGAAAGATGCATTCTGGTTCTAGAATGATTCTACCCTCTTCATCAAGCCTCGGGTAACACTATCTCGGGTTGATATTGTCCTAAAGATGCATTCCTGGTTCTAGAATGATTCTACCCTCTTCATCAAGCTCGTAACACTATCTGGGTTGATATTGTCTATCTAATTACCTTCTTTAGGAAAGATACATGGAAGACTAGATGAATTCGAGTAGCTGGAGGAAATTTCAGTTTGTATGCTACATTGCCAATCTTCTGTAATAGTTGATAAGGACCATAATACTTAGGTGAAAGCTTGTTATCCTTTTTGTGTTGTTTTAAGGACATTTGCTTATATGGTTGTAAACGCACAAAAACCCAATCATCGACTTGAAAATGTGTTTCATCGCGATGTTGGTTTGCTCTCGCCGCTTCATGCGGTTTTGTGACATGGCCAAATTCTCCCTGAGACTAGAAGGCACCTCTTGTTGGTGTTGAATATGTTCTTCAACTACTCGAACCTTTGGTTGGACTCTCAAATATGAAGTGATAGATGGTGGATGGTACCCATATAATGCCAAGAAAGGAGACATTTTAGATGAAGTATGAAAGGAGGTGTTATACAACCATTCTTCTAGTGGTAACCATTGGACCCATCTCGCTTGCTTATCTGATGTAAAATAATGAATATATCCCTCCAAGCACTTGTTTACCACCTCTATTTTCCCATTAGAATAGGGATGATAAGAGGAACTACAAGCTAGTTGTGTGCCCAAGCATGAGAACAAGTTAGTCCAAAAATTACTAGTAAAGATAGGGTCTCGATCACTTACTATGATCTTTGGTGTCCCATGTAGCTTCGAATTGTATCTCGGAAGGTCATTTATTACTGTCAGAATAAATGGATGTGATAAAGCATTAAAAATGGCATATTTGGTGAGTCTATCCACCACCACCATGATTACATTTTTACCTTCTGATTTAGGCAATCCTGTGATGAAGTCCATAGACACCTCTTCCCACCTCTGGCTAGGAATAGATAGAGGTTGTAAAAGACCTGGGGACTTAATTGTTTCGCCCTTATTTTGCTGACAAACCATGCATTCTGCCACAAACTTTTGGACATCTCCTTTTAGCCCTTCCCAGAAAAAATCATGCTTGATTCGATGATAAGTCTTTAAGAATCTAGAATGACCCCCTATTGGAGAAGCATGGAGCTCAGATAGAACCCTATTTTTAAGGATTGAATTCTTACATAGATATAATCTATCTTTATACCATAAAACATCTCCTTTCCATACAAATTTTTATTCTGAATGAGATTTTGTGTACCTAGGTCATTTTTCCATTTAGACCGCGCATCCTCTATCTAATCCTCCTATAATACAAATATGGCACACAACAATTCCTTGGCAGATTCATCCTTCCGAGATAAAGCATCAAAGAACTACATTTTCTTTCCCTTTCTTGTATATTATCTCAAAATCATACCCCAACATTTTTGAGACCCATTTCTATTGTTCTTCTCGATGATAAACATTACTTTAAGAAGTATTTCAAACTATCATGATCTGTCTTTACTTTGAAATGTCGTCCCATTAGATATGTTCTCCATTGCTTGGCATGAAGTATTGATCACTTTTCTTTCTCATAAATTGGTTTAGAGATATTCTTACCTTTGAATTGGTAGCTCTCAAAGGCAATGGGTCACCCTTCTTGCATGAGTACTTCCCCATAACATACCACTCAAGCATCACATTCAACAATGAATGTTTTTGAAAAATATGGGGTGGTTAGAACTGGAGTGGTGCACATGGCCTCCTTCAACTTCTCAAAGGTCATAGTAGCTTGCTCATTCCAATGGAAAGAGTCCTTCTTCAATAAAGTTGCATGAGTGGTTCTACGATGCTGCCATAATTCCTTACAAATCTACGATAATAACCTGTAAGCCCCAAAAATCGTAAGAGATTTTTTAGGGTTTTGGGAACCTTCCATTCAAACATGGCTTGTATATTGTTAAGATCCAATTTAACACCTTCATAAGAGACAATATGACCCAGATATTCAACCTCCTTGACACCAAAAGAACACTTAGAAGGATTTGTATAAATTTGATGTTGTTCAAGAGTTTCCAACACCTTATTTACATGATGTAGGTGTTCCTCCCATGTTTTACTATAGATTAATATATCATCAAAGAACACTAAAACAAAATTTGAAGAAATGGCTTAAAGATGGAATTCATCAATATTTGAAATGTAGAGGGTGCATTTGTTAGTCCAAAAGGCATTACCAAGAACTCATTGTGTCCTGAAGGTTGTTTTATGAATATCTTCATCCCTGATTCTAATATGATGATATCCAGAATGAAGATCAGGTTTTGTAAAGTAAACAACACCATGTAACTCATCTAGAAAATCATGAATTACAGGAATAGGAAACTTATCTTTAACTGTGTACTTATTGAGTTCCCTGTAATCTGGACACATGCACCAATTGTCATCTTTTTTTCGTACCACCACTACAGGAGAAGAGTAAGCACTTTGACTATGAAGAATAAATCCAGCTTCTAACATCTATTGAACTATCTTCTTAATCTCATTCCTTTGCATATAGTGGTATTGTACGTACCCAAAATTATAGGGTAATGTACCACCGGAACGATGTTACACATGCCCCAATGATGATACAGGTCAGCTCTCAAGGTATTCGAAATCTAGGAAAGCTTGCCAAGTGTATGTTAGCATCCCAAGAATCTTGTTTAAGCTTTGTGTACTTTTCTTTATCCTCTGCCTTGATTTTTCTAAGATTTTTGATGTTCGGTGATGAAACCGCCACCTGCTGCTAGGGTGGCGGTCTTGTAACTACCGACACAGTCGGGTGGCGGTCCTTCATGCATTTTCTAGCATGTTCTTTTGAGTGTGACTTGTGTAATTTTTCAACATTTACCAGCTTTTCTCAACCGCCTTAGCTCGTATTAATGTTTTATGTTCCCTAGAATAGTGTTTCTTCATTGTTTAATGGTAAAAGAGTTCTAATAGGAATTACCTTTGGGTGAATGTGAAATCTATAACTAGCCAGATTGCTTTCAAACAAATGGCCCCTCAACTTCTCATTTCCATTGTTTAGTCTTTCAATTTCTTGTCTAGAACTCTCTTTTTTTCATGTTTACATCCATGCTAGTTTTTCTTTTGCTATTAGAAGCCATTCAATCTTCTTACTCCAATCTTGTTCATTTTTGTTCATACAAATTAGTTTGGAGCGAGTAGTGTCATTTGTAGATTGAATCCATTAGAGTTGCAGGTTGTGTTCTTCACATAAGGTAGATTCTAGAATCTCTCGGTACACTTGTCTTGTTTTCCCACAATAAATCCCACTAGGAATTACATACGCCAAGCTCTGTCACTTGCGCTATCCCTCTCCTACTCGCATTATATTCGGTCTATATCCAAAGCTTCCATTATTCAAAATACCTTTTTTTGTTGATGCTAGCATATACACGCTCTTCTGGATTCATGTGAACACAAAGGAATGAGGAGATCATTCTCAGGGGACAAAATCATACACTATTGGATTCACCACTATTCTACAAATTCCAGTTTTATCTATCAAAGTTCTAGTTAAAACATATCAAATAGAGTATTGAAATATTTCATTTCAATTAAATTTCATTTTCGATATTTCCGGGAAGTTGTGAGGATTGATAGTTTCTCAGAAACTATGATTCATTCCTCACTTCTAATGTAGGATTGAGAATATTTCAATTAAATTTAATCAGCTTATCTAGTTATTTAGGATAAACTCACAAACTCGCATAGGCAAGTAGCTACACCAGCTACCTTGCTTCTTTTAATGTTGTTATTAGATTAGTTACTCTTTCAATTCTATCAAAAATACAAAAATAGAGGAATATATATATGTTGTAGATATATCTTGCATAATTAGTTTATTTCATTTCAGTTAGGTTTATATTGATCTTGTATGACAATCATGGGACCTAGGGAGCCTAGGGAATACGTTTTTGAGCCAATCGTGCCTTAACCCAATCTTGTTGTAGCATTAACTGACATAGACCAAAATCTCAGAATTCAGGTCTTCCGAACAACAATAGACCTACAAGAAATCAGCACACAACTAAGAGGATTAAACATAGAAGACGAAAAAGCACACACGTTCTGGTCAAATCAACCAAATTATAGACTGCCTTGATAGATATCCATATGACTGTAGAAGTACCTTACAGAGAGAAAACATTACGGTTGTGATCCATAGGTCCCACAACCCAACGAGCCTACAAATTAATCAAATATTGACACCAGCTTGCAAACGCTAGTGTTTAGGTCCTCTCCACTTCCACCAGACATTATCACACAACTATCATTATTAAACATAGCAGCTAATCAAGCTAAAGATTTCTGGACTAGACCAAAGAATCGTCCATAAAACACAAAAAGATCCATTACACATTTAGCCATTCCATTTTCATGACCTTGTCGGGAGATATATACGAAGCACCCATAGGTCATCTTCCACATATCCCACAACCCATAGATTGGATCACGACAGAGCTCGATATTGATTGAGCCTTCGAGCAGCTATCCTCACCGAATGATCTATCACACCGATTCAGGTTAGGAGGGCCTTCTTTTCCTTAGATTTGCAAATCCCATTATTACGTGTTGAAGACATAAGATTACCTAACTAGTTTATCTGCACCCCACGTATATTCCATCCCCACTAGTTGTCTCGGCATGACCTCGAGAGGTCGGGTGTGAGGAAGAGTTACTTGTAGATTCCCATGCTCACTGGTCACTTTTCCATCGTACAAAATTGGTGAACCCGATGTGAAATGAACACGCAACCTTCTGATTTGGAGTCTTATTTCTACTTGTTCTTCCAATTAGTTTACTTTTCATCTTTTCCACCTCATTAGCCTTCACATCAGCTTCACCAACAAAATTGGTGAACCCGATGTGAATCAAACTAATATTCCTCTTTCTGTTTTCTTTTCTTTCATCCACCTTTGCTCTTTCCCATTATTCTCGGGAGTATTCATATACCCCCCGAATATGTTAGGATACGATGCATATGGAAGACCTCTCCTAGGTCTTGAAGCATACTATGATCAACTAAATAGATAACCATCACCCTCGCTCTCAGCATGGGGTGACAACTATTCAACTAACCGATTTTCAACACAAAATTCACCTCAAAGGACTCGATATAGTTCTTCTTTCCAAATAGAGGAGTTGTATCAGTTCACTTAAACGTAACAACTAGAGCCTTGAGCTTAAACAACAAGATGCTCACTAGAGAATCTGGTTCATCTCCTCGACATTATGCTTAGACCACAAACTAGTAGACATTCGGATCCATGTCTGTTTTAGATGACGAATACTTAGCACGTTATACTAGGAGTGAACAATGCTCTCAAAATATGTACCCACCTATAGGAGGTTTACAAACACAACCCGAGGTCTCATTCCAAGAAAACACCTCCATTCCTCCACCTATAGGAAATGCCCTCAATGAAACTTGGTAGGGCACCGATTAATTCATAGCAGGGTACCATATGCCTATACAACCTCAAGATATACAAAAAATGCCACTAAGGTGAAATACCCTGTCTTCACCAAATGAGGTCATCTCAGCCTTAGTTGAGAAGGTTAGAGGATTTGAACTAGCTCAAGCAATTCAAAATTCACAGCTCATGCAGCGGAACTTCCAATCCTCCACATCATCGTAGCTAAGTAGACCTCCTTATAGGAATAAGCACGTTGGGTATGCCTCCTCAGTACTTACAACAAATTCCAACTAGAACTGTGTTTTCTAACGCCGCTCTAGTTGAGAATATAATACCTCCCGGTTTAGTACAAAACAACCCATTCCTGAGCAATGCTCCTCCATACTTAAACATGTATTCCAAATCACCACAGGAGATATGTTCTCTTGTCCTAGTATTTTTCTCAAACATGAGGATTTCCTTATGCCCCTGAAAATACATATGCTATGCCATATCAACAACCCATTCCACCTTCACCCCCTCAAAGAAGCACCATCAATGGTCAAAACCTATGCAATAGGGACTTATTCAAAAATATTTGAAAGAACCTTTGGAATTCACTATATGAAGCGTCATGCTTTCAAGACCTCTCCCCGATCTACCCAAGTACAAAGGGGAGGGAGAATCGAATGCACATATTAAGGCCTATTCCACATCCATTCAAGAAATGCTCCTTGGGATGGAGTTGTTGCTAAAATATTCCCCAAAACTTTAGAGGGAATCACCCTTGATTGGTATTATAGAATACACCCGAAGCACGAATACATTCATTTAAACAACTCGTTTCGAGTTCATCAAGGTGTTTGACATGAACAAATTGTTGATAATAGGAATAAGGGAATTCTTGCATATTAAACAAGAACACAATGAATCATTTGCTCATTTCATCCAAAGATGGTGTAAAATCCTCTATTCTTCGAAAAGTGCTCCAAACATGGATCGATGGAACTAAGCAATTTATTCCTTCATTCTCTCATCGAGAGAGATAAAGGAAAAAGTCCAGAAGTTCCCACTAAGAACTTATGATGAAGTGCTCAAGAGTCCTCTCTGAATAGATCAAGTTGCAATAGATAGCATTGTAATACATATGGAACAAATGGGAGGTTAATCATCCCCAACCAAAACACTATGATTTATCCTACTACCACAAATGCCAATCAAGGACCTAAAATCCTTAACAAAAATCATGGAGTGACAACAGATGGAGTGACTGACCAAACTAAAAAAGAAAACGTTGTAAATGTTCCACCATCAGTTAACAATCAACGAAACAACAATTTTACCCCACCAATCAATGCGGTGAAGTTTAATCATCCCCAACGACAAAAACAACAATGGCAGATCCAAACATAGGGTCCAAGTCAAAACTCAACAGGATATCAAAACTAAAACCAAAGGAAACAAATGTAAAACTTTAATCCTAATAGTCAATAGTTTAATCAAAGTTTTGGACCACAACACATGCCAAACTAGAAACCTAGGAGTTATAATCCCAACTCGTATTGTGGTTTCTAGAAAATTTGAGGCCATGACACTAGGAATTACAATAAGTTCGTGCAACGTTTTCTAGAAGAACAAATACAACTCTTCATATATATGTTCTTAACAGATTCTGTGACACCTATGCCAAATACTTTCATAGGGGGTTCCCCCCCAAAACTCACCTCTTAAGATCTTTAATGATCCACTTCCAAATCACAATAACAATAATAAATTAAATCCAAATGGGATGAACAAAGTTGTAATGAAAGGAAATAATAATCATGAAGCCTCAACTTCACTAAACCCACCTGTCGCACCACAATTAGGAAATCAGCCATGAACCAAGATAGTTGGTCTAGTAGGGTTAGATCTTGAAATTTGCACGTAGAAGCCATAACAAGAGCATGAGAATATTCTTCTCAACTAAATCCAATATATCCACTAGAGCTAGATAGCATTCAACAAACGTGGGTAAAACCCATAGGTGCTTATGATTTAATTAATGACTTAACAAAGACCTTCTCTCACATCTCCTTTTCGGACTTATTGAAAAAATCTCCTTACCCCATGGGATCGCTTTTTTTAGAAGCACTAGGTATAGGTCATTTAATTAACATCACTCCACCTCCTGAAACATAATTAAACCATATAGACTTTGATATCCACCCTCCATGGCAGCCAGATAGGGATACCGAGTTTATATTCGACATAAAAAAAATGGCAACATATGCTGAAATTGCATATAGAGGCCATCCGACCTTGCATTTACAGTGTGGGTTTACAATAATTACGTTAAACGTGCAATGGTTGCCAATGGGGTAGTAGTTAACATTGTCCCCTTTTCTTTCCTTCAAAAGCTAGGATATGGAGAAACAAACTGCTCCACAACAATAAATACGCTAATAGGTTATGACAACCTTAAAGCTACTTCAATTGGGACTATAATACTACCAATCACCTTAGGACCCAAGACAATCCTCAAAGCAAGTTTTATATCATAGATCAGGAAACCAACTATAATATGATCTTTGGTTGACCATGGATGCATCGCATGAAAGCAATCCCTTCTACGTTATTCCGGAAATAATATTTTTACACCTAGGAAAGATATTCGTAGCAAAAGGTGATCCAAAACCATTCGACATACACCTAAAGCAGACCTAAAGAAAAGACCAGGTGTTCACTCGAGTTTGAACTCCCGAAAAATCAACTTAAGAAACCAATTGACTCAAAACTGGAAGAAAAATTAATACCTACTTCAGAAATAGGAGTCAAGGGCATCCCAACCCTCAAGGATGAAGCTAATATTGTAGAAACAAAGTGTCATTAGGAACTATTGCAAAAAAGTCAAGTTATTGGAATAAGATCTACCAATTTTCCTACCATTTGATTCCACGGGTATGGGATGTACCCTAGGAGTTGTTTCTCTTCCAAAGATAGGAACTTTACATGGTAGAAGTAACCGAAAAGAAAAGCATGCAAAAGAATGCCCCAAAATCTATTTTTCGTAGTAAATATTGGACTCTCCACTTTGATGGAGCTAGATGTCGCTATAGAGCCGGGGCGGTGTGATTTTTACTTCTCTGAGGGAAAGATCCTACCTTTTACTTTTAAATTAAACTTTGAATGTACAAAAATGACACCGAGTATGAAGCTCTCCTCTTTGGCCTCCTCATAGCCAAAAGGATCGATGTTAATGACATCGAGTATTAGGAGACTCGTAATTTGTTGCAAAAACCAAGTCTCTCAAGTATATGAGACTAGAGCTGAGCACTTACAACTCTATAAAACAATAGTATTAGATCTAAGAAAGGATTCGACTTAATATCCATTGAGGCAATCCCATGAGAACAGAACCTTCTCCTAGATTCAATAGCAACCTCAGCTTCACGTTTTACCCCAAGTAATGAGTTGGAAGATACAAGTTTCAAGGTATCACTTCGTACTTAACCATTGGTAAAGAAAATGTCAACGAAACCTCTTCTAACACATACAGTTGAGAATGAATATTCTATCTTACATCATGTTGATAGTGATAAAGTCACTCTCGGATATCTAAATTTCTATGCGAGCTACACCTTGCTCACCCTATAGTTGATCTTTCCCTAATACCACACTCCTCTTCCTACTTTGGAAATCCCACAGAGTCTCCTCTAAAGAAGGATCTTGATATCTACGAGATTAAAAATGGATAAATCTTGGAACTACCTCCCACCCCACCTAAATTTGAAGAAGGTAACACTTCTTTGATAGAAGAAACCATTGACATAAACATTGGAACGGAGAAATAACTAACAATTTTGAAGTTGGGATCCTCGTTAACTTTGGAAGAAATAGAAATACACACCCAAATCCTCAAAAAACATCAAAAGGATTTCACATTTAATTATAAATAAATGATAGGTATCGCACCACAAGTTGCGGTACATAATCTTGTCACTAAACTAGATGCGAAGCCAATTAAACAGAAGTCAAGACCAATGAAGCCAAAAGTGGCTCTCATGGTAAAAGAGGAAGTAGTAAAACTTCTCCAAGTAGGATTCATCAAGCCCGTTGACTATTCACAATGGGTGTCTAATATCATTCTTGTCCTAAAAAAGAATGGGAAGATACACATTTGTATAGATTTTGGGATATTAACAAAGCTTTTCCCAAGGATGATTTCCCATTACCATCCATTGACGTTATCATTTTTCAACAGATAGATTTGAGCTGTTGTCCCTCATGGATGGTTTCTCAGGGTACAATCAGATTAAAATATCTGAACAAGATCAAGCCAAAACCACATTTATAACTCCCTGGGGAACTTATTGTTATGTTTTCATGCCATTTGGTCTTAAGAACACCGACGCTACATATCAGCAGGCAATGACTTATATATTCCATGATCTTATCCATAAAATTGTGGAATCATATGTGGATGACTTGTTGGCCAAGGCCAAGAAACACTGTGATCATCCGGAAGTTCTCTATATCATCCTCTCATGACTAATTGAGTATGGTGTCACATTAAACCTAGAGAAGTGCATGTTCGGTGTAACAGGAGGCAAGCTTATAGGATACAATATATCTTCACAAGGGATTGATGTTGATCCGGCCAAAATATGGGCTATTCTCGAAATGATCCCACCTTCAGATGATTCTGGAATCAGGTCATTTCTTGGGAAACTCGGTGCAATCCGAAGATTCATCCCAGATTTAAGCTTTGTCATTCATCCAATCAACAATCTACTCAAGAAAGATTATAGTGTCGATTGGACTGAAGATTGCAATGAGGCCTTTGAAGTAGTTAAGCGCTTCTTATTGTCACCACCCACACTAATGCCTCCCAAGCCAGATTTCCCTTTGATCCTATACTCATGAGCCACTCATGTCTCGCTAGCCTACATGCTGGCTCAAGAAGACAATGATAAACGAGAATGCGTGATCTATTTCATTAGCTGAATGTTGCTTGATTATGAAACACATTACACACAAGTAGAGAGAGAATGCCTTTCCATAATTTTTACAATTTTTTTTTGAGACATTACATGTTAAACTAAGAAACAAGGGTCATTGTAAAGACAGACCATTTACGAACATTTCTCACACAAGGATCTTTATCTAAAAGGATGGTCTGTTTCATAACCCTAATGGGAGAATTTGAGTTAACATTCGTAAACCAAAAATCCGTTAAAGGACAAATCATTGTAGACTGGTTAGCTGAAAATCCACTAGATGGAGGCAAGCTGGTAGATCTAGACTTTCCCAATGAATGTGTATACTTTGTCGAAACCAGGCCCCCCATTTCTACATGTCCCTGGTATACTGATATCATCAATTTTATCATGGACCATACATACCTAGAAAGTTCCACATCACAACAAAGAAGGCGGTTACGCATTATTACCACTAAATATGTTGTTTTAGACCAAGTGCTCTATCGCAGAGCCTTCAACGACATGCTTCTAAGATGCGTCGACATAGAAGAATCCAAGAGGATTCTTCATGAATCCCATAGTGGGATATGTGGGGGCCACTTTGGTGGTCATGCCACCACTCGCAAAATACATCGGATGGGCTATTTTTGGCCCACTCTCAAACATGACGTAGTGGAATTTATACGTAAGTGCCACAAATGTCAAGAATTCTCTCACGAGATTCACATGCCAACACAATCCCTATAACCAATAGCGACTCCGTGGCCCTTCTCCACTTGGGGTCTAGACTTAATAGGGAAATTCTCTCCCTCATCAACCAATGGCCATAATTTTATAATCATAGCCACGAATATTTTACCAAATGGGTGGAGGCCATGCCTCTCACCACCGTACTAGGTTCGGTGATTTCCAAATTCATTTTGAACCAAATTATTTACAGGTATGGTGTCCCACAAGTCATTATCTTAGATAATGGCACATCCTTTGAAAATGACGAGGTTTGTGAGTTATGTAGCAAGTTCAAGATACATCATCACATAGCCTCTCTTTACTACCCTCAAGCCAATGGGCAGGCTGAAGTGACAAAGAAAATGTTGAAATCTATTCTCCTCAAAACAATAAAGGAAAACAAAGAAGATTGGCATTTAAAATTATATCCGGCCTTGTGGGCCCACCAAACCTCAATAAGAACACCAACAAGAGCAACTTCTTTCTAGTTGGTATTCGGAGCAAAAGCAGTTCTCGCGCTTGAGGTTGAAATACTCGAGTATCCACATCTCATTACAAGGGATCCTGGATGAAGAATCTTATAGGGAGGCACAACTCTCTCAACTAGAAATCCTTGATGAGGCTAGGTTAAACGTCAAACAATGGAGCAGAGCCTGATGATGACCGGATGTGCTAGAAATATAACAAAAAAATTCTATGAGTGAGAAATATATGAAGGAGATCTAATTCTAAGACTAGACAATTTGGATCGATAAGAAAACTAGTGAAGGAAGAAAGTTCTAGACCAAATGGTTGGGCCTATACTTAGTCATGAAATGCTACGAAAATGGTGTGTATCTCTTGTGCACACTAGAAGGTGAGGAATTTGGTGAAACTGTCAATTCCTTGCACGTTAAGAAGTTTTACGCATAAAACGTCATAGTCATTGCTAGTACATTATAGCTACCTACATTGCATTAGTGTTTTAGCTTTTGCTTCATTCTGTCCATTTCACAAAAATGGTAGTTCAAGAAATTACTCTTAAAAAGCATTACAAATTTACAAGATATTGGCAAAAATATTCACATCACATCTCTTCAAACATCATCAAATATTTTCAAATCTTCTCATCAATTTTGACAGGAAAACATTGACAGAAACCATACCAAGACCTGCATACTTGGCTTTTCTCTTTCTTTCTACTAGGTGAAGTTGTCCTTGCCCACGGTCTATCCTGGAAGCTTCTTGGTGTCACATCTATCCCTATTAACATCTCTTGGAACGAAAGTATATCCCAAAGTTATAGATCGGAAATGTCAAAATAAAATGAAATCAAAAGCACCAAGTAAACAAAATATTTTATTTTACACACTTCTCTACCCCATCAACCTTCGGTGATAAGCCCACATCTCTTACTAGTGATGTGAGGTTGGGGAAAGGAAAGGAGTTCCCTTACTTGCATGTATCTTGCCTTTGGTGATAAACCCATGCTTCTTACTAGTTCCATGAGGCAGGGTGTGGGGGGTCAAATCACACAAACTAACCAATATTGGTATGCTAAAAACACAAGTCAAATTATGTTAAGAAAAGCAAGTATCCAAACATCCAAATTCCAAAGAGATCAAATCCTCAAAACCAGATTTTTTCAACCAGTTGTCATTTATGAATCTATGTCTAGATAAACCGAAAAGCAAGCGGCCTTCTAAGCTTGGCGGTAGTTCCGAGTAGGGTGGGTGTCTAGGTCCAAATTTGGTTCTTGTTCTTGGTTTGTCTCGTCTCTCATCATTCCATTCAATCAAACTCATACAACTTGTGCCCTTCCTAATTCTTGGTATTGAGCCCTTGTGTCTTACTAGCCGCATGGATTTGGGATTGGGGAAAGTTCATCCATTTTATCACTATGCATTCATCACATTTTTCCAATATAAGAAGGAATTACAAACATTTCCCAAAGAGTTCAAAAGTTCAGTACTACCATATGTTAGTATCATCTCATATCAACATTACAAAAACATATAGAGTAAAACATTCTATTTACTATCATTTGTTGTCCATTGCATACATTCTGGAAACATGAAAAGAAAATATTCTAAAAACATCTAAAAACACATTTAGAAAATGAGTCACAAAATTCAAGATACCAAGAGTCTAGATCCAAAGATATATATATATATATACAAATCAGGTTTCATATACAATGCCATCATGCACTAGGCATGGTCAAAATGCTCAATGAGCCCGGAAAGTACAAAAATACTCGTATAAACAACCTAACAAAGGTCACTACAAAAAGATCCAAGTGGCCTCTCAACCCCTATGATATCCCTCCGAAGGTTCATGATCACGTCTAGAACTCCGGCTACGCCAACGCTCTGAGTGCACTGAGGGCTCACGGTCCCGAACAGTGGCTGTAGTCTCACTATGAGAGCGGCTCCTCCTCATCAGCACTCTACAACCCTATACCTAGCTACCTCAGCATGGAGGGAAGTCACCATATTTTCCACATGCCGAGACGGGGGAAAAAACATCGGTATGCCTCTTTGGGCTGTCTTTGAAGGCTCCCCTACATCCACAGATAGCTCAACGCACGAGTCTTCTCCATGGGGAGCATCAGGGTATCAGTACATACCCAGTGAATCAAGTCTCGCCACTCATCAGTGGTCTCTGCAAGCAAAGGAGAAAACAAATTATAAAAAAATAAAAAGGTGAAACCAAGGATGAACAAAAAGAGAGGTAGAAACTAAGGCAATTCTAGCTAAAATAAATATCAAAGGAAGAGTGATAACTCACTCGGATCTCCGAGCCTCCAAGAAGGATCTCTAGGATCCGTGCCTACCACGGATGTTGCCGCTAACTGGTGTCCCCCTCCTACGTCTAGGACAACATGGCATCCTGCCATGGACTCATCCTCTCCACCTAGGTCCTGAGAAAGTAACTCCTCTGAGACTAGAGTCACCCTCTCCGCGCTCTACTCTTCCCTCTCAGCCTATAGGATCTCCTAAGTGTAATGCCACTCAGGATCACTATCCTCTTCCCCACCAAACTCACTGATCTCCATTTCCTCGGTCTCCTCCTCCATCTATCCCCCTGTGAACTCCTTAGACTCAAAGTTTATATCAATGGGGTCATCACTGTTATGGGCAGGACCAACGGTAATCCGAAGTAAAGGTGCCTGAGAATCACTCTGCGCGTACCACCCTCCTAGCTGCAATAGGGATGCCAGGAGGAACAACAGTCTAACCCCAGCCTCTAGGACCTCCCCTAGCCTCCCAAACTGATCTGAACATTTCCACCACTGGAGGAAGCATGTCAATGTAAGCAAGGAAAAACTATTGAGGCACTCGATCAAAGTGGTGTGTCTCTACCTTCCCCGTCCTGTCCACAAGCTGCCCTATAGTAGAGAAAGAAATCAAAGTAAAGGTCTCCTCACCCCACAACCCTATATGGCCTTGATAAGGTGTGGCCTCCATATCCTCAGTAGTTAGGGAAGCAACTTAGTGCCAACATTGCATTGGAAAAATCATTAAAGCAAGTAGGAATACTAGAAATGCAAAAATAAACTCAAAATGACGTTGTTTTAACACTATGTAGAGGACCACTGCCCTAAGAAGGGTGGCGGTTCCTGAACTGCCGCCTTAAAAGGTGGTGGTACTATAACCGCCACCCTTCTCGGGACAGGGTCCTATCCCGCGACTACAAATGGGTCGCATACCCTAAAAATGCAAAAAAATGACCATTTTAGCTTAAACGAAAGCCTACCCATTAGGCAGCCCCCTAAGAGACACATCTAAAATTGACATTTCTAAAAATAACCACCCCACAACAAAGATTTCATCATTTTAACATTTTAAGTGCAAAAACATTAAATCAAGAAGAACTAACTTGGGATCTCACGGGTCGAGGTTCTACTCGTTGAGGGATGATCACTATCTCGATCTGAACATTTCGGCTATACTCTTGTTAAAAGCCGTCACTGTGGGTCCCAGAGCTCAAAAACTTTCAAATCAACACACACAAATGAATAGGAAAATAAGCTCATTATATATATATATATGGTGTTATGACTCATTTTGAATGCCCCTTTCGCATGTTTGGAACGCAGATGGAGGTAAGTTCTCATCCCCGCACAAATGGTAGCGGGAACTCGGATGGTGACATTTCGACACACAGGAATGTCAGGTATAATTTCTAGCTTCCCATTTTGGGACCACCATACTCGAACCCACCGTTTTACGCCTCTTCATGGTTAAAACACTTCTCCGAGGGGGCAATATGTACGTACTAAAAATTGTAATGTATTGTACCACTGGAACGATGTTACACATGCCCCAATGATGATACAGGTCACCTCGCAAGGTGTTCGAGAATCTAGGAAATCTCACCAAGTGTATGTTAGCATCCCAAGCATCTTGTTTAAGCTTTGTGTACTTTTCTTTATCCTCTACCTTTCTTTTTCTAAGCTTTTTGACCTTCAAAGATGTGAAACTACCACCCTACCAGGGTGATGGTCCTATAACCGCTTCCCCTAGTTAGGGCAAATGGCGGTCCTTCATGCATTTTCCAACACGTTCTTTTGATCGCGACTTGCATAATTTTTCAACATTTACCAACTTTTCTCAACCGCCTTAGCTCATATTAATGTTTTATGTTCCCTGGAATAGTGTTTCTTCATTGTTTAATGGTAAAAGAGTTCTAATAGGAATTACCTTTGGGTGAAGGTGAAATCTATAAATAGCCAGCTTGTTTTTAAGAAAATGGCCCCTCCACTTCTCATTTCCATTGTTTATTCTTTCAATTTCTTGTTTAGAACTAATTTTGTTTTCATGTTTGCATCCATGCTAGTTTTTCTTTTGCTATTAGAAGCCATTTGATCTTCTTGCTCCAGTTTTGTTCATTGTTGTTCATACAAATTAGTTTAGAGTAGAGTAGTGTCATTTTTAGATTGAATCCATTAGAGTTGCGGTTGTGTTCTTCATAGAAGGTAGTTTCAAGAATCTCTTGAGTACAGCTTGTGTTGTATTCCCATAATAAATCCCGCTTAGGGATTGCATACACAAGCTCTGTCACTTGCTTAGCTATCCGTCTCCTACTCACATTATATTTAGTCTATATCCAAAGCTGCCATTGTTCAAAATACCTTTTCTGTTGATGCTAGCATATACACGCTCTTCTAGATTCACGTGAACATGAAGGAATGAGGAGATCATTCTGAGGGGACAAAATCATACACTACTGGATTCGCCACTATTCTACAAATTCTAGGTTTTATCTGTCAAAGTTCTAGTTAAAACATATCAAATAGAGTAGTGAAATATTTCATTTCAGTTAAATTTCATTTTTGATATTGCCGGGAAGCTATGGGGATTGATAGTTTCTCAGAAACTATGATTCATTCCTCACTTCTGAGGTAGGATCAAGAATCTTTCAATTAAAGTTAATCAGCTATCTAGTTATTTAGGATAAACTCACAACTGCACAGGAAAGTAGCTACATTGGGCTACCTTGCTTGTTTTAATTTTGTTATTAGATTAGTTGTCATTTTTTGAATATATTAGATTAGTTGCTCTTTCAATTCTATTAAAAATTCTATCAAAAATACAAAAATAGAGGAATATATATATGTTGTAGATATATCTTGCATAATTAGTTTATTTCATTTTAGTTAGGTTTATATTGATCTTGTATGACAATCACGGGACCTAGGGAGCCCAGGGAATATGTTTTTGAGCCAATCATGCCTCAACCCAATCTTGTTGTAGCATTAACTGACATAGACCAAAATCTCAGAATTCAGGTCTTCCAAACAACAACAGACCTACAAGAAATCAACACACAACTAAGAGGATTAAACATAGAAGATGACAAAGCACACACATTCTGGTCAAATAAGCCAAATTATAGACTACCTTGATAGATATCCATATGACTGTAGAAGGACTGAAAGACAACAAACATTACGGTTGCGATCCATAGGTCCCACAACCCAATGGGCCTACAAATCATTCAAATATTGACACCACTTTTGCTAACGTTTGTGTTTCGTCCTCTCCACTTGCACTGACATTATCACATAACTATCATTATTAAATGTAGCAGCTAATCAAGCTAAATATATCTAGACTAGACCAGAGAATCATCCATAAAACACCAAAATATCCACTACACATTTAGCCATTCCATTTTCATGACCTTGTCAAGAGATATATATGAAGCACCCATAGGTCATCTTCCATGTATCCCACAACCCATAGATCAGATCACAACAGAGCTCGATATTGATTGGAGCCTTTGAGCAGCTATCCTCACCGAATGATCTATCACACCAATTCAAGTTAGGAGGGCCTTCTTTGCCTTAGATTCGCAGATCCCATTATTGCGTGTTGAAGACATAAGATTACCTAACTATTTTATCTGTACCCCACGTATATTCCATCCCCACTGGCTGTCTTGGCACGACCTCGAGAGGTCGGGTGCGAGGAAGAGTTACTTATAGATTTCTATGCTCACTGGTCACTTTTCCATCGTAAAGGTACCTATAAGGTCTGATGTTGGGTGGTTGACTCCTGGTATCTTTTCGAGGTAGACCCTTGGGAATTTCTGCAAACACCCCGAATGCTCCTCTATAACTACTTGCATATCTTCTGGTATGAATGTATTGGAATGATGTGCTTCCAATGAAAATAGTTGTGCTACAAACCCTTCTCGCACCCTTTCTAAACAATTTTTACATCTGATGAGAACTTATCATCTGTGGGGACTTTTCTTTTAGTCCTTTCATTTTAAAATTCCTCCTTCTCGATTGAAATTGCATGAACAACTCTTGGAAATTCATTTCAATGGTTGCCATGGTGGTAAGCCACCGAACTCCTAACACAATGTCTGCTCCTCCCATTGCAATGGCATACATATTGCTAGTTAGCAAGTAATCTCCAGTGGTGAGATTAATGTTATGGAATTTTCCTGAACAACTAATAGTTTTCCCATCAGCAATCATGACTTGACATTCTGGAGCTAGATAAACAAAGTAGTTCAAGCGTACCGCTAAGTTATGATTAATGAAATTATGAGTACTTCCCGAATCAATCAGCACTATTACCCTCTATTTTTTTAAGAATCCAACTAATTTGAGAGTTTTTGGAGTGCTAATACCAGAAATTGCATGGCATGATATTGTTGGCTAGGGATCTCCTAATTCCTCCTCTTGCTCTAACTCTTCATCTTCTTCATTTTCTTCTTCTTCAAGAGGTCCCTCAATGTAGAACAACTTCTTTTCTCGCACAATTATGTCCTGGTCCAAATTTGTTGTCACAATTAAAACATAACCCTTTGGCTCAATTTTCTTTAAGTTGTTGAGGTGTCAGTCTCACTCGCCAAGGGAATGATGGTGAAAGGGTGCTACGATATTTGATATTACCGACGCTTTGTTTCGACTTGAAAGAAATTTTTCCTCTGCCCTACATGCCATGATCATAGAGTCTAAAACCTTATGAGGATTAAACATATGCACTGAGTCTCAATTTTTCCTTTAAGACCCCCAAGAAATAAGTCATTCAAATTATCTTCAGAATATTTTCCACCAGTAACGAAAGGTTTTGGAATTGATGGATGTAATCTTTGATCGTTCTTGTTTATTTGAGCTTTGCTAATTGGCTGAAATAATTCTCTGACAAACTAGAACTATAGTGCAATTGCAACTCTTCGATGAATATTGTCCATGTAACATTGAGGCCACTCTTTTTCCTTTGAGAACATAACCATCAATACCAAATGAATTGGTCAGGTTCAAGATACAACGATGCCATGGTAACCTTTGGTCTCGATGGAATCTGATGAAGATCAAATAAATTATCCATCTAGTTAATCCAATTGAGTGGATCCTTTCCATCAAACTTACACATTTCCACTTTTGGAATCATGTTACGAGCTTGCAGAGTGTTTGTATTTGGATTGGTCATGTTTACAGATCCACCCTGGCTAGTTTGTTTATTACTTTGACCTAAAGATCCACCATGGTTAATATGAGTATGATTGAGTTGTGGCTGATTAGGAATGATATGATGACCCATGATATTGTAACTAAATTTTTGAATGAAATCCTCCAATCATTGTCCAATATTTTCTACATCTTCTTTGTTGGCCACTCTACCTTCGAGGTTTCGCAACTCTAACTCAAGATAGTTGACCTTATGGTCAGTTGAAGTAAACCCTAACCCTGAGGACTCTATAGATACCCCTTCTGACTCTAACTCCTCAACTATTATCTCATCCTTATTAGGGTTTTACCCAGAGTGATGGGATTCTTTTGCCTCTTGTTGAAGGCCCAACCATGATGCCCCAAAATGGTAAGATTTAAGGATCAAGGTCGAAATTCGGGGTTTCGATTTCAATAGGAATTCAGCCAAATTTTATAAAACTCAAAGAACGAACTCAAAATATTTTTAGTATTCTTTCTTGAAATGTAAATAACTTTGAAAATTCCACAAATTGCACCCTATGTAGCTGAATTATGAGAAAACATAAAACCTTTATAACTTTTACAAAACAACTAAAAATTTCTTAAAATTTTGAAGGAAGATTACTCGATGATTTCACCACACCAAAGAAACATTTATAGAAAAATTTGCTACTGATGTTAAGATATGAACGAACCTTCATAATTAGGGTTTGACGCAAAGGTTGGCCGAGTTCAAGCTCGATACCACTTGTAATGAGATTACTTGTATAATTCATATCATGGATAGAAATATAACACCAATTAACATAATATTATAGAATAATTATCTCAATATGCAACTAGAATAGCTTCGCCACTTCGAGGTGGCAACCTCCAAACTATACAATAAGAATCAAATGCTCCAATGATGATAAACTACTACCTACTAACCCCTATTATATATTATTCCTATGCTATGGCCAACACCAAGGTCAATCCACTAATGAAAATATAACATATAAGAAATATATACATAATGATAAGATGTTATGATAGCCACAACTCGGCTATATACATCCAATATAAGATATATGCTTAAGGGTGTACCAATGCATGTACAAAGTGATAGTTTGATGCAAAGATGATCAACACAATGTCAATATTTACATCAAGATCAAAATGAACAAGGCACAAATATTAACAAAAGGAGATCAAATTATGAGTTAATATGAACTATGATAATGATCTTGAAATAAATATCAAGTGGCCAATAAAGATATAAGGACGCATCCACACACTTTAGATGTTTAACAACGCAGCCACAAACATGGATGAGCATAAACACACAAAAAAGTGGTGAACGCTATCTATGACAACACTCCCGAAAGATGCCTTCTATTGCCCCAAATGGCCAATAAGAATGCAAAGGTGTAGATCAAAAGATGGAAATGAACTAAGCATCACTTTGGTAGAGCTTCACCTCGTCCAAACGTGAGAAAGAAGCTAAGCTAAGTGAATGTCATCCAATTTCTGTGATGAAAGGCATTTAGATCAAAATTAATTGGATTCTTTCCCTTGTTCAAAAAATAAGATTCGGAATCCAAACAAGTTATCACTTCATGATGGACAAGACGTGATAAAGGACTAGTAAAGTGGGCCTCAAGACAAAATGGCATCCTTAATAAGATCTCTCAACTAGGTGTTATAAAGCCATCTAAGAGCAAGCATGATTTACCCTAAAATTTGCACCGACTAATTTGGAAGTACCTCATCTTGTCCCCCTTCAAGTACAAAGTGGGGAAATAAATGCATCCATCATGTACTCTTTCCAGGGTCACAATATAGACAACTTTGTAATGCTAACTCACAAGGAAAACTAGTCAAGTGGGTAAGCGAGGTGCTTCTTATTTCATCCACGAGGTTACACATGTGGTGGAATACTTTAGGGTTCCTAGAACCACCCCCATTTTTATAGCTTAAGGTGTTATGCCAAAGGGGTTATGTTCCAGTTAAGCAGAGAGGGACGTACCCTTTTCCAAAACCTGCAATACAATGTTTTGAATATGGTGTGTTTTTTATCTTGCTTAACTTAATGTGGTTTTAAGTGGCACACCATTTGGCAACCTGCAAGAACATGTGTATTAGAATTTTTCTGTTTTTGTTTTTGACACCTTTCTCTGAAAATCATTAGGTCCTGTAGAAAACAAGTTTTTAGCAATGTTACAGTTCATTGGTTGATGTCAATAAAGAGAGTATTTCACTTTGCTTTCTATTCCTAAGATCGCCAATAGGCGTGAAGGAAGAGCGTATGCAACGTGAAAAATCCTACTAAAATCACATGAAAGTTTTACTTCAACCTTTATAAAACAAGTTTTTATTTGAACAATTTATATGAGTTTTGTATAAGTGTTTTTGATCTCCAAGATCACTTTGGAAGACACAAGGAGAAAGCATACACACTTCTACAAAGCTAATTCTAAGCCAAGAACAAAACACTTTTAACTATGCAAACTAAAATGTTTAAGGAAAAACATTGCTTTTTTAAATTGTTAGTCCTAGAAACCTACAGTAATGGATCAAAGAAAAAGATTTTGCAGACTGTAAAAATTTCCAGTTTTTAATACAAGCACTTGCGCACCTATACTGACACCTACGCTTCCCAACTGACGGATACGCGCCTTACTTAATGAGTACACCTGTAGTAAAAAAATAATGAAACCTAATGCAGTAAAACATAGATGCTCACAACATGATAGAGATGTGCCCATATTGACATGGATGCTTAGGTTTTTGACGTATTTTCACCCAAGCCTAAAACAGAAAATTATCAACTTTTTTACATAGTTAGACCATTTAAGCATGTGCGGTCAGAGAGGCAGATAGGTGCACATGTCTCTGTAGAGAAAAAATGGGAAAATGATGAAGTCCTCCTGACAAGTACGTGCCTCATCCGATGGGTATGTTGGGGTTTCAACATGTACGCACCCCTTGTTTTACACCTACGTGCACCCTGTGAAAAACTGAAAAAACACATTTTTTAAATATTTCAAGAGAAAACATGTTAGTTGTTAGTCAAAGTGTTCTATTTCTTTATCAAACCCACAAAATTCATGTAAATTAAGGTCATTTATCTAGGGTTAGAAAAAAAAAAAGAGGAAATAGCAAGTGATTTGACCTAAAAACTTGAAAATGAACTTTGAAAAACCTAAAAGACCTCCATTAATGGAGGATGGACATAAGTGTCCCACCGGTGTGCCAAATTTTTTTAATGAAAGGTTTTGCAAAGAGCTATGGATATGGGGTAAAACCCCAAAGCTTTGTGCAAAAGACCCTCAATGGACCATATGATAAGAAATGAGCAAGGAATCCTATTTGCATGTGTTTAAAACTTGAAATAAACAATAAATCTAACAAATAACATTAACCTCTATTCTTGAATTCTTAATAAAACATGTCTACTAAAGACTTAAGCAATCAGTTTTGTTGTTTACTCCATGAGGATGAATGAATCTCATTAAATGGCTACATGGACAAGTTTATCTATTTCATTACTAACATAGCATGGGTGCAACGTGAAGCTATTTTAATGGTGGATGACCCAAGATCAAATGCCTTATTAGCTTGGCTAATGCAAATGAGCTCTTAAGCTTTCTTAGGCTTGTTTTGGCTTTAGCTTATGTAAAGTTGTGTTTTTGAATGGGTAGGCTTAGCCTTGTATTTATAGTTTTTGGTTTGGAAGAATTTGGAATTTGGGTGCATGTGGGACTAAATCTCAAAAAGTAATTTTATATTAGATTAGGATAAACATGCTTTAGGCTAGTTAAATAGGGTTTATGCTAGTTAAAATTTGATTAGAAAGTGATTAGAGACTCATTGAGAGTTGAGAGGGGTTTGGATAATCAATTGTGACCGATAGATATCCTATAAAGCCAATAGAAGTGGTCTAGAGAGAACTAGGGAGGTTTTAAATGGTCAAAAGGGGGAATGATTAGCTAATAACAGGGGATATTAACCAAATAATCTAAATATAGGAGGAATGTGTCTTAATGAGTGTCGTAAATGGGCATCCAAGAATGGGGCGAAGAAGGGTTGATTAACAAAGTGTCGTCAATTGATCGAATTTGAGGAAATGCTAAGTATAATCATATTTTAGGTGTCTATAAGTGTAAGATTATTGATCATGCTTAACAGTGACTCTTAAGTAAGATCACCATGCTGCAGAAGATTTAAGTAAGATCACCAAACCGGAAGTGACGATATAGAAGGAGAAAGAAAACATTTTATCGGATATAGGTGTGGAATGGTTGGTTGGAGGGAATAATATGATGAGAGGTGGGAGACAAAAGATTAGGAAGATATGATGGGAGGTGGAAGGGTTACATGGAAAACCATTCTTAAGAGGAACTTTTAAGTAAGATTTCCTTATGATGGGGATGGTTAAGTAGGATCTCCAAGCCGAAGAAGAATAAGAATGATAAAAATACTGAGCGGGGTATACCGAAATTAAATAAGAGATGAAAGGAGGTGATATGAAGATGATAACAAGGAAATAAAGGAGTGTGACATGAGTGGATGAAGGAATATATACAATGCAGATGGAGAGTGTAAGGGAAATAATTAATTAGGATTCCCATGTGGTGGGATTGATGATGTAAGAGTGTCAATCGAGAAAGGATGAGTGAAAATACGTTCATGGTGGTGATTTTTATCCACTAAAAGAGGAAATTGTGGAGAAGATTCTATAACGGGAGGATCCATGGAAGATGATATACCTTAACTTAGATTCTCTAGATATATGAATTGTTAATTAAGATTGTCAAACTAAAATTAGAAGAGTGAAAATGAAACTCAAGAGGAAAGGAAAGTAAGATATATGACATGGTGCAAGGGGAAAAAAAGGTGAGAAGGATGGTGTGGAGACAAATGGCGATGAGTAGAAACGGTGAGCGAAGAGAAATGGATCAAAGACATTTTTGAACATGTTGGGAGATAAGGAGTCAGTAAGATAAAGAACCTTCCTTGAGAAGGATCCTCAAGTAGGATTCATAAATTGCAACGGCGATCAAGTAGAATTCACAAACTGAAAAGTGTATTTACGAGAACATTCATGGATATTATGGATAGATAGTGTGAATTTTGATGGGATCTCGAGACCAAGATAACTTTGATGAGATGAATGAAACATAGTTGTAGCAAGGGCATATAAAGAAATTATGCTTTGAACTGAATTAGAGATAAAAAATAAAAGTTACCACTCAAGGCATTGCACTTGTAGCCAACAAGAGGTGTTAATACACGTAACCAACGATAGTTAGTTATCTTTGAAAGACCATTAGGGAAATATAGTTGAAATATGTTCATAATCCTTATGTTAAAATGAAAAAGGGATGGGAGATGTAACTCGTACATGGGAAGAAGATTATCCAAATATGGTGTTCCTTAATTCTATACCCCAGCTCTAGGAAAGGGAAAGAACAATAGAAGAAAGTTGATCAATGCAGGAAGCTTTGGAAAATGTTGATAAAATGAAGACTAATAAATCCGGAAAATCTTCCGATGTCATAATAACCAAGTATCCATCCTCCGAGGGTATGGTATACTTTATACATAATATGGATGGCAAGAATAAGATAATAACTTTCCTTTAAGGGATCTGTCTATTTCCTTTGATTTTGCTTTGATTTTTGATTTGTATGCTTTTTTTTCTTTTTCTCTATCTTTTTTACATGAACAAATTTCCTTTGAGGATCAAGATGTTTTGGATAACTTTTATTTTGCCTTTTGCATACTTGAATTTTAGCTTCTCTTGGGGAGAGTCGGGAATAAAAAAGTAGACCATTTAGGAGGGGATAATGAATGTACAAGAGACACTATGGGACCCTTTTCATGGTTGTAATAGGATAATGAGAAGGTGATGGATGTAATGGTTATGGGGCCATATCAAGGCAGTGAAGGTAGACCGCATAATTTAGAACATTACAATGAAAATGGAAGGGGATAAGGATGGAGAATTAATCTAAGGATATAACTAACTGCTCATTGGTAGATATGCTAACAGGGGACTAGTCACAAGTGCAATGCATTAAGAGGTTATGTCTCTGGTTTACCACCAGGAGAGGGAATACATTAAGTTACCATGGAATGAGATGATAGATAAATAGGAAATAAAATTATGTCCTCAAGGAAACGAACATATGACCAAAATGATGGATTTGGATGAAAGTAAATTATGCCCCGAGAGAGACATAAATATAGCCGCAATGATGGAATTTGATAAAAAGGTCCCTCAATGGAAAAACAAACAAGGCCTCAAAGGAGGACTTCGATGAAAGTAAATGGTGACCCACAAGAGAAACAAATATGGGCACAATGGTGGACTTCGGTAAAAAGGTCCTTCAATGGATGGACAAACATGGCCTCAAAGGAGGACTTCAATGAAAAGATGGTGCCCCAAAAGGGGCATAAAATGGCCATAATGGTGGACTTTGGTAAAAATTTCCTTCAACAAAGTACAAACATGGCCTCGAAGAAGGAATTTGATGAAAATATGGTGCTCCAAAAAGACACAAATATGGCCACAATGGTGGACTTTGGTAAAAAGGTCCTTCAATGGAAGGAAAACATGGATTCAAAGGAGGAATTTGATGAAAAGATGGTGCCCCAAAAGGGGCATAAACATGACCATAATGGTGGACTTAAAATGAGTGAGGATTTGGGCATAAATACTTTAGATTGGATGAATGTGAAGAAGGTAGCTAAAACAATGTCAAGGAGAGAAGTCTCCTAGTGACAAGGGATTGGTACGGATGATGTGCTCAAGAGTGAGGGAAGGTCACTCCCCTAATAGGTTAAATGTGAATGAGTTAAAGGATGTTGAAAGAGTTGAAATGAGATTGTTTTGGATTTGGATGGGATAAACAATTCGAGACTACAAGTGTGCTTGGCAAGACAAGCAATACTTGATGAACAATGGAGGACCTTATTTAGGAAGAATGTCCCATGCAAGAGGAATGTTAAGGGATGATGTGGCTGAAGGAATTATGGGAGACCTCGACAAATGGGATATGAATTGGATTCAAGGTACATGGAGAAGGAACTTTCCTGAATTAGGAAATTTTCTTTCTCAATAAGATTGTGGACAATTGTCTCAAATGTCTTACAATGTTTGATATCATGGCCTGAGGTATGATGATAAGTACAACTACAATTAGGATTGAACCATGATGGCTTGGGACTATAGGGAATAAATTATTTAATGGGAGGGAGTGTGATGGAAGATATTTAAGTTAAATGTCAAAGGATATTCATGTAAGACCCCATTGAATTTTCATGGGGAAGGTAACTCTTGTGGGTTTTGATAGGATATTTCAGCTTGGAGTTAGGAGGAAAAGTGGATATAGATTGGATGGGTGAATTTCATGTTTTGTAGGAAAAATCAAATTTGGTTGAAGGATTGTATTGTTTGGATGTGGATTTATTGTGGAAATATGTCATAGATGGAGAAATTGGTCCTAACATAGATTTTTTGGCGTTGGATTGTTGAGAAGAGAGAGAATCAATGTTTTCAAGGATGTATAGGGATTGTTTGGGATGTTTTTCCCAAGCCTTAGACTTCAACCGAGAATATATACCACTAGCATGGAAGATAATAATTTCAACCGAAGGATCTGATAGTGGTGGTGTGGTTATCAATGGATAAAATGTCCTAAAATAAGACGAGGATGTTAATGGAGACATAGGTGTTTGTATAATTTGATTAATGATATCTATGTGAGATGTGGAGTGTTTAGGTTTTGGCATGGGAAGGGTTTATTTTATAGATGGAGAATGTAAACCATGTTTATTTGATTTAGGTAGATGTGTTGGTTCAGTAGATGTTTCAAAGGGTATCTTAGATAGGGTTGCAGTTGAGAGGATTTGGTTGGTGTGATAGAAAAATTAGACAAAGAGTATTGGGATAACACTGGTGATGTGGCCATGGGAGAATATATAGGTAAAGATGCCAAGGTAGGGATAGGTGGATTTGTTGATATGTTAGATATAGGCGTAGCTGCCCAGGATAGATATAGACCTAGGCATATTTGAGATATTTGGAGATGTGGGTGCTGTGATAGCCGATGGAGTAGGCCTTATGGGTAATGTAGCAAATGCAGAGATTTTTTAGGTATATAAGTAAACATGACTGTTATTTCATAAATGTTTTAAGGGGTAAGAATTATATGTTTGCTAAAGGGGTTGATGTCGAAGGTGGGGTTGTAAGGGTGCATGTAGTAGAACTGAGTTTAGTTGGGATGGTTGTGGAGATAAGTGATGTAGGTGTAGTAATAGGTGTGTTTGATGAAGATGTGGGTGAAGGAATAGATGTGAGAGATGTAGGGATATGTGTGGATATCAGTGGGGTTGAAATAGGTGCTAAGGATGAATCGAATGTGGTAGATTGGGGTGTGATTGAAGTGATGGAAGTGGATGGTATGGTCAAATTTGATATGGATGTGATAAGGATAGGAGAAGGTGTAGGTTTAGGACAGGTAGTGAAAGTTGATGTAGGTATGACAGGTTCCACATAAGGGATGGGAATAATGTCCACTGTAGGAACATGCCGAGTTGGTGATAAGATAAGATCTTGATTGACAGTGTCAATCATATAAGCATTGGATAGTTGGGATGTAAATGGGATGACATGATTTCTTGGTGGTTGATTAGTTTGCGTTGTGGAGATATCGATTTGGATATCCCCTTTATTTACGAGTTGTTGCACAAATTTTTTGAAGGAATGACATTTCTCAATATCGTGACCTTTGACTTGATGATATTTATAATAGTGGGCTTCATGATACCGAATAGGCTTGGCTTGCGTGTTGCCAATGGATCAGATGGGAGGAATTTGGATGGAGTTTAGAATCACCAATTTATCAAATACAAAATTGTATGATTCTCCTAAGGGAGTGTAGTTCACTATTGATTGAGGAGATCGTTGTTGATACCATGTCTTTGAAATAGATGGGATGAGGGTTGAATGACCACAATTGTGGCTGCACCCTTAAACTTTTTGCTATGTGTGAATGGTTTAGTAGATCAAAATTTATGTTTTGCAGATATGAGTTTAAGATAACCTTTCTCAATGGCACGAGTTTCAAGTTTGTGAGCCATTGTGAAAGCTTCATCAAAGGTTAGGAATGATTGGATCTGCAAAGTAGAATATATATGTTTTGCACATGAATGCAAGAATAATTCAATGAGTTCGCTTTGTGGAAGACTGAATGATAGTTGGTTTATAACACCACGTCATCATGCAATGAAGTCAGTGATGGGATCATCTTATAACTTTCAGATTTTACAGAGATCTATGATAGTCATTTTTCATGTGATATTAATAGAAAAGTGCTCTAAGAACAACTATGTGAGTTGAGTGAAAGAAAATATGGAATGTCGTAGATATTGTTATACCCGTCTAACTCAGGGCCGAAAAAAGACATGGGGAAAGTGTGAAGAAGTAGATCATGATCATGTGCAATAAGATAACATGTGTGTTTAAATGTGAGGAGATATTGTTGGGGATCTTCCTTGTTGTTGAATTTATTAAACACAAGAATTTTCCAATAAGTAGGGTAGGGTTTTATTGGAACCGATGGATGAATGGATTCATTACGGATGTGCTAATAGGATAAGGTGTTATTTAATGCCAAGGTAAGGGTTTATAAACTAACCAACCAATTCATTAAGGCATGAATTAGATCACTCGAGGTGTCAGTAAGGTTGAGATTGGATTGGTGTGGTTTTGAAAGGTAGTTTGATAAGGAAAATGATCTATTTTTGGATGTGTGGGTAGTGTTATCCAAAATTCACCCCCCCAGGTTAATTTGATAACATGCATCAGAATTCTCAAGTCCCAGTGCGAGATAATTGATTCGTGAGCAAACATCATGTTTCCCGGGTTCCCTGATTTTTCTAACTCCCCGACCAAAGAAGGAAAGAGAAAGCTCTAAGAAAATGTGAAAAAGTTGCGAGAAAGAGTGCTCAGGCAAGAAAAAATCACGAAAAATGGCTAAGTCCTTGTCCCAGACAATGTGGGACATTTGGGACGCCAAGGCGCGGATTGGCCGAAAAGCTCGCACGCGCCCAAGCGTGAAAGGGACAGTGGGACAAAAGACGTGAATCTGCCGGATCGGGCGAACCGGAAGAATTTGTCCCACGAAGCACTGGGACATTTGGGACAAATGGACGTGAACCGGCCGGTTCGGCCGAAACAGAGAAAGTTTGTACTGGGACATCCGGGACGAAGGGACGCGCGGGACGCGGATCACCGAAGGAGCCGAAGGCCAATCAAACAATGCCACGTGTCATCGACCAAATGAGGGATGAGGAAGCCCATTTCGGTGGATCGGAAGTTTTTGGCCCAAGCAGTTTGAGACATCTGGGACATAAAGACGCGAAGGGCGCGAAGGTGCCGAAAGGGCCGAGAACCAATCGAATCGCGACACGTGTCGTAGGGGAAAGAGTCCAAAGGTCAAAGGGTGAATTTTGAGGGGTCAGCCTGAGCCAATCAAAAGAGGACACGTGTCCTATGGAATAGGGAATGCGGAGCTCGGGAAGGAGTTAGAGAATTTGGCATGAGTTTTGGCCGAAAAGCTAAAAGCCAAGGTCTGCCCCGCGCCCCTGTCGGCCAATCAATGCATGCCACGTGTCCAAGTTTAAGGGGCCCACAAGGAAATTTCAAAAGAAAGCCCACCAAAAGGTAGAGGAGAGAGAATCACACGACCAATCAATGCGTGCCACGTGTCATCCAGGTGGCAAAGCGCAGGAAAGATTTCAAAACACGTTTTCCCTGTTTGTGCCCTAAAACTTCGACCTCCATAACTTTCGATCCAGAGCTCGGATTTGCGTTATTTATATCAACGGAAAGCTTATGAAATTCTCTACATGATTCTGGATCAATCTCGAATTTTGGTGTAGTCTGAGAGAGAAAATTGAGAAACGGCTCGACACGTGGTAATGCCGTGGCGACGTTTCAACAACCGGCTTTAATGCACATGGGTCACATTCTTCTTCAAAGATGGCGAAGTGATGTCTCAACCACCGATTTTAATGAAGAATGTGTTTTGGTCAATGGTTGGGCTGCTTACATGTTTTCGTATGTTTTCTGTCTCCTGGCTCGACCCATGTATTGTATAAAGCCAGATTTGGCTCATTTTAAAAGGGAGATAACAAGTTGTTCATCTTTTCTACTCGGCCCTCCCTTATTTTCTTCTCTAGGGTTGAAAATGGAGTTCAAACCTCCTCCCTTGCTCTATAATGGCGTTTTTGCCTTTTACTATTGAAATGATGTTCATGCAAACTTCCGAGCAACAAAATGTGTTTTGTGATGCATCCGTCCATCCTTGCTCACTTTTGCTTGTTTCTCTTCTTACCTCTCTTCATTGCAGTAGTTGTGCATGTTTGAATGTTCATTGTAGGTTTGGAGCTGTGTTCATGGAGTTTTGGGACATTTTCGGTGTGAAATCTATCCTTGGGCCTGTGATGCATTTGTCCATCCTTCCCATTGCTCACCTCTCTTTGTCCCATGGCAGTTTTGATAGATGTCCAACATTCTCCTTCTCTAGTGTATCACCATTTTAGTGTAGGCTTTTATTCTTTTCCTTTCTCTCTCTCTCTCTCTCTCTCTCTCTCTCTCTCTCTGTCTCCTTGGCATTGTTAGATTAGGATTAGATTAGCTTGCACTCGCACCGGAATAGCTTGTGGCGTAGTTTAGGAGCAGAACCAGCCTTCTCTGGAGATTCCTCTCTCGCCTTCAGTCCCACGCCCGGAGAGAGGTTTCCATGTTGTGCAATCACACTGGATGCACGAGTGATCAACCTAGAAGCCCGATCTGCATCTAGGGTTATTGTGATTTTGCACTAACAGTAGTTGGGGAATCGTCTGCTAAGGTGGTTGATAATTTTATTGATATTATGTTTGTGGAATGGTCTGATAAGACAATTAATTAACCAAAGTGAGTGTGCAGTGTGTGGGTCTATTTGGTAAGGATTAACATGTGTCATGGGTTGAGATTGTTGCATAGGCTGACTTTAAATAATAGGGACATGATGTGTTTGTTGAAGTTGGGTAGGTTGTTGTGGTAAATGATAAGTAGGGATATGGGTTTTAAAAGATTGAGATGATTGGAACATACAATGGGCATGAATGTAATTTTGAAGAGGTTGAGATGGTATGGACAGTGCCTATGAATAGTGGATGAAATAGAATTATCAAAATGGGATGTGGTTGGAATGTGATCCACCAATTTAGGATATTGGGAGGATTTAGAGACTGTAGGATATTTTGGAGTAATAATTCATATATGGGGTTAGGAGGGGGCTAGAGTGTCTCTAGAGGAGCGGGAGATGGTGGTGTGGTTAGTTTTGGAAGATTAGCTTGATAAGGGATATGAAGGCTAGTTTTAAGACAAGGATAATCATGTATGATATGGTTCTCAGGAAGTGAGGTCATGGAGACTAGAGGCTGAGTAATTCAAGGTGTGGTTTTGAGTTCAGAATTATTTTGGGTGAGATTATTAGGAGAATTAATGTCATTGGATGGAGCATATTGTTGTGTCGTTCCCATTTGAGAGAAAGTTACAATAGACGTAAAATAAACAAACATTTTTAATGAAATTTTTGGACAAACAAATGAAGTAGCATATTCTTTATCATCATGTTTAATTACAAGATGTGAAAAGAAAATTAATATGGATAATAAAGGTGCCTAAAGAACAGAATGCTAAGGCTAGTTTCAGATAGTTTTGGATTGGGAGATGTCTTAGATGGTTCTCGGTTGGGTGTTTAAGTCCCAATTAGTTAACCAAGTGAGAGGAATATTTTGATGTGTTAATTATGTTCATGTAGTCTCAGTAAGTGTGTGATAAGTGAAATGTAGAGAGTTAAACCCCTTATTTAGGCTATGTGATCAGGTAGGATGTAGAAAAGAAAGTTTCTTTTTAAAACCCAAAATGAAATGTGACGTTCGATGCGAGAAAATTACTCAGAAATAGAAATTACAATTCAAAAATAAGAAAATAGGTAAAATGAGGAATACCTAGAGAACACTTTTCCCTGTTATTTGATTACACGTGTTTAGAGGTATTAATCACACACCCGAATATCCCGTGACCTTAAAAGTCCACCATTCATTGCTTTGGAAGAGGGATCTGGATAATTATTTTCTTGTTTGAAAGTGCCACTCAGTGGTCTAGAATGCCCGGTACTCTAGAATGACACCGTGCACAATTGTGAATGAGGTTGATGAAAATGTTTTGTGTGGCATGTTTTATTTAAATACTTATGTTTAACAACTTTAATTATTATTTTTGACTTTACCTGCAAAATAAAAGAAATGTAATTAGTAGAGGTGGTTAGGAACAATGATGTAGATGTCATAAGTATTTTGTTCACAAAAATTCCTTTGTAGAAATTAACAATAATTAATCTAATGAATCAAAAAAATTGTAGGACAACATCTTATTTGATTAGTGTAAAGAAGCGACAAAAATTAAGTGATAGTTTTAAAATAATATAAAGAAAGCAAATGCATAAAATAATAAATGATTAATCGTAATGAAGGGATCAACTATATAAATTTCATAAAAAAATACAGATATAGATAAATGGAATGAGTTACACGAATCAAACAAATAAAAATGTTAGATTAGCATAGACTAAAAATGATAGGTTGTATAGATATTAGACGAAGAAAATGACATAACCATACAAACGTTAAATTAATGAAATGATATGAAGTGATATAACTATCCAAAGGTTAAACTAATGAAATGATATAAGTATACAAAATTTGAACTAATGAGATGATATGACTATAAACTATAGTTTGTGCATAAAGAAACCTTCAAAAATTAAAACAACAATGAATGGATTGTTCGAGAAGATTGGTCATGTGATTAGGGTAAAGATGCCAAGTGGCTTGGCCGAGTGATCATGAGTGTGATGGGCATTGAGGGGCTTGGGGATCCTAGTCAAAAGTAATCTACCATGGCCCAAGCCATAGATTTACATAGTTTGTCAAGCAATAAAAAGGTCTTCGACACATATGGGACAAGGAACTAGACCTCCCACTAAATAAAGGATGAGATATCGTGGGATATGGACGGTGCTTTGGACAAAGAAAGTGGTTCCCTTCACATAGGTTGGTCCAAAAATGAGAGGAATGTAACTACATATCATGAAAGGTAGGTGAGGATGAAGTCGGTTGGGAGGTAAGTGGGGAGGGCTCGCCAAGGCCGAATCAGTAGGAAATGAATGGAGGAAGTGGATTGGGAGATGGAGAGGATGTGTTGGGTGGTCACCTTGAGAGAGATCGGTGTGTGTGGATGGTATCTTGGTAGGGAGTGATGTAGGAGGTGTGGACACATGGAGTAGAGAGGACGTGTGACAACTAAGAGATATGCAAGAGTTGGGAGTGGAGCTCATGGGGAGAAAGATACTTTGGTGGAAGAGAGATGTGGATGTGTTGGACGTGGGAAGAAGCTGGAAAAAGCTAGAGTAGTGAAGAAGATTCATGGGAAAAGTGGATAAGTGCTCGTAGAGGGATGATGGAGAACAACATGGGGCGGGGAGTTGGTGGATGTGAGGTTGGTGGTGAGGATGGGGTCGGTTGGAATGTGAAAAGAGATGGATCGTGACAAGAGGAGTGAGTGGGGAGATATACATGGAGAAGATATTGAGAATGGTGATAGGGATGTGGAGAGCTTAGGCAAAATGGAGATCGGTTGAGGTTGGAGAGGATGTGGAGCTTGTGTATGTTTGGGACGAGTGTAAGGTGTAAGCATAAGAGCCGGCATTGAGATTCCAATGGAATAAATTCAGGAGGAAGGGACATGTGAGGTTAATGGGTGAATTCCTCATATGGGAGCCTGTGTAGGGAGGATGGCGAGCTGAGTGTGAAGGTATCATCTCGGTGATGGGTTGCGTAGTAAACTTGAAGGGAGATGGGGTGACTAGTTGGACGTGGGAAGTGGAGTAGATGGGAGACAGAGCATTGAATTCGGTGGTGAGGATGGAGGAAATGAGTGGGCTCGGTGAGGAGAAGGGTAGGTGGGTTAGGGAGGAATAAGGGAATGGTGAGGAAGTGGCTAAGCTATCCACGTTAGTGGAGAGAAGAGGTGGGGTGAGAGGTAGGAGATAGGTAAATTAAGATAGCTAGGATTCAATTGTTTTTTAATAATTTTTTTTAATAATTTAATTGTAATTTATCTTATAACTTTATTTTTCTCCGATTAATTGTTAATTATGTATGTAATTAATATTAATATTATTATGATTAATAATAAAAATGCATTCGATATTAATTATAATGACCACATAACAAGTTAATTAAAAACCGAAGCACGTACCTCCACGACAACCTAACCCACTGAATGTAAAGATGACACCACACAGAGGGCAATAATACTAAACCTTGTAAACAGTGAGTAAGAACAATGAAAGATGCAAGATATATATCACGTGATGAAAACTAGGTGAGTAAGGTTACTTTCTGGATTCATTTCCCATGCGAGTAGATTTCAACAGAAAATAAGAAGAGCACATACCTCTTGGTGATTTCAACACGTGACCATATTGATCTAAAATCAACAAATACTAAGATATTGCAAACAAGCCAGTTACAAATGATGAGTAAAATAACAAACAAAATGACCAGATCTAGGATCTGGTCCAACTGGGCATGCCGAATGTTGTATAGGAAAATTCATTCTCACGTGGATGAAAGATGATAATCGAAGCCACAAGCAACTTTGAATGATGGAGGATTACGACCTTAGATGCGAGATGTAGATCTACAGTGCAAAGAAGATAGATGTGTGATATAAAGAGGATAAATCAGAAAAATGAAATAGATAGGATTAGATAACAATATATAGGGGTTTCTGGATAGTTTTAGTTTCAAGAGGATTTGAACTCCCTTTCATGATGTCAACTCCCATGTCGAAAAGATAATAATAGATCATGTACAACAATTATTATGTAGAAATAATGAAATACAAAATGACAAGAAATTGTAATGATGATGGGACTTATCTTATTTTCGGTATGGTGATGAAATAGGAATCAAGATGGCAAGATAACAAATAATGGAAAGGATTTGTTCTTCAAACTTGCAGAACTTAATTAATCTCTTTCTTCTCCTCTTTGGGCCTAGGTCCATTCTCTCCTTCCAAGTTTTTTTGATCCATGTCCGTTCTTTCTATTCTACAGTTCTTGAAATATGGGCGAAAACTCATATTTATAGCTTGGAGGTGAGATTATATTAGGGTTAACAAGGAACATAGGTTCGGTGGATTAATCCGAGTTAAGAGGTATGATGTGATTGTGTGGGGACCACGGTTTTTCTTATTAGATGGAGTGGGGAGCATGATTGACGTGGTAGGTGAGATGATAGATTCCATTTTAATTTTAGAAAGTGGTGTCGGATGGGTATATTAATAACCATGAATTGAACAATTTGTGACATGGGAGATAATGCCAAATTTTGAATTATCAAATGGGTCCACATGGAGCCCATTTGATAATTAATTAAATAAGGTGAGTAAATGGATGGGATTTATTGAAATTTAAGAAAAAGAAAGGCGAGAGGGGAAATTTCATGAATGTGAGATGATGGAGGGGTGTTATACCAAAAATTGGTGTCTACATCTCCTACACCATAATTATGCATTCTACCCAAGATCCCAAAAAGCATATAAAACATTCACATACATGTAATACACACATAAAAAAACAAACAAGTAAAAAGGGTGTAGCTCCTACCTTTCCATAGTAAGAAATTGATCAAAGAATCACACTCTAAGATCCTTCAAGATCACTCTAACTCTAATAGGCTCTAAGACTTCAATAATCACTCTAAAAAATCTCTAACTCTAAAAATGCACATACACAATAAAATTAAGTAACCCCCAACAAACAAATAAACTTGCATATATAGAAAAAGGGAAGAGGAGGGTGAGGTGGCTCCATGTAGGATGCCACATCACTTATCCTCAACTCCACATCACAAGTCAAACCTCAACCCCAATGCACAATAAATTGGTGGTTGAGAGAAATGACAAGCCTCTTACACACACAATCCAAACCCACACCCCATAAGGACATAATTTAAAACCCATGTAAGAAAAGTGCAATAAATGTCACTTTTTGTCTTACAAAACACATAATGGGTCTATTTTGACCCCTCAATCCATAGGTAGAGTTGGTATAAGAAATTAATAGGTGTCGACAATCTTATCTTGTCCCACAAACCACCAAAATGACCCTTAAGCCCAAATCTGAAATTCCAAGGTAGAGTGTATAACACTCAAAGTCACTTACACTCAATCAAAATCACAAAATCCAAAGGAACAACTACTCTAATAAATGGCCCCTTTTGTCACATCCCCATATATCTTAATAAACATGATTAATTCACTTAATTAAGGCACATTAATCAACAATGATTAAATAAATTACATCACAAAATAAATCACATACTCTAAAATAAATAAAAGAAAAAGGGAAAGAATTGCACATAAATCCCATGGTCACAATTTGAGGTCATCCCCATGGGGACCCCCAAAAAATTAAAACAATCAAAACACATTACACAAGTTTCCATGGTGACCATCGTTGTATCCATCCAGTATTCCATTGTGGTTGGTCTCCTAACCCCCTTTTGATTGTTGTGATATAATTACCTGTAAAATCACACAATACCTCCTTCGGCCTTGTGGCCACATCAAATACATCAAAGATAAAATATACGCACATCAATCAATAAACATCCTCATATAATTAAATCATCATCTAGACTAACAATGTTATCATTTGTTTATAATTTCAATAACATCTCAAATCTACCATTTCATCAATATCAATAAGATCATGAGATTAGTTCCAATGCTAAATCATAGTCAACATGTGGAGAATTCTGAATGTCAGTAATATCTATATGCTAACAACACATCATCATCATCAATATAAAATGTCTCTCTATATCTCTAAGAATCCACAAAAATCATAATATGAATCACAATCCATCAATAGTCATAATATATCTATCATCTAACATCATGCTAAACCAAAATGATACAATAATATCCATGTCTAAGGTCAATAGTAATGAAAATAAAAATATAGTAATTGTTGAAGAGGAGTGGGCACTACATATCACATCTACGCTAAGGAATAATGCACAAGTAAAATCATGCACATAGCACAAACACAAGCCATCACACAAATCTCAATTCAAACTAGAAATAAAACAATGAGTTAAGGTAAATACAATGATCGGCTTGAGATTCAAGAGTTACCCACTAATTGAGCTCATACAAGTTAAAAATCCACATGAACAAAGATCATGGATATGAGAGAATGATCAACATAGAAATGGGAATAATAATAACAAGCCATATTGATCCTGTATATATCAAATGAAAAGTACATCTTGAGTTATTTTATTCTAAAACTAGCTCAGGAGAGGAGTAAAACATTAAAAATTAAAGATAGGGATGAGCTTAAAGTAGATCCATAAGAGATATATAAGCAAGTTGATAAAACTCGAGCTCCAAGTAAGCACATAACCAAGCTTCACAAGTTATGTAACAACTCAACATAGCTTAAACGGATGGTCGAAAAAATCCAAAGGGGAATAAGCTCGTTGAGAAATGCCATAACAAGACCCATATACAAAATGTGAAGCCAAAAATGAAATACACCAGCTTGAGGTCATATTATTGAAATAATGAACCATAATACATAGAACCACAACTTGTTTGACCACAAGATAATAACTTGACCTCAAGTCAAAAGTGCAAAATGATTAAAAAATAGGAGTTGATACAGATCTGAAATGGGGCAAGTTAACTATACAGAAAAGATATCAAAAGCTCAGTGAGTTGGGGAAGTACAAGCATGGAAGTACATTTTAAGAATATGAACCCTAGTCTAACATAATGAGCTATGGGCTTGACCCAGAATGGAAATAAAATTTACATAGAAAACCCAAATATGGTTACATAGTAGTAATTTAACTCAAACATTTAGAAAAAAATTGTGAGGCTTGGATCTAGGCCCTATATGGAAAATAATCATGATACAATTAAATTGTAAGGGGGCTTACCTTCACATTGGCCAATCGAATATCAAACATAGTGTTCTGAACCCTCGTGCTAAAACAAGGATCTTAAACCCAAGATGCGTGCTTCATGATGACAATAGTGAGTGTAAATATCAAGCCCTCCATTAAGATGAAAGACAAAAGTGTGCCAAAAACGTGCAACCTTTGAGTGAAAAGGATTCAACTTATCCCAAATCAACATGTTATTTAGTGGGGCCAAGTGATACAATGGAAAAATAAAATCTTGAATAGTTCAATCAAAAAAATGAGGTCATTTTTCTCCCGAATACAAATATTTTCCAATAAATTGGCGAGCAAGGTATAATAAAACCAATGCTCAAAAGGCTACAATCATGGCTGCCACTAAAAATTTGCAAGAGTTCCTTTAAACTTTTAGAATCCTCCAAGACAAATAGTGTAAGTGCGCAAATGAAATGAAATTTTATTTTAGGGGTTTTTACCCTAACTTGAGCTTGGTCAACTATGGAGAGTTAACAACATTAACCAACCATTGTTAAATATTACCAAAGACTCACATAGGTATTCTCCTATATTTAAATTATTATTATTTGTAATAGTTGGTGGTAAACTATCATGTTGGCCATCGATATGCCACATATAAGGAAACACAGAATTATTATACTATGCATGTATGAAGAAAATATAAGGTGGAATTCAATCTTATTTATTCAAGGAATACCTTAGTATTTGCTTAAACTTCCATAGAGTTTACCTCAATTCTTGCAAAAGTAGAGTAGACTAGTCAACTACGATTTTACTAGGAGTATGGATAGATCATAAAAAGATAATTTTAGCCCTTGGAGCCTCATGTAGGGAATTTTTAGCTTTATTATTATTAGGAGTTTTTTTATTGTATAGAAAGTTAAAATTATGCATGTTAAAGCTAAAATTTCATTTATCTCCAATTAGCCATCTTGTCTATTTTTGACCTGTCCTATTTTTTTAGCAAGGGGGTGAGATTTTGCTACTTATACCTTGCGTTTACATAAGTGTTAGCGGTTACTTATCATTATTCTTTATAATTGTATCTATAAATTGTACTTATGCAACTTATTTAGAAATAAATGACTATTTCCCTCCAATTGATGTTTTGTGAAGTGTTTTATAAAGAAGTTTCCAAAGATGCTTTAGTGAATAACATATTTCCTTTATATGTTATTAACCATTCCAACACCTCCATTTAAGCTGTTATGTATGATTTGAAAGTCACCTAAGTGTATTCTAATGACTTTATGAGATGCAAGATCCACCATACATAATTTGTACTGAAGTCTCCAAGTCTTTTCGCAATGATTAAGTGTGGTTTTTTGTATGTATAGGTAACAAAACAATGGTGTATCACCTTATTTACCCACTTTCATTAATTTTTTTCTTTTATCTCCCTCCACCCCGCCAGAGAATTATTTTAGGTTATCTACCAAGGGAACTATTCCGCTCTAGAGGTTCTCCTTAACCTAAGACACCCAGAACTCAAAGGAGTTCCCATTGTAGACAGATGAAGTGAAGAGTCGATTGTATTTCCAAGTGAATTTTGTATTTCAAACCTATAACAATATGTAATTTTAAGTAAATTCCAAATATGGTATGGATCTTATAGGGGGATTTATGAAAACATGTTTTAGAGGAAGCGGTTGAAAGCAATTCCATTAATGCATAGACATATAACAAGTTATATAAAATTTGTAGCCAATATATGTGCAACACATGGAAAACTAGAGCTATTATTCCAAATATTATTTGGAAATTCAATTAAAGGCATCGAAGAAATAGATGTTAGATTTTCCTATGGCCAAAATTATGGGGCTTAACCAATAGATAAATCACTTCCAACAACTTACAAATAATTCACATTTTTGAAGTGGAGGTACATGATACAATTGCATAATACTTGTAACTTACGTCTTAGGATATTCACTTTAACAATAAATAACATTCAATTTACTGCTCATTTTAGAATGAGTTTTTCAATATTACAATTTTATGGCCCTATTTACCATTTTGTATATTGGACTCATGTGGTAAGATACAAAGTAATTATATCCATATATGGCATTTTTATAATGAAAAATAAATATAGTATAATATTAGTACAACCCTAATTAAAATCATCTAGGTGCACAATCGATAAACATGGATGGAAACCCTTATTCATTCAAATGTATTATTGGTTACATTATAGTATCAATAGGTGTTCACATATTGTGTCTCTTAATTGTAGATTTATAAATTTTATCGAGTGATTGTTTCTTAGATTAATCTACCAAATTCACCTCTTTATCGCATGGTATGATCAATAAAAAACATAATTGGTGAAGAAATTATAATAAACTATAGTTTCAAGAAAACAAACCCCAAAAATATCAAGTAACAAAATGTTTGACATTTATTATTGATGTACGTGTATTAGTTATTTGAAACCTAAATTTAGTAAAAAATGAATTTCCAATAGTGTTTCAAAATATTATAATTTCATGTTATTTATTGCTATCTAAAATGTTGTTTCTTTCAGTATTATGTGATTTTATAAAAGATAGATAATTTGATGATATTTGTGTTATCCAAAATTCACCCCAGTGGTAATTTTGGATAACTTGCACAAATTCCTTCAGTGGAGCAAGCGAATTGGGGAAGGGCCAATTTTTTTATTTTTAGGTACCTCTTTGCTTTCCTCTAACTTCCTTGTCCAAGAAAAAATCCAAGGAGTTAGTAAAAATTTGCAAAAATCCAAAAAAATGAAGTCAGGGACTTGTTTTAATGCATTTTTTTCTCAAGGTTGCGGATTATAGCAAAGGTGTGGATTGTACTCAAGGTTCATCATACCAATTTCAGGCCAAAATGGAAAGGAAACCGTGTATTGCGGGTTTTTCGAAAAAAGGTGTCCCAAGCCACAAAATCTCAACTAGGATAGTTGGGAGGCGAAAATCCAAAATCACCGCAAAACAAAGGAATTTCAAAATTGGAAGTTTTGTCCCGGTGGTCAATGGGGACTTGGAATGTTAGGATCCACAGGACTGAAAATCCAAAATCACCACATGAAAATGGGATGTGATAAAGGTAGAGGTCGATGGTGGGACAAATTAGGGACAGGGGAAGACCAAATCACATGATGTGGAGAAAGGATGCCCGAACCATCGAAGTATGTGCGGGACATGAGTTCCCTGAAAACCCTCAATAGCCGCACAACAAAGGAAAAGTCAATGCTTGACCTCTGAACTTGAAACGGTCATAAATTTTGACCCAGAGCTCTTCTTTTCTCAAAATTTGAATTTTTAGAATGGTCACAACATCCTTTATGCAATAACTTCAGTCCATAAAATTAAATACCTAGTCCCGTTAAATGATAGAAATGCCTGGCAAACCCAAAACTATTGTCTACACTCAGAATACCATATCATTTGCAATTCTCAACAAAAATGCACAAAATTGGTACCATTGGAATCAAGGTTCCAATCCTGATGCATATAAATCAAACAATCCATAATATGATGAATAATTGAAAGATATTTTGTTGAAAACATGGCCAAGTCCAAAATGATGTTTTATTTGGTAGTCGTGAAGCATTGAATGAAGCATGGGCAACTCATATTTCACCGCTGCTTTGCAAGTTATGGGACAATATGGGGGGCCTTTTACAAGTAACATAACATAATTTCACTTCATTTACTACCTCTTGCAAGTGGTTGAAAGATAGATTTCAGGATTTTCATTTCCTCCCCTCTCTCTCTCCTCTTAGAATTCTATAAATTGGAGTGTTAGGCTCATTGTAACGGAATTCAAGATAGTTTTTATTAGCAAAACCATGTCAAATTTCTTTTGTGAAGCCAATGTGTTACACGACCTTGTAGTGGACTACTTCCATGGTGATCTAGACCCTTATTTTGTAATAGATTAAATTGTGTATATCAATGAAGCAATAGATACAAGTTCGTGGATGTGTCTTCCCCACTCGTGTTTGTTTGTATTCTTCTTGCCTCTCCAACCTCATTACAAATATATTCTATCTATTTTATGTTGTTGTATGGATTCATTATCATTATGTGTACATGAAATATTGTTGTGAATACACTTTCTAGATTATGGAGAATTATTATCACCCCTTCTAGTATGTACTTTGCTTCTGTTTTCACACATTGGATATTATTATCACACTCTTATTTTCTTGTGTATCACCGATTTAGTGTAGGATTTATTTTCATGCATTCTCTCTCTCTAGTCCCTTGGAAAGTTTGATTAGGAGCAGAGATAGTTTTTTCCCCGTATTAGAGTTGATTGTAGAAGGTAGTTTAGGATCAAGAACCAACATTCTCTGGATTTCTATCTCAAGTAGAAAGTCTCACAACTTGGAGATAGTACCCATGTTATCTAGTAACACCGTGAGCTCAAGCGAGACACACTTGTGCAAACCAAAGGGTGTTGTGATTTGAGATAAAAATTTCTTCTTATGATTTTTATGTAAATGTAATAATGAGGATAAATTTTTATATATAATTTAATTAAAGATTGTGTTGTGGGACATCACTATCAATAAATTTAGATATGGATCTGTTAGTGAAAAATCAAAGCACCCCCGAATGACCTCAGATTTGTGTGGGGCATCTAGTGTGATTGCAGAACATTGGACCATCTCTCAAGCCGTGGAACTTGTGAACTTGAGATGGCCATCTAGAGAAGGATGACTTCTACTCCTATACTACTGTCACAAGCTATTCTAATGCAGGAGAACTATCTAATCCTAATCTAACCTTCCAAGGACCAAGAAGAGAGAAATTCATAAAAACACCTACACTAAAATGGTGATACACCGTAGAAAGGAGGTTGGGTCACAATATCAGCTGCCCTGAAATGGAGAAAGGTGAGCAATGGAGAGGATGGATAGATGCATCATATACCAAGGATATAATTTACATAGAAAACCACTTCAAACACATTACACACAACTCTCAAAACCTACAATAGACACCGTAAGTATTAATAGTATACCCCGCAATGACGAGAGGTGAAAATAGACAATAAAATAAGCAAGGATGGATAAAATGCCTCATGAAACATATTTTAATGCTCCAAGATTTCACACAACATCATCAATGGGAAAGGGGAAAGAAAATTCCATTACAAAGCTAAGATAGGAGGCTTAGACTCAACATTCTACCCTAAGGAAGAAAGAGAGAGGGGGACAGGAGGGAAAAGATGACCAATTTTTTTAATATTGCTGCTCCTTTACAATATATAGAAGAATGAGAGAAGGAGAGAGAGAAAATTTGAATCCTACTTAAACCACCCTTGCGATAGCATTAAATTCCCCCTGTCATAATGATGATTCTCGCTCAATACCCATGTTCCCATCATTGTTCCTTGGTGGACAAGAAAGGAGGCCCTGTCGACATTAAAATTTTCCTTCGTAATTTCTATTTTATTAATGTATGTATTAGGAATAAGATGTGGTTAAGTATAATTAGTAGTGGCATCCAATATAAGATAACGACGCCATCATTACGGTGCCGCCAATAAAGTAGAGTATGGTAATAGTCAAAGTACGAAAGGAATGTTGCGGTAAAAAATAAATATTTGTCATTAGTGGTCCGGTAATGTTAAAATGTCAAAGTTGGGGTAAGTAGAGAAGTAGGGTCTACATGATTAGGAATTAGAAATATTATATTTGTAATAAGGACAAGGACTAATTTCATAAATATTTTGTATATTATTTTGTAGAAAAGTCTAAAAAGGTGGAACCCATGTGAGATGATAAGGTTTATCTTATCTTAGAAGATAAGCCTACATGTAAAGGCAAGAGTTTAGGCATGGAATATGATTAGCCGGAAGATATTTCCTATCATATCATAGAGATAGTGTGGATAAGCCTGAATTCCTATAAATAAATAGGCCACCCCCCTCATTTAGCATAGAAGGAAGTAGTGAGAAATATTGTATGAGTAAGTGTGTAAAGGAAGGCACCATTTCAAAGGTGTGTTAAAGAATCCATTGTGAATTTTCTCCCATAGTTATTGTTGGAAGGCAAGTGAAGTCAATAACACTTGAAGTACCTCATGGGTGAGATTGTAACAATTTCATGTTGATATTATAATTTACACTTATATTTCAGATTTATCATCATTCCTTCTTATCATAGTCTATGGTATTCTTGTGTTATGTTTGTTGTTGTGTTTCCAGATTCCATCCACCAAACTAAAAGTTGTGCATTAGTAAATAATCATAGCATGAGAAGTTCTTGGTGAAGAATTGTCATAGTGTCGGATTGGTGTTGGCATTTTGGTTCCATTCTTTGGACCATTCCTCGTTAGTGGATTTTTCGAGAGATATTACCAGCTTAGTCGAAAACATTAGGAGGGTAACCTTGTTTTTATTGTGCCTAGTAGTTACCATGGTAAATTCACTTTTACCGTGAATAGTATTTACTACAAAGAATTTCACTTTTTATCGTGAATAGTGTTTACGACAAGAAAGTCATTTTTTACCGCAGAAGAAGTCAAGTTTTACCATAGTTTACCATGGTCATTTCTATTTTATTGTAGAAAGGTGTAAAGTCACTTTCTATTATAGTGATTCCAATTATTTGTGCACATAAGTCTTATTGATTGTAATTGTGGTTGGTATTTCACTATGGTTATTTTTGAAAATGGGGAAGATTCCTATTTTTTCAGTCCAATCTAGTGAAGATGCTTCCTCTTTCATTCAAGAGTTTAAATGATCTTGTATTTGTAATGGCCTCATAAGAAGGGAACAATGGACTGAATTTTTTCCTACCTTTTTGGATGGTTCACCCCTTAGGTGGTTTGAAACACTAGGTGATAATGTGAAAAACTCCTAGGATTTATTAACTGAAATTTTTCTTGAAGAATTTGGTGAACAACAGAAATATACAGATCTCATGATCGATATCACAAAGCTAGCCCAAGGAGAGAAGGAGAAGATAAGGGATTATCATGCTTGTTTTCTAGAGCTAAGGAGGAAGCTCAATGCCCAGATCTCGAAGGATGGATTAGTGAATGGGTTAATGAATGGCGTGGATAATCTCCTCTGTAAGCACTTCATTCTTGGGATGAAGCTAGAGATCAGACAATGAGTGAAGTATGATTGTCCAACTACCATTGAACAAGTAAAGGAGATTGCAAGAAGGCAAGAAGAAAGCATGGAAGAGGAGCCCAAAGAAATTGTTGCTAAAGTAGAGCCTACACCAGCACCTTTGGTCCAGAATCCACAACCACTCTCGGTGAGCACAAATGCTTCTCCTAGTACATCTACTAAGTATGAAGATCTGCTCAAGAAGATGGGCCAGTTAACTATTAATCTTCTTCAAGGAAAAGAATTTAGTTCTCAGGGAGGAGATAGAGGTCCAAAAAGAAATATTTCTGAAGTCATATGTTATGGTTGTTATAAAAAGGGTCATTATAAGTATAATTGTCTAGATAGAGCTTCTACATCCGGTACAAGAGATAATGATAAAGGAAAAGCACATGTGAATTCTTTTGATGTAGTAGATAAGAGCATAAATAATGAAGTAGATGTGTTTGTAACAAAAAGAAAGAAATAAAAAGATAACCAAGATAGAAATGATCCTAAGAAAATGAAAGGAGAAACTAGTAAGAAACATAGGAGAAAAAAGTTGGGTGTGTAGGATTTTCTGAGTTCACAGAGACAAGGACCATACTCCATCTTAGAAGATCTACCCAAAAGGCCTGGAAATATTACATATGGTCAACTCTTGGCTATGTCTTCGAGAAGAGGTGGGAGCTGCGAACTAGACTCAATGATCGACGAAGGAAGGAGGTTGAGGTCCTTGTTTTGGAAGTAGAGGTGGATCCCTACGCTCCACAAGCTGATGTATTATGTAATGGTATTTCAATTCATGATGTCTTAGTTGATAGAGGTGTTGCAGTTAATGTAATGACCAAGTTTGTAATGCATATGTTGGGTTTAAACATTGATCGCCCTCAACACTTATGTTAAGGTCATCAATAAGGGAAAAACTAAACCAAAAGGTGTAGTTTCAAATGTGGCAATATCTCATATGGGTGTTGTATGTGTGGTAGACTTTCAGAAATGAAAAATGGTACTCAAGTTACATACCTAATGTTGTTAGGAAGGACATGGCTAAGGATAGTTCATGCAAGAAAGTAATGGAATGAAGGCTTCATGACACTTGAACGTGGTAGAGAGAGGGTGAAGATAAATGTGATCCCTTGTCATCATAAGGAAAACTCGTGGATTTAAGTGATGAAACTTATGATTGACCTCCTCTTATTACTCTAGTATCGTGAAGTGGATACGTAAGATGAAGAAAGTGAGGTTGATGTTTCAGTCATGGATATCCTTCCAGTCACACCGACTCATGAACCCATAAAATTATCTCGAAAAGAAATTGATGATCGTCTCCAACAAATAAATATTGGTGATGTTGTGATTGAGAGTGAGAAGGAATCCTACCTCCATCTCTTTCAAAGGTACATACACATATTCACTTTTGATTACAAGGAACTCACAAGTAAGTTGGGTAGAACATTATATTGAGCTGGTAGATGGTGGTAATCCCATAAAGCAAATGCCATATAGAATGAATCCTAATTTTTCCAAGACTATAAAAGAAGAAATAGATAAGTTTCTTGATGCAAGATTCATATTTGTTGTGGAGTATTTAGAATGGGTTTCTCCCATTGTGATCTAATTAAAAAGAATGGGAAGCTACACATTTGTGTTGATTATAGGAAGCTAATAAGTCAACAAAGAAGGATCATTACCCTCTTCCATTCTCAGATTAGATCTTGGATGAAGTAGTTGGCTAGGAGTGATATAGTTTTGCTGATGGATATAGCAAATACAACCAAGTTTGCATAGCGGAGAAAGATCACCAAGACCACATTCACGACTCCGTGGGGAACATTTTCTTATAGAGTTATGCCTTTGGGTTATGTAATGCCATGGAAGTGTTCCAAAGTTCTTGATGAATAGGGTGTTTGAACCCTACATTGGGAACTTCATCAGAGTATTTCTAGATGATTTTTGCATCTATGGGAGCAAGATGGACCACCTACACCAACTGGAGACATCATTTAAAGGTTAGTTGAAGCACAAGCCTCACTAAACCCTACAAAGTGTGTCTTTGAATGTTCTAAAGACATTTTGTTAGGGCATGTTGTATCCAAAGATGGTATTGGTACTGATCTTGATAAAGTTTCAAAAATCAAAGAGTTACCATTTCCTATGAATAGAAGTAAGTTGAGATCATTTTTAGGCCATGTGGGTTACTATAGAAGGTTCATCAAGAATTTCTCAAAATTACACACCACTAACCCAGCTTATTGAAGAAGTATGTTACTTATGAACCAGAAATAAGGTGCATAAAGCTTTTGAACAATTGAAGGAAGCCCCGTGTCTTCACCTATTTTAAAGAATTCAGATTGAGCAAGCCATTCATTGTGTATACCGATGCTTCAAAGACTAGGAAGTACTCTAAGCCAAAAGGATGAAAATGGGAATGATCATCCAGCTTTACTTTGGGAGTAGACAAATGAGCAATTCTAAAGTAAATTATACCAGTAACAAAAAAGAGGCTCTAGCTATCATTTTTGTTGTAAAGAGGTTTAGAAATTACTTGCTAGGGCAGAAATTTATAGTTGTAACAGATCATCAGGCTATAAAGTATATTGTAAATAATCCTAACCCATTAGGGAGGATAGTAAGATGGATAATTTTTCTACAAGAATTTGAATTTGATATTATAGATAGGACAGGAAAGAAGCATGTCAATGCAGATGCACTCTCTTGAGCCTATGATGGTTTAGGTTCATCTTGTGATGATGATGATTTCCCAGATGTAACATTGTTATCGCTTGACACAATCCCTAGTGAATACATAGATATTTGGAATTATTTGAATGAATTCAAGTTTCCTAATAGTGCCAATGCAAAGACTAAGAGGAAGATTACTCAATCCAAATATCCGTCATATTCTATTCTACATGGATTATTATTTCGAATAGGATATGATGGACAATACAAGAGAGCAGTTAGACGTGATCAAGGGAAGGAGCTAATAGAAGAAATCCACAATGGTACATGTGGAGGAAACTTCTCTGGACAACTTATACTAAGAAGGATCTTGGATGCAGTTATCACCGCCCACTCTTTTTAGATATTGTTATAATTATTGTAAAACATGTGATATTTTTCAAACACATGGTAACCGTAAGACTTCATCAGCTCCATTATGCCCTATTCTTCCACTTGGTCCCTTTGAAAAGTGGGGAATAGAAATTGTAGGTCCACTTCTAACTACCCCATGCCAAAATAAGTATATTGTAGTTGTCACAGATTATTTAACCAAGTGGGTTGAAGCTAGGCCATTGAAAACAACTTCCATGGATGAAGTGGCAAGGTTCATATATGAATGCATTGTCACCAGATTTGGTTGTCCATTAGAAATTTTAACAAATCAAGGAAGCCACTTCATTAATGAGGTGGTAGAAGCTTTAGTCAATAAGTTTTCTATTAAGCACGTGAAGGCAACAACATACAAGCCAAACATAAATGGATAGGTGAAACGAACAAATTGTGTTGTGTCAAATTCTAGCAAAAGATACAGCCTTGCAGTGTACATAAGTGGGATAAAAGGATTCATGTAACATTGTGGGCATATAGGGAAACATCAAAGTCATCAATATGATACTCCCATTTCAGTTGGCTTATGGCATTGATCTAATTCTTCCTATTGAGTTTGATATTCCCACTATGAGAGTTCAAAAATGAAAGGATGGATGAAAGTGATTTGGTAAAAGAAAGGTTGGTGTATTTTCATTTGCTAGACGAAATGAGGGAAATAGAAAAGGATACAAGCTATAAGAAGAAAATTAAGCAGAAGGAATACTTTGATCAAAAGATCCATTGGTATCCATTTCATGTGAATGACTTGGTTCTAGTATATGATTCCAGATACAAAAAAAGAAGGCGAAAAATTTCTTCCCAAATGGATGGGCACCTACAAAATAGCCGTTGTGCATGAAAATGGTACATACCGATTGGAGGAATTGGATGGTACTCCCATTATGAAATGGGTCAACCATGACAAGTTAAATATTTTCCAAGCACCAACTTCAGAATGTCCATAAGAGTCTACTCCGAGGACGGAGTAGAAGCTAGGAAGGGGGAAAATGTCGACATTAAAATTTTCCTCCATAATTTCTATTTTATTAATGTATGTATTAGGAATAAGATGTTGTTAAGTATAATTAGTAGTGGCATCCAATAGAAGATAACGATGCCATTAGTACGGTGCCACCAATAAAGTAGAGTACGGTAATAGTCAAAGTACAAAAGGAATGTTGTGGTAAAAAGTAAATATTTGTCGTAAGTGGTCCGGTAATGTTAAAAAGTCAAAGTTGGGGTAAGTAGAGAATTGTTCTCTCCTAAACAACACAGTTTAGATCACACAATTTCTTTTTAAAACGAATGTTCCCTGCTCACATATTTACAATATGGAACACACATTCAATGCCATTCAATCTTATAACAAATTCTATATGCTGCTCAGTAAATGACTCGAGGAACTACCGATCTTCCATTTTCATGGCTCTCTGAGTTTCAACGATCCTTCATTTCATGACTCAACAACCGATCCTTCATGTTCATGACTCGCAACAACCGATCCTTCATGTTTGTTTATGCATGGTATATTATATATACTGCTTCTCATAACCGATTCCGTTATCGAAGTGATCCATTTAAGAAGCCTATCTGAATATCTCATACTGATATTCATCTCGACATCCTCGCATCTTAAATTAAGTGATAAGGACAACGCAACCAGCAATTGCGATACTTTGGCCAAAGATTTTCACATGCTTTGCATGATCATATTCCCGGATGTATACACATCAACGGAATACGCCCTTCACTTCACTTCACCAAGTATCTAGAATGGTCTTTCCCGGTTCCTACTAGTCCTCTTCGTTTAAGGTTAGTTTAAACTCCCAATTACAATTAGTAATATGAACGAGTATAGAAGGCACTCCCAGAACTAAAGATACGCAGACATACAAAGTGTCGTTTCCCCACGACTGTGTCTAGTTATCTTTAGTATTCCGAGTCACTCCATATACCGATCATACTCCTATCCCCTCGTCACAATTACACCTTCATTCACTATGTATTCTTGATGTTTTAATTCAGGAGGGCATTGCAATATGTCAGCTGCAACAGTGTGTCGTCATGAAGACCCCGTCTTCATGGAGACACCTTGCTGTAGCTGGCGTATGCCAATGTCCTACGGAATTCTCCCATCGAGAATACACATCCTGCTCAAGTGCTTCGGATATGATTTTAATAATTAAAATCAACTTTCAGCATCCACGCTGATCTCTTGATCCTCGTTTCCGTTACAGTTGTATAGGGCTAAGAGGGACTAAATCCGTCCATTAGCTTACTATGCATCTTCTCCTTCGTATCGAAGGGCTACATTTCCCTACTTGGTTCACTTCTTAATCATTGGATTAAGCAGTCCGTACCGACGGACGTGATAAGTTTAACCTATTAAACTTAGCCAAGATTTTCTCAACTGCAACTAAATTCAGAATTTTAACTTATTAGACGTCATTTAAACGAGGTCTAATTCCCAAGAAAAGTATTCATTTGTTCTCCTTAACGTTATATGGTTAAGGTCCATTAGTTATGGATATACTTATCCTATATCCTTTATTCTGAATTTAGCACACGAGATCATTAATGGAGCTCGAAAGTGAAGTTCGATTACTCCGAAGTTTAATTGGTATTCCTTAGCTCCTAAGCTAATCCCGAATACCTTCCAATTATGGAATCATATTCTTCTTAATCCTTTTAATGTCAATTAAAAATTCATCTTTACCCAAGTATGAATTAATTGCATTTTTCAACTTAAAAGTTGCATTTAGGTAAGAATAGATATCAGTTTCCATTTAACATCCATCCAAGGACAAATAAACAAATCCAAATCAAGAAATAACATTATATTTCCAATTTAGACAACAAAATCAAACTGATATAATTATTAAAATAACACACATGTAATTGTATTCAATATTTCATGTCATAATCTGTACATTTGCCAATCCAGCTGATTGGGCATAGTTTATACAAAACATCCATACAACTCATGGACAGAAGAATATATTTTCTTCTTTTCACAATTCCTCGAAGAGGAATTAAAGCAACAATTACAATTCATCCTTTATTAATCAAGAAGCATCAGAAAACAGCCATGTCTTCATTCTAATCAAATTCCATCTGCAAAATGATTTGCACGGGTCAGTTCAATGAACTGAGCATATTAAGCACTTATCCTTAAAATAAGGTGCTTCAACTAACTGTCTCAATAAAAGAACCCTGCTTTTATGAAACGACAGTTAAACATCAATCACAAAATAGGCACAAAAGAAAGATCATCATAACAACTGAACTATCAAAATATCATCACAATCAGCCAAGGAACTGCTGTCCCGTTTCCACATAATCGTTACAAGTATCAATTCACAATATTAGAAAAGTTAGGAATACAAGTAACTTACAACAGATATAACACACTGTTATCCTTTCCACGCCTTTCAATAATAATGAATGCAAAGGACGAAACTAACTGAAATGTAATTCCATTACTTTCTTTTCAGTTCATGCGTCATATTAGAATCCAAGCAATCAAGTACAGACAAGAAAGCGAACAACAATGCATATAGTTGCTTCCATCTAAGCACTATAAAATTCATTATTCACGAATTCCAGATTTCCAACTGAATGAAAGAAGAAAAGATCATTTTTCCAAGTCATTCATTCATATCTCTATTTCTTTCCACATGACTGTCCTAACAGTGGAATCCAAACGAAAGACAAATCAAGATAACAGTTCAGAGTGAAACTTACAAAATCCATTCGGAATTCACTTTTCGATAACAAGAATAATTTCATTTATAATCAGCTTTAAATGAAAACAGGGAAGAATTCATGATAGAACAAGCAATATCAAGATGCAGACCATGTAATTGTTGTACTAGAAGATTCCATACTTCTCTCACTGTATTGTTAACCAAACAAACAGTTATACAATCACGCAATCACTTACTCATATGACCTTTTATATCCATGAACGCATACAATTCATAATAACCAATTACACATTGTCATACCTACAAAGCGAAACCAAATTCTTATGCACCGTAAAGTTCCAATATTATTTTTCAGAGTCAAAATAGCAAAAAGATAAGAATTCATTTCTCTAAAATTTCATTAAGAACAATCCTTTTGATCAAAATGAACTCAAACACCCAAATCGTGTTCATCTAAGCAAGACAGCTCAAATTATAAAGATAGCAGAACAGTCGTTCTTATTGAAAAGCAAACTCACATAGCCTGTACAATTTAAATCCAGTATACCACAACAATGGATATCCAATTCGAGTTCTATCTCGGTCAACTGTTAATTTCAAATACAACATTCTCCATTCTCTTAATGAAGTACAGAACGCAAATATAATAATCATATTTCAATACCTTAATAAAGGCAAACCCGCGTAGGGCGCCAATTGCGTAATCTTGGTACAGTCGGGACAGACTCAGAAAACAAGCTGATTTCCACATTTTCCATTTATTTAAAACAGAAATCCAAGTCAAGTTCGCATTCACCAGACAGTTCCAAACAGGAGGACAAACCTCAACTATAGGACGCAATGAAATCAATTTTCCATTACAGCATAAGGAAATATAATCATTCTTTGCACAAAATACAACCAATTGTAATTTTGTCAATCAGTCCGAACAGGAAGACCAAACAACATCTATAAAACACAATAAAACCACCCTATTCTCTCAACAAGGAGAAACGAAATCCATTAATAACTTCAGGAGGAAAACAATCAACTTTTTCCTACTTTCACGAATACCCAGTTCGTATTCGTTCTCATCCAATTCAAGGAAAGGCACAGCAATGAAATTATTGCTATTACCTTATTCAAATCGAGTTCAAATACTCATAGAAAACCCAAATGCCATTTCCTTTACAATCCAAAACAGTAAAAGGAAGAGGATCTATTTCCTTATAAATATCAATAAGAAACAACTTCAACCAACTATTGCTTCTTTCATTCTAGTTCATCAGCAAAAGAACTTATAGTTTCAATAGAGAAAACAACTCAAATAACATGTACAGACCCGTGATACACATGATAAATTTCCCAATACTGTTAAACGACCAGCACGACAGGAAAGCATTTCATTCGAGAATACAAGGACAGTCGAACTCAGCGACCAATAACAATGATTCATATTATTTCCAAAATGACAGCAATACAACATGACTGTAATTCCGTTTCCTCTTTTCATGCCAAGGCAGTTCCAAGCACAATCAGCAAAGAAAATGTTTACATTATAAGGAAGTGATTAAACAGCCTGTTCCGATTCATTCAACATGTACAGAGAAGAAAATGTCTACCTCCAACTTGATTCACACACAACCAAATCAAGACCAAGCAACTTAAACGCTTTCATCATATCATTTCCCAAAGAAAAGAAAGCAAGAACCAACAAAATCCAAGTCAAATCGACTCAACAAAGAATCACGCAATCCAAACCCAAGAGCAGGGTTGTTTTAATGAGACACTTAAACAAAGCAAGAGTTTTTAAAGAGAAGGGCTTAACATGCCTGAAATCTCTTTTCCTGAACTCGAAGAAAGATCCGTTTGCCGCGTTTTTCCTTCCACCACGACAACACAAACTTCCCAACACTCCTTTCTTCTTCAGGCTTAACAACAGCCTCCAAATCTCCAAGAAAATGTCAAATGCCAAGAGCTGGTTCGACTGAACCAGACCAGAAAACCAAATGCAGAGCAACTTTGCCAAAACCAAACCGAAACAATGAAAAATCAAATTCCCTCATACACTTTCCAAGGCGAACTGGTCGCGGGGACCGAAAACAATTAATGCAATTAAGGCTCTGCCTTTTCCTTACTTTCCACGCCACCGCCACTTGAGTTGGCGAACTCAATTTTCAAATTTACAAGCAAAAATCAAATTTGGCTCTATCTCCAAATAGATGCCTCTATTTCCTACCTACCCCGCCAAAACTGGCGCTGTCCACGTATGGACTGTTTATTAAATGCCAATGAATGCCCTTCCTTCATCCTTATCCCTTCCTCCAAGGGTCTCGCGCACTCTTTAGATTAGGATTAGTTTAGGTTGCATATAGTATTCAACTTAGGTCTTAGTTTAGCCTTAGGTTATTTTCCCCCCTTTTTTTATATATATAATTTAAAAATCCACTAAGGATAGTAGTGTAGGATGTATGTTAGGACTTAGGATTAGTTTAGGTTTAATTCACACTAACCACTAACACTAACATCTTCCATCCAAATTTCCCTACTAACATTCACGTTAATGCAGAGCAGGACGTTCCGTCCTTCAGATTATGTGCCAAGGCCACCCGTGTCTAGGCATTTCTTGCCTCACGAGGTCCCAAGTTCGACAGTACAGGGTTCAAGAATCGAACCCCTGTCGTTGGCATCTACGTGCTAGCTGTTCACACCTGCAATCAGGCGCTGCACGTTCATAACAATCTCGGGTTCGGTTCAAGTGTGAATCGACACAGAAATCACAAGAGGACCTCAGCATACTTGGATCAATGAAATTGATTCAAGGTATGCTGTCAATCAGCAAAGAGAGTTTAGCAAGTATACGACAATTTGTCGTCACATCAGCAAACACACAAGTACAATATTTGTTGTCCCATGCAATAAATCATAGCATACAAGAATCCAAGTTAGCAACACATTCTCTTAAGATCAGAACTTATCTTAACATGTTTGCCTTCATTTCAGCAGCTATAATAGTATGGAAACATTCACCAAGTTAACATACAAAATCAGAGTGTTACATTCTTCCCTCCTTAAAGAATCATCATCCCGATGATCAGATTAACAAATCAAGGAGTTCCTAGGACAAAGTTCAGTTATTGTCCTTTCATTCATAAGTTCATACCAAAAACAGATTCTCTCTTAAAAACAACGTTTTAAGACAACTGTACAATAGACTAATAATTGTCTAAATTTGGTAGAATTATCAGTTCCTTGAATTTCAAATTCAATTAAACAGGTGTGGAAAAGTAGATCTCATTTCTTCGAGATTCTCCCAAGTTGCACTTTCTTCGCTGAACTGGTCCCACTGGACCTTACATTGGTTCACTTCGTGATTTCTCAAGTACAACTGGCGAGTTCCCAACACTCGAATGGGCTTAACCACGATTATTCCTGGGTCTTGGACCTGCAAGGAATTCCAATTTAGCACATGTGATAAATCTGTCACGTATTTCTTAAGCAAAGAAATATGAAAAACATCATGCATTTGAGACAAAGCAGGAGGTAATGCTAGACGATAAGCTACAGGGTTGATTATTTCAACAATTTCAAAAGGTCCCACGTAACGTGGCGACAACTTGGCAGCCTTGCCAAAAGTTATTGAGCTCTTTTTCGGCTTCACCCGAAGAAAGACCTTCTCTCCCAGTTTATAATGCCTGTCAACCCGCTTCAAGTCTGCATAACTCTTTTGCCTATTGGCAGCCTCCTTTAGATGTTCTCGAATCATTTTGATTTGCTGTTCCATTTCCATAAGGATTTCTGGCCCAATTACCTCTCTGTCCTCAACGTTGTCCCAGCTGACAGGGGTTCTGCATTTTCTTCCATACAATGCTTCAAAGGGCGCCATTTTTAAAGAGGCATGATAGGTGTTATTGTAAGCAAATTCTACCAGCGGAAGGTATTCCTCCCATTTATACTGCTGGTCCATGCAATACATCCTTAACATGTCCTCTAAAACCTGATTAACTCTCTCACCGCCCATCCGCTTTCTCGGATGATATGCAGAACTGAAGTTCAATTTAGTCCCCAAGGCCGCATTAAGCGTTTTGCCAAAACCTTGATGTCATCCTCGGATCTCTGTCCGATATGATTAATTCCGGTATTCCATGCAATCTGAAGATTTCATGTACAAATCTTCTTGCTAGCACTAGTGCATCGTCCTTCAAATTACCAGCAATGAAGTGTGCCACTTTGGTCAATTTATCGACTACAACCAAGATAATGTCATGCTTATTTCTTGACATAGGCAATCCTTGAACGAAATCCATCGTTATCACTTGCCATTTATACTGCGGAATGCTGTGGGGATACAATAATCCAGCGGGGTGCATATGTTCCGCCTTAACACGCTGACATTCCAAGCAGTGTGTTACAAACTCTACCACATCCTTTTTCATTCCCTTCCAAAAGTATTGTTGTTTAAGATCAGCGAGCATTTTTGTAATGCCAGGGTGTCCAGAAAAAGGTGAATTATGGAATTCAGTTAACAATTTCCCTCTTAAGTCATTTGCCACAGGTATATATACCCTGTTTTCGAACCTCAGAACTCCTTCATTATCAAAACGGAATCCCTTATACCTGATGTCCTGCGGGTCTGCAGCAAGTGCTGATTTGACTTGCTGGAAATAAGGATCTGATTCCAAGGCATCTTTCACCTCATCCTTAAACTGAGTTCTTAACGTTATAAGAGCAGAGATATGCTTCCTTCGACTCAAAGCATCTGCTACCCGATTTTCCTTGCCCTTAATGTAGCTTATATCGAAGTCATACTGAGACAGAAATTCTAACCATCTTCGCTGCCTTGCATTCAGATTTGGCTGAGTAAAATATACTTCAGCCCCAGATGGTCTGTTTTTAACTCAAAGGGCTTGCCTAAAAGGTAATGCCTCCATATTTGAAGTGCATGAACAATGGCAGCGAGCTCAAGATCGTGTGGAGCATAGTTCTGTTCATGTAACTTAAGTTTTCTACTTTCATAAGCGATGACATGGTTATTCTGTAACAGAATACCTCCAAGGCCTTCTCCTGAGGCGTCCGTTACAACCATAAAATCTCCATTTGATCTGTGCATACCAAAATAGGTGCTGTAGTTAACTGTTCCTTTAACTTTTTAAAGGCAGATTCACATTTGTCTGTCCAGACAAATTTCTTTTCTTTCTTTTGCAGCGAAGTGATTGGGGCAGCAATTTTTGAAAAGTCCTTAACGAACTTTCGATAATATCCAGCCAAGCCCATGAAACTCCTCACTTCGTGCACATTCTTAGGCGCAGGCCACTCAGTTATAGCTGTGATCTTTGAAGGGTCAACAGCTATCCCATTTTTGCTTATAACGTGTCCCAAATAATGCACTTCTGCATCATAAAAGGAACATTTGGACAGTTTGCCATACAACTTCCTCTTTCTTAAGATTTCCAGCACTATCCTGAGGTGTTCTTGGTGCTCTTCGACATTTTTAGAGTATATAAGAATGTCGTCTAAGAATACAAGCACAAACTTGTCTAAGTATTCTTGAAAAATATTGTTCATTAGATTCATGAAGGCGGCAGGTGCATTAGTCAGCCCAAAAGGCAACACCGTGAACTCATAATGCCCGTACCTCATTCTAAAAGTTGTTTTATGAATATCTTCTTCCTTTATTCTCAGCTGATGGTACCCTGATCGCAGATCTATTTTTGAATAAACTGATGCTCCTCGCATCTGATCAAACAGATCATCAATCCTAGGAAGTGGGTATCGATTTTTAATAGTTGCTTTGTTCAGCATTCTGTAATCAATGCACAGCCTCAAAGTGCCATCCTTTTTCTTTACAAAATTACCGGCGCTCCCCAAGGTGAGACGCTCGGTCTGATCAGCCCCTTAGTCAGAAGTTCTTGTAACTGAGCCTTCAGCTCTACCAACTCAATGGTAGTCATTCTATAAGGTGCCTTAGATATGGGTTCCGTTCCTGGTTTGATTTCTATTGCGAAGTCAAACTCACGTTTGGGCGGAAGACCTGGCAATTCTTCCGGAAACACGTCACGGAAATCCCTCAACAATGGATATCTTTCCATGAAATCATTACCTTCTTCTGTATTTTCTATCATTTTTACTGCATACAAAGTGCAGCCTCTGTTTTTAGCCCTCTTTAGTTGCATAGCCGTCAGTTTCCTAACTGCAACTTCCCGTTTTACACCTTGAATGACTGCTGCTTTCTGCAGGTCATCGAAGCAATAGATTTGTTTTTCATAACAGTGACCTTTGCCTTATGTTCAGCCAACCAGTTAACTCCAATAATGATATCATATGATCCTAGAGGAGTGACATACAAGTCAACTTCGGTGGAGAAACTAGGCAGATCAAGAATTGCCCCAAAAAGGCACATTTCGACTGTATGGACAGCATTATTCCCATAATGCACTGTCCATGTTTTATCCATTCTTGCAGCCTTTCTTTTTAATTTCATAGCAAGTTTAGTAGAAATAAAACATTCTGTAGCTCCAGTATCAAAAAGTATAACTACAGGTGTACCGAATAACTTACCCGTAACTTCTATGGGCGTCACTTGCTTTTCAGCTTGTCTGTTAGCCACTGCAGCATGTATCCTATGCTGCTGTCCGCGATCATCCTTCTTCAGAGGACAGTGATTCGCATAGTGGTCCTTTCCACAGTTGAAGCATCCTCCAGCTGGCCCTTTTCTAGGCTCAAATTTGTTACCAGCCTTGAAGTTATCATTCTGGCTTCCATAGGACTTCTGTCCAATGCCATTAACTTTTGTGAAGCTGTTCCGCACAGCTATTTACAGGTCTATTCATCACAGGTTTCTTGTTGTTATCTACAAAAATTTTGTTTTTCACACCAAACCTTTTCCAAGGTCCCCTTTTTGGTGCAAGAGACGAAGAAGGATTGGGAATCTTCTTCCTTATCTCTTCCCTGTGAGCAGATATTGCTCTCAATTTCTGTTCCTGTCTGATTGCCTTTTCGACAACTCCATCCATGGTGGTTGGGCCGTGGACATCCACTTCACCCCCAATGATGGGATTCAGTCCCATTATGAATTTCCGTATTCTGAACTTCTCGTCAGCTTGGTACTGCGGCACATACTTAAGGAGTTTAGTAAACCCTTCCCAGTATTCCGTCACCGATACCTTCCTCATGCGACTCGCCTCTGAAATTCACCATTTTCCTATCAAAATAGAGTTGAGGCAGCCATCGTTGCCTAAAATAACCCTTAAATTGATCCCAAGTTATGTCTGATTCGACAATATTCAGCTCAACCTTACGGTTGTCCCACCATGATGATGCTTCATGAGAAAGCTGATATGCTCCCCATATCACTTTAGTCTCTTCAAAGAAGTTTCTTATCGCAAAGTATTTCTCCATTTCACCGAGCCAGCTCAGCTCCATCCCCAAGAGTTGTTCCATCAAACTTTGGAGGACTTATTCTCTTTATATCATTTGTAAGTTCAGCTGCTAATCTTGCCCTTTTATTTTCAGGGGGATTAGGAGCAATTTCATTATTATCATCAACACCCGGATTCCCTCCGTTAATGTTGTCCACAGGAGGCAGCTGATCATTTATTTCAGCTTCATTCTCCTCCTCTTCATTGCCCATTGACTGTTGTTCCAGTATAGTCAAACGATCCCTCGTATCAAGTAGGGCAGCAAGGATTTCATCCAGCTTTTGGGCAGTTGCTGCTTCTCCACCCTGTAATGGGTTATTCGCATCATTCCCTCTTGTCCTGACCATTTTCTATTCAATAAGAAAATGTAAACCTTATTAATATCGTGGACTCATTAGGTCCAAGAGCTGCAACCTTCAGCTCTGATACCAAGATGTAACATCCCATTTTAAAATACCAGAACAAGGGAATTTTTTTTTTTTTTTTGATAACGTTCACTGTTATGAATTATAAAATTCAAACACACGTTCAAGTTTTTAATAATTGTTCTCTCGCCCAAACAACACAGCTTTGATCACACAATTTCTTTTTAAACGAATGTTCCTGCTCGCTCGCATATTTACAATATGGAACACACATTCAATGCCATTCAATCTTATAACAAATTCTATATGCTGTCAGTAAATGACTCGAGGAACTACCGATCTTCCATTTTCATGGCTCGAGTTTCAACGATCCTTCATTTCATGACTCGGCAACAACCGATCCTTCATGTTCATGACTCAGCAACAACCGATCCTTCATGTTTGTTTATGCATGGTATATTATATATACCTGTTCTCATAACCAATTCCGGTTATCGAAGTGATCCATTTAAGAAGCCTATCTGAATATCTGTTACTGATATTCATCTGACATCCTGCATCTTAAATTAAGTGATAAGGACAACGCAACCAGCAATTGCGATACTTTGGCCAAAGATTTTCACATGCTTTGCATGATCATATTCCTGATGTGATACACATCCACGGAATACGTCCTTCACCTCACTTCACCGTTATCTAGAATGGTCTTTCCTGGTTCCTACCACCCCTCTTCGCTTTAAGGTTAGTTTAAACTTTCCCAATTACGCTTAGTAATATGAACGAGTATAGAAGGCACTCCCAGAACTAAAGATACGCAGACATACAGTGTCGTTTCCCCACGACCCCGTGTGTCTAGTTATCTTTAGTATTCCGGAGTCACTCCGTATACCAGATCATACTCCTATCCCCTGTCCACAATTACACCTTCAGCCTATGTATTCTTGATGTTTTAATTCAGGAGGGCATTGCAATATGTCACCGCAATAAGTGTCGCCATGAAGACCCCGTCTTCATGGAGACACCTTGCTGTAGCTGGCGTATGCCAATGTCCTACGGAATTCTCCCATCGAGAATACACATCCTGCTCAAGTGCTTCGGATATGATTTTAATAATTAAAATCAACTTTCAGCATCCACGCTGATCTCTTGATCCTCGCTTTCACATACAAAACAGATAGGGCTAAGAGGGACTAAATCCATCCATTATCTTACTATGCATCTTCTCCTTCATGTCGAAGGGCTGCATTTCCTTACTTGGTTCACTTCTTAATCATTGGATTAAGCAGTCCGTTCCGACGGACGTGATAAGTTTAACCTATTAAACTTAACCAAGATTTTCTCAACTGCAACTAAATTCAGAATTTTAACTTATTAGACGTCATTTAAACGAGGTCTAATTCCCAAGAACAGTATTCATTTGTTCTCCTTAACGTTATATGGTTAAGGTCCATTAGTTATGGATATACTTATCCTATATCCTTTATTCTGAATTTAGCACACGAGATCATTAATGAAGCTCGAAAGCGAAGTTCGATTACTCCGAAGTTTAATTGGTATTCCTTAGCTCCTAAGCTAATCCCGAATACCTTCCAATTATGGAATCATATTCTTCTTAATCCTTTTAATGTCAATTAAAAATTCATCTTTACCCAAGTATGAATTAATTGCATTTTTCAACTTAAAAGTTGCATTTAGGTAAGAATAGATATCAGTTTCCATTTAACATCCATCCAAGGACAATTAAACAAATCCAATCAAGAAATAACATTATATTTCCAATTTAGACAACAAAATCAAACTGATATAACTATTGAAAATATCACACTTGTAATTGTATTCAATATTTCAAGTCATAATCTGTACATTTGCCAATCCAGCTGATTGGGCATAGTTTATACAAAACATCCATACAACTCATGGACAGAAGAATATATTTTCTTCTTTTCACAATTCCTCGAAGAGGAATAAAAGCAACAATTTCAATACATCATCAAATCAAAAAGCATCTGAAAACAGCCAAGTCTTCATTCTAATCAAATTCCATCTGCAAAATGAATTGCACGGGTCAGTTCAATGAACTGAGCATATTAAGCACTTATCCTTAAAATAAGGTGCTTCAACTAACTGTCTCAATAAAAGAACCCTACTTTTATGAAACGACAGTTAAACATCAATCACGAAATAGGCACAAAAGAAAGATCAGCATAACAACTGAACTATCAAAATATCATCACAATCAGCAAGGAGACTGCTGTCCCGCTTTCCACGTAATCGCAAGTTTCAATTCACATATTATTAGGAATACAAGTAACTTACAGCAGATATAACACACTGTTATCCTTTCCACGCCTTTCATTAATAATAAATGCAAAGGATGAAACTAACTGAAATGTAAACTCCATTACTTTCCTTTCAGTTCATGCATCATATTAGAATCCAAGCAATCAAGTACAGACAAGAAAGCGAACAACAATGCATATAGTTGCTTCCATCTAAGCACTATAAAATTCATTATTCACGAATTCTAGATTTCCAACTGAATGAAAGAAGAAAAGATCATTTTTCCAAGTCATTCATTCATATCTCTATTTCTTTCCACATGACTGTCCTAACAGTGGAATCCAAACGAAAGACAAATCAAGATAACAGTTCAGAGTGAAACTTACAAAATCCATTCGGAATTCACTTTCCGGCAGCAAGAATAATTTCATTTATAATCAGCTTTAAATGAAAACAGGGAAGAATTCATGATAGAACAAGCAATATCAAGATGCAGACCATGTAATTGCTGTACTAGAAGATTCCATACTTCTCTCACTGTATTGTTAACCAAACAAACAGTTATACAATCACGCAATCACTTACTCATATGACCTTTTATATCCATGAACGCATACAATTCATAATAACCAATTACACATTGTTGTTACCTACAGCGAAACCAAATTCTTATGCACCGTAAAGTTCCAATATTATTTTCAGAGTCAAAATAGCAAAAAGATAAGAATTCATTTCTCTAAAATTTCATTAAGAACAATCCTTTTGATCAAAATGAACTCAAACACCCAAATCGTGTTCATCTAAGCAAGACAGCTCAAATTATAAAGATAGCAGAACAATCGTTCTTATTGAAAAGCAAACTCACATAGCCTGTACAATTTAAATCCAGTATACCACAACAATGGATATCCAATTCGAGTTCTATCTCGGTCAACTGTTAACTTTCCAAATACAAACATTCTCCATTCTCTTAATGAAGTACGTAACTCAAAATATAATAATCATATTTCAATACCTCTATAAAGACAAACCCGCTTAGGGTGTTAATTGCGTAATCTTGGTACATACGGGGAGATGACTCAAAAACAAGCTGATTTCCACATTTTCCATTTATTTAAAATGAATCCAAGTCAAGTTCGCATTCACTGACATAGCCCCAAACAGGAGGACAAACCTCAACTATAGGACGCAATGAAATCAATTTTCCATTACAGCATAAGGAAATATAATCATTCTTTGCACAAAATACAACCAATTGTAATTTTGTCAATCAGTCCGAACAGGAAGACCAAACAACATCTATAAAACACAATAAAACCACCCTATTCTCTCAACAAGGAGAAACGAAATCCATTAATAACTTCAGGAGGAAAACAATCAACTTTTTCCTACTTTCACGAATACCCAGTACGTATTCGTTCTCATCCAATTCAAGGAAAGGCACAAAAATGAAATTATTGCTATTACCTTATTCAAATCGAGTTCAAATACTCATAGAAAACCCAAATGCCATTTCCTTTACAATCCAAAACAGGAAAAGGAAGAGGATCTATTTCCTTATAAATATCAATAAGAAACAACTTCAACCAGCTATCGCTTCTTTCATTCTAGTTCATCAGCAAAAGAACTTATAGTTTCAATAGAGAAAACAATTCAAATAACATGTACAGACCCGTGATACACATGATAAATTTCCCAATATCGTTAAACGACCAAAGACGACAGAAAGCATTTCATTCGAGAATACAAGGACAATTAACTCAGCGACCAATAACAATGATTCATATTATTTCCAAAATGACAGCAATACAACACGACTGTAATTCCGTTTCCTCTTTTCATGCCAAGGCAGTTCCAAGCACAATCAGCAAAGAAAACGTTTACATTATAAGGAAGTGATTAAACAGCCTGTTCCGATTCATTCAACATGTACAGAGAAGAAAATGTCTACCTCCAACTTGATTCGCACACAACCAAATCAAGACCAAGCAACCAGAAACGTTTCATCATATCATTTCCCAAAGAAAAGAAAGCAAGAACCAACAAAATCCAAGTCAAATCGACTCAACAGCAATCACGCAATCCAAACCCAAGAGCAGGGTTGTTTTAATGAGACACTTAAACAAAGCAAGAGTTTTTAAAGAGAAGGGCTTAACATGCCTGAAATCTCTTTTCCAGAACTCGAAGAAAGATCCGTTTGCCGCATTTTTCCTTCCACAAATGACACAACACAAACTTCCCAGAACTCCTTTCTTCTTCAGGCTTAACAACAACCTCCAAATCTCCAAGAAAATGTCAAATGCCAAGAGCTGGTTCGACTGAACCAGACTAGAAAAACCAAATGCAGAGCAACTTTGCCAAAACCAAACCGAAACAATGAAAAATCAAATTCCCTCATACACTTTCCAAGGTGAACTGGTCACGGGGACCGAAAACAATTAATGCAATTAAGGCTCTGCCTTTTTCCTTACTTCCCACGCCACCGCCACTTGAGTTGGCGAACTCAACTTTCAAATTTTCCCCATGCAAAATCAAATTTGGCTCTATCTCCAAATAGATGCCTCTATTTCCTACCTGCCCCGCCAAAACTGGCGCTGTCCACGTATGGACTGTTTATTAAATGCCAATGAATGCCCTTCCTTCATCCTTATCCCTTCCCTCCAAGGGTCTGCGCACCCCTTAGATTAGGATTAGTTTAGGTTGCATATAGTATTCAACTTAGGTCTTAGTTTAGCCTTAGGTTATTTTCCCTTTTTTTTTTATATATAATTTAAAAATCCACTAAGGATAGTAGTGTAGGATGTATGTTAGGACTTAGGATTAGTTTAGGGTTTAATTCACACTAACCACTAACACTAACATCTTCCATCCAGCCTCCCTACTAACATTCACGTTAATGCAGAGCAGGACGTTCCGTCCTTCAGATTATGTGCCAAGGCCACCCATGTCTAGGCATTTCTTGCCTCACGAGGTCCCAAGTTCGACAGTACAGGGTTCAAGAATCGAACCCCTGTCGTTGGCATCTACGTGCTAGCTGTTCACACCTGCAATCAGGCGCTGCACGTTCATAACAATCTCGGTTCGGTTCAAGTGTGAATCGACACAGAAATCACAAGAGGACCTCAGCATACTTGGATCAGTGAAATTGATTCAAGGTATGTTGTCAATCAGCAAAGAGAGTTTAGTAAGTATACGACAATTTGTCGTCACATCAACAAACACACAAGTACAATATTTGTTGTCCCATGCAATAAATCATAGCATACAAGAATCCAAGTTAGCAACACATTCTCTTAAGATCAGAACTTATCTTAACATGTTTGCCTTCATTTCAGCAGCTATAATAGTATGGAAACATTCATAATACAAAATCGTATGCCTACATGTAAAGGTAACATAAGAAGGAGTTACACTTGAAGTACCTCATGAGTGAGATTGTAACAATTTCATGTTGATATTATAATTTACACTTATATTTCAGATTTATCATCATTCATTATTATCATAGTCTATGGTATTCTTGTGTTATGTTTGTTGTTGTGTTTCCAGATTCCATCCACTAAACTAAAAGGTGTGTATTAGTAAATAATCATAGTGCCGGATTGGTGTTGATAGTCCATTCTTCAACATGGTGGTAGGTGGGAGACTTGATAACCTATAAAATGGTGGACCGGATCATTAAGGGTGGCAGTGTGAGAAGTCACACCGAGAGATTTCCAAAACATCCTATCCTCGCTTAATTCGAGCTTTCAATCAAAGGATATGTCCGTCCGAAGGTCTAGGGTTGGGATTTTGATGCCGACTTGCAATATTTGAATGATTTTTCCCCTATAAGGTCCACATCGCTGGCTTGTACATTTTAAAGATTCAACCCCTTCCTCTCTCTCTTGAAGTAGTGCCAAAGAGACACATGGCATCATCCATGGGATTTCTCTATTTCCTTTGCACTTTGACTAAGCCCCTCTTGTTGACAGAGACACTACGTCCCGACTGGATATGTGGAGGCTCCGTGCATGTCTACGACCTACCCCTTGGGTCTTACTATAGAAGTTGTGCCAAGATAACACATGGCTCCTTCTTCTGGATCTATGAATTTTCAACGGCGGGTGAGACCCTTTTCGGACCCGGGGCAAGTGGTGGGTTAGAGATAGTTTAGGTCTTGCCTTCCACCGCACCTTTTGGAATTATGCTTTGACGAGGCACATGGAGGATTTCACAAGATTTTCTTTACTTTGCCAATTCAATGGCGGACTCTACCCCACTTTTGACTTTTGGCCACATGATGAGCCGGCACTCATTGGGGATAACCTTTTGGGCTCTACCTTTAGATATGTTTCAATGAGACATGTGGCACCTTCCACAGAACTTCTCTACCTTCCTCATGTTCTACCATGGTCCTTTCTATTTGACGAAGGCTTTAGGTCTGACTTGATACACGTGGAGGCTTCCTGCTCATTTGACACCCTATTTCGACATGACCTTCTGAGGTGCGCTGATTGACACGTGGAAGCTTCCACCACCCTAAGAATTTTCAATTGTCGAATCTATCTCCCTATAGCCATGAACGCATTAAAATCCATCGCTCATTTGGAGACTATCCCTTGGGTCTCACTTCTGAAGTTGCACCGAGGTGACACGTGTGGGCTTCCCTGGTTGCTCCATACTTAGCTGATTCAATGGCCAACTCTATCCCCCTTTTTTACTCTTACCAAGTGGTGAGCCCGTGCTTTTTTAGAGACTACTCCTTAGGTCCTACCCCTAAATTTGTGCCATTGAGGCACGTGGGTCCTTCCATGAGTCTATTTATTCTTGGTTGATTCAGGCCTTGAGTGAATCGTATGTGAAGTCCAAAACATCGAGCCCTTCCCGAATTTCCACCTTTTTGGCTTTGGTCTCCTTTATTTCGTTTGACCTCATATTTTACCCTACTCCTCCATTGTTAGGCCTTCATGTCCCTAGATTTGGATTAAAAATGTGGGCTTCATAGGAATGAACTGACCCTTCGATTATCTCTCTTTGAAGGGTCGTGTTTGATCAATTTTTCCTAGGGTAAATTTTGATAATGGCTTGGCAACTCACGAGGACATATTCCTGCTAGATGAAGAGATTAGTGGCCTTGTTACATCAATTAGGCATGGAGTCACAAATGATAGCCCGACACTCGACCCCCGTTCTCTGAAATGGACTCCTAATTGCTTGCACTCGATGACCCTAAGCCTACCCCGTTGTCCGTATTTCATGAATTTTTTTATACGAAAATCATGGAGATGAGATTCTGAGAGTAGAAAATTGTATTGACCTGGGCCTTCACCGCTTCTCGAGCCTTCGCTACAATGTTCATCTTGGAGGCACATCAAATTATACAATGATATAACCTCGAGAAACAAAACACCACAACAACACTATGTACAAAACTAAAAATCATACATGCTCCAAGTGAGACATGCAAAGTGTGCAAAAGCACTTGTTCTACTGAAAGAAAATCTACTCCTACTCCTACACTAACCGTAACAAAGAAAATATAAATAAATCCCACTATAGTCGTGGACACGTAGCATCCCTTTCTCAAAAAATGCAGCCATGTATATGATTTGGCACTAAACATGGTTGTTAATGACCGAGAAATTAGCAAGAGGTCAGTCTTCCACCAAAAATATCAAGGTATCAACATAAATCAAAAATACCTCCCCAAACTGATTGACATTAAACACATGAAGGTGTTGATGGTGACCTTGGTACCTTCATACTCACCCTCATGCCATAAATTGGGCATGACTGGTTTTGGCTTCTCCATTGGCTCCAATGAAGTGAGGTACCTAATGGGGCAACATCCGATCCGACGGATGTGTCCATTTTTCTAAAATTTGAATCCAAGAATGGTGTCTTCCTTTAGACCTTCCTAGGTGAATGATGTGGGAGTGATGGGATCCTCGGTGCTCTTTTCCTTCCTCCTCCTAAAAAGAGCATGGAAGATTCTCGATCCTCCAACCTTGGTTTTAGAGGTCCGTTGTGAGATGCACATTGTTGTACTTTAATGATCTCCTCTCAGTGGAAATAGACTCATGTGCTTGGAAGGTGGATGATGGAGGAGAAAGTGATGTGATTTCTTTAGGATTATCTTCATCAAGGAAATCTTCCAAGTCGAAAAGATAATCTACCTCCTCCTCATCATGTTGCATGTGCTCAACCTCCTCCATGGTGTCTTCTCGGATCTAAAATTTCTGCACCATGGTTCCCCTCTTCCTCAAAAATGAAGTTTGAAAGTGCAAACTCTTCTTCGACACTAGATTTTGAAGGGGATGAAGTGGGAGGAAGAATCGAAGGTTCTTCATGGCCTCGCTCTATACTTGAATCCTCTAGAACTATATGGTCCCCTCTATCATGGATTCATCGACCAAATCAGCCCTTCGAATGAAAGAAAAAAATATTCAATAATGATTCCTTCATTAAGTGTCCTCAACTATGATTTGATCTCCTCCAGCTGCTCCTCTTCAATGGGACTTGGAGTTGGTTGTTCTTCCTCTCGTTGCAAACTTCACTTGCACCACTTGCGGTCCGAGCCCAAAGATCCTCTCGAAGGTTTAATGATCAAGGGGAATTTTTTAATCCCAAACTTGAGATCCCATCTTGCTAAGGTTTTCATCGTTTCTTCTCTATTTAGCTCTCCTAACTATTGCTCTCCTTGATTGGTTTTTGCAATTTCTACCCGATGTGGACTTGGGAAAGTAAGACAAGTGGTGGGTGGGGTCTCCACTAGTTGTTTGTTTATCTATGGTGGAGGGGAAGATATTGCTTTTATCTCTTGTAGAGGGGACTTGGATCTGGAAGGGAAAAGGGTAGAATAAATGAGATGAGATGGAAGACTAGGGGATGGAGAAGGGAATTCAACACTTGGGGTAGTAGATGGGAAGCTAGACTCATGACAATGCCGAATGATACTAATTGAGGAAGAGGAAAAGAAAAGCTATGAGGTGGTGGAATTATCCATTGATAAGGTTGTCTTGCGTTGAACTCATAAGATTCAATCTCCTCGATTCATTGTGCAAGTTGGGGCAGAATTTTGACCATGAAGTCAAGCTTCTCTTGTGGGCTATAATGTCTTGGAAAAGGTCCTCCCCATGGACAAGGTGCCCTATAACCAATCTTGAATGCTTTAATCTATGTTGTAGCCCTTGAATGCACCATTCTAGCCTCCATTCTTTAGATATTCAACAAAGAGACTAGCATTCTCCATATAGCTATCACCATTGTATGCATCCCCTTGTTCTTGATAAGCTCTATGGCCAAAATGGTTTTGAAACTGCTCATATGGGTAAGCATAATGGTTCTAGATTTGATCATAATGTTGATTTGGAGGAGTAGGGAAATACATTGGAGACTGAATGCACCGTGGTTGCTGCAAGTGTGAGTTCCATGAGGGGAATGAAGTCATGATTGCAAAACTTCATGGAATGGAATAAAATGAAAGATATGGAAATAAAATGGATGAAAATGGATGGAAGGAAAGTATGCAACTTAGAGAATGGGTTGTTTACCAGATGGAGTCGCGAGATGTGCTTTGTATGTGCCTCCAAAGGATAAATCTTACCAAGTGAACATCAACTTGATCAAATGAAGTGGTAGGGTACTTCATACCTATCCCATCAGGCATACCAAAATCAAGTTAGTGTAAAATCACAGCACCCCCGAATAGCCTCATATTTGAGTGGGGCATTTGGTGTGATTGCATAACATTGGAACATCTCTTAAGCTGTGGGACTTGCAAAATTGAGATGGCCCTCTAGAGAAGGATAGCTCTTGCTCCTAAACTACCTATCACAAGATATTCTAATGCAGGTGAACTATCTAATCCTAATCTAACCTTCCAAGGGACAAGGGAGAGAGAGAAATGCATAAAACAAAGCCTACACTAAAATGTTGATACACCAAAGAAGGAGGTTGCTGGTCACAATCTTAGCTACCTAAAATGGAGAGAGGTGAGCAATGGAGAGGATGGAAAGATGCATCACAGACCAAAGATAGATTTCACATAGAACACCACTTCAAACCCATTAAACATAGCTCTCAAAACCTACAATAGACACCAAAAGTATGCACAATATACCCTGCAATGATGAGAGGTGAGAAGAGACAATAAAATGAGTAAGGATGGACAAAATGCATCTCAAAACAAATTTTATTTCTCCAAGAGTTCACACCATACATCATCAGTGGGCAAGAGGCAAGAAAATTCAATTATAGAGCTAACAGAGGAGACTTAGACTCAACATTCCACCCTAAGGAAGAAAGAGAGAGGGGCAGGAGGGAAAAGATGACCATGTTTTTGAAAATTACCCTTCCTTCACAATATATAGAAGAATGAGAGAAGGAGGGAGGGAAAACTCAAATCCCGCTTCAACGACCCCTAACAGAGCATTAAATTCCCGTGTGATAATGAGATGAGTCTCGCCGCAATACCCATGTTCCCACTATTGTTCCTTGTTGGGCAAGAAAGGAGGCCCATTCTTCATCATGGTGGTAGGTGGGAGACTTGATAGCCTTGAAAATGGTGGAATGGATCATTAATGGTGGCAGTGAGAAGCTCACACCGAGAGCTTTCCAAAATGTCCTCTCACACTCAATTCTAAGCTTTTATTAGAAGAATATGGGAATTTGAAGCTCTACGGTTAGGATTTTGATGTAGGGTTGCAATATTTGAATGATTTTTCCCCTAAAGGTTCCACGTGGCAGCCTTTCACATTTTAAAGATTCAACAACATCCTCTTGCTCATGAAGTAGCGCCGAAGAGACAAGTAGCATCGTCTGCTGGCTTTCTCAATTTCATTTGTGCTCGACTAAGGTCCTCTTGTTGGCGGAGATACTACGTCTCACTCTAGACACGTGGAGGCTTCGCACATGTCTAGGACCTTACCCTTGGGTCTTACTACTGAAGTTGTGCCAAGTCCGACATGTCACTCCTTCCACTAGCTCTGTAACTTTTCAATGGCTAGTGAGACCCTTTTCGAAATTGGGCTATGTGGTGGGTCAGGTGCTAGTTTGGTTCCTGCCTTTAGGCTGTGCATTTTGGAATTATGCCGATGAGGCATGTGGAGGCCTCTGCAGCTCTTCTTTACTTCACTGATTCAATGGCTAGCTCTGCCCCCTTTTGAATTTTTGCCATGTGGTGAGATGACACTCATTGGGGATCACCTTTTAGGCTCTACCTTTGGAGATGTGTCGATGAGACATGTGGCACCTTCTATGGCTATGGTCTACCATCCTCCTATTCTTCCCTTGTCCTTTCTATTTGGAAAAGGCTTTATGTCTGACTTGGGACATGTGAAGGCTTCTCGCTCATTTGGAGACCCTGCTTCAACCTCGACCTTCAAAGGTGCGCCAATTAGACACGCGAAGGCTTCCGCTGCCCCGATAATTTTCAACTCCGACTCTGTCTCCCTCGGGTCATGGATGTGTTGAAATCCTGCGCTCATTTGGAGACTATCCCTTAGGTCTCACTTTTGAAGTTGTGCTAAGGTGACACATAGGGGCTTTCATTGGCTCTTCCATAATTAGCCGATTCAATAACCGAATCTGTCCCCCTTATTTTCTCTCGACCACATGGCGAGCTTACAGTTATTTGGAGACTACCCCTTAGGTCCTTCTCCTTAAGTTTCATCATTAAGGCACGTGGATCCTTCCGCAAGTTTGTTTATGCTTGGGTGATTTGGGCCTCAAGTGAATCGTATGTGAAGTCTCGAAACTTTGATCCCTTTCCCCAATTTCCATATTTTGGGCTCTAGTCTCCTTTATGTCGTTCGACCTCATATTTGACCCTGCTCCTCCACTGTCGGGCCCTTTTGCCTCTTGCTTCGGATTTGAAATGTGGGATTCACAGGACTAGACCGACCCTTTGATTATCTCCCTATGCATGGTCGTGTTTGAGCAATTTTTCTTGGGGAAAATTTTGATAATAGGATCAACTTTCATCTTATTGATTACCCTCAATGTTGCTTCTAGATTCACTTCCACAATCAACTTCAGCATCACTCCACCATCACCAAAACATGTTGCACCATAAAATCCTTCTACATGATTTCGTAGATAGAAAATGAAAATGTTCAACTATATGTCATTAGTAACTCAATCCATTACCTACAATGGTTTTCATTTGTACCTTCTACCACACACACACACACATATATTTCAAATACTTTATAGTATGTACCCTTACTTTAATAGTATTATTATATGGGTTTTCAAAAGAAATTAAGCAGCAAATACTAATGCCTTCACCTCAAGCAAAATTAAATTCCCAATAATATTATTAAATTAAATCAAGGTTAAAGGTGTTGGATCTTTACCATGTTAGTTTTTAGTTATGCTTGGTTGATTTGGGCCTCAAGTGAATTGTATGTGAAGTCTAAAACTTTGATCCCTTTCCCCAATTTCCATCTTTTGGGCTCTGTTCTCCTTTATGTCGTTCGACCTCATATTTGACCCTGCTCCTTCACTGTCGGGCCCGCCCGCCTTTGCTTTGGATTTGAAATGTGGGCTTTGCAGACTGGACCGACCCTTCGATTATCTCTCTATGCGGTTGTGTTTGAGCAATTTTTTTGGGGGAAATTTTGATAATAGGATCAACTTTCATCTTATTGATTACCCTCAATGTTGCTTCTAGATTCACTTCCACAATCAACTTCAACATCACTCCACCATCACCAATACATGTTGCACCATAAAATCCTTCTACATGATTTCGTAGATAGAAAATGAAAATGTTCAAATATATGTCATTAGTAACTCAATCCATTACCTACAATGGTTTTCATTTGTACCTTCTACCACACACACACACACACACACACACACACACACACATATTTCAAATACTTTATAGTATGTACCCTTACTTTAATAGTATTATTGTATGGGTTTTCAAAAGAAATTAAGCAGCAAATAATAACGCCTTCACCTCAACAAAATTAATTTCCCAATAATATTATTAAATTAAATCAATGTTAAAGGTGTTGGATCTTTACCGTGTTATTTTTTATAGATGCATTTTTATTTGTCAAAAAATAATGTTTATGACTATATACATACATACATACATAATTACATACATATACATACATACGTACGTACGTATATGTATATGTATATGTATATGTAAGTATATACATGATACAAGATGTTAGAACAATGAAAAAAAGAAAATATGTCACTTGGTTGGCCACAACAATTTATTACAATTTTCTTATTCAAAACAATGGGTTTCTTAACTCAAAATGGTTTCCTTCAAACTAAGAATTGATATAAAACTCTTTATTTTTGGAATTAGGTTTTATGAAATCATTTTAATAGTCCATTTACATGCATTCATGTCCCTAATTTGGTTGATTTCTAAACAATTTATTTAAACACCTGATCTCTATGTTTTCTAGCTTGCATTACACTAACCTTCTTATGGGCCAAAGATTATAATTGAGAGATAAATATTAAAAAAATTAAAAATATAATAACTTTTGCAAATTCCATATTTGGAGATACAAATTCATGAGAATTTAATACTGCAACTCAAAAATGAAAATCTTCAACTTTCTTGTTCTACCTTCTCATTAGGTCTCTTATTATTAGACCTTCTTAACTAGTTTTCTATATCTAGTTTCTGAATTTCAAGATTTATAAAAAAATAAAAAAATTTAGGCACCCATTATGTCTCGTTAATATTCTCCATTAACCTCGTGACTTTTTTCCCATTGAAACTATTTTAAAACTTCAAAATCGTAATAAAAAGACCTAGTTATGTCTCTTAAGCAAGGTGGTTTATAGGTTATACTACTTGACATGTCAAATGGCTCAAAAAACATCTTAAAAGAGTATTGGTGGGTATATCCAAGGTGAAAACCAAGTTTCATCCCTTTGAATGGATTTTAGAACTCACAAATGAAAATTTAGAAATAATTAGATGGAAACTAAAATAGAAGAGGAAAAGGAAGAATGGAAAGAGGCAAAGGCAGAGTGCAAAGAGGTAGAACAGATGTAATAACATGACTTGAGGGCCTCTAAATTGTTTAAAAATAGCCCCACCACAAGAACTCCCGCAGAGGATTGAACCTGAATTGAGAAGGGCAATCCTTTTCTCAAAAGTTCCTAATTTAGTGGTGGAAATATCATAAGATAGATACATACTATCCCTAATGGTGTGCTTTTTTAGAATCAGGCCAAATATTTACCATTTTATAAGCTAAATGAATAAGAAATGGGGAATTTTGGCACAAGCTAGCACATATTCACTATCTCAAAAGAGATTCCTAAGTGTCTTCTCTCTCTCAAAGATCTTGTTCCTATAATTTAAAGAGGTATGTGGTTGTACATGATAACTACTCTTTCTATTGTTAAATGGAAGCATGATCTAAGGATCACATACCATCTCGCATGCCCCGTTTGGATCAGCTTTGTAGTCTCCCCTTAGAATTCTAGGAAGTAGATGTGTTGGAAGGAATAAAAAAGTCATTTAGGATCTACTGGTTCTTTACCAAAGCACTCTGCAGTCATATCACATTTCATTGCAACAAGAATGTGTGTTAATGTTGCTACATGCTCTTCTTATATGGATGTTATAAACTTGGAGATTCGTGATGGGGTATGGAAAAAAAATAGTGTTTGAGAATTCCCCTGTATTATGTGGAAAATATTGGAGAGAGGGACATGATGCATATGAATGTAAAGTAAAAAATCCACCCCAATAAATGGATAAAAATGAGTCCCTCTGAAATGGGCTAAGATAGAACATGGGGAAGAAGGAGACACTTTCATCTCCTCGCAACATGTGACGGTCGATGCATCTTGGGATGATGAGGAGTTGGTTATGGAGCTAATTATCCTCGTGGATTAGAATAGAATTCTGAAAATCTGTTGGACCTTGCACATAAACCTTGCATTTGTGGAGAGTTGTCATAGGAAGTTGGTGGTAGTGGTTTGTGTAATATCTCCAAAGGAAAATTCAAATACATGGCCCTCAACTCCAATATTGGCTTGAACAAATCGTGGTGAGCCATGTGGATAAGAGGTCATTGGCGCTTTTTGGGGTAGAGTCCTCCACCAATACTACTACATACCATCTATAAGACTCATTGTTCATATTAAAATTTAGAAATACGAGAAAAATATAAATGCCATGAAACAACATAATAGAAAATTTGTTTTAGATCGCATTGGGAAGCACGATATTAACAGTAAATGCAACCAATGGATTTTAAATGTATATACAAGATGTTATTCTTGTTTACTAGAACATAAATGAATTGGGTTGAATTGTGATGGATGTGGATCCCCTTGTTAATTCGGGTAGAAATGTAATATCAATGATCTCCAAAATTTGGCTAAGTAAAACCATCACTAGCAAAGGAGAGGAAGAAGGTTGGAGTCACGTAAAGATGAAAATTTCATGCTCTTTATTTCACCCCGAGTGGCTAAGAGTCATGAAAGTAATGCAAAAATGTAGGATCCTCTTGTTTTCTTTTCTAGACAAGGTTTTATTATGGTTTTATCCTTATTCTCGGCCATCCTTGACCGGATGTTTCGATGCTTTGTATTTGATTCTTTATTTTCTTAAAAATTTCATTTTTTATCTGGATGGTATATCCTCATTTGTAACAAGGGTAGGGACCCTAAAAGCACCCTCCTTTACAAATAACTTATTTTTTCAGAATTTTGCCAAAACTAGTTCCATGTCTTTGCATGATGATTCAAAAATTCATATCTAAAATTTTACCAAAATTAAAATTTTCAAATATATTTTTTAGTTTCTTTCCAGAATTATTCCTTCTACACACAAAAATTCAAGTTTTGGCAATTCCAAAAACAAAATTTGTACTCATTTGACTAGTCCAAAACTACATATTTTCAACTAAAAAAGATTACAATCTATTTTTTTAAATTTTTTTAATTTTAACTTTCGTATATAATCTTAAATAAAATCCTTCATACATTGAAACATACCTCCCTCCATGTCCTTCAAATCTTTCCAAAAAGAAACCACGAAATAAATAAAGGAAAATGAGCTTTTCTTCATATAAGAGTCACTTATCATTATACATTTTTGCCAAAATCTGCCTCATGCAGATTTTCTCTTCCTCCTTTTCCAATAATTTTATATCTCACCTAAATATTACCCTCCTCTACCTCAATTAAAACTTCTCCCATTCTAATCAACTCACCCTAACTAAATTATACAAGTTAATTTCAACTAACTCTCTGTTAAAAAGACCACTAACTCAAGTTATAAGTTTGAGTTAAGAAGCTAAAAACATAGTTACATACAAAAAAACCTAGAGGATAGAATTTTACCCTCCGTAATGAACTTCATGAATTGTATATGCACTTTCTAATTAACCTAAACTCTAATTAGGAAACAATCAAAGCCCAAATTATCAAAAAGCTAAAATTGCATCTTCAAGAAATTCAAATTGGAATTTTTGAGGGAAAACACTCACAAAACATTTTTTCCACTTGAAGGCCTTCAAAATCTCAAGTCACCTCTATAAGTCTAATTTTACCCTCCTAAGGATTTAATAGACCAAATTTGATGATATTTCTTGTTTAACTTGATTCTTTTGCATGTGTGTGCATGTGCGTGTGTGTGTGTGTTCTTTTTGTATTTTCAATATAATATATTGCGGTTTTCTTAGGAAATATGGGATAAAATACATAGAACAATCCCTCACAAAATCCTAACAAAGAGAAACTAATATGCAAAAATAATATAGATCTAAAACTAGAGTGTAGAAAAATAAAAGAACACAAAATAGAGACAATATTTAACATGGTTCACCCAATTTGGGATACATCCATAAAGAATCACTTTCTCGGGTTTTATTAGAAGCCACCTCTCTCAATACAATACCCATATCTTTTCTGATCTATGCTCAATAAAATATCTTAAATTCACAGTTGAATTCATACACATCTACAATGTTACATCAACCATATAATATGCAGAATCCCACATAAATAAGCAATTTCTTAAGAATTTTTACAATACTATGGGTATCAAAACTATGGGCAAAAACTGCGCATAAACTTGTGGGTCAAAAATCCTACCCATATGAGGACATCACGTTTCCCAATAAATCAAATACAGTTTTGAGGTGTGGAAAGTGTACAATACTTTTCGTGTACAGTCTTCAACATTTCCACACATAAAAATAAGCTCCACCATAACAGTTTTTTTACCAAGTTATGTAAAATTGACAAGAGCATATTTACATTAACTTTGGTATTCTTCTTATATTGGTTGTCTATCTTAAAAGTATGTTTGGTAGTACAATTTGCAGGATTAAAAGGGTCTTAAAAATGCATTAGTTATAGTATATTGTTCATCTGTTTCAGTTGTCCTTCACTAATAGTTCATCATGTAAAGTGTGTATAGAATTGGGCTTCATATTGGTTGAACCTTTTTAATTAAATTATTTTATATAATGTGTACATATCTATAATTTAATTTTACTAATTTGATGTATACATGAATGAGAATTAAATTTTTTTGGTATGAGCACCATGTTTTAAGTCACATAAAAAAGGTTAATATAGTTTATATCTTACACTAATAACACAAAAGAAAGTTCACACAATGATAGAGTAGTATTGGAATTATATATATATATATCCAATTAACATATTTTCAATTTTATTTCACTTTCTTTTAAGAACGGATAGTGTATAATTTGATTATGAATGTAACAAATTATTTTGAACTTTTGGTGATATTAAGTTTCAAATCTTAAATGGAGGTAAATTTTTAGATTGATAAAATGAAATCATTTTTGAAGTATAAATGTAATATTAATCATTTTCAAATAATTTGAGTGGTCATAATCCTAGACATAATAGGTTATAGGAAAGATAGAGTTTATCATAATGCTTTATGATATTAATGATCACTTGATTATGAAGTGTTTGGATGGATGCGGCTAGGATAAGTCACTTAACCATTTCTACACAAGGAGTAGAGTTTAAAGTAGTATCTAGATGTGGTGAAGAAGACTCATAAGGGATGGCCTACATTTTGAAAAAATATCATTGCAAAGGATTAATTTATAAATCACTCACACATTAGATGATACTATTAATCTATATGGATCATAGTCACATATCATATATCCCAATAATTTAAAAATATGAGAAGAATAAATATAAAATTTTGGTATTTAATAGGGCACATAATATGTCACTTCTTCTATTTTTGATTGAAAATTTTTATATAGTCCATTACAGGGAACTTTGATTTAGGATTTTTATCCCGTACATTAGAATTATTTATATTTCCTTAAAATAAATTTAATTCTTATACTTGTGAGATTCATAGGCTCACTTGTACTATAATGATAGTGAAGAATAATCCTATTATGGAAAAAAATCAACTAGTTATTTTAAACCATTTTTCGCACATTTTATTTACCCATTTTGAATGTTTATATGCATTGGCTAGAAACATGGATATAAAAGTTCCCTTAATGAATTTGTATATCCTCTTTACGTAAATCTTGATTTTGACTTCTCGCTTTTGAGAAACTCTGTCTTGAAAAACATATTTCCTTTTCATATATATGTAGTTTGTTTTTTTATAAGTTTTTATTAGTTTTTTTTTATAAGAAAAATAAAATATTAAGTAAGACACTTATACACAAAAAATTGTAATGAAAAACTAATTCCATTGAGCTACTAGTCTCTTTAGCTAATATTATCTATATGGTCCACCGACAAGTTTGAGAAATAATAAATCACAATGTTGGGATGATATCAATATACATAGTCCTAGAATAATCGAGTATTTATATCCATCTACTTATATAGGATAACGAGGAAGCATTTAATAAATTATAGGGTAGTTTTGTAGACCCTAAATTAAGCGCTAAATTTGATGGCCACTTATGCCTATCAAACTATTTTTAAGAGAGAGAAATTTTTAAATACTACCTTTCAAATATGGAAAATAGTGTTATTTTTTATATTATTAATAAAATATATAATATATAGTTATATATATTTAACTATTTTTAATACATATAAATCTATATACGTAATGATGGTGAAAATTAAAACATGAAAGTTATAAGTGATAGTTTTTTTAAATATTTGTAAGTATTTTATGACTAAAATCATGAAAAACATCTAAACGGCTATCAAATGTAACCCGACTTTAGCCAAGGCCTCGATGCATATATATTATATCTAGAAGAGATCCATATCTATAGAAAACTATGTAGCCAAATCTCTCTCTCTCTATATATATATATATATATTAAGCCACCCATGACCATTTGATGTATAGAGAGTGATAAGGTTCAAATCCACATCTAGATTAGTAGAGAGAGAAAATGGGGGAACTATTATATTAGTATTAGAGATGGCATCTAACTCTATATATCCCGTTGAGGAGAAGACATATAGATCTATATATTCTTACCATACATATATCATAATATGAACTATATCCAATTAAGATATTATTTCTATATTTACATATGTATAATTGGGATGACCCTATCTCTCAATCACCATATGGGTTTAGGGGGCAAACCTAACTCATGTATGTATAGGGAGTTATCTAGACACTTATACTCTATATAGTGTGAGGGTGCCTAAGCTATTTTATTTTTTGTTTTACAAATTTTCATGGTTTCTCAAATGTCAAATAAATTGTTGAAAATTTGTGTCACACCGACCTCTTACTTTAAAAACATGGGGTTGGGTGCAAAAATAATATTCAACGTTTAAAAATTTCTATTTGTTAGTGACGAGATGAAATATATAAGGGACACTGGAGAAGAGAATTATAGTAAAATGAAAATAAATGATATCGAGAAGGGAGCGTAAATAGTCAAAAAAACTATTTGCCAATAACAAAAATAAGAGTTAGAAAACATGAGAAAGTAAAAAGAAATCATAGAGGAAAATATACCATTAAAATTCATAAATCGATAAAGAAATGGATCAAAAATAAAGCCTTTAAGGAAAGAAAACACTCCACTAGAAGAACAAGAGTACCTAACAAATCTTATATTAAATAAATGTATATTGTCAATTAAATTTTATTAATTTTGTATGTGATATGCATAAAGTAAAATGTAAATTTACTATTGGAACCACCTTTATATTATAATCAATGAAATACAAAGAGTTACATAGTAAGGGGTGGACGATAGTTTTCATGACCTCAAAATAAATGCACCTAGAGGGAAAAACAACGAACACAACATAGAAAACCAAAAAAGAGCCATGAACGAAATCAAAACAAAGCCATAAGTGTGAATAGAAAGCTCTAAATCAGAAAATATGTAGGCATACGGAGCAACAACACTTTGAGGCAAAGGAAGATTAATTACATTATATAGAAAATAAAATTATGTAAATCGTTCATAAATTTAAAAAGTCTCGGGATAAAGATGTAAACCATATGGTATATAGTGTAAATTTTAGTGTAAATTATTTTAACTCTAGCTTAAATTTTCTAAACCCTAATGTTAATTATTTAAAAACTAGGTTAAATTATCTAAAACATTAGGTAAATTGTGAAAACTAAGGATATTATTGTGTAAACCCTATGTACACTATGTAAATACTAGGAAAATGCGTAAACCATAGGGAATTTATTATTTAAAACCTAGTTAAAATTTTCTAAACCATGGGTAATATTGTGTAAAACCTTTGCTAAATTGGGTAAACCCTAGCGTAAATAGTGTAAATCCTAAGAATCCTTAATATTTAAGATAATTAATATAATTTTTTTGAGGAAACCTTTGACTTCTGATTACAAAAATATAGAATAAATAGATGGTTGGTACTAATTAAGTAAGAGTGTTGAATATGAACAATTAAGTACATATTTATCGCAAGCAAATAAGTAGTTTAAGTTTGAAGCCTTAATTACAAATGAACAAATAAAAAGACTTATTTGATTCGTGATTAATTTTGGACTTGTTTGAATGAAGAATAGATGAAGAGGTGGAGGAAAGTGTCACACGGAAGCTTAGAAAACTATGTGACCACAGGATCTTCCTAGACTCAGGCACCTAGGAAAGGGCATGGGCGCTGGGACACTTCACACTCTCTTTGGGCACATGTGACTCCTCAAAACCTCAAAAAAACCTTTACATAGGATTACGTGATGTTTTTCTATCCTTTTCTTCTTGTCGCTTAGTATGTCGTATGAATTTCGTAGATGTCCCCTATAACCTACAATGAATAATTGACCAAGTAAAACCCAAAACCCTCAAATCCATAGAATATAATAATGCAAATGAGGGTTAAGACTGTCCTCACCTTTCAAAAAAGTGATCTTATAATTGAGCATTATACTACATCTCAAACTGAATGTATTTCTATGTGGGTGTGTGTGCATAATTGTTCCCTAGGTGGTTCTTGTGTTAGTGGTGTTTGATAGTGAGCCAAGAATCTCGATGTAAGAAATGTAAATATATGTCTACATGAAAGAAAGAAATTCACCTTCTATGAATCAGTATGTAGAAAAATGCAATTCCTCGCACTTGTGTGGATGCTAGATGGATGCTTGAGTCCTCTTGATAATGGCCTATGAATGCAACCTTAGGTGGTGATAGCTAATGCTTAGTGTTTGGTCTTTGATTATGGTCACATAAATTTGTATTTATCTAATTCCTTTTCTTCAATTTTGTGATTAACCCCAAAAATTCAAACTACCAAAAATATAACATTCACAAATGGCTAGAAAGGGCCCAAAAGTTGTGAACAAAGTACAAATAGGTCGAGGGCGCCTTGCACTAGCATCCTAGCTGGCACTAATCTCTAAGATGAGAATAGTCTCTAGGATGAGAAATGCCAAAATATGAAAAGACATACTATTATGGAAGGATTATTAGATCAAGAAATATAGCAGAAAGCAAGAAAATATGGCCAAATACATGAGTTAATTAGTACATTTCTTACTTATAAATCATATGAATAGTAGTATGCAATTAGGACTAGATAGATATCCAAAGTGAATGATTTTGAGTCTACACTTGCCCCACTTTATGTTGTTAAGAAAATGATTGCTGACATAAAATAGATAAGATATGCGTACTAATATTCATGTAGATTGATGGAAAAAAGCATGCCTAGAGACAAATAAAAATGTCAAGTGATAAAAATGTGAAGCATGGAAGCTAAAGAAGAGGAAGTGAAAAAGTGATGATTATGACCCTAGGGTGAGAGTGTATGTGTAGATGTTATGTTTATACATGTTATTGGTTTTTATTATAACTTGATGATGTGTGATGATGTGACTACCGATTCCCATTATGATGGAATTGTGAAAGAGAAGAATGAAAATGTAAAATAGTATGCAAAAATATGTAAAAATGCAAAAAAACATGTGGACCTGATCTATCATGATTGAAAACTATAGAAGGGACCATAAATGATGTCGTAGAAGACTAATGTTTTTGGGTGATTTACACGCAAGTTGCATTGTGTGGAAGTTTCTTGGAAGATCTCACACCAAGGAAAGAAGAAATGTAAGGAAAAAGTATGTGTCATCCTCCAACCTTTAACAACTTCTTGAAATGTGATAACCACATAGATGGTGTGTAAGAATATGATCCGGTTTGAATAGTTCAAATCTAACGTGAAAAGTAAAAGTGTGTAATGCATGCGTCTTTGAGTGTTGAAGGATTATATACCTTTTAAGAATTAGTTATGTGAAGTGTTGTAGACTATGTTGAAATAGAAAATGATGTGTAACTTTCCCATGGTAACAGTGCATCCCGAAGGGGTAAGGGGTGCCTAAGCATTATTATCGGGGTTTGGCGTTGGTGATTTTTGTATGCTTTGAGTACCCAAGTTAGGATCTATGTCATTGTTGTGACTAAATTCTTTTTTTTTACCGGGTAATCTTGAACCATGTTGATATATAAATGTAAACTTTTGTGTGGGGTGACTGATTCAGCCAAATGATGTGCCTCCTTCTCAAGGGTGCATGTAATGTGACTCAAGAATATGCGGCCAAAAGGAGAACTGATCATTGTGCTAAAACCGATGCCTCAGACGGGAAGTGAGATTGCTTGGTAGAAATTGTTGATGTATATCAATACACTTGTTGTCATTCGACATCTTGTCCAACTAGTTGGTTATTCTTCTCACTTTGTGAGAATAGGTCATAAGTTGAAAATGTCATATGCTTTGAATAGGTTAATAGGGTTGTGTACATGTGTCATCCACAACAGCTTACACAACACTTGTTTATGCACCGCTTATTTTTGATTTATAAACATGTCGAATCTCCACTATCTTTCTCTCCCGGATTCTCGCTTTGATTCAATTCCTTATTGATTGAGAGAAGAGTTCACGACTCTATTGAAGTGTGATTGTACTCGATGTGCAACGATTTCGAGTTGATCCTCATACTCCAATCTGACATGGTATTTGAGCTTGGGTTTGATAATCGTGCACTCATTTGAATATGGTTGGTTATAGCTACATTTAGAGGCACCGCTAAAACTACATGTTACATCTTCATCTCTAGTTTTCTAATTTATTTTTTAATAGGAAGTGAATTTTTTTAAAGATATTTGCTTTTTTGCAATTTTCTTACTTGTTTTATAGTTTTCTAACCTCTTGGCATCGTTTCCTACTTTTGCACATTTATTTTTAACCCTGCCTCACCTTTCTCCCCATGGTCGAGTTGTGGTTTTATGCGAAGTGAGTTGATCTCTACCTTTTTTATCTTTTCTTTGTTGTCGAGTTGCATTTCTTTTCCTAGCGTGTTTTGGTCCTTGGGTATGTATTTTGCATTCATCGTTCTGTATAAGCCTTGGCTCCTTGACTTCTCTGTCAGGATATTTTTTGGTTAGTGGGATTTTTACTTTACATTTGACCTACCTCTCATTGGCATAGTCGTCTTTGCATTCGTTTTTCTTTGTTTCAGACCGTAGTCTCTTCCCCTCGTCTTGGTTAAGCCTTGTTCTTCTGTATTTGCTTGGGTTGTCTACGTTTTTTCATTTTGCAAATAGGTTTGTCTTTTCTGTGAGCTTTTCTTGGGTCATTGATTTTCTCCTCTCATGGGTGTTTTCCGTACTCTACTCTTCTGTCTGTGACCTGCCCTGCTCTTTCGGCCTCTTTCTTGTGCATGGTTTGTTGAAATGTTGGCTATATACCTTCCTCGTTCTCAGGCTCTTTATCCATTTTTTGTCGTTGGATGGCCGTTTCAAACCCTTTGTTGTGTGTTTAGGCTCTGCCTACTGACTGTAACCTCTAGCTTTTGACCGCCTTCATTTTTTACCTGTTTTGGATTGCATTCGAAGACTATTCAATACGCAGCCTTTTAATTTTTTGTGGTTTAGTTTTTTTAAGCCGTGTTTTTTAAAGGTAAGTGCTTTTAAAGCTTGTTCAATGGTTTAAAGTATGGTCTAATCTCTTTTAGGAAGAGTGGATGTGCAAAAAGGTAAGCCTCTTTATTAGTAAAGTGGGTTCCTTTAATTAAGGGTAGGTTGGATTTTTAAAGCGGTTAGTAGCTTTTTTTAATGTGGGGTGTGTTTCAATTTAAAGTTAGGATCTTTTTATATCATTAAGGCTTTTGATATAAAAGGGGTCGGTTACATTTTAAGGTAAAGTTTTATTTAAGTGGGTTTTTAAATATAAAATGTGAGTGGTTTTATAATCATAAGGGCTTAGTTTTGTCTTATTAGATCTTAATAAAAAAATTTAGATCTAATTTAAATCACTAAAGGCTTTTTTAATAATATTTGATTAGATGTTAGGATATTATAATATTAATAAAAAGGGTGACTAAATTATTTAGTCACTCTTAGGGGATTTTAACATTAAATTGGAATAATTTAATTGAATTTGCTCCATAAATTTAATCTTCTAGTAGTTAAATATTGTTATAAATTAATATTTAGAAGCATTTTTTTCACCTTTTTTGGATTATAGATATACTAAAAATCATTTTTATAGTGTTAATGGACTTTTTTTTTCTATTATTTTGTTTACTTAGTGTGTAATGCTCCTCTTAGTATTCTTTCATCTTCTCGGGAGCCTCTATTGCATCTTGGTAGACATTTGGACTCTTTTTGAGACTTTTCCATTGTAATATATCTTCTTCGCTTACGGGTTAGTGAGCACGTCTACCACAACCTTGCGGTAAGAGAGATTCCTCTCTTTCTTGCTTACGTTTTTGTGTTTTTTTACTTGTTTTGCTATGCATGATTGAGCATATTGTTTTCTCCACACTTGTTTAATATTTTGCTAATTACAAGCCGAGTGACCAACTTTCTCATGTCACACAAACATTGAGGTGTAATAAACTCACTACTTATAAAGTGTTAATCGATCGGGGGGTGTTCATTATTTGTGGTTCTTAACTTTTTTCTATTTTCCTTTGCTCTTTTTTATCTATTATGGATCTTAATTCTATTCATTTTCTTAGCCCATTTAACTATCATGAATTGAAAGATGTCATGCCTCTTACCTTAAGGAAACAAAAAATGTTTCGATAAATATAGGATTGCAAACTGAACCTAAAGAAGATATAGAGAAAGTAAAGTGGTTTGAAAAATGCGATGAAGTGTTTGGATTGTTGTGGCTTTCTATATCACCAAAACTACACATTAATATAAATACTTTCAAATCTCCCAAGGAAGTATGGGATGTCTTGGATTAAGTTTTTTTGAAACATGATGAAATAAAAGGGAATGAACTCGAAAATGAGTTGATCACTTGTGCTAGCATTTTGACACTATCCAACACTTTTTCACAAAACTCAATTCTCTAAGATTACAACTGAAAAAATTATGGAATTGATAAGGACTCACAACTCATACTTTCTGCTCATGAAAAATTTGGTTAAGATAATTAAATTTTTGTCTTTATCTTCCATTTTACAAGAAAGGCACTAGGCACAAGTTTGACTATACCCTCCTTTGATGAGATTGTTGTTGATTTGATGAGAGAATGGGATAACATAATTCAGATGGGTACTCTTAGATCCAAAAGAGAAGAAGCAAAATAATAAGGATTATGAGATTAAAAATGACAAATCCTTCACAAAATAAAACTTTTCCACTTCCTCTTTTAGTTCAAAAAATCCTAAAGAATGAATCAAATGTGGGTACTGTAGTGGTAGATATGAAGAAGAATTTTTTTAAGAAGAATAATGGCGTACTCATGACTCTTCTTGAGAAGAATGACATAGGAGTTCCCAATTCTCTAGAGCCATCTTCATCATCAAATCACAAAATTTGTAAGGAAAAAAATAATGGAAATGGGAAAGTGAAATAAAAATAAAAAGAATTAACTATAGAACGAACAAAATCAAGAGCTTTAGTTGCAGTTGTATCACCTACTCCTACATGGGTGATTGATTCAGTGCATCTTGTCATATGGACTTATTTGACATGCATTTTTATTCCTTAGAGCCATGTGATATGTCTTCTATTCGGCTTGGGAACAACACTTTTACATCAGTTTTTTGCAGAGGGTCTGTTGAAGTGAATGGTGACACTTTCAACAATGTGCTTGGTGTTCCTTCACTATCAAATAATCTCCTTTTAGTATATCAAATCACTCACCTTAGTCAAGGAATGGGAGTTTATTTCACTCATGATTCTATTTATGTTAGGGAGCTTCATATAGTGATATTTTTTCCATTGGTACAGATTGATCATCACTCTTGACTTTAATCTTTTTCTCACTTTTTTCCTCTTTTAGATTCTTCATTACATTCACCTGGACTTGATGATATTTCTGATCTCACTTATGATGGTGATGACTTATCTTCTATCTTGGTCAATTTCCATAGTTATAAAGACCCACCCTTGCCACTGTTGGTGCTCAATTTAATCTTTCCCTATCTATTCAAAACTTCTTAGTGCACATGGTTTGAAATTTTTCCATCTCCTGTATGGATGCGTAAAACTCTTTGCCTTCACCAAGATGTCATTTTTCAGTCCTTTCCTTTGGTCGTGGATCACTTTGAGTCTGGTTTTGCTTACAATTTCTCTATCCATGAGAAATAATTTGTAATTTGGGCATGAATTCGGGGTTTCCCCTTCTATTTTTCCACAGTCATGTTTTCCCTGTCAATTTTTTTCCCAACATCTATGGAAACATGGTCCTTTCTAATTAGATGCGGCCCAACAGGTCTTTTTGGTGAAACTTTTCACTTTTGTCACATTTGTAAAAATACCAAATTGGCCCTACGGCCCCGATAGTATCTAATTGGTTATTCAAAAATATGAAGCGGCAGGGAAAAAGTATTACTTTGACCCCGAAGAAGGACATGTGGTAGTTTTTCAAGTTACAAGCGGGAGGCAGGTCACCAAATGATTTTGCAGATTTTTACCTTTTTATACGAAGGAGAAAAGTTATTGAATGATCCACAACTCTGTCGGGTCCCGCATCAAGAGTTAAAAGTAGAGAGGCAGTCACCAGGAATTTTGAGACTCTCACGCCTCGCTTCGACTAAATTCTTGTCCACATGGAGGGCTTGGGCTTATTTGAAAATTTACCTCTTGGTTTGACCTTTACATTGCACTAGGACACACACGGAGGCTTCCGTTGGCCCCGCAGTACTTAGAATTTTCAATGGCCGAGAAGGCTTTCTCGAACCCCGGGCATGTGGTACCTTCCACTCATCCTTATAATTTTTCAAAAAATTGTTGGGCCTAGATAGGTGGTGACCTTGCGCTTGTTTGGGGTCTTTGCTTTTGGTCACCATATCAAAAGTGTGTTGGTGAGACATGTGGAGGTTTCCTCTAGCTCCTTTTATGCTAGGACTTTTTCAATGGATGAGGTCACATGGAGAGCTTGCGCTCATTTGAGGTCCCGCCTTTAGACTCCATCTTCAAAGTTGAGTTGAATAGACACGTGGAAGCTTCTGCTAGATCTTCCCATACTCTGAATTTTTAGCAACGGATACAACTCTCTAGAGTTCGGAACATGTGGAGGGCCCGCGCTCATTTGGGAACTTGCCTCTGGACTTCACCTTTGCGGCTTCACCGATGAAACACATGGAGGCTTCTACTCGACTCCTCTTTACACTTGGGTGACTTAGAATCGTAGCACACGAATGTAGGAATCCATGCGAGGGAAATCATTTCTCAAGGTGTATTCTCGAGGGTGAAAATGATTGCTTGTCAGATCTAACCATATGGAGCCACCTGAAAATGATTAAAAAGGGGATTTATCACATGACAGAATGAAATAATGATTAAGAATATTATAAAAAATTATGATATGGCATCCCAGTCATAGTTGAGGGTCTAAGAAACATGATCAGTTCATGATTTATCCACCTGGCAGCTTTGGGTGTAAATTTGTTAAACATCACTTTCTAAGACAAATTTGTAATAAGTAAAGGATTCCTCGAATATTATTCTTTTTGGGGGAATTTATGATAAGTGAGTGAGTGAATTGTATAAATACAATGAAAATACTCTTGAAAAAGTTCGTGTTAATTTTTATGAGAAAATTTGAGAAATCCCATCTTCTTGAGAGACCATCTAAGAAACCTATTAATCTCTTGTGTTTTAGATTTTATCACGTCAAGATGGTTGCAAGTGTACAACCATTAACAAGCTCTAAGATTGTTCAAGAAAATTTCCCTTGCTGATGAATCTAATAAATATCGAATTAATTTATGTTGATCTTGGACAAAATTGTGTCTTCTTTTATTTCAGAATGTCTTTCAAATAGTTTTTATTGTTCCTATTGCAATATTATATTAAACTCTCTTCGAATCACAAAATATCTTGTCTATGTGTTAATATTTTGGTAATTGTAATTTCATTATGAGAAGATATTTCATTAGATAATGAAATAAACAATTTAAAATCATTTTACTATCATTATGTTGATAAAGATTGTTTGTAAGCCTATGAGTGTATCTTAGGCATGATGAACTAGGGGTTGTTAATTTTTAATTTAGTCTTTAGCTTGAGCCTTCATGTTGAATTCTTAAAGATTGTGTGAAACCATGCAGATCTGGGCCTCCATTGATGCACACCTTCTAGTTGAAGGAATATTTTGGCTATTCTGAAGCATTATGTTTGTTAGTTTTCCAATTGTTGTAAAGGTTCTCAAAGATCTAGTGAAATCAACTTCATCTTGCTTAATTCCCCCCAAAATTTCAAATAACCATGAATCCTACCTGAAGTACCCATGTTTGTGTTGTGTATCCACAAATGAACAAATTCTACTGCCAAAATATACAGAAGCAAGTAGGTTTTAAGTGTCTTTAGTAACCCGAACCTTGTTTCAGAAAATATCTCCATTCTTTAAAATTAACAACTCGATAGAGTTAAATTGTGGTTTATTGATCATATTTTCTCAAGGTTCCCTTGCAAATTGTGAAAAGAAGGATCTCTTGATAACCTTCACCAACAGAGGTTACAAAATGGGTCCTCTCACCCTGGTTGAATGGTACAACCTAAAGTAGTGACCGATAGATCAAAACCTTTTATATGGTGCTATCCATTTCTCCAATACTCGAGTGACAAAGAGCCAGCAATCCCTTCCCTGGCTACAAAATGACTTATGATTTGTCTCATGTCGTGAGTATATTGTTAAATGTGTGATACTACTTGGCTTCCAAGGGAGAATCAATTTAGACACCAACACCATTTTTAGCACCACTTCCGAGGAGTATTTGAACAAAAGTGTACACATATCAACCTGGGTAACATTTCTTACATGATCTAAGTACAAATACGTTGTTTAAATGTCATCCTGTGTTGATATTTGTAAGAATTGTGTGAAGTTACAAGTTCTGTGTGCAATATTTCTAGTTTCTAGTGGTTATTGCACTAAATTTATATCATCAGTGATAAATACTTGTAAAGGAAGGTCAAATCTACTAAGCTTTGCAAGAATTAAGTGTTGATAGATATTTGACAAGTCATTTATAGTGCATTTGCACAACTAAGGTGAAAATCCTTAGTGGCGACTCCATGTTGATTTAAATTTTGATAAATACCAGTGCCTTAACCTGTATTAAGTGAAATATGTCACTAATATTTACAAAGCTGGAAGGAAGAAGATCTTTCTTCACTAAATACCCTACCAAAAAGTTGTTTCTAGAACTGGGAAAGAAAAATTCAGAAGGAAAAAGAGTCTGGAAAATAGTTGGAGATCAAGAATCAAGAAAAGAGTTATCCATTGTGAAAAGTGATCAACCTGTGGTTGAGGATTACCATTCTTCTTGGAGTGATTCTCAATCGGTAATTTTTGTATAGATCTAAATTCTCCAACTGGAGATGGGCCTTCATTTTTTCCCATAAGTGTGCTTCTCATTATGTCCCCGTATTTTCCAAAGTTGATAGGTTTTTCCATGACACGATTTTTAAAGGAAATTCATTTTGAAAATTATACTCCTATGTTCCAAATACCCCTTGTCCCTCATCATTTTGTATCTCTTGTAAGATCACCTCCTCAAAACAATATGGCCCACCCCACCTAGACCTCCTTTTATTGTGAATACTTTTGGTCCTATAAATTTTAGAGGTATGGCTAGATATCCAAATATAGTGCCACAAGATGTTAGAAATAGATTTCCTAAATTTCAAGGGAATAATGTTATCACTGGCAATCAACATTTAAAACTTTTTGTCAATATGATGGAAGAATTTGAGATTGAATTTGAGGATGTGTATATAAAATTGTTTATTCATACTCTTGAGGAGGATGCACATGACTGGTATAAGTATTTTCTAGATAACTCAATAGATTCATGGAAAGAAATGAAAAATGCTTTTAGATTGCAATATGGGGATAAGACAGATCCCAAGTTTCTTTTTTTTGAATTTGAGAATATTAAGAAGAATCCTAATGAATCTATTCATGACTTCAATACTAGGTTCAATAAGACCTTGAATAGGATACCTGTAATCCTGAGGCCAAGTGATGTTTCTTGTTTAATAAAATATTTTGATGCTTTTGATAAAAAGGTTACCTATTATTTAAGGGACAAAAACCTAGGAACTTTGAGGTAAGCCTTCACCATGGCTTTGCAGATTGAAAACAATATCAAAGCAGTTAGTAAGCCTCCTAAGAGGGAAGGTATCAAGCTAATCAATCCAGAGAAGCCTCGGTCGAGTAATTCCATGGATATAGAAGATGTTGTATAAACATTGGCTGAAGATGTTAAGGAAATATCCTATAAACTTGCAAGAGCGAGAGAAGGGGATTGGACAAGGTTCCCAAGGTCAAAGCACAAACTATAAGGTCAAGAAATATTTGTAAATCATCCTAGAGGTGATCATAGATCAGATGACAGGGGTAAAGGGCTAGTGGGATCAGGAAGAAGACAACCCCAACCCTGGGAAAATAGATTAGTGCCTAATCCTTTAGCTACCAGAGTTACTACTGTGGAAGAGCTCCATGATATGGAGTGGTGTGATAGATATTTCTTGCCCCATTCTCTATGTGATGAAGACACGAAGTTGAGGAGACCGATGATGGTGAGATAAATGATGATGCATGCATGATGGATTGCTCTGCAAGTTCACAAAAGGGAGCAACCTCAACCGAATTAATACGTGCTTAACATGCGATTTTTCTGTATTACATTCACCGAGTATTTCCTCTTCCTCCCACTCATACTTTTGAAATTGATATGGTACAATCTTTTGAGTTTCCTAATAATGATTTTGAGTACTTAAGGGCATTAATGATTAAAAATTATGATGGAGGAATTCCTTCAAGAGGACAAACAATTGTTAATGAATGCAGTAGTTTCCCAAGAAAAATAATATAATATAAGAAGAAAAGTTGTTAAAGTGGCAGGGCCTCAATTCAAACTAAGAATTCTAGTACTTAGTAATATCCCTAAGGAAACTCCTAAAAAATATGCATCTGGCAAAGGCCTTGTTTCCCCAAATAAAACTTGTGTTCCTCCCCATGCTTAGATAATGAACACTCCCATATTATCAAATGAAGTTGTGAGTCTCCCTTCTAACATTGCCTTACCAAAATATGTTCCTTGTGACATAGCCCAAATATTGAGTCATGTCAAGGTCATTGTTCCATTTTTGAATTACTTAGAATCCTTGAGCATAGGAAAAGAGCATTCAAATATTTGGGATTTAAAGAAGAAAAGGTTACCCAGGCTAAAAATGTGAACAATGTAGAGGTTCCTCCTGCCATTGTAGGATTAGAAAAACCACAAGCATTAGAGGAAGCGGGGGAAATACCTAAGATTTATTTGGGAACTTCTTTGGTTGAGTCTCAGCTAAATTTGGATCCATTTTTCACTACTTTGATTATTAAAGATAGGTTGTTACATAACTACATGTTTGACTCAGGAGCTTCATGTAATGTAATGCCTCTTGATGTCATGAATGAGTTGAATATGAAAGTAACAACTTATGGGAAATGTAATACTATGGATTCAAGAGAGGTGTTAGTAGTTGGATCTGTCAAAGGCTTAGTAGTGTAATTGGAAGCTTATTCAGGCAAGTGCTTAACTTTCAATGTAGTAATTATTGATTTTCCTACTAAGTGGGGAATGCTATTATCTAGCAAGTGGGTAGCTAGTGTGGGTGGAAGAGTGCAAATGGACATGTCTTATGCAGCCATACCAATTGATGGCAGCCTTGTGAAGTTATATGGTGAAAAGAAAATGTTACATCTCATTGAGGACCCTAACAATGCTTCTTATGAAGTATTGTACACAGATGTTGATGTTGATAACTTTGTGGGATATGCTGATTATAAGGAGCATAAAATTGATGAGTGCAAGTATCCTGAGAAGGTTGGTTCTCCTTGGAATTTAATGTTTGATGGAGCATGTTCTAGATCTGGTAATGGTGTTGGTATTGTCTTGATATCTCCAAGCCAAGAGGAGTTTAATTTTTCTTTTAAACTCAATTTTGAGTGCACAAACAATATTGCTTGAGTATGAAGCACTTGCTCTTGGGTCTAAGGATTGCATGGAAATATGGTATTAGAGACATTTTTGTTAAAGGAGATTCAGAGTTGATAGTCAAACAAGTCAGAAAGTTGTATGCTACAAAGAATCAAATAATGAAACAATATAAGCATGCAGTTTGGGACTTCATTGAAATGTTTGACTCTTTCAATATAATACATCATGATAGGAGCTATAATACTATAGTAGACAAATTTTTAGTATTGTGATTAAAGTTTTCAAATTATACAATGTCTCCCTATTCTGAATATGATGTTGAAATATTGACCAGGCCATCTGTCCCTGACAATATCAAGCACTAGCAGGTATTTGAAGATGATGCTCAGGTCCAAAGGTTTTTGCAAAATAAAGGATAATTTTCCAATCAAAGTATAGAATGGGAACCAATGGTTTGTGCAACTAAAGGAAAGGAGACTTTATTTGGTAATGAAATTATTCAATTGAAGACTAATACTATTCTCAGAGGGTTTGTTGCACTAGAATCAAATTTTGATAATGTTGATTGCATTGTTAACAAACACATGTCATCCTTGAGAGATGTTGAAGAATATGACCTGGGCACAAAGGATAAACCTAGGATAATATGGCTAGGCAACAACTTGAATAGAGAAGAAAAGTAGTCATATGTCTAATTGCTAAAAAAGTACCAGGACTGCTTGGCTTGGTCATATTCAGAACTAAAAGCATATAGGGAAGACCTTTTTCAACATGAAATACCCATGGAAGCTAATGCCAAGCCATTCAGAAAAGACAAAGACCAATTAATCCCCTCCTTTCCTCAAAAATGCAAGAAGAATTGAAAAAGTTAAGGGATGGAGGAATTATACACCTCATGGGTAGAAAATCTGGTACTTGTTAGAAAGAAGAATGGGGACATAAGGTTGTGTGTGGAATTTAGAAACTTAAATAAGGCATCAATCAAGGATAATTATCCCTTTCCAAATATGGATAACATGTTGCAGTTAGTTACAGGTTCAAAATTGTTATCTACTTTGGATGGTTTTTCTGGGTATAACCAGGTAGTTGTGAAGCAATCAGAAAGAATCAAAACTACTTTCACTACCCCATGGGGTACTTATGTGTATGTAAGGATGTCATTTTTCCTAATGAATGCTGGAGCTACTTTTCAAAGAGCAATGGATGTAGCATTCTCAGGATATATAAATGACTTCATTGTTTTGTATCAGGATGATGTGACAATTTTCTCCAGAAGAGAAGTGATCACCTACAACATTTAGAAAAGATGTTGATAAGATGTAGGGAATATGGTATATCACTTGAATCCTAAGAAATGCCATTTTGGGGTTCAAAAGGAAAAGTTGCTTGGACATATAGTGTCAAAAGAAGGAGTCATGATTGATCCTGAGAGAGTGGAAGCCATTAGCAAAGTTATTATCCCAAGAACCAAAAAGGAAATTCAATCCTTTTTTGGGCATATAAATTTTATTAGGAGTTTATTTCCAAATTTGCATAATTTACTATCCCAATCACTAATATGTTGAAGAAGGATCAAAGTATCAAATGGGAAGAAGAAGTTATTTAAGCCTTAACTAGGATTAAGGAATCATTGAAGAATGCCCCTTTTTTAGGAGCTCCTGATTATAGAAAGGATTTCCAAGCGTTTAACTTTGCTTCATAGAATACCATTGCATCTGTCCCGTTACAAAAGGATGATGAAGGAGTTGAAAGGCCGATTGCTTTCTTTAGTAAATCACCACAAGGGGTAGAACTGAAGTATACTATCATGGAGAAATAGGCTTTTTCTTTGTTCAGAGCCACAAAAATCTTCAGGACCTATATCTTGAGTTCTTAATTCATTTCTTATGTTCCCCATACCATGGTTAATGATATCCTATTAGAGATGGAAATTTCAAGAAAAATATGCTGATGGGTAAATAAGTTGCAAGAATATGACATGGATATCGAAACTACAAAATTAGTTTGAGGTCTGGGTCTAGCAAAGATTATGGCAGAGAGAAACCTACAAAAAGTTGATGTAAATGAAGTTGAAGAAGAAAGGTTGAATATCCTTGAAAATTTGATAAATTCTTAATGGTACAAGGATATTATTTTTTATCTCAAACATCTACAAAGTGCCCTGATTATTTAAGTAAGAATTGAAAAAGATAAATTAAGTTAGCCTCCTAGAAATACATCATCACTGATTATGGGTTAGCTTGGAAGAACCTTGAGGGAGTTCTTTTGAAATGTATCACTAAAGATGAAGCCCCAAAAATAATTGATGATTTCCAAGGAGGATTTTGTGGGGGGAATTTTGCAGGGAGAGTAACAACCCATAAGATCTTAAGGGTTGGTTACTAGTGGCCAACTATTTTCAAGGATACAACTTTGTTGGTTAGAAAATGTGAGAGTTGTCAATGTTTTTCAGGGAGGTCAAAATCTTCAAGATCCCTCCCGTTGCAGCCTATATCAACTGAAGCCCCTTTTAAGCAATGGGGGATGGACTTCATTGGGGAGATTTATGATTCTTCAAGTGCAGGCCATAAGTGGATATTAGTGGCCACAAATTACTTCACCAAGTGGGTGGAGGAAATCCCCACCAAGAAGGAAACCCACCAAATTGTCATGGATTTCATTCTGAATTATATCATTTACAGATTTGGAGTACCTGCCAAAATAGTTGCTTTGATAATGCCATGAGATTTTGAGCTAAACCTTTGGTGGCTATGTGTCAAGAATATGGGATCAATTTAATGTATGCATCAAATTATAATCCCCAAGGTAATGGACAGAAGAATCGAGCAACAAAAATTTATTGAAAATAATCAGAAGAACCTTGGAAGTAAACAAACGAAAGTGGGGTGAGCAGTTGAAATTTGTTGTTTGGGCTGATAGAATCATTGTTAAAAGAGCTATTGGAAAAATTCCATTTGAGTTGGTGTATGGAACTCAAGCTCTACTTCCCCTGTGTATGCAAATATCATCTTATAAATTTATTCAACAATTGGAGGCCCAGAGGGTCACCCTATGATGCTTGTATTAATAAAATTATTTAATTAGATGAAGACAAAAGAGAATACCATCAAAGACATGTGAAGTTTAGGGAGAAATTAAAGAAATTGTTTGATAAAAAGGTAACTCCAAGAGTTTTCAGTGTGGGAGATCTTGTGCTATTGTGGAATAACAGACACGAGGATAAGGGAAAGCATGGAAAGTTTGACACATTTGGATTGAGAGCACACTTTTTTCCTAAAGGACTTAGATGGGGAATTTCTTGAGTTACCTATTAATGGCAGGCACTTGAAACATTTCCTTGACTGATTTCTTTGAATCAAGGCATGCATCATTGTAAAGTGTACAATCTTTTTTTTTTTTTGCTCTATTTTCATGTTTTTCTGTTTCATTTTTCTTGGAGCTTGTTGACCAGTTTTTGTTGGTTTCTCAGTTTGTCTTGGGGGATTTTGTTATTGTCTTTATACTCTGCAAGCTTTTTTTGAGTTTGTTGCTCAATTACAACTCGGACATCGGGTAACACTTTGAAAATACGTCGTGAGGCAATTTTATTAAAAAAATTACCACTTTTTTATTTTTGACTCACAAAAGACTTTATGGTTTGAATAACCATACAACACAAAATGACAATGAATCTTGACACTTCAATAACCAACTATGAGGTGATAACTTACAATGATTCAATACAAACCATCACTTTTGACAATAACTTACAAATGATACTAACAATAAGACTATTTAGATTAACGATACTTATTAGGACAAAAATAGGATTTCTTTAAAAAGACTCTAAAACAACATAGACAAAGTTTGACATTTAAAAAAATGAGATAGTTATGAAAGTTTGTTTCTAATCCCAAAAGAATGAACTTTGTAACAAAACAAATACTAACAAACCTAATCAATGACCATAAGAAAGAAAGCTACTATAAAAACTATTTGAACTTATGTTAAGAGAACAAGACTATAGACACAAAAAATACAACTAAACAAAGATAAAATGGTTAGCCATGTGGCAAAACTGTGGGCAAACAAGTCGATGGAGAATCAAGAGAAACTAGGGCTCGAGTTTTCTGCCAAGGAGCTAGGATAAGTGAGGTTTGGGTCGCCAGGATTGACACATGGGAGAAAAACACAAGAACTCACCAATCCAAGAGTCCAATTCGCTATTAGGAGGTGAGCTCAACAATGGAACTATTTTATTTGTGATGAATATATCCTTGACTGCAAGATGTATGGATCAAGACCAGGCAAGAAAAATGCATTGGCTAATATGTTGATAACATAGAATTTGAATCGGTATTTTTCCTTAATGTTGTCACCACGTTCATAATAGAGACTTCTTTGAGGCACGAGTTATTTGCAAAAACAATAGGAGCGATGTTGACCTCAATGATTCCCGCCACCAATGCACCAAAAAAAAAATATTGAAACTTTTGATGTGCGATTTTGATATGATATTACAGCTGTGAATCCACAAATGACTATTGGGTCACAGACAGAGAGACCAATTCAGCCTGAATGTGCATCATCGATCATGTATTGACTGTTAATGACAATGATAAGAATGAAAATCATAATAGTGAAGCACGAACACTGTAGAATAGGACAGAGCATGCCAACCATTGCACACATAAGTCTTAATGTTTGCAAATCCCTTGACACAGACCCAAGATTCTCAATGTAATATTGACTCGAGCGATGAGTCATTCAATGCAATGCATGTGAACACTCAATGCAATGCATGTGAACACTTTGCAATGTATACATTCTGGAAGGCAATGTAAATAGACTAAAACTGACATAAAATACAATGGATGTGCTCTCTCTTAGAATACCTTCTCAAATAAGTGCTCATCTACAGCGACCAAAGAATAAATCTATGCCCCTTCGCTATAATTATAACTATTCTAGAAACATCACTACACGGAACTACAAATAAGTGTCTCCTCCATTCATCTGAGCAACTCAACAATAATGCAGCTACCCATTGATTCTTTAAAGTCCATTACCCAGAGGAAAGAGTAATGCTCTGATACCAAATCTAAAAACTGGTACAAAGTTTCAGAAAAATAAACAATAATGTAAATCTTCTTTGTATATCTCTATTCCGAAACATACAAATATATAGGAAATATACTTCCTAAATAATAGGAAGTAGCTATAACAACTCACTAACTTACGTGAGTTGTTTCTAACACACTAACCAAATATAATTGTTATTGTTGTTTTATATAACAACTAATAACAATTTACTAACACATACTTACAACATAATAATTACTTCACGTAATTATTATTTACTAATGGAGCACTAATATATTATATTTCCTAACACTTGAAACATTTCCCGACTGATTTCTCCGAATCAAGGCATGCATCATTATACAATACACAATCTATTGTTTTTGCTATGTTTTCATGTTTTTCTATTTCAGTTTTTCCTGGTCCCTAGTGACTAGTTTTTGTTGGTTTCTTAACTCATCTTGGGGGATTTGGTTATTGTATTTCTACTCTTTAATCTTGTTTTTGACTTTGTTGCCCAATGGATTTTTGGCACATGGTCCGGTCTGTTGTTCTTGTGGAACTCGCGGGGAGTGCCCATCCCCAAGTTGGAGCCGATGTTGGTGCTCAATTTAATCTCACCCCGTCTGCTCAAAACTTATCGTCCACACCATTTGAAATTTTACCGTCTCCCTGTATGGATGTGTGAAACTCTTTTCCTTCACCAGGATGCCATTTTTAAGTCCTTACCCTTGGTCGTGGATGAATTTTAGTTTGGGTTTTTCTTATAGTTTCTCTTTCCATGAGAAAGAATTTGTAATTCGGGTGTGAATTCGGGGTTTATCCTTCCTTCCATTTTTCCATAGTCATGTTTTCCATGTCAAATTTTGTCCCAACATCCATAGAAACGTGGTCCTTTATGATTGGATGTAGCCTGGCAGGTCTTTTTGGTGAAACTTTTCACTTTTGTCCATATTGTAGAGCACGGACCACAGGTCTTCAAAGTGGAGAGATTGATCAGTTCATGTCTAGTGGGATTGATACAATGAGATGAAAACTACATGGGAGGATGCCACACCTCTGAGAGCATAGTTCTTATAGTTGTTCCAATGAATTCCAAGAGGAAGTCAAGTCTAAAGGGAGGGGATGCGGTACTATCCAATTCTCTTTGAAAGTTATATTAATATGATTGTGCTTATTAGGGATTAGAGTTATTGACATTGATAGATGGAGAGTACTATATTTGATTAGTTATTTGATAGAAAATATTGATGTTTAGAATTATGTGATTCACATAATGGATTATATGCATGTTTTGACATATCAAAATTTGATGATCTTCGATTTCTCTTGTAATAACATATGTGTGTGTGTGTGTGTGTGTGTGTGTGTTGCTAGATGATTTAGTTGATTTCGTGATCTTATTACTAGTTGATAAATTGATAAAATTGAAATAATTTAAATTGTGAACAATTGGTGAATTATTTTTTTAGGGATGGTTTAGTTATGATAATTGATGATATGTATATGCATGTGTTTTACTATTTTGATGTCGTTAATATGGCCACCAAAATTTAGAAAGGTATTGTTTTGACTTTTGCAGGTATTCGCAACATAATAAACCAAAGGGGGATAGGAGACCAACAGTGAAGGAATTTAGGGTATTGGAAATAGGTCACCTTGGAAACTTGTGTGTATGCTTGATGTTTTGATGTTAGATTGTTAGGAGGTATCCATTTAGGGTGACCTCAAAAGAAACCTTGGTAAAATTTTGACTTTATCTTGTTGATTTTATTTAATTATGAGTTATTTTATTTTATTAGTATGTGGAGTCACTTTTATTATTTTTATTTAGCACTCCTCTTAAGTTAGTTAAAATTGTTTAGATAGTGCTAACTAGGATGTGAAAAAGGGGTGGAAATAATTTTGAGTTGGTAGCCTTGGTGTGTGTTGGATTGGAAAGAATTTAATTTGTTTTGGAGTAGTGTGTACTCAATCATACAAGTGAAATTCGGATTTAGACTTTCTAGGCAATTTTAGAGACTTGTGTGACAAGTGAAGCTTGTTCCACACCTTTTAAATTCACCCACCCACTAGGCCTATTTTGTGAGAGGCTTATTTCAGGTCCTATTTTTTGTTTTAATGGTTAAAAACATAAATTAATTGCAATTTTCTTACAAGAGTATTTATTTTTATCCTTTCGGGGTGTGGGTTTGGGTTGAGTGTGTAAGAGTGTGGTCATTCCCTCAACCACAAATTTATTATGCTTGGGGTTTGGGTTTTACCTTGGTGATATGGAATGGAGAATAAATGATGTGGAATCATACATGGAGCCACATCAACTTTGTTTCCTTCTTTTCTATTTATTCCAATTTGTGTGAGGATTTGGGGGTTACTTGTTTTGTTTTTGGTCTCTCACTTTTGGAGGTGCTTGTTTTTTGGAGTGCTTGTTAGAGTTAATGATAGCTTGGGATTGCTTGGGATTGGAGAGTTTGGAACTTTCTTTTGGAGTGGAATTCTTGCAATGGAAAGGTAGGGTCTTCACCTTGGTTTCTTTTACTACTTTGGTTGCTTATGTTTTGAACAAATTTTTTATTGCATGTGTGTTATTGGGTAGTAGAATGGAATTGGGATGTGTATGAGAAAGTGAAATGGGGATAAATTTTTTTGGGAGGCATAAGAGTTTCTATTGGGTATTTAGAAGGAAGTTGGGTCAGGGCATCCCACCTTGTGCTTATCTTGTTGTTTTGTTCATTTTGGGAGGCATAAGAGATATTTTTCTTGTAAGGAGGAATAAGTGTTTTGGGGCTTGATTGATTTTGGAGTATTTTGAGGTGGGCACAAAAACCCTTGGGAGGAACAAGTAAAATCCCCATGTCTATTTCTCTTCTTGGCTTGAGTTTAGAGCCATTGTTTTGGGAAACTTATATGTGTGGAAGTGTATGTTTTGTGAGTAATCTTATTGTGTGAATGTTGGTTTTAATGTAAATGTGGAAGCCTTGTTTTGTTTCCATGGTTGTCAAATACTCCATATTGTTTCATTGTTGGGGCTCGGGGCCAATGAGGAAGAAGGCTTCACTTCCTCATTGGATTATTGGTTGGGTGGAGAGTGTTGCCTACTCCCCATTTTGGTTGTTGTGTTTGATCTTGGGAAGAAGGTGGAGCTCAAATGATGAATGTTTTCTTGTAGCATTTGGAGAAAAGAATCAAGAACCCTCTTGTAAAGATTTTACCATGTTGTCTCCATTTTGCATGGAGGGCTTGTAAACTCAAATTTTAAAAGTAAAGCTCTTAGTTGTTTTGTTTATCAAAATTTTGATATTAGTTCTCATTGTAAATGAAATTATAAGCTTGAAAATTACTTCCTTGCTTGTTGGAAGGAGATACCGTTATCCCAATTTTTCCCCACAGTAAAATTGATCAAACATGACCCCGTACATGAGATAATCGAAGGGTCATCTCGATTGCCATCCCACATTTTAAATAAAATAGTCAGTCATAGGTGGGACTCTATAATGGACGAGAAGGGTAGGCGAAGGATCAAGAAACGTCAAAGTAGGCTAGAGCCTTGCGGGAGGAAAATGGGAAAAGGCTCAAAGTTTTAGACTTAGCTGCATACGATTCAACTCAAGGCCAAACAATAGACTCGCGAAAGGTACCACATGTCATCCCGATGAAATTCCAAAAGGTGCATCCAAAATAGGGCCTCCAAATGAGTGCCATCTCTTCACGTGGTCGATCGTAAATGGTTGAATCGATGTTGAAAATTCTAAGGCCAACGGAAAGAGCCACATGCCTCAATGGCGTAACCACGGCACAAGACCCAAAAGGTGGTCCATAAACAAGCACGCATCTTCCACATGTACAGAGAACCCGACATATTCACTCCTAAATAAGAAGAAGGGACCAAACAAAAACTCGAAGAAAGAGGAACATGCCCAAATAGACTTAGTATGGAAGGAATAGGCGAAAGCCTCCATGTGTCTCATCGGCGCAACACCAAGGATGGGTCTAAAGAGTGGGTCTCTAAATGAATGCAAGGATCCCACATGTCCCAGTCCAAAAAGGGAAAGATTCATCGATTGGTAATTTCAAATGAGTGGAAGGAGCCATGTGTCATATTGGTGTGATTTTAAAAGTGAGATCCCAAGTTGGAGACTCTAACTAGCGCCATCTCTCCACGTAGTCAGGGACCAAGAAAGGGACAGAGTCGGCCATAAAATCGATAAGTATAAAGAACTGCTGGAAGTCTCCACATGTCCCATCGAAGAAATTTAGAGGTGTGACCCAAAAGGGAGTTCCTAAATGAGCACCAACCCACTACATGTCCCTAATCCGAAAAGGTAAGGTTAGCTGTTGAAAATTCCAAGCTTGGGACATGCCGAAGAAAAGAGTCATGCATCAACTCAGTGAAAATTTACAAGTGAGATCGAAAAGTAGGTCCCAAATGCACACCGAGCCTCCACGTGTCTAGGGTCAGACATATGGCCCCGCCAAACAAAAGGGACTTAGCCAAAACATAAAGAAATAGAGAAAAGCCGCGGAAGGAGACATGTGTCTCTTCGACGCTATTTCAAGAGGAAAATCCAAAGGCGGTCCCCAAACATGCACCAGCTCACCACATGCCTCATCCTCACAACTTTAAAGGTAAAATTTGGGGCGCTTTTCAAATGAGTGTGAAGCCTCCACATGTCTCGGGTCAAGCACATTGTCTCGCCTGACAAGAGGGGCTTAGAAATAAGACAAAGGAAATTGAGCAAGCTCGTAAAAGCCGTCACGTGTTAGCTCAACATAATTTCAATAAAAAAATGAAGGGGATTAATCTTCAACATGTGCAGTCTTTGCTACATGGGCCTTACATGAGATGGACTCTTTTAAGTATTATGGGCTTGCAACCCTAATTCTTAGACATACATATCTTTTGATTGGAATTTCAGATTTGAGCAAGAGAAGAACTTTTGGAAAGGTCTCAACCTCCTCTACGCCATGGAATATTGAAACTCTAATTTTGAGAAGGTTAGGTGGATAATAAATAGGAAAACATATTTCATGCCATTAATGTATGATACGGTTGCTTAAAAAACAAGATACGATTTTTATTTGATCCGCCTCGCTTCCTTCTCCAACATGCCAAAGCAGACATGGGAACATGAATTGATAGATCGTAGGTGGACTTGCATGGCATTAATTGTTGGTGGTTGATATTTAAGAGCAGAATGTATTTTTTCTTCTTTCTCTCTTTCCTCGACATTCTATATATTGTAACACTTCTCATTTTAGAAGGGCAGACATTCTGTGTGTGAGGAAACTGAGTAAAATTTGTTTCCCAACTCCATTTGAGTTGTAAGCCTTATCCTAAAATTTCCAAGTGGATTTTATGCTTCTGAGCATCTATGTAATGGTCTGTGCAGCTCATAGAGCAAAAAAATCATGTTTTTGTGGTGTTCTTTAACCCTTTCTCATGTTTTGTTGTTTCTCTGTGCCTCTCCATTTCATGTTTGTTTCCTGTGCATGTATTTCATGTTTACTTGTGTAAGATTTTATGCTTCATGGAGTTGCGATGGTGGATTTGGATCTGGTTCTATGTCACTTTTTTCCCTATATCATCCTCCCTCAGTAGAGTATCTCGCCACTTCCTTTTTTGGTGTATCACCGCTTAGTGTAGGCTCTCTTTCACTCTTTCTCTCTCTCCCTGTCTCCTTGGAAGGTTAGATTAGGTTTAAATAGTTTTTCTTACACTGGAGTAGCTTGTGGTAGGTAGTTTAGGAATTAGGAACCAACCTTCTCTAGAGAACAATCTCAAGTCCGCAAGTCCCACAACTTGAGAGATGGTCCAATGTTATGCAATCACACCGAATTCCCTAGCCGAGATCCGAGGCCCTTAAAAGGTGTTTTTATTTTTCACTAACAAGTTTGGCACACCCGGTGGGACAGGTCTGAATAACCTTACCAATTCACTTCATCATGTTCGATGTGCTATTGGTGAAGATTACAGCCTATGAAGGCACTTTCAGGCACATATGGCGACTCCATCTCGTCAATAACACACTCTCTGAAGTTGGAGACCTTATCCCATCCATTTTAATCCATTATTCCTTCCACATCCTTTAGTTTCTTCCATCCCATGAAGTTGTACAATCATGATTTCATTTCCATCTTTGAATTCACACTTGCAAAAGAAGTAGTACAGCCCACCTCCAATGTATTTCTCAACTCCTCTCGATCAAAATTATTATCACATTTAGAACCATTATGCTTACCCATATGAGCAGTTCCAAAACTAGTTTGGCAATGGAGTTTATCAAGAATAAGGGTATGTATATAATGATAACAACTACATGGAAAATTTTGATCTGCTAGAGAAGATTCAAGGGATGGAGGCACACATGGTACAATCAAGGGAAAAAATGTAGATGAAAGCATTAAGAATTGGCTATAGAACACCTTGTCCATGGTTCAGCCCTATACCAAGACATTACGGCCCTCGGGAGAAGCTTGAGTACATGTTTTGAAATACTACCTCAATTTGCATAGTGGATTGAGGATATTGAGGCATATGAGCAAAGTGTGAGACAACCTTGTCAATGGGTAAGTCAGTCACCAGCTCCTTGTCCTTCATTTTCTCTTTCTCAAGCTTTATTATTTCAACATTACCAAGAATCAAGCCCCTCACTTGCTACCCAAAATGTTGTTTTCCCTTCTCCATCTCCTAATCTTCCATGTCATCTTAATTCTTTTGCCCTTTTCCCTTCCAAGCAATCATTTCCTCCAAACAAACAAGAAGTTGCACTTCCCTCTCGACCAAAAACAATAGTAAAACTGGTTGAATTCCAGCCTACCACTCCTCTTGCCTTCCCAATTCCATGTAGTAGTAAGTACAACAAGTTGGGGGACAAAAAGGGGTCATAAGTGGACGTCATATTGCAAATAACAACATAATATCAACTTTTAGGGATTATTAGCAATGCATACACTCAAAATTAGAAAAACATATATGAATCAATCGTAGTAGCGAGAATCTAGTTTCTAAAATACTATTTTTTTTAAAAAAAGGACAAGTTGAGATATATTAAACAATCAAAATTCAATGACTTGTTTTTTTTTTTTTTTAAAATTCCTATAAGATTGTAGTCCTTTTTCCCGCGATTTGGATGACCAAAAATTAATATATATTTCTTTCCTTTAGTGAGAAGTTAGACGTCATTGTCTATCTTTGGATAGATTTTATTTTGTATTTGTTTTAGCAATATTTTAATTTTTATGATTTTTTCTATGAAAGTGGTCTGAAAACATAAAGAAAATAGAGCACTTTCCATTTGTCCCCGATAACTTCATCAAAAATATTGAAATCAAATAATTTTTTTTTGAACATTTATATAATTTCATCACGGTTGGGATGGAATAAGTTTTTTTCACAATCGACAAGTGAAATAAAATTTATAGTCTTAAACGTAGACATAAACATTAATGGGAAAAAGTGTCTTAAAGACCTACTATTAATAAAAAGTTATATAATGATATTTATCCTATTCTAATCACTTTAAAATCAATATTTCTACAAAGCTAATAGTCTTCCCTATTCGATGGTACCATTTTTATGACATATTTTTGAATTTTTGGCATGGTTCAAGTCTACGGAAGAGTAAATTTGATGTTTTGTTGTTTTTGATGTAAAATTCAGGATTTGATGTCCACTTAATTGTCCCCCAACTTGCTACACTTACCCGTAGGGAAGAGATTCCAAATACCATCGAAAGAATTATTGAATATTTTTTTCTTTCATTTGAAGGGCCTAATTTTATTCATGAATCCATGAAGGAAGAAGAACAATCAGCTCCAAGTCCAATTAAAGAGGAGCATATGGAGGTGACCAAGACAAATTCAGAGGGGCTGAATCATGAGCCAGTTGCACAAGAGATTACAGATCCCTCTCCCATTCAACCTCTCCAAAATTTTGATTTTTTGGAAGATTTTGAACTCGTAGCTTCATATGGTGAAAATAATGAAGATTTTAAAATCACCATGCAAGAGGGAGAGACTTTGTTACAAAGCAGATAGTGAAGAGTTTGATTTCCTATCAAACTTAAAATAATGTTTTGATAAGGAGGAGCTAGTTAAAACTATAATCTTTTCTTCCCCATCATTCATCCTTCAACCACAAGAACCTGATGCTATGGAAGAGAACATGTAAGCACCTCCTAAAGTTTGTAACATGCCTCTTGAATCAAAGTTAGAAGATTTTTATCTTCCAAAAGCCACACCTGCTGTATAGATGAAGGAAAAGAGAAAGAGGATCTCATCATCTCTCTCGCACCATCCACCTAGGAAGGTTTGTAGGAATACTCGATCCGTGGAGTTTAAATTTAGAAACTTGGGCACATTCAAAGAACTAGACCATGTTCTATCAAGTAATTGGCTTCATTGGAGCTAAGGGAGAAGCCAAAACCAGTCATGCTTACTCCTGAGCATGAGGATGAGCTTCAAAGTACCAAGGATCAACTACAATGCCTCTTAAATCCAAATACGAGCAACTAAAATAGGTATTTTTCCTGTTTCTAGTTGACACCTTGATGATTTGGGTGGAGGATCAACTTAACGTCAATTTTCACTCCTCCAAAGCCATATTCAGTGAAAAATAATTTGCATGGATACCAATTGTAAGGAGGAAGATATTTCTCCTTTCCTATGGCGGGATTTGTTTAAGATTTTCTTTGTTAGGGTCGGTGTCGGACTAGGAGTAGATTTTTTCTTTCGTTAGAAGAAGTGCTTTTGCACACTCTTCATGTTCCACTTAGAGAATGTATGATTTTCGTTTTGTGCATAGTCGTGTTGTGGTGTTTTGTTTCTCATGCGCAGTCCATTAAGGGATCAGATTTTTGCTTACCTAATATAATCCACACTAAATGGATGCTTCAAGCCCAATAATCATTTCATCTAGTAGGCAGATGTCCCCGTGAGTCTCTAAACTATTATCCCATTTTTTCCCCCAGAGTAAAATTGATCAAACACGACCCTGCACAGGAGATATTCAAAGGGGCGGCTCAGTATTGCGAGCCCACATTTCAAATCCAGTAGTTAGGTCACTAGTGGGACTCTACAATGGAGGAGAAACATCGGTGAAGGATCAAGCAATGTCAAAGGAAACTAGAGGCTCGCAACAAGAAAATTGGGAAAGGTTCAAAGTTTTCAGACTAAGCTACATACGAGTTGACTCAGGGCAAAAAAAAAAACTCACCGAAGGTGCCATGTGTCATTCCAGCACAATTCCAAAAGGCACATCCAGAACAAGGCCTCCAAATGAGTGCCATCCCTCCACGTGGTCAGAGCCTCAAAAGGTTAAATCAACTGTTGAAGAGTCTAAGGCCAATGGAAAGATCCACATACCTCAATGACGTAACTTCAGAAGGAAAGGACCCAAAATGTGGTCCCCAAACAAGCACGCAGCTTCCACGTGTCCGAACCCAACTTGGTTGCTCCTAAATAAGTGGAAGGGATCCAACCAAAATGGAGAAAGAGGAGAGGGCCCAAATCAACTTAGTATGGAAGGAATAAAAGGAATCCTCCACGTGTCTCATCATTGCAACACTAAGGCCGAGTCCAAAGAGTGGGTCCCTAAATAAGTGTAAGGCTCCCACGTGTCCTTGGTGTAAAAAGGGATAGAGTTAGCCATTGGAAAGTCCAAACAAGTGGAAGGAGCCATGTGTCAAAGACGACGTAATTTTAAAAGTGAGAGCCCAAGGTGGAGACTCAAACTAGCGCCATCTCTCCATGTAGTCAAAGAACGAGAAAGGGACAGAGCTGGCCATAAAATTGGCTAAGTATAAAGAACCAATGGAAGTCTCCATGTGTCCCATCAGTGTAGATTCAAAAGTGAGATCCAAAAGCGGGTCCTAAACACGTGTTGAGCCTCCACGCGTCCGTGGTTAGACATATGGCCCCGAAATAAAAGGGAGTTAGCCAAAACAAAAAGATATAGAAAAAATCTATGAAAGGATCCACGTTTCTCTTCGGTGCTATTTCAATAGGTGACTCCAAATACAGCTCTCCAAAATTGCACCACTTGCTACGTGCCCTCATCTACATAACTTTAAAGGTAAAATTTGGGGCGCTTTAAAATGAGCGTGAAGCCTCCATGTGTCTCGAGTCGGGAACAGTGTCTCTCCCAACAAGAGGGGCTTAGAAAAAGACAAAGGAAACTGAGCAAGCCCATGAAGCTGCCACATGTCAATTTGACACAATTTCAAGAGAAAAAGAAAGGGGTTAAGTCTTCAACATGTATGGGGATGCCACATGGGCCTTACACGGATTGACTCTTTTAAGTATTGTGGGCTCATGACACGATCTTTAGATGACCATATATTTTGAGTGGAATCTCAGATTTGAGAAAGAGAAGACTTTTCGATAGGTCTCGACCTCCTCTACGCCATGGAATCCTAAAAATCTAATTTTGAGAAGGTTAGGTTGGTAAAAAATAATAAAATGTCTTTTATGCCATTAATGTATGATCTGATTACTTCAACAACTAGATCATATTTTGGTTTGATCTATCTTGCTTCCTTCTCCAACACACAAAACATACATGGGAACAAAAATTGATAGATTGTAGGCATACTTGTAGGGCATAAATTATTGTTGGTCTAGCTTTCAGAGAAGAATATGATTTTTCTTCTCTCTCACCTCGACCTTCTATATATTGTAACCACTTCTCATTTGAGAAGGGGAGACATTCTGGGATTTGGGGAAACTTTGTAAAATTTGTTTCCCAACTCCATTTGAGTTGTAAGCCTTCTCATACGCCGACGAGTGGATTTTATGTTTTTAAGCATCCATGTAATTATCTCATACATCTCATGAGCAATAAAATAATGTTTTTGTGGTGTTCTTCAACCCTTTATCATGTTTTTGTTGCTCTGTGTGCCTCTCCATTTCATGTTTTTTCATGTAAATGTATTTCACATTTATAGGTGTACGATGTCATACTTGGTGGAGTTGCGATCATGGATATGGATCTCGGTGCATGTCGCTTTTCTCGACCTCCCTCATCTCCTTTTCCCCTATTTCATCCTCCCTCAGCAGAGTATCTTGACACTTCCTTTTCTGGTGTATCACTACTTAGTGTAGCCTCTCTTTCACTCTTTCTCTCTCTCCCAGTCTCCTTAGAAGGTTAGATTAGGTTTAGATAGTTTTTCCCGCCTGGAGTAGCTTGTGGCGGGTAGTTTAGAAGTAAGACCCAACCTTCTCTAGAGGACCATCTCAAGTTTTCAAGTAGCACAAATTGAGAGATGGTCCAATGTTATGGAATCACACCGAATTCCTCACCCAGTTTGAGGCCATTCGAGGGGGATGTGATTTTGCACTAACAAAGACTATTAAATAGTAGGACTGCTACAAGTTCCTTGAAACATTGTGTGTTGTTTGGGTGGAGTAAAAATATCTAAATGGGATTTAAATGAAAATAAATTTACTTTCAATTTATTTTTTTCATTACCTTAAAGATGTGTGATGTTCATTTTTAAAATATTGGAAAATATTGTTATAAATTATTTGTGTAAAATGGTTGAAACTTGAATTTTGTGATTAAAGAAATAGTTATTCATATTGTATTACATGAAAGGCATATGGTAGTAAAATAAACTATAGTTGTTCATTTTTTTATTTTTGTATGATTTATTTTATGAATAACACTAATACTAATAAATATTAATAGAGTATATATATATATATATATATATATATATATATATATATATATATATATATACATAAAACATTTATAAAAAAGGAATAAATGACCAACTAATATTCATTGTTTGACTCGCTTAGGGCACATGGCCTTGGGATTGTGTAGAGCTTAGGAAAAGGGGATGAGGGTGGGGTTAGAGACACCCCCAACATTTCAATATAAAATTCCACCATTATGGTGGACAATACATTTAAAAACAAATAAACTTTACCCCCAAATAAATCAAAACTTTGCCACTTGTTTTTGCGGTCGTAGAAAATTGGGGTTTTGGCCTTAGCTTCAAACGTGATATATATATCAAAAATTTACCACTTGGACAATACATTTAAAAACAAATAAACTTTACCCCCAAATAAATCAAAAATTTGCCACTTGTTTTTGCGGTCGTAGAAAATTGGGGTTTTGGCCTTAGCTTCAAACGTGATTATATATATATATATATATGTACACTTATATATATAAACATGTATGCATGTGTCTGTGCTTGTCTACATATCCTTATAATCCAAGTGTATATACACCAATCCAACCATTTATTTAAAATGGGGGAAAATGCACATATGCCCAGTGGGGAAAATGCAAAAAAAGAATAATGTAACAAATAATGAAACAATTTACAAACCCTATAACAGGTATAGATTCAATATAAAAAGAGAAGAATAATGTTTATCTCTTAATGAGCTTGATATTCCTATCATGGCCTCCATTCCTTTCTCCTCTAAACCTGAAAAAAAAAAGAAAATGAACCCCTAAGTCAAATGAAATGAAAACTAGTCTTTCATAATCATGCTTAGGGTTAGTTGGATCCCTATATCCAAGGGCTCCAAATGAATCCATCTAATGGATGAGATTCATCCTTACAAAAAGTAGGTGAGAAGTGGGTGAGAATAATTTTTAAAATATAAGGCATGGGTAGTTTCTAATTGAGGCCACCCAAGTGGTGTAGGGGTAAATTTTCTTAGCTAAACCTAATGTTTAATTGGATACTCTTTTAAAATAAAATCCTTGACCCCTTGTTTTTAGTGGAATAAAACTTTACTATTTTATAACTTGGCCAAATTATTTTTGGAATTGATTTGATTGTGTACATTCAGGATTAAATTAAATTGTATTAAACTCAAGAGGAGGGAAGCCTAAGCCTTGCCATAAAATGATTAAATTATTAAAAATGGTATTGAGTGACTTTATTAAATTAAGTAAGAAGGAAAATAAAGGGATTGTGGACCCAATCAGAATTAAGAAATATTAATTAAATGTAAATTAAAATGATAAGGTGTTGACTAAGAATTAATCCAACGTTGCGAATGGGTTTTATTAAAAAAACTAATCCGTAATTTTCCTAATATATTCTTTGGTTGTCTTGGGTTTTCTGTAGGTAAAATTGTGTGTGCTTTGCACTTGGTATAAGAGTCATGGGTTCAAAGCTTAGACCCCGAGCACACTTGGAAAAATGAAACATAAACAAATAAACCTATCGTAAATCCAAACCTAAAACACCTAACCTTTCTTGATATTTTGTTAAATGTAGAAAACTGAAACAAAAATTTAGATTATTATAAACTAACTCTTGCCTTGGTTTGTGCAATAGGTGTGGACCAGATGAGGGGTTCCTACATGTGGACCTAGACCTACCACCCCCAGATTAGGTTGTAGTGGCTATTTTTCCTCAGATATTATAGACACTACAGATGTTAATGTTGTTATACACAAAATATCTTTAGGAGGGAAACCTAGTAGATAGGATGAATATCCATTAGTAGAGCCTTGTGCATCTCCACAACACAATTATGAGAATAGGGTAGAGAAATTCCACATGGAATCAGCAAGAGTGGATTCACCTTAGAGGGGACATGGAGATAGGGTTTCAACACACGAGAGAAGATTTTGAGCCCTAGGCTAAGAGATCAGCATGCAAAGAGACCTAAGGGTTGGCAGAGTCATCAGCTATAGATCATATAAAGGAGATTATGAAGCTACACATGTCTCATTATTCTTTCCTTACAGGAGGTTTTCAGTAAGAGGCTTGGTTAGCTAGCTTCAGTGGGTACTTAAAGATTTTCCCATGTACTAGCAACACGAAGGCTCATTTTGTGATTCATATTATGAGGGATTAAATAGGTGTCTGGTGGAGGACTGAGGAGTAAAAGCTCCATGTAGAATTAGAGACATTCACTTGAGAGATCTTCAAGGAGTGGTTCAGGAGTAGATACCTATCCAATAGGTTTATTCAGTAGAGGATAGATTAGTTCCATGATAGTAGCAGAGTATGAGATTCAATTTATGAACTTGCTTTAGTATGTCGACTACATGTAGGGTGAGTAGGTCAGGATTCATAGGTTCATCAGGGGCATAAAATTGGATTTGGGAGGTGTTATACACATTCATTGTCTACAGACCTTAGCTTAGGTCATTTAGAATGCCTACATTGTAGAGGAGACTAGGGGGAAGACTCAACAGGTGAGAGATAGAGTATAAATCCAAATCCAAAGATGCGAAATAACAGGTCAAGGGGGTCAACTCCTCCTCCTCGGGGTAGACATGGTTTTGCACAGTCTTCATTTAGGCCACCTCAACATCCACCTCAAAGAAACAACAATAGACTCATCTACCATTCATACCTCCACAAATATTTGACACTCAGAGGGGATGGATCATGGGGCCTTCCCTTATGGGTTCCATTAGGACACAAAGTGCTCTAAGAGCTTAATTAGTAGGATCTCGTCATTCATGACCACAACAATTCATAGCAAGATCATCATGATCCATGACATAGATAACTACGAGAATGCTGGAGTTACATCTCATTATAGGGGACTAGATAGTTTCTATGGATGTGGTGTTCTTTGAAATCATTGGAGAGAGTTCCCATAGAACCCTCATAACAAGGGTAAGACACCAATTTTAGAGTGTATAGTTGGCCACATGGGATGTAACCATTGGATCTATGCGACGATCAAGAACTACCGGAGTAAAGCATCATGGCACAGTGATTGAGACCACAAGTATCATTGGTTGTATTCCTACCTCGATTTTGTTTGATTCTAGCTCATCTAATTATTTTATTTCACCATCTTTGATAAAGCGTTGTAGAGCTGGTTGTAGTTAGAAAGAGCCTTAGTTGGGATGTCGTGATGGATTCTAGAGAAAATATCTCTATAAAGTCTTTATTTAAGGAGTGCATAGTGGACATGGGACCCTTCAACATTGCCTTGGATCTTCGTATCCTTCCTTTGGGTTCGTATGGAGTTATCTTGGGCATGGATTGGTTATCTGCACAAAGAGCTAGAGTTGATTGTTACCATAAGATTATATCATATATAAACTATTTGGGAGTGGAGTTAGGATACCCATCTCCATTTGCACTACTTCCGCTATGTAGCTGGATCAATGTACATGAAGAGGTTGTAAGTTGTATGATATTATAGTTAGTGATAGGTCGGAGGATGGGGCTAGTGGACCTTTGCTTGATGATCACCCCATATTGTAAGAGTTTTCTTTTGTTTTTCTTAGCAAGATGCCAGTGATGCCTTCTCCATGTGAGATATACTTTCACATTGGCTTTGTTTCAGAGCAAAACCTATCTCACATGCTCCTTATAGAATGACAACACACGAGCTTTATGATCTCAAGTTACAGCTAGAGGTTCTTCTCGAGAAAGGCCTAAACCATCCTATTGTATCCTCTTGTGGTACACCAATGATTTTTATGAAGAAGAAGGATGGATCCTTGTGATTGTGTATGGACTATCATCAGTTGAACAAAGTAATGATCAATAATTGTTACCACCTTCCTCGTATCAATGATTTGTTTGATCAGATGAAGGGGGCTATAATGTTCTCTAAGATTGATATTAATTAAGGCTACTATTAGTTTAGGATTACATAGGTAGATATTCGTAGGACATCTTTCCATATGAGATATGGCAACTATGAGTTCATAGTTGTGCCATTCAGTTTGAAAAATGCCCCTACAGTGTTCATGATTTTGATGAACTCGGGTATTCAATAATTTTATAGACTAATTTTTCCTCGTATTCCTTGATGAAATTTTGATATTTTCTTGTACACATGAGGAACATGAGGAGAACCTTCATCAAGTTCTACATTTCCTTTGTGAGCAATAGTTTTATGGGAACCTAGAGAAGTGTGCATTCTTTCAGTCAGAGGCATAGTATTTGGGTCACATACATTTTGGGGAAGGTATCACAATCGATCCTTCCAAGATTAGAGCCATTATTAATTGGCCAACACCCACTAGTGTGACCGAGGTGTGCAATTTCATGGGTTTCACAGAGTACTATAGAGGATTTGTTTAGGAATTTTCTCAAGTTGTGTATCCCATCAATTCCCTTCAGCGGAAAGTGAAGAAGTTTATTTGGTCTGATAGATGTGAGAAGGCATTTAGGAAACTGAAGGAATTTCCTATGACAACACCTATTCTTGTAGTGTAAAATCCTCAAGGAGAGTTCTTCATTTGCACTGATGCTTCTTTTTAGGACTAGGATGTGTATTGATGTAGGAGGGCCACGTTGTAGCCTTTGAGTTTCACAAACTCAAGGATTAAAATCTCAATTATCGACTCATGGCATTGAGCTTATAGTGGTTGAGTATGCCTTGGTTCTATAGAGGAATTTCCTTTTAGGTAGGAGATTCATTCTTAAGACTGATTATTTGATTCTTGGTCATGTATTCACATAACCCAATCTCAACGTTCATTAGCGACATTGAATGGAGTTGATATTTGAGTATGACATGGATATAAATCATGTGAAGGGGAAGGAAAATGTAGTTGTAGACACTCTGAGAATATGAATACACTTGGTTATAGATTCTTAAGTGCGTACAAATTTATGGACTAGGATTTTATAGTAGCTTTCACATGATAGTATCTACACTTGCAGCTAGATCAGAGATTGAGTCTCATAGACCCCTTAAGGGGAAGTTTGATGGATTCTCATTAGAGGCAAATGGTCTTCTCAGACATAAAGTTTAGATCTATGTACCTAGAGACTACATTTTGAGATAGGATATCTTGGAAGAGGCTCATTGTGCACCTTATTCAACCCATTTAGGGGTGAAGAAGATGCATGCCACCTTGAGACAGATATACCATTGGAGAGGTCTAGGAATAGATGTAGCTCAATTTTTTTCGTGTTGTTTAGTGTCTCATAAGGTAAAGGTTGAGCATCAACATCTAGCTAGCCTTCGATATCCCCATGCCATACTGGAGTGGAAATGGGACACCATTTCCATGGATTTCATTGTAGGGCTACTTACGTCAAGATACCACCACGATGCGATCATGGTCACGGTGGATAGATTGATGAAATGTGGCCCATTTCTCTCTAGTAAATACCACCTACACAACTCTTGCGGTGGCATGAGTATATCTTGATGGGATTATTAGACTTCATGGGATTGTGTGGAAGATCGTTTGTGATTGTGATCCCTTGTAGGCTTATAACTTTTGGACTACCATGCACCATGCTCTCGGGACGAAGATCAAATTTAGTAAAACTTATCACCCCGAGGTAGATACACATACGAGAGAGGGTGAATTAGATATTGGAGGACATGCTTAGGATGTATTTCATGAACCATCAGTTGAGGTGGGAGGAGTACTTGTATTTAGTGGAGTTTTTCTATAATAACATTTTTCATAGTTTGATTGGCATGGATCCTTTTCAAATATTTTATGGTAGGGAGTGTAGGACACCACTTAGTTGGGACATATTGGAGGAAAAGGTTTCTCTTGTGTCGATTTACTTCACGATATGAAAAAGCAAGTTTTCATGATCCGTAAAATATTTTAGGAGACTCGGGAATGAAAAAAGAAATATGCGAGATCAGGTGTAGGATAGATCATAGTTTTGAGGTGGGCACAAAGGTATTTGTTTGTTTCATGCCTCATAAGATCCATATACATTACAAAAAGGTTCTAAGCTTGCCTAGGTTTGTGGGCCCCTTTGAGATCTTGGAGTGTAATGGTCCTTTGGCCTTTCATCTAGCATTGCCACCCAGCTTGTCTCGCATCCATGATGTATTTCTTATTTCCGTATTTAGGAGGAACATTGTAGATCCTTCTCATGTGTTAGATTGGGCCTCATTATAGGTGCAAGATCAAGGGAAAGTGATGGTGGATCCCATCCATATTTTAGAGTGCAGGACCCTAGGCCTTCAAGATAGAGAGATTGATTAGGTTCGTGTCCAGGTGAGATTGATATGATGAGATGAAAACTACATGGGAGGATGCCACACCTTTGAGAGCACATTTCTTATACTTGTTCCAGTGAATCCCAAGAGGAAGTCAAGTCTAAGCGAGAGGAGGATGCAAAGTGTCCACTTCTCTTTCAAAGTTATATTATTATGATTGTGCTTATTAGGTATTAGAGTTATTGACATTGATAAATAGAGAGTACTATATTTGATTAGTTATTTAGTTATTTGATAGACAATATGGATGTTTAGAATTATGACATGATTCACAGGATGGATTATATGCATGTTTTGACATATCAAAATTTGATGATCTTCGATTTCTCTTTGTACTAACATGTGTATTTGATATCCGTGGGGTCCGAGGAATATGTAAATCTAAAATGATCCTTATTTTGTTTTGATCCACCTGAATTCCTTTTTTTTTAAATATGGTGTCCTAATACAATCCCCACATCCACCATCATCAAACACTTTTCATCACTAAGAGACAGGTTGTGTTGTTCACATCTTGTTAACAATCTATCCATATTTCTTGAAACATCTTCAAATTTATCTCCATGTACGGTGAAGTCATACATATATACCTCAACACAATCATTTGTTAGATTAACAAATATTGCAAGTATAACTCTTTGAAAGTTACGGGAGCATTGCATAAACCAAATGCTAACAACCTATAGGCAAAGGTTCCCCATGGACATGTAAATGTAGTTCTTTCCGATCTTCAAAGCAGCAACTTTGATATGATTGTATCCACTAAAGTCATCCAACAAAGAAAAATATTGTTTACCTGAAAGGTTATCTAGGACTTCATTTATGAATGGTAAGGGAAAATAATCTCTCATTGTGGCTTTGTTCAGTTCCCTATATTCAACACATATTCTCCATTTCCCGTTATTTTTGGGAACAATTACAAGAGGAGATACCCACTGACTATCTGAGATAGGGTAGATAAAACCTACTTGTAATAGTTTTTCAATTTCTTATTTGACTATATCCCTTAAGGTGGGTTAATCCTTCTTTGAGGCTACCTAACTAGTTTAATGTTTTCAGTATAGATGTGATGAGTGTAGATACTTGGGTGAATTCCCTTCATGTCTTTGTAATCCCAAGAAAAAGATTTAGTATGATTTTTTAGAACATCAAACAATTTAGCTTCTTCATCATCCTTCAACCAACTGTTAATGTTTAAAGTTTTACCTGGTTGAATTTCAACATGCTTGGTTCCAATATGTGATGAACTGATTTGTGGGAAGGGTTTCATTAAATTATTTAATGGACATGCATGTGGTAACAACATATGGTATGTAGCAACATCTCCAAAAGTTTCGGAGACAAAATACCCGAAAAAGGACAATAATGAGAATTATGATACTAATCTCTTTGCAGACAAACTCTTCATCACCGATACTTTCTAGAAATTATTCCCCACTCCTTGATGTACTTGAAACTAAAGCTACTTTGAATCATCCTCTCCCCATGATAAATCTCATTCCTTCAGAGTGAAATTATTTTCAATAAAAGAGAACTGCTATTGTCTTGGTTCCGGAACTAAATGTGGTTGTTCCGTAACTATAGCCATAGGTTCCAAAACTATAGCCATAGGTTCCAGAGCTATAGTTACGGTTCTCATCTAATGGTGGATTAATCATCTCTTCTACTTCTCTTATATGATCCTGTAATGTGATCATAGCCAAAGAAGAAAAATTTTCTTATTAGTTTCAGGAGAATCAACCCATAATTGTTCATGATTGTCAGTAAAAGGTCGTGCAGTAGGATATAATGAATTTTTTTTAGAGTTCTTACCATTCGAGATTGTCATATCACCGACTTATAATCTATTAAAGCAACAACCGTAGCTAACCATGGTCTACTCGAAAATAATGGGATAACCCAATGTTTTATCTTTTGGGTCATGTAGTATAAGGAAGTCACCTGGATATTCCCATGACTCCACCATAACCACCATGTCTTCAATAATTCCTTCTGGTTTTGCTACAGACTGGTCTACCATCTATAATATGGTATTAGTAGGTTATATACCCGTTAATGGTAATGTTTTCAAAGTATCCACTATCATTACATTGATAGTCACTCCCAAATCTACCAAAACATTATGTATATCCTTATTTCCTATAGAGACAAAAATAACAGGACTTCCAGGATCTCCGTATTTGGGAAGTAAAAGTTTTCTTGCTAATAAATCAGCAAGTTTCCCATCTACTTTGATAGTCTTCGTGTACTATTTCTTCCTTCCAGGATTTTTCAGACATAAAATTTTGATTAATTTGTTCAATTCTAGAATGTCTTTAATTGCTTGTAATAGTGGTATTTCAATATTCAATTTCCTTAGTTCATGTACCAATTCAGACTCCTTGATTTCTATAGCTTCTTTAAATCTCTCTAGAAATGGAGTCTCAGTAGTGTTGTTATCTGGCTCCTTTTCTTTTCTTTCTATATCCTCTTTTGGAACATAAGTACAACGAATTTTATTTTCTTCATCATTTGAATGATTATAAGGGGCGGAATGTTAATGATTTTCCCGTGATCTAGTTTGAATATCCTTATAATCCATAACATGTGAATCAAGTGATTTTTCTGGATTTGTTCCATAAATAGGAGTTGTTTTTTTATTTCTTGGATTTTCTACTAGTTGTGCGGTATTTGCATTTGGAATACATTCTCGCTTTGTGAATTTTATGTAAAAGATCCCATGATGTCTTGTTGATTCCAATTTGGATATGTTCTTCCTTGAGAATAATTACTAGGATTCCACCTAGGTTGTGACCAAGCATAATGATTTCCTTGACTAGCCCCTGGTTGTTGATGTGCTTAAGCATAACAAGCTTGATTTTCCCAATCTTGAGGGTTCCAAGTTGGTTGATGTACCCAAAGTGGTTGTCCCCAACTTTGTGGTACTAACTGAGCAGCCCATGGCATCGTCCATTGATTAGAACTCATCTTTGCATAATGTGCCCTTGGTTAGGTTATCTATGACCAAAATTCAATTCTTCTATTGTAGATGAGGCACTTTGGTTTGTTTCAGCCAATTCTTAATAACAGGAAGTAAAGAACAAACATCAATATCATGTTCTTTAGATTCACGCATTTAAGACACATCTTTATTTTATCCAAAGAACAGTCTCTTAGTGCATGCTTCTTCCTTCTTTTAGGAAAATACATAGCCAATGGTTCATTTTAGGAATTTTCTTTAGCTTGTAATCCATCCATAGTAGGGGTTAATTGCACTAAAATGTCTTTTTAAATTTTACTTGACTCATCCATTAGTTTTTTCATATATCGTGATTCAAACTTTTAACTAATTTTCCTTTTCTAGGTCCACCCCTCGTTCTAGAATAACTTCTACAAATATCTTTAATTCCATTCATTCTTATCTCCGATCAATGTCTCCACCTCCTATCAAGTTAAGGGATTTTGTATATTCGTCATCCAAACCTTTACAAAAATGGTTTTACTTAACTCCTCTTGAAGGACAAATCCACATCTTTTGCTCATAAAGAGGAATTTGTCTAAATATTCTTCTATATTTTCATCTTCCTCCTCCTTGATTTTGAATAATTATTCCTCCTATTTCTCCCTCTACAATAATCCCGGTATTTATCTAAGAAGGCGGTCTCCATTCGTTCCCAAGTGCTAATAGAGTTGGATGGTAATCCCATGAACCACCTCATTGTTGCATCCTTCAGAGTAGATGGAAACAACATGAGTTTTTAATTATCTATTTTATAATCATAGGTTTGACATAGTACTTTTAACTCAAATAGAATTTGGTCGGGATCTTCATATGACATCCCTCTAAATGTGGGTAAATGTACATGTGAGATATTTTTCATTGATGTATCATCATCTCCCAATTGGATTGGATAGGTAAAGGTCCTATCAGGTACTCTCTCAGCTTCTCGTGCCATTTTAAAAATATTTTCTAAATTTTCCTCCCAATTAATGTGGTAAGCGGTATGCCTTGGGGAAGGTGAAAAATCAAGAGTAGGAGGTTGACTACTCAATTGAGAATCAAAAATCACCCTAAATGGATCTTGAGTAATAATCCTTCTCCTGAAGTTCTACTTCCTTCAGGTGACTAATCTAAGAATTCCAAAGGTGGCAATTTTGTTTCTTGTATGACAGGGGATGATGGTGCCTCCAATTCTTGATCAATTTCCTTACTTTGACTAGAGGATGTTATGAATTCTTATGAAGATGTTTTTGGGAGGAATCTACCCTATGAGTCTCTTGGTCTACTCATATATTTTATGATATAGTAGGGAAGATCCTTCAACTACTAGATGTATGATTTGTTGCTCTTGCTAACACTTAATTAGAAAGTTCCAACTAGTGTTCCCGGAAACGGATCCAAAAATGATGGGTGTCATTATTCCCTTCATTTAATTAAATTCTTGTTGATGTTATATCAAACCAGAGTGTTTGTAAAGATATATGCAACAAGAGTAATCTTATCAATCTAGTAGTCGAATGTAGTTATTTTTTTATTTTATGGGGGATCATTTCAATGTCTTAAGGACTTCTTCGTAAAACCTTATTTAAATCATACCATAAAAATTGCTAAAAGTAAACACATTGTTCATAATGGAAACAAACACACTTGCTTTTGAAATAAAAACACTCAATTTAGAATGCTTGAACACAATTACAAGAAATATAAGAATCTATCTAAACACCTGCAGGAACAAGTATACAATAGAGTTTAACCGGAAGAATTAAAAAATACAAAATTAACATATCTAAGCTATTTGCTGAAGAAATATAAATACCAAAAAAAAATCCTCATCCTTAGGGAGTTGGCCCTTACTTCTCCTCAAATTAGGATTTAACAACTCTTAATTCTCTTAAATAAGAATGTCTATTTTATTGATAAAACATTCGTGAGTACAAAACATACTGGGATCCGAGTACTTCGTCTATATTTCTCTTCTCTATTCTATTTCTATTTCATATCATATTCTATCTATCATATATCTATCTACTACATGTCTACTTTTATAAACATTTTACAATCATAGATGTCTCAATGATTCTGAGGAAATCGAATCATGCCCAGAATAGATACTGAGTCAGATTGTGGCTGATCATATAGCTGTAAGATAACTATCCCTAGATCTCTGTTTAGAAATATTTTCATCCTTTCTTGATTGAAAGGGTCGTTGATGCAAAATATTTGGATGTGGTTAGAATAGATAACTACCATCGGTTCCGAACTTTAGAGAAGTTCCAGAACCATAGGAAATTGTTAAGGATTAAAACTGTGAGAGTTCGAGCTATACCCAGGAGTTCGGAACTATGTCCAAAATTTCTGGAACTAAGTACTGGAGTTCCGGAACTAAGTCTGAAAGTTTTGGAACTAGATGATGTCTGTGTGATGGAGTTTTGGAACTAGCTTGGAAGTTCCAAAACTAAGTTGTGTGGGAACAGATGTTATCGAAAACATACTAAATGCTTCTTGCTTCATTTCCTCAACTGATTAGACCTGCTTTATTACAAAACTGAATTTCAAACACACACTTTGTCAGGAATTCTAGAGATTTTAACATTAGAACCGCAATTAATCAAAACACGACAATTACATCCGAACTCATATCGATCAACTAAAAGTCACAAAATTTAATCAAAATTAATAAAAAAGAGAGTAAGATGATATCATATATTATATATTATTTAGACATATTTTGGCCTCATCATGGGGTACACATTTTTATTATATTTTGTAATTTAATTAAAAATCATTTTTAAGAAATTGTAATTATGCATATTCATAATGCTAGGTCTAGTACTTACAGATACCTATAGGTTACATCCATTGAATATTTCTTTATTTTAAAGATTCGACATCCCGACCCTCTAAGGTATCAAGATAAATGTTTGTGGGCGTGTGTATGTATAATTATTTTTTAATTTCAAAATTATTTAATTTTTCTCAAAAATTCTAATAAGACTCTTGTATCATGAGTTTACTTCCCATATATACTTAAAAGTGGATGATGGTGGTGGAAAAAGAGCACTTCCTTTTACTCCTCTTATGGGACAAGATACATAAGGCTATAAATTTAAATTTAATCTCATAATATTTAAAAAAATATTTAAATGGAATAGCTATAACACAAATAGATAATGACAGTTCCATATCCCATATCATGAACGAAATGTTTCAATTAGTCGTAAGATAAGGGATTCATTTGCATAGAGCTATAAAGTATTTATTTATTATTTATCTTTATTTTAATTAATTATTTCAGAAAGAGTAAAAAAATGTGTAGATCGTCCTCATAGAAGTGTACCTCTCATTCAATTAGAAATGAAAAAGTAACAAAAATTTGAAACAATAAGAGATTACCCCAAAAATTATATTAAACCCATTCAAAGGTGGATTAAGGTGGATGATGACATAGTCTCACCCCCTTCAAAAAAATTTACTTATAGGCCATCTCTATCATAATAATTATAAACAAAAAGTTCAAGGGCTCTTAGATTTGAACTCTAAGTAATCGGTGATATATATATATATATCTCTGTGTGTGTGTGTGTGTGTGTGTGTGTGTGTGTGTGTGTGTGTGTGTGTGTGTGTGTGTGTGTGTATGCATATATATATTGAAGTTAAAATGTTTATTACTATGGCCCTATCCATGAAAAACAAGAAGGTTACAATTCCAAGATGAAATAATGGGACTTTGAACAAAACAAGAAGAGGAACAAATGTCCAATAGCTTAGTAGAAAATAAAAATAAAAATATAATTAATCACAATGAAAATACAACAATAAAACAACATGATAGTAGAAAATAAGCCTTAGAAACTAAATCAACCCAAGGTATGAAATCTAAGAGTCATTTTACAAGCGTCTTCTATTAACTTAGAATATTTTCTACTTTTGTTATGGACCACAATCCAATCATCCTTGTTGGAGTCTTCAACAAATTAAGGGCCACACGATAGGATAACTTCAATGGATTTTATGGGCTGGAATAAAGACAAACATGCAAAATAAGTGTATTTCCTATACACATATGTATCAAGATGGACTGGGGGTTAGTGAATTAGGAATATGAAAATACACCCGAGGAGGGGTCTCAACAATAATAAGGGTGGTTTCCACCCTTGAGGGACATTTATCAAAAATGAAATAATCAACAATTTCAGAAGGGGAACTAATGGTGAAGTGGAAAGGGATACAATCCTTCAACCTTTCCTTATACACCCCACTTTTACTCTTTGAACTCCGAGAATCCTTCATCAGGTTTCCAATAGCGAAGCATATGTGAAAATGGAAAGCTAGTCTTTCATAGTCCATCCACTGAGTGCATGTCACCTAACTCCAATCTGAAGATTAATATTTTTGGGACATCTAGGAAGAGGTAAAAATATACCAGAATGTAATCATAGGTAGTATGAAACATTTTAGGACTAGAATCATCTATTTTTAATAAATCTCCCAAAGTGTCTCCTAGAGCTATAAGGAATGGTACATTCTAAATTTCTATAAGGGGAAACTAGGTAGTCGCAACTAAGTAGGAATGGTATTAAAAGTATATTTTGAAGGATCAAAAGAGCGAAACTAGGGTTTATTCATGAGAAAATTACCCCCACACCTAATATAGATTACAAATAGTATTTTGATCTTCAGAATATTCATATAGGGAAATGATCTATGCCTTAGAAAAAGATCAAGTTCAACCTTACCCTTACTTTTAGGAATAGATTTCTATGAAAGTTGGGAGAGATTAGGACATAACTATTTGAATCCGAAAATGAGACCAATTTTTCTATAATATTCCTCCAGATCATGAATTATTTAGAGTAGGTCATCATCAAGTTTGGGGATAGGAATGTTTAAAATAGGTTTCGTGAGGTTGCTTTTCCCAATGATTTTTTTTTAATTTCAGGTTGAGATACCGCAAATGCAAAGTAAAGGAGCCCAAGATTCGATCTTATAGGTGTGAGATAAGGTCGGGGTCACACTAAGAGGAATGGAGGGGTAGAGGAGAGAAATATTCTCTATCAACATTGGACACACATGATTCATTAAACCCCTAGTATCCGTAGAATCCCCAACAAGCTAAACTAAAGGGTTATGAAACCCGAGGACCCCAAGTGCCTCGAAGCCCCAAAAATCTTTCCACCATAATATTTATTTTTTCATAGATATTCTCATCCCCAACCCTATCTATATCAATACCACCATCTCCAGACAATTTTTGTTTCTTTCCTAAAGGAATGTGGGTAATTTATGTGCCCTTAGTTGATGAAAAGAGCATGGGATCTCTATTTTTGTTTCCGTTCCTCCAACGTAGAGACCAAAACCTCTTGCAATAGCGTGCAAGACTATTTCACCTTTGTCTTAAATGTCATTGTCCTCGCGAGCAAACACACCTACCTAGTTAGGGTAAGGGCATGAGTACGGACACGAACTTGCAATTACACCTTTGAGGAAATAAATTGGTATAAATAAGACATGATTATATAAATCACTATTTAGGGAAAGTAATTATTTTAGTGTATTTTATTTCAGCTAGAATATTGGTATTTATTTGAGTTTATGCTAGTATTAGATTAATTTATTTTTAATTTTTTAATTTTAGTTATTTTCAATTATTGTGATTTTAAGTATTTAGAAAATAAATTACTTGACCAAATATGAAAACTGATTAATTCATACATTCATCTAGAGTGGATTAGAATCTCACTTGAGAGATGGAGAAAGTTGGTTGATGTAACTTTCTCCATATTTTTAGGACCCATGATTACTCAAATATAATTCAAAAAATTTACATTAGAATGGTTTATTACACTAAGAGGTGTTCAACAATGGCAGATACGATTTTTATGGCGTGTGTTGATTGAAAAACCTATTCATTTTCTCGCATAATATATAATGTTAAAATAATTTATTTTTAAATGCTGACTCAATGTTTAGGACATAAAATAAATATATGATTATGTATTTATACATGGAAATGTAAGTTCTTTTAAAAGTGTGAATCGGTAAATAATTGTGTGGGAATATTACTACGAAGTAAATTATTGGAAGGATATTAGTTTTTATAGGAAGATAATAGGTAAGTAACTATACTATTATTATACTAAATCATTTTTAGTTTTTGAGTTTTCTACTTTTACATCTAACTAATTAAATTTTTTAAAGTGGAAGATAATTATTATCCAAATAAAATATGTATGGGGTAAAATATTTAAGTTAGTTTATACTTTTATAACAAAAATGGTAAATATTTTAATGTATTAGGGTTAATTTCTTTTAGATATATAATTAAAATAGTAGTGAGGTAAAATATGTATGGGGTAAAATATTTAAGTTAGTTTTTATTTATATAGAATCTATGGTATGGTAAAATATTTTACATATATGGGCTAAGTAATATTTTATATGCATAATTAAAATAATAGTGCAATAAAATATGTACTAGGTAAAATATATAACTTAGTTTTTTACTTATATAGAATCTATGCTAAGATATTTTACATGTATGGGTTAAATTAGCATAGATATCTTAAATTAGAATAGATATTTTAAATAAATTTATCTAATAGACACCGAGAGATATCAATCTTGAAGTGCCTATCTAACTTACGTGAAAATACCAACATAGGCACCTTTAGATTGATATCTCTCGGTGTCTTTTAGATAGATTTATTCAAGTCATCTATGCTAGTTATAATAAAGAGAAATTTTAGGGCGATTATTTGTGTAAATATAATTTTTAATAAAATATTGTATAATTTTTTAAAACTAAATTATATTAAAAATTTACAGGTTCAATATTGAGATAACATAGATGTTTAGAGGATGCTTCTTTAAATTCATGAAATTGATAATTATTCTTTATTAAATTTATGTGGCAACCGACACCTTTGTAGTGCCCAAAAAAATTAACTGCATATAAATCAAAAACATAAAAAAATTTGGATGCATATCGGCAATCGAGTTAGAGTGGTGCATGGGATTGGAAGCATGATGGAGTAGATGACCCCCCCACCCTCGTGCGTGAAGGCACATGGGCTTCATCGACTCCTAGTTAGACCCGCCATTTCCTTCCACAATAATTCAAGCACTTTAATTATGCTCTACAAATGTCAACCACCTCCTAGCCTTTATGCCAAAATGGGAACAATTCCTTTTCTTGGAATATCTGGATTTGCATATTATTTAGGGTTAATGAAATAATATGGGTAGCTCCATGGGAGAGATGAAAAACCTCCAAATAGATGCATTTAGCAAGAGCATGACAAATCCCACAACTATTTCCAGCATCCTTCTTGCAAGTACAAAAATTAGAGGTTTTTTATCAGGGTATAGACATCCAACGAAGCACAAAGGAAGAGGAATTTTCTAGGTGTTTTGGTTGCAAGAACTCGGCTGATATTCCTACAAAATGTGGATGCATGCGTAAGGCATGTGAACTGTGCACCAAAATTCCTAAAAACAATGTGGCCTCATGGACTGCAATGGCTGCAGGATATGCAAGAAATGAGTTTGTTGAAAAGGCTTAGAAACTTTTAAGCAAATGAATTTATAGGTTTAAAGAAAGAATTCCACCCCCTTCACCAAAGATCTCCTAGCCTTTTTCAAAATATTAGCTTTGGAAAGGGTACGGACACCCATCTAGGCATAAAATATAAAACGAATTTTGTTAAATGTTGCGGTCGCAAATGCTCGAAAGATGTGTATTTTGAATGTGGAACCTTCTACATGACATGTGAACTATTTGAATGAATTCTCAAAAGAAATTTGTTGAAGGTATGTAAGCATCGTAGGATGTGATCAAATGGATTTAAAACTACTCAAGAAAATGTGATTGACAGAGCTAAAGCCAAATTCCACAACCTTGGCCATCACTCTTCCCTATCTACGCCAATGGGAGCCTTGATATAGGGTATGCACAAAATGGTTTCATTGAAATGACTATAGAAACTTCCAATCAAATTCTAAGAGCAATTGTAAATAGTAACCACTAGCCGAGCCAACCTATGCCCAAAATGAGAGCTTTAAACAGGGTAAGAAATCTACACAAAAAATAATTTTGAAATCTAGTTTTTACTTTAGTATTGGGTGTTGTAGCTGTAAATTCCCTGATAGTCATGTATGAAAAATGTGGAAGCATTCAGATGGCTCACAAATTGTTTGACATATTGCATAATGAAAATGTGGTCTCATGGATCGGGATGACTACTTGAAAAGCACAAAATGGTGTTTTGATAAGGCATGGATACATGACTAATAGTTTGGGTCTTCACGTGACTATCTGACATCATGTCACAACAATGGTGGTCTCAATGGATCGCGAGTGTAAACCACCTAGATCCCTCATACTTTCTTCGGTCATCATTCCCAAGAATGGTTCATCTTACCTTATCCTTCATAATTCTCATAATTTAGTTTTACATTTGCAACAAATAAATTTAAAACCTTGAGTGTCTCACATTCGATTATTTTATATAAACTTATTTTGTAAAAACAATAAAATGAAATCTAGCACTTATGTAACCCAAATAACACTTGGTAACCAAGCATAAACTTAAACCCCTCCTCCGGACACAATCTGGAAAACTTCGTAACTAGATTATTAGCGTGAAACAATAAAACTCCTTATGATCTACATTACCAACTTGTAATTTGATCATCACCCATGGTTGCAACCATAACCTTAGGCATTGCTAGACCCAGGGTATCAAAATTGGTGATTGTTTCCATTGGTATTGGTGAGCATCGGTTGAGTCGCCAACTAAAACAATTCTATCTACCTAACAAAATGAGAAAAATGTAATTTCTAGAGACATGCAAAACAACATGTTGATCCCATAAAAGAGATGAAAAACACCGTTTGTGTTTCTATAGTTCCCACTTCCCTTTGATACCTTTTTAATACTAATCATGATACTACTAATTATATTATGGACATGATTATGGACTTTATTATAGTATGTTGTTAGATGTTAGATCGGGATTATTGTTGATTGGATTCAAGTTATGATGCATGATGATTATTAGAGACATTTTATATGTTGATGATGATATATTGTTTGACATGGTTATATAATGGATGTTGTTTGGACATGTGATATTTGGATATTGTGAGTAGACCTAGAAATGGAAATTATTGGATGATGATATAGTTGATAAAACTATAAATGATATGGTTAGATTGTTTGGATGTTGTTGTGATTCATATATCTGGATGATTTTGGGAGTTATATTTATATTATTTTAGATGTTCTGATATGGCCACGAGGCCGAAGGAGGTATTTTTGTTTTGTAGGTTAAAATATCACAACAAACATCGAGGGATTGGAGACCAACCACATTAGAATTCTATATGAATTCAACAAGGTCACCATGGAAACTAGTATTTGTTTGTGCGTGTTTGTGTGTGTTAGGGATTTCCATGGGGGATCACCTTTAAATGTGACCAAGGGGTTATGTGTATTTATTTATTTGACCCTTTTGTTTAATGTTGCATGTGTTTATTTTGTGATGCATTTTCCCCTTTCTTTATTTATTAAATGTTGTATTAATATTGTGGGTAAGCATGTTGTTAATATTAATTAAATAAAATATGTCATAAGAAAGTAATTAATATGGTTGTTGGCTATGATTTAAAGTGTTGTAAGAATGAGTTAATAATGTGTAAGTAATATGTAAGTGATGTGTAAGTTAAATTTTTGAGTGTGAAACACTCCACCTTCTTGGAAATTCGAATTTGTCCTTGGAGGCTGATTTTGGAGGCTTGTGGGACAAGTTAAACTTGTCCCATACCTCTTAAATTTATTTACCAACCATACCTATGGTTGGAGAGTTGAAATTTGACTTTTATAATGCCTTTTTAGAAGGCAAATTATAGGTTTTAATTGCACTTTTCTTACATGATTTAATTTCAGTCCTTTGGGGTGTGGGTTGGATTTGAGTGTGTAAGTAAACTGTCATATTATTCACCCACCTATTTATTGTGCATTGGAGAATGAATTTGAATTTGGGGGTTGAGGTTGAGGATGTGTGATGTGGCATCCTACATGGATCTACCTCATCCACTTTTGTTCCCTCTTATATAAAATTTGAACTCCTTGCCATGAGTTAGATCACATCTTTTATTGCATTATGGTTGGGGATCGGGGCCAATTGAAAAGGATGGCTTCTCCTTTACATTAGATGTCTTGGTTGGGTGGAGAGCGTTGCCTTTCCCCTACTCTTGTTGTGATCAAATTGGAAGAATGAGAAATCTACATGTTGTTGTTCTGGAGCAAGAAAAAAAAACAGTTTGACAATCCCTTGTGAAATGAAATCTTATTGTAGCCCTTTCCCACTTTGAAGTGGATGATATGTATATTAATTGTAATGGAAGGATACCTTGTATTGACAATGAAAGTTGAAATTTGAAATGTAAAAGAGTTATACTCTATTTTCTATTTGTTTTTGGAAAGAATGTGAAAGAATGAAATGTATTTTGTATGTTGTATTTTGAAATCGAATGGAAAGGAAGTTGTAAGAGTTTCATTTGAATTAATGGAAGTGTTTTCCTTGTTCATATGATATTATTTCCATTGGAAATCTATGTTTAACATGCACTATGAAATCCCTATTTAGAAAGTGGAAAAGTGAAATACGTGAGAAGAAAATGTATTATTCTGTCCTATATATAATATATGATTTTGGAAAGAATAAAAGAAGGATGTTACAAAGTTGTCTTTTGGAATCAATGAATGATGTATTACCTTCCTCAAATTAGTATTGAATTTGATCTCTTAAATGTAATTGAAATCTCTGTTTGTAAGGAAGAAATGCATATAAAGGAATGTGTAATACTCTGTCTTTTGAAATATGTGAAAATTGGAAATCGAGATGTATCTTAGTTTTGAATAGTTGGTTTGAATCAACTAAATGTATTGGATTAGGATTGGAACACATTATAATGCTTGGAAGAAGAAAATGGCAAATAGACCTTTTAAAATTTGATCTTTGTCTTGCATTTTCAAATTGACAATTATTTAATCCCAAATGCACAGACCGAATCTGCAACAAAGAAATAAAAATGAAACATTAATTTGGGAATAATAAGATCCAATCAAATTCATCTAGACATTAACACTTAAGGAATTTCTTAGAAAACTTAGCAAAATCAGGCTCAAACCATTTTGCAGTCATTTTTTTGATTGTCAAAAGAAATGTAAATGTTCAAATTGTAAATCAATCAGACAAATTGAATCTTGAAATCTTTCTTAAATCCACCTAAGAAAAATTCTCCATGTCTATTTGACATGTTGAGAGAGGAACAAGAACAAATTGAACAAAATTTTATAAGTTAAAATTTACCAATTCGAACTGTAAAATCCTGCAGATCGTTTTCATGAAATTTACCCCTTAAACTCTATCAAAATTTAAAAATAATGAATCCTGTGCAAAAAGGACATCAAATATTTCCATAAATTCCTCATTTTCCCAAAACAAAGCTCTGTATCAAAATTTATGGCCTTTCGAAATTTTTCTTCACTTGGCGTCAAAACAAAAATTGGAAAAAATTCTTGACGGGCCCATGGGCCCGATTTTTTCCCTTAGAGCTTTAGAAAACTTTTGGGAATTTTTCCAAATTTTCCCCACTTCCCCACCACCCCATAGCCAATCAGAGGCTACCATGTGGCACCATGAGGTGTTGGTGGAGGGGAAGATCACTTTCTAACTTAGCGCTTAAGAAACATTTTGGGAAAATTTTCCAAATTTTCCCTCTTTGCCGCTTCTGCCGACCAGCGTCCAATCAAGAGTTTCCACATGGCATCACGAGGCTTCGATGGAGGAGAAGGTTCCTTTTTACCTTTGGTGTTTTCAAAAAAATTTGTGAAATTTTTAAAAAATTTCCCTGCCATCCCGCCGACCCACGGCTAATCAGGAGCTGCCACGTGGGATCACGAGGCGTTGATGGAGGTACGGGTGAATGTGATCCTTTTTTCCCTTTGGGACCTTAAAATAAATTCCTCCTTATCATCCTACTTTTCCCACATTTGTTGAGGAGACGTCATGTGTTCCTTGCGGACTCGTGGGAGCGTGGGCACAAAGTGGTCTCCTCACCCCGCATGGGAAATTTTCTAAATGTTTCCATCGCCATGATTTTCCCCCGTGGCTTAGGAGGTGCCACATGTCCCTTGTGGACCCGGAGTGTGGACAGAAAGGTGGTTTTTCACCCCTGCCCAGAAATTTTGCAAAAGTCTCTCGCAGCCCCACAGACCCACCCTTTGGGAAAATTTTCTCCCATGGGCCGGCTCTTGAGGAAAATTTTCACGCCAAGGCTTGCCGGCCCATAACTTGAAAAATATGAGGAGTTAGGAGGACTTATTTATATCATTGGAAAGGTGAGGAAATTTCCTATCCAATGGAAATGATTTAGGGAAATTTTTAATGTGTTAATTTTGAGAAAAATCAGTTGAACCTTTAAGCCTGTTAGAGACTGGGTATGGTGAGGAATTTCCCTCTGAACCTAATTAAAACTTCTAACCCTAAATTTTGGGCCTTGTGACCTCTCATGTATGTTAAAAAAAGAGTACATTATAGTAGATTAGAATTGATCTATAACTTGTTAATGACAATTGTTGTCTTGTAACCTAGTTGTAGACTCCTAAATAAAAAAATTATTCCATAATTTTCCTAACTAATCCTAGGTTGTTCTTGGGTCTCAAGTGGGTTATTTTTAGTGGGCATCACACTTGGTATCAGAGCAGTGGTTCAAAATATTGGGCCATTGGGAACACTAGAAAACTTGAGACATGAACCTTAAACCTAGCACACTTTTAAATCTAGAAGACAACTTAGTTTAGAAATTACATATTTTAGTAAACATGGAAACTAAGTAAAACCTAGAATAAGGAACTAACTCTCGTCTTGCTCTGTGCAGGAGGTGCAGACAAGATGAGGAGCCTTTTCACATAGACCTAGGCATACCACCACCAGATCATGTTGTAGCAGCCATCCTACCCCAGATTTTGCAGACTCTTCAGATGTTAATGCCACTCTACGCGGAGGATTAGTAGGAGGACATAAAACCAAACATGATGGAGTCACTTCCATTGAGGATAATTTATCACCTCAACCTAGCGAGGAGAATGGAGGAGATAACTTCCATGCAGAGTCAGCTAGAGCAGAGTCACCACAGAGGGGACAAGGAGACCTAGTTTCAGGGCATATATAGAGGTCTTGGATCCCTAGGCTTAGGGATGTGCATGCAGAGAAGCCTAGAGGCCATCAGAATACACCTGCAGATCACATCAGGGAGATCCTCAAGCTTCAACCATCACATTATTCTGGTGACATAGGTGGATTTTAGGAAGAGGCCTAGTTGGTGAGCTTGAGCGGATGCTTTAAGATCTGTCCTTTTTCTAGCAACACGAAAGCTCGTGTTGTAATCCATCTACTGAGGGATGGAGATGGAGTCTCAGTGGCGTATGAGAGAGAAGAAGCTCCATGTTGATTATGAGATGTTTACAGGAGATCTTTGAGGAGAACTTCGGAGTAGATATTTATCATAGAGATTCATACAATATCGGATATATGGGTTCCATGACATCCGACAGGCATATCTTATAGTGGTTGAGTATGAGAGTAGATTTCTGGATCTACTCCAGTATGTTGATTACATGCAAGATGAGTAGGTGCGGATCCACAGGTTCATCTGGGCCTAAACCTAGACATTGGAGGTGCAGTGCGGATCCATTTTCCATAGACATTAGCTGAGGTCGTCGAGAAGGCCTATATAGCAGAGGAGACTTGGGGAAAGACCCAGCAAGCTAGAGGCCAAGTCCAGAGCCACATACAATAGATCGAGGGGGTAAATACCTCCTCCTCATGGTGGATAGGGTTCAACATAGTCATCTTGTAGACCATAACAATAGCAGCACCAGTCCTGCCCACCTTATAAACCTCCATAGAGGTTTGATGCACAGAGAGGTCGGAGTATGTGGCCTCCCCTAGGGGTCCCATCAGGACACACGGTGCCAAGAGAGCTCACTTAGTAGGAGATCGCTAGCAGAGACCTCAGTAAACCATAGTTAGATCATCAAGATCCACACCACAAACCTCCAGAGTACCGATCGGAGCTGCTACATAGGGGAGAGGATTAGGTGGTTGTTTTGGGTGTGGTGTTACTGGAAATTTTTTGAGAGACCGCCTACGTAACCCTAATAAAAGGATAAGATAACATCTTAGAGCCTACTATTTGTGATATGGGGCAAAGCCACAAGATGTATATATCAATGGAGAACCACTAGGTAGAGCATCAGAGTACAATTATTGAGATTATAGGTAACATTGGTGGTATTCCTACCTCTATTCTATTTTATTCTTGTTCTTCTGATTCTTTTACTGCACCATCTTTAGTAGAGCGATGTAGGTTGGTGACAGTTATGTAGAGTCATAGTTGGGTTGTTGAGATGGCTTCTAGAGCCAAGATCTCTGTAGACTCCTTAGTTAAGGAGTGTGTGGTGGATTTGGAACCTTTCACCACTACCTTGGATCTTCTTATCCTTTCGTTGGGCTCTTATGGAGTCATCTTGAGCATGGACTAGTTGTCTTCTCACAAGTCCAAGATGGATTGTTACCACAATATTATATCTTATGTAGATGATTTAGGAGTTTTTTCGGTGATATCGGGGTCAAGAGACCCGTTTTATTCGGATTCGCATCATCTTTGCTATGCATCTTAAGTGGTGTGTGTGACGGGGTTGTCATATGTATGCTATTACAGATCGATGACAGATCATAGGATGGGTCTAGTTGACCATCGCTATATGATCATCCTATTTTGAGAGACTTTACAAATGTCTTTCCAAGGGAGCTCTTTAGGGGTTACCACCCCCACGTAAGATTGATTTTCATATAGATCTGGTTCTAGGAGTAGAGCCTATCTCATGAGAACCTTATAGGATGACTACCCTTGAGCTTTGCGAGCTCAAGTTATAGCTTGAGGGCCTTCTCGGAAAAGGGCCTAATTCATCCTAGTGTATCCCCTTGGGGTGCACTAGTGATCTTTGTAAAGAAGAAGGATGGATCCTTGTGGTTGTGTATTGATTACTGCCAGCTGAATAAGGTAACAATCAAGAATCATTATCCCCTTCCATGCATTGATGATTTATTTGATCAGATGAAGGGAGCCACAATTTTCTCTAAGATAGACCTTAAGTCAGGCTACTATCAACTGAGGATTTTGGAGGTGGACATTCATAAGACCACCTTTCGTACTAGATATGGCCACTATGATTTCACAAAGTGGTACCTTTTCATTTGAGTAATGCCCCATAGTATTTATGAATTTGATGAATGGGGGATGCTTAACTTTATTAGATCACTTCATGCTCATCTTCCTTGATGAAATTTTGATTTACTCACGTACATGTGAGGAGCATGAGGGGCACCTTTTCCAGGTTCTTCGGTGTCTTCGAGAGCAACAACTTTACAGGAACTTGGAGAAGTGTGCATTCTTTTAGATGGAGGTACAGTAATTGGGTCATTTCATTTCTTGGGAAGGTATCACTGCCGATCCTTCCAATATTAGAGCTATTATGGATGGGAAAACACCCACTACACTGTGACCGAGGTGCATGATTCATGTGGCTAGCAGTGTTACTACAAGATATTTTTTTAGGACTTCTCTCGGATTACATACGCCATCACTTCCCTTCAAAGGAAAGGGAATAAGTTTTCTTAGTGAAATAAGTGCAAGTAGCCATTTAGTACATTGAAGGAATGTCTCACTACATTACCTATTCTTACGAGTGCTACATCCACAAAGTGATTTTTTCATTTACACGGATGCTTCTTTAGTAGGGCTTAGTGGTGTGTTGATGCAGGAGGGTAGAGTAGTGTCTTTTGAGTATCACAAACTCAAATATTACGAGCTTAATTATCCGACTCATGATCTTGAGCTTGCGGTAGTTGTGCACACTTTGGTTTGATGGAGACATTTTCTTCTTGGTTGGAGATTCACACTCAGGACTGATCATTTGAGTGTTTTCCAGCTCTTCACAAAACCCAATCTCAACACTCATTAGCGGTGTTGGATGGAGTTGATTTTTTTGAATGATATGGAGATAGAGCATGTGAAAGGAAAGGACAATGTGGTGGTAGAAGCTCTCAAAGCATATGGAGACATGTGGGTATGGCCACCTTAGTGAGCATAGATTTATAGAGTAGGATTCTTCAAGAGCTTTCTCTTAATAGTTTCTACATTATAGTTTGAGTAGAGATCGAGTCTCGAGAGACCCCTCAAGGGAAATTTATGGTTACTCACTACGGGTATATGGCCTTCTCGGACACATAGGTTGGATATATGTTCCCGAGAGATGCACGCTACTTTGAGACAGCTTATATCATTAGAGAGGACTTCATAGAGACATGGCCCGATTCACGTCATGATGTTTAGAGTGCTAGAAAGTGAAGGCTAAGCATCACCATCCAGCTGACCTTATCTTTTATCATTCTATACTTGAAGTGGAAATAAGACACCATTTCCATGGACTTTATTGTTGGGCTACCAATGTCGAGATATCACCACGACACGATCATGGTCATGGTTGATAACTTGACAAAAGTGGCTCGATTTTCTCTCGTGGTGAAGACCACTTATACAACTAGTGCGGTGGCACGGTATATTTACATGAGATTGTAAGGTTGCACATGATTCTATGGAAGATCATAAGTGACCGCGATCCTTTGTATACTTCCCATTTTTTGACTACCATGTAGCACACCCTCGGGACGAGAATCAACTTCAGCACAACATGTCACCCCGAGATAGATGAACATACGGAGTGGATGAATAAAATCTTAGAGGATATGCTCAGGATGTATGTGATGGATTAGTAGTCTAGATGGGAGGAGTACCTGTACTTGGTGTAGTTTGCATACAATGATAGTTTTCATAGTTCTATAGGTATTGGTCCTTTTCAGGATTTGTATGGTACAAAGTGCAGGACACCTCTTAGTTGGGACAAGTTAGAGGACAGGGTTTCTCTTGGACCATATTTGTTACATGACATGGAGCAGTAATTGGTGTTGATCAGATAGAAATTGCAGGAGGTACATGACAGGTAGAAGAAGTATGCAGATCAACATAGGATGGATTGTAGTTTTGATGTGGGCATGAAGGTTTTCCTTCGTGTTAGGCCACACAAGATCCCTATCTGTTATGGAAAAGGTTCTAAGTTAGCTCCTAGATTCATGGGTCCTTTTGAGATCTTGGAGCGTATCGACCCTTTGGCCTACCGTCTAGCATTGCCACCTAGCTTGTCTCACGTACATGATGTGTTTCATGTTTCAGTTCTTAGGAGATATGTTGCATCCTTCTCATGTGTTAGATTAGACATCATTGCAGGTGCAGGATCATGGGCACGTGATGGTGGAGCCCATTCACATCCTAGATCGTAGGACCCTAGGCCTTCGAGGCAGAGAGGTTGATCAGGTCTGAGTGTAGTGGGACAAATATGATGAGACTACAACTACATGGGAGGATGCTACTTTGCTACGAGTTTAGTTTCTACATTTGTTCCAGTGACTTCTAGGAGGAAGTCAAGTCTAAGGGGAGGGGGATGTAGTGCCCACTTCCCTTTGAAACCTTTTTGATACTAATCATGATGCTACCGATTATATTATGGACATGCTTATGAAATTTATTATAGTATGATGTTAGATGTTAGATCAACGATTATTGTTGATCAAATCAATTATAATGCATTATGATTATTAGAGACATTTTATATATTGATGATGATATACTATTTGACATGGTTATATAATGGATGTTGTTCGATCGTGATATTTTGATATTGTGAGTAGACCTAGAAATGGAAATTATTGGATGATGATATAGTTGATAAAGCCGTAAATGATATGGTTACATTACATGGATGTTGTTGTTATTCATATATCCGGATGATTTTGGGAGTTATATTTATATTATTTTGGATGTTCTGATATGGCCACGAGGCTGAAGGAGGTATTTTTGTTTTTCAGGTAAAAATATCACAACAAACATTGGGGGATTGGAGACCAACCACAATGGAATTCTAGATGAATTCAACAAGATCACCATGGAAACTAGTATTTTTTTGTGCGTGTTTGTGTGTGTTAGGTATTTCCATGGGGGGGATCACCTTTAAATGTGACCAAGGGGTTATGTGTATTTATTTATTTGACCCTTTTGTTTAATATTGCATGAGTTTATTTTGCGATGCATTTTCCCCTTTCTTTATTTATTAAATCTTGTATTAAATCACAAGAGAGAGAAATCTAAACCATCCAACAAGGAGAAAGTCAAAATACCAGTAAGAACAAAATTACATAAATCAAGGCAAGACCTTATGGGTTAGGAACAAGAAGATCAAGAGGGTTGATATTTCCTTCATGTGATCCTATGGTTTACGTGATTGGAATCCAATACTCAATCCATCCATCTAAAGGGGGTCCAAGAGAAGACAAAACATACTAATTATGATAGTAGGCGCGAAACAAAATGACGTTATCCAATTCTCCCAGGGAAAGGCTTCATAGTAATAAGGGTTCGATGCCCTAAAAGAAAACAACTATAGTTTCAGTTTTAACCAAGGAGTTTACCACTACTTCCTTATAGGATTTCTTAAACGTAGCACTAGTTAACAAAACAAATCCACCCTTCCAAACGCATACAAATGAGACACAAAAAGGGCCATTATTCTTCCAACAAACCTTATCCTAATCGTCAACTTCTCTTCATAATGTAATGGAAGGCTAAACCCAAAAGTAGTTAATAATTTTTATATATTTCCGACAATGTCAATAAGTATTTTAAAATAAAGATAAAAATTGATTTCCTTAACAAAGCCACAAAATGGGACTTTTAGTAACCAAGTTGAAGTATAAGATATTCGAGTTCGAAAACAAAGGGATTCGATACACGGTGGGTAATACACCATTGATGCCCCAGAATCAAAGGACCTTACCACGAGTACAAGCACAAAATAAGAACCAACACACATATCCATCAGGAAGGTTACGCAGTGCAGTCAGGCCTAGAAGTTCTATGAGCTCCTTGCCAATGGTATAGAAGATGGAAATTTTACCCGATCCATGTGGGCTTATCAGGGAAAGGTCTAGCAAATATCAAACAGATGAATATAATAGCCACCTATTATATTATCAGCACATGTAACGAGTCCAATACCATGGATTCACCTACAACTTTTGTTTCAGTCCAGCTATTAATAGCTTGCTCGTGACCCCTAGTAAAATTTGAAGAGATTTCATTCAATAAAACTTACAATGTTTCCCCCTTACTTTAATCACACAAGAGTTTGAACCAGGAAGAAGGTAAAGTAATTCTCTCAACACGTAGAGGCCAAAATAGATGTCAGGTCATTCATCCTCTAGAACTGGGTACAACAGTCAACCATGTACAGTTCTAAAACAAAACCCTAATGCCATTTTCTAATTAAACAAAAAGTAAGGAATGCCCATAGGCTTAAACAAGTTTTAGAACACAACGTCACTATTAATGTACCATTTAGCAAAACAGGAGAGCCCTAGATAGGAAATACGTATATATTCAACCCAAATAGAGATATGAAGGCTTAACCTTCCATATAGTAAGCCTTCAATTATAATTACCATCACAGAGTTCTTTAAAAGAGAGTCATATAAGCAACGAAACCCTATAATGTTTCCTTCCCTACGAACTAGACTGCATTACTCAAAATTGCAGTAACCCTTTTAGACAAGTATGAAATAGAGTAAGCTATAAGAGAGGAAAGAACATTCCAAGCAAAATCAGTGAAATTGGATCGAGATTTAAAGGGACAACCAACACAATCAAGCAGCGATATAAACAACCACGAAAACATTTGTCTAGGCGCCATTCAAGAGGAAAGAAAATTCATTTCAAGATACTGAAAGAAGGTAGAAAACTATTACAAAGAGTAGATTTAACATGCCTGTTTTAAACGCTAAATCTCATGGCCACGCATGCACAGACCCCTTCTCCCCACAGTCCCAAAATTATTCTCCACCAAATTCATGCTTCTCACCCACTCGGCGTCCCAAATACCACGCAAAAGACACAATAACCATTCCGGTAACTGCATAGACACAGGCAGAAGGAGAAAGTTCATTCTAGAGCAGTTAACCCCAATTTCCAGTATGTAATTCCATGAAACAACAACAGAAATTTGGAATAATTAACAAGGTTTTACATGACCTTGCAATATGATTTTACTCTTGGGTCTAGATTCTAGAACAAGATCGGAAAGTCTTGCGTTCAACTATTCAAACAACTCATGAACTGCTTTCCTATTTAAGGCATTGTCAATTAGTTTTTTTAAAGCCATTAGGACGCACCTATTACATTAGTTTACCCATCAATTTGTGCGCAAAGAAAACATTCCAGAAACTAAAATCAAAGTTGATTCATGCTTACCATTGGAAGTCTCACACATTATAGCTTGCTTCAATTAACATCACTTTTATCCTCCACGCTAAGAAAAATTTCTTTGAAGCATTTTGTCAAACAGTTTGCGCGTAATCTACTCCAACGACGTGAAGCAACATTGCCCAACATTGGAAAGGATATTTGTCAGATGATGAAGTAGTTGCAAGAGCTCTTGATATTAAATACCCGCAGCCTACCTGCCGCTCAAGCCCTAATCCTCCTCAAATTGAGCTGATACTATCTCAATAGAAAAACTTGCTCCACATCTGATAATTACAGAGGTTTTAAACTACGTGGAAGCACGGGTGATGTCCTTACCCTCCAGATGTATCGATCACATTCAGATGAGTTGGGTTGAGTTTGGAGGTGCTGATTTTGTTAGGTGTCATCAGATTGCTGAGTGCAACTGCAAAGGCAGCCCCATCTTGTGGACTCAGAGCTCCCTCGCCTCCTCCCGATCTTGTGAACAATGCAGTGCATAAATGAGCATTCAACAGTGACCGTATAAATGCAAGGAGTAATGGGATGATTTGCATACGAGAAGGATTATTAGGCATCGCCATTATTACAGCATTCCAAACGTGCTTCATGAATATTCTGATCTGAAACAGATCCACCTCCAGGAAACAAAAGGGCTTTCCCCTAGGCTGACTCGGTGCCATAAATACTGGCAGTGTCAAAATGCCTGTACCCGACCTGTAAAGCTGTGTCAACAGCTTGCTTCATCTGATCTATGTTGTCAGCCTTAGCCGCAGTACCAAAGCCTATCAGTGGTCTTGCTATTCCTGAATTCAGCTGGGAAACTCTCTCTCGTATCTCCATGCTTCTGCTCTGACCGCAAAAGTGAAAACAACTACCTGAGTTGTATTTCGGGTACAAATTGATTTTGGGCTGTGTAAAACAGTCAACCCCGAATAGATGTTTGCAGTCGATGCTGAACAGATAACAACAAAGTTAGACAACCTGCTTGTTGGAGCGCTCAAAAAGGCTTCTACTACAGCTGCAAGATTTTGCAACAACTGATCACGACTGTGGTCGCGTGCAACCAGAACATCAGGATCAACACCAACAGTTCCTTAGGATCACCTGCAAAGGTGTCATCGCACTTATCTCTCTCTGGAGGCCACTGATTTTCTGAGATAAGTTTACTTCTCTACCCTGTAGCTGCTGCAAATCGCCAAACACTTCCTCACGGCACTTTCCTAGGAGAATTTCAGTTCTGCGCTCCACTGAAGCACATGCAGCACAGCATGATTTTGAGACCCACACCCACCCTTGCAACGTCAGGGTGACAAACCTTCATTTCACCATTAATGAATCCACTATCCAGAACACGCTATAGCGATTCATCTGTTTCAGCATTTGATGGAGTGCAAAACAAGCATCCGTGGTTGGACAGACACGACAGGAGACCACGTGAACAACAGGTGAAGTCAACATTTCAATCAATGAGCATGTGCGGCCACCAAAGGATTCCTTCACATCACACATTAATAGCTCCACCCTCCATGCCAAGAAGGAGATGAAGCTGACCGAGACAAGGTAGGTTTGGGGGGCATTACAATATAGGTAAAATTACTAAAAGTCAGACGTGATGTACTTGACCTTCCATAAGGAAAGGGTAGAATTGATATGAGGAAAATGGGTCTACATGACCAAGTTTAATGTGGATGGAAAAGTGCAAATGAACATACAAAGAAAATAGTAAAGAATTTTTCACAATAACACTGGAATTCAATAAGGTGAGAAAAGATTTCCCATATACTTATGTAGATATATTAATTAAAATATATAATATAAATTACAAAACATAACAAAAGTTTATCTATTAAATATGTGTAAAATCATTCTACTTAAATGAATTTGTTTAAGAAAAAGTATTTGTTCTAAAAACATTAGGCTATGAAATTACATCTCATGAAGACATGGAATAAATATTGAGGAAAGTAATTTCTAGACTCAATCAAGTTCCTAAAACATGGTATACAAATATATATTCCTATATTGTCAAGAATGACATAAGTAGGTGCAAAATACAAAAGAATCAATGATTAAGGACAAATACTAATTGTTTGTTTTTATGTTGATAATTTTTTTTTCTAAGTAATCTATTTGTTGACACATTTGAAAAACCAAATAAAGAATTTGAAATGATGGATAAGTTGTAAAATGAATTATTTTCTTGGCATTAAAATAAGCCAATCTAAAAAATTCCTCTTCATTTGTAAATCCACATATGTTAATGATGTTTTGGAAATTTTTAATATGTTGAACAATAAACCATCTCTTACACTAGTAATCTTGGGATTGAAACTATGAAAAGAGGACGATGGATCTAAGATTGATCTAACCTTCTTTAAAAATAAACTTGGATCATTTATGTACTTAATAGCAATATGCCCAACCATAATGTGTGTAGTAGGTTAATAAATTCTCTAAAATAATTGCATTTGAATTACAAAAAGGATATTGAGTTGTCTATGTGAAACAATCGATCACGGAATTCATATTCCACGTAAGATAATTTAAAACTCGTCAATGATGTTCATGTATCCGCATGATAATATGTATAATAGAAACACCTAATCCTAATGTGTACTCTATTTTGAATACTACTAGTCTCATGGGCATGAGAGACACATCCCATCGTCACACTTTTAACGATACAATTGATGATTATGATACAATAATACGAACATTTCACTAATAATTTTTATTACAAGAATGCTACTATATATGAAGTTCACAAGTAGGAAGATTCGATAAATATATTTTGTCACAACAATTAAATAATTTCTCATTTAAATAGAATTATGTATTCCACAAAAGGAGAAAATATATTGATGTAAAGTATTATTTTATCAAAGAAATTGCTTTGAACAATTGAGAGTTTTTCTCTATTTTGTTCATCAAAATTCATAGTGCATACATTTTCACTAAGCCATTAGTAAAATAAAGTATGGAGTATTTCAAAGAAGGTTTAAGAATCCTAGATGGTCGAAGTAGTGATTATGATGGACTATTGGAATTTTTACTCCCAAACTAAAAACATAGAAGACTATTGTAGTGATTCTATCACAATATTAATGTAAATATTACAAGTTTTAAGTATTTCTTTCTCTATATATTTTCTATACTTTATAGTGCTTTTATTTCATTTAGTTTAGTGCAAATTTAATTTATTTAAAACCACGCAATTATTTCATTTTCTATTTCCTTATTTTTCAATCACTTCCCTTCATGATAGTTTTCATGATGCCACTGAATTTTTTACCCTTTTCTTATAATAGGATTGTTTTGTGAATTAGGAAATAAAATTGAGCACAAATATAAACAATATAATTTATAATAACTTGATATTGTTTTAAAATTATTTTTGAACAAATTAAATATAAAAACTTATTTCGAATATTAATAATCATATTAGTGTTTTTGATATTTTTCTACACCAAACTATCATTATAAAATACAAAATTATATGAGCATTATTTACATAAACATAATATGGTCTATGTTTTTCCCCGCTACGCTTATATATATTGTTCCATTTCTATTACTTCCCACAACATAATTAATAGTTTCTACATTTATTTTAATGCCTTTAGAATTTAAAAATATTATTCCTTGTGCATAACTTTTTGGGCTCAAATATTTACGGATGTTTAGCCACAATACAGCCTTATTATCAGCACAAAATTTGAGGGCCCAAATTCTCAGAATGTTAAAAGTTATAACTGATATTAAACTCCATTTTTACGGCAAGACAATAGAAGGACTTCGTTTTCATTGGAATTTTTCAAAAATATAAGCAACAAAAATTTACTCCGATAGTGGTAAAAAAACGTCATACAAGTTTATCAGGACAGTGGATAAAATAATGAAAACATGTTTACTATGATAGTTGCTGTCTTTTATTTGGCAGAGGAGTCCCTGAAATAAACGATTGGAAAACAGCCAAAGCTTCGCGTGGTTTAAACAGCGGCACTTCATGGCCTGCACCTAAAAAAGTTGCAAATGTTAAGCCTTCGTACTCTTGCATCCATCCGCCAACCTGTCATACCCCAGATCCATTGCTAGAGTGTTAATGATATATATATATCTAGAGAATTTTCATATTTAGGGTTTATCATATCGAAGGAATTTCTCAAACAGGTGGATGAATCAATTGATATTTTACCTGACCCCGATGATACCAAGGCCTCCAGGGACCTTTTGTGGGAAGACCAAGAGCATTCATATTGTATCTAGTTGATAGCACTGGAACTCGCCCATCTGTATCCCCACTGTCGAAAACGATTTATATGGATTATGTCTACATCCAGTATGTTACTTCATAAGTATAGATGCACACACAGAGATGAAATTCTATGGATATACCTGTAAACCCATATACGAACACCCGCCTCAATGAGCTTAAGATAAACAGGCAATACAGATGGTGGTTTGTCATTCCAGTCATCCAGAATATCCTCACTGCATTTCAGATAAGTATCCTCATTTTCATAAAACATACTACATTGTGAATATATAACTAAAGAAAATCAGTTTACCGGAATCTTACTTGCATAAACTCCAATTTCGAGGGGTGGAGCCACGGATGACATGAAGAGCTTTCTGAACATCATATCGATTGTAATAACTTACAGCCCATCCATTAAGACATGGATCGTAACTTCCGCCTCCCATCATCCTCTTCATGATCTGCGTATAGAGTTGAGACCGTGAAAAACTTACATCACTACAGCACAGCTGCAGAAAAATGGCGTTTTCTAAATCCATGCGCTTTTAATTAAAAAGATACATCAAAAAGTGCTAAACAGACATGCATTAACCCTTATTAACATGAAATTACCGCCTGTTTAAGATCTTTCGAAGAACAATACCATTACCAACAAAATTGAGACATAGAAAATTACCTTGTTTGTGAAATATTTCAATTGATTTGCCCCAGATGTTGCATTTGTGGTATAATTTTTGGGTATGCATTTAGAAGTGTAGAGACTATACATGTCTATTTCGTTGTATTGAGCATACATTTCATCCACTGCACCTGAGCAGTTCTTGTTGCTCCATGTATTGCTAGACTTAAAATCGCAATTAGTTTTGATGATCCCGTATGTTTCATCTGAAACAATCGCATGACTCCATGCATAATCCACTATACCATCCCAATCATGGGCAGTATCTGTCAATGGGTTGCCGACCTGAATGAATACTTTATATATCAATATTTTGAATTATGTAAAGATTGGGTTGAACTTAAACAAATCCATTGAAAGTAAGCGCTTACCATGAAACCTTTCAAGTTTATATAAAGACTCTTGGAGGAGACCTTGTTCCTATCGGTTATAAGTTCTGCTAGCTCAGGCACATATAAACCTGGTTGATATCATTACCAATGTTATTTGAAGGAGGCGTGGACTTTGTAGGATTAAAATGAGTAACTCATAAATGTAAGTTATGTAACCAATACCTGCATAGCTTTCCCCTGTAATATAAAACTCATGACTTCTGTACTGGGGGAATATTGTAAGCCAGTTTTGCAGGAATGTGTAAGAATCCTCAGCTGATATAGCGTTTCATGTCAGATTAGGTTCTTACATGTCTTTCAAATTAAGCTGCTTTTACACATTACAAGGGGTATTAGTTTAAAATTCAGATTTTCACCTGTAATATTGTCTCCAATTATGTTGTAGTCAGATGAAGTATTTGTGTAGGAAAATCCCACTCCGAAAGGAGACTCCAAAAATAATAAGTTCGATGCTGATCACAAAATCATATAATTGTGAGCCGGGTTCAAAATGTTGTATTAAATGTTTAAGCTGCAAGAGCTCTGATATAAATATGTTAAGAATCCAATTCATTAGCAAAAATTATTCTGAAGACAGACCTCTGTTCCATGAGTGCAGATTCAATGAAAGTCCAGTTTCACCTCCATTTAATAGGAAAGGGCCAATCTCCTGTGTTGCTCCGTAACCCACAGATGAGCATCCTGGACCTGCACAACACTTATAATTTTTATATTGGTGAAATAGTACATGAGTATTTAGAAAATATATCGTTATAGACTGGTACCTCCGTTGAGCCATAGGACCAAAGGTCTTCTCTCTTTCACAGTAGCAGCCTCAAAAAACCAATAGAAAAGAGCTCTTCCATGTTCTTCGTTGACAGTCACATAACCAGAATAATGATTGAACCCAACGATAGGCTGGCCTGGCAATCCTGTCACCAAATTTTCACTAACTCCATCTTTCTCGTTATTTCTCGATGTATTTCCAGTTTGTATAGATTGTGCCGCAATAATCATATAAAAACAGAGCACCACCCACAAGCACAACCGATTAACCATTGTTGTCTGCTCTGAGATGCTGCCATTCACACAAAAGCACCACGAGATTCATATGGATATTTCTACGGAAGTGCAAGGATCTAGAGAGGACAGGAAACAGAACATCCCGAAAATCATGATGGTAGTTAAACCACATCGAATGATCATTCTCCACCGAGTCAAGCGGATTTATTTCTAGACATCTGTCTGAAATATACAGTTTTTCTTGCTAATCAAAAATAGAATACCTCAACGGATTGCAGGATCCTCGGAAAAACATCTCAACCTAAACGTTGGATACGCTAATAAGTTGAATTAGTCAATTAACTAGTGAAAATCTATCCTTAAAAATAGAAAAAAGCTTACTAATTCGCTGTCTATTCAACTTTTTTATAGACTCGTGCCGAAAATATTATCTTCAGAAAAAATTAATTACATGCAGAATACATTTAGAATTGTAAAAAACTGAACGGAACATATTATTAAAAAACGATATTTGTCTAAACATAGCCTTAACACAAAAATAAATATTAAAATGTTTTGATGAAGTAACATCTATCGTAATACATCTGAAACAAATAAAATTGCAAAAATCTCTCACTCTGTAATAATCATTAATCAATATTAATTGAAAGGATTGTGGTGAAGTAGGTTGTGCTCTTGGTGCTCATTATATTGGCTGCATATGATAAGGAAGTGCCGCCTTGACAGGCTTAGCTGAAACACCTATCAGTTTGGATGCAAGGGTTTGTGACTGTCAAAGCAATTTACATTTTCGGTATGGAAATAATTTAATTACAATTTTCTACTATTTTTTATTATTTCCAAGCCAGCTGATATAGCGACGGATGGGCCGCTGCTTCATTTTGCAACACTCAATAAAATTTTATTTGCCTGATTCGCAGTATAGTCCTCTTAAATATATTTATTTAATGAGCAACAGAAAAATCATTTTTCTTAAATGTCTATTGGTTAATGGCTATTTTCCAGCTCAGAGTTTTAATGACCATTAATTTATTCTTGTTACTCCTAGTCTGCCATTTATTACATTTACTTTTTTATGTTTTGCAAGCAAATATGATTTGAAATTAGAAGATTATTGTGTTATAGGGGAGAGGACCCTATAACCGAGCGGGTACCAAAACATGTACATCTCTTTTCACCATAGGTTGTTGACAAAAGCACCAATAGTTGTTCATTTTTGGTTGATTACACTTTTTAAGAGTTAATGAGAATGTGACACATAGGGCGCTCGGTCATTGGTCCCTCTTTCAAATGCTTTATATTGATTTTCTTCATATTAAATCAATTCAAAACTACTTTTCCTCCAAATTAACACACGAAACGAAAATGTCAATATGGCACGATCATACGCTACACGATGATATAATTTTTTTACGCTACCGACATACCTACATATATCTGCGTGCCTCTAAAGTTAGGTGCACAGATTATAGGGTCCTCTCCCCTAGAATTCTTCATTTAATATTATTCTATATAGTGGTGCAATTTATGAATTCATGGTACCTGATTTCAACATCTAACGAATTCTTATCGGTGTCAAGCACAAAATGTTTTATGTTAAAGCTCGACAAAATATAGATCATTGATTTCTACATGGTTGAGTAGGGTTCGGGTTTACAAATGAACAATTTGCTTTGAAACGACCATGAGAGTATTTTTTTATCAAACACTACTATAAGGGGTGTCATTTGAAATAATTATTAGAGACAATATTATGGTTTCGTCTATAGTTTAATTTCTATGACTTAAAAAATATTTAATAATATTTCATCTTTTTGATTCGAACGAAATATGTGTTGGAAGGGTTCCATCCTTACCCCCATCTCGTGCACGCCCTCCCAAATTCTAGGTTTTCATTCAAAAGGTAGATGATTTGTTGTAGGTGTAGATGAGTGCGGGAAGAGAGTGTGCACCTATCAAGAGTGAGGAATGGCAAAGGTCATATTGACCACCATAAGACACTCGCCTCCAAAATAGATTAGGAAATGGGGTCCATTCACAAAGGAGAAGAAATTGGTATGAGTGGCGCATGGATGACCTAGGCAAAGTTTCTCATAAGCATATGAACAAAACTAACATAGTGTGGGCGCAACATCAAAACAACAAAAACATCATGTCGTTCAACTCGAGGATTTGGTTGGGTAGCATGGGTGCAAAAGTGAAATGACATTCACGGGAGGAGGGACCTTCTAAGTAAAGGCCCTACATTCACCTAAAATATAGGTAGTACTATATAGGTGGTTTGCCACATTATGGTGTGTGAGGCCCCCATGTTCATCAAATTACATTATTTAAGGTGTATTTCAGGAAATTTTTAGTGGAAAACTTTCGTAAACTTGTGAATATTAGGGATTTTGGAAATTAGAAATGGCGAATTTTCAGCGGTCGGTTGCCGCCTACTTCACCTAAAATTTCCACCGACAAGTCATTTGTATGGGTCAGTTTACCTACTATTTATATGTAAAAATTAACTCATCCATGTATTTTCCGTGGTATAATACATACCTGAGGGGTCGCGAGGGGTACCCATTTAATATAGACTTCCAACAAACAGGTGGTTGTCCATCTAACCCAAGTTGGACATCCTAGGTTGACGACAAACAATGGATGACTATCCAACCTAGCTTGGGCGATCGGGTTGGATGACGGACAATGGACCACCATCAAACCCAGATCGGATGATCGTCCATTGTCTTTCATACAACTTGGGTTGGATGTTGTCTAGCCTAAGTTGTATGGAAGATGATGGATGACCTGTCCAACCCATTTGTATTTGCCATGAAATGGTTTTAAGATATTCGCCATCGATGTGAAATTTGGTCTTAAAATGAATTCAATTTGTATTTTAATGAGGCTTATTTTTATAGGTATTGGATTTAATTGTGAGTTAAACTAATATATTGTACATGACCTTAACTAGATAACCAGTTCATCTTTTGTGTATGCAACAAGAAGCAAACATCAAAAAAATTGTAGGGAAGCAACAAAAGAACTTGCATGTATCTTTTTTGTCCTCTTATTCTCGTACATGGACATTTTTGTTTTCTTTACATTCACTTGTGATTTCCCAGATTGCCGATGATTTCCCTATTTTTTCACATTTTCATGGCTTTTAGAAATGGGATCTGGGTTCTATTTATGTCTCAAATATTGGGTTTTTATTGTCTTTTGCATGTCCATTCTAAATAAATCAAGAGGGGACAAACCTATATTATGAAAGGGGAGTTTTGCTTTTTGTTATGGGAACCATCTCCCAGTAAGAATTCTTGGTTATGTATGTGAATCAACCTCTTATGTTACATTAATAGACATGTAAGGAAAATGTGCAAACATACATAAGACATAGGAGTTATTTAACAAAATGCTTAAACAACATGTGGTGTCATGGAATGTAATGAGTATGGGTTTTTGAATAGAACACAGGAAGCTTTCATGAAAATTCAAACTAAAGGTGTAAATCTAGCGTCCATGACCTTTGTTTTCATCGACTCTTCCTCTTTCAAAATGAGATATTTAGTAGAGGGAATTTTCCTCCTCGAGAGCTAGTATGGAAATGTCTAAATGTTGAAGAAGTGGAGTGTTTTTTGTTGTTTTTTTGTTGTGTTTTTTGTTGTTTTTTTGGATTTTAGTAGCATTCCAATATATGTGGAAGTATTTGAACTGTTCAAAAATGCATAACAATATGTAGTCATAATCATAAAATGACAACATTGCAAGGGGTATGTATACACCTAATTTTTCATCGTAAGATTTCATACATGTTACTAAAAATTTATTTTTGCGAGTAATGGTGATTGATACATCTATCTCTTGAGAAGGTTCCTTAAGGGGCATGCACAAAAGGGGGTATGACTATTCACAAAGTCGTTATGGGTTAGGGATAGTACATAGAGAAATGTACCACTATGTGGTCCTATCCATAGTTTTCTTTGTCCTTTTTATCACGAGACACTAGCACTCCTAACACTTTCTTGCATCCGACTCTATCATTGGCACCGTTTTCACTTTTCCTTGCCTTATAAACAATACATTTTCATTGAATTTGAAATTTAGGTCCCCTTGACTAATGCCATCACCTATGGGAAATGGTTTTGGTGTTATCTTTTCCTAGCCCACAACATCTCCCGAGAGCGAATGAATCCTATATATATATTGTCATCACACACAACCTTTCATGATGGAAGGATGGTAGATCACAAAAAATAGCCATCTACTCCACTCTTTTGCACCAACTTTGCATCTTTTCGATTTTCTCTTGGTTCATCCTTCACTTGACTTGGATTAGAAACTATTCTTGGTTAGATTTCTTACACTACTAGGAAATCTATAATTAGTCTAGTGGAGGAATGGTGTTCCCCTTCTCCACCATAAATTTTTGTTTAAGTGTGTTTCTTATTTGGAGAAATATATGCATCAACAACCACCTCATAAGTAAGTTCTCTAACACCATTTTTCATTTTTCATACATTAGTTCATTTCCCCTCCCCATTACCCTATGTTAGCTTAGTATTTTATCTACATGTGTTAGTTAAATTAGTGATCTTATATGGTTAACTCCTTATATTTTATTCGTTTACATTTTAGTTACATTGTCGTGGTATAGATTGTGCATTATTGGTTATCCCACATTTGTTTTTATCTCTCCCCATCTACCAATATCCTAGAAGGGCACTCTCCATTATGTTAACTACAGGACCTTAGAAACCCTAGGTTGACCTAGTGTATGTATTACTTCCCTCTCGATATGTGACCTTATCAAGTAGCCCCCGATAAAATTTCTCCCCATCCCAACACCATTGGCCCTCTAGCTTTAGGGGGTGATGGTGTCTAGCCAAAATTAATGGACACGTATTTTCAATCCATAAATATAAAAGTGATTACATGGAAAAACACAATCTGAATCCCTTCCCAACCCATTTGTATTCTTTCCTAACCAACCGTATGACACAAGTTTGGAAAAAAATGTAACCTTACTGAATCTCAAAATGCAAAAATACAAAGAATAAACAAATCTATTGTAGAAATCCTTTGCATATATTAGAATAGGGAAAATATATTGGATATCTTCTCTATACGAGGATGGGGCACCAATAGTGTAAAAACCATTATTTTAGTGACCTAAATAATTTTAAAATGAAAAATTAGAAAGGAAAGGGTTAGGGTGCTAAATAAATTTATCTTACATCGTCCCTCTATTTTATTTTAGTAATCCTCATATTATTACAAATTACAAAGTTTCAAACTTTGTAAGAGATAGGTACTATACAACACTTCTACATCGGTTTAATTAAGTTCATTTTCGACCAATCTATGAACCCCGTGTCACGCAACATATTTTATAGGACATGGTATATTTCCTTAACATTCTATCAAGAATTTACGGGGTAGAGGATACAATAGACTTCATATCTACACCGCTTTAGTCATTTGTGTTGGATCGTCCAAAAGCCAAGAATTATAGATATCTCTTCACACATGTTCGGGAAGTAGTTAAAGGTTCGAGGTTACAATGGAATTCAAATGTATAATTTTTTGACCTATGGTATTGGATCACCCAAAAACCCATGAGTGAATATCCTCTTTATACACCCTTTCTTTCATCACGGATCAGTGCACATGTTCCATTTTACATTTTCATAATTTACATTTACATACTCGACTAGGTTCAATCTCATCACTTTTTTCACTTTTTCATCTTTAGTTTCCATGCTATATCATTATTTTTCACTTCATGTTTTGTCTAGTCCTTCGACATGTTTCTTACATATCTCTACATGGACATTAGGTACGCATCTCTATCTACTTTATGTTATAGAGCATTCTTCTCACCAACATAAAATGGAGGAAAACGTAATTAAAAACTCATGCACTTTAGACATGATATATATACGGTATCATACTATTCATATGGTTTTTGAGTGAAGAAACTACTAATTAACCCCCATATTTTCCCCATTTTACTTTTCTTTTTGTCGTCACTTCGGACCTTTGACACATACTTTACCAGTCCATTATCATCATTCTTTGTCATTTTAGCCTTAAATGGGGTCCCCACACATGCCCCGATCCTTCTACCTCTTTCCCACAACTTTTTGGACATTTTCTAGCATTTTTGTAACTCCCACAAATTAAGCTGCACAAAACCCAAGACAAACATAGGTCAAACTAGAAAAATTATGGAATATTTTTAAATTATTTTTGTTAAAACCTACTCGCAACACTAGGTTAAAATTTACGGTCACACTTTCTCATTTTAAAATTACATTAAATTAATATTATTAATTTCCGAATGAGGGTCCACAATCCCCTTAGCTTCCTTTAAATAAAATAATAAAATCTCTCAATACCATTTAATAAATTAATTAGTCTAAAGCAAGACTTAGGCTCCCTTACCATTGATTTTAATACAATTAAATTTAACCTTAATTAAACTTTCTCAAATTAATATCAAGGGTATTGTGGTCTAGTCATTTAATTAATAAAGTTTTACTACACCCACAAAGGGGGTCAATGCTTGCATTAATTAAAAGTCTCCAATAAAACATTTGGGTTAGAAAGGTAAAAGAAGTCACCCCCTACACCACTTAAGTGGCCCCAATTAAATCCTACCCATGCATTTTAAATTTGAAAAATCATCTCACCCACTTCCCACCTACTTTTTGTAGGGATGAATCTCATCCATTGGATGGATTCATTTGGAGCCCTTGGATTTAGGGATCCATCTAACCCTAAACTTAGTTATGAAAGGCTCATTTCATTTCATTTGACTTATTGTTTCTTCTTTTTGTTTTGCAGATTTGTGAAGGAGGAGGAAGCCATGGGAGACAAGCTCAAGCTCAAGGATGAACAAAAATGTCCTTTTATTAAGGATTCCATTCATACCCTCATCTAGGGTTTGCAATTAATTTTATTATTTTCTTAACTCATTATTTTTGTATTTACTTAAATGGGCATATCCGTATTTACCCTATTATAGTGAAATAGGTAAAATGGTGTATGTATATACTTGGTAAAAAGGACACACACACACACACACACACACACATAATGGTGTAAATGTGTTAAAAAAATGTGAATGACTGGTTTACATAGGCCGCGAATATAGTCAATTGCGCAAAGTGTTACAACAAAGGACCGGTGGTTATAATTGGTAGTGAATATTATTTGGGTTGGTGGGAGGGTCGCTAACCCCACCCCCACCCCATTGGTAATATATTTTGCTATGTTTTTTTAATGAACATTTTTTCATTTAATATGTATTATATATATATATATATATATATATATATATATATATATATATATATATATATATATATATATATATTATTATATCATATTAATAATATTTTCATATTATCAAGAGGTAATAATATTTATATTATTAACAAAGTATTAACTAATCTTAATCTTATACTTAAAATTTCTTTTATAATTTGATAGTAATATATAGGATGCAAAACTAATTTTCTTTCCCTTTTATTATTATTACTTTAATTAACATTTGATACTTGTATAAACTTATAGTAATTTGATACTAAAATTTCACAATCAATTGAGACTAAGGTCTAGTAGTAACCATGCATTTTTCTTTACTCTATTAGGTTTAAAGGATAAATCCATTTAATGATAAGGTGAATAACAAAAAGAATTTAAGGCCTTTTCCATCTACACATATAAAGTTCAAAACTTTCTTCCAATCAATACAAAAAGATGAACAAATATAGTTTAACTTATTATCATATGCCTTTCAAGTAATGCAATAGGAATTAATATTTCTTTCTTTTACAAAATACAAGTTTGCAACCATTCCCACAAGCAATTTATAACAATATTTCCCCATAGTTTTAAAATAAGAACATGCATATTGAAGACAATAAATCAACTAAAATGAGAACAAGGTTGTTTCCTTTTCAATCACATTTCAATGAACTTGATTCAATTTAACAATATTATAGTCCCTCATTCCAACAAGTAATGAAATGATTTTCAAACTTTTTCTTTCATTTACAATATCAACTAAGATTACATTTTGATAATAAAACAACTAAAAACTTCACTTTAAACAAATACAAGTTTACAAGCCCTCCATATACAATGGAGACAACATGATAAAATATAACAAGAGAGTTTTGATTCTTTCTCCAAATTCTACAAGAAACATGACTCCTCCTTTGAGATCCACCTTCTTCTAAGATCAAACACACAACCAAAAATGGGGGAGTAGGCAACACTCTCCACCCAACCATTACTCTAATGAGGAAGTGAAGCCTACTTCCTCATTGGCCCCCGAGCCCCAACAATGAGACAATAAGGAATATTTGACAACCATGGCAACAAAGACAAGGCTTCCACACTTACTTTCAAACAACATTCACACAAGAAAATAACAACAAAACATTCATTTTTCAACACATAAACTTCCCAAAACATTGGCTCTAAAACAAGCCAAGTAGAGAAAGGAATATGGGGATACCCTTGTGCCTCCTAAGGGTTTGGATGCCCACCTCAAAACCTCCAAAACACAATCAACCCCAAAATCTCTTATGCCTCCCTAAAAATAAAAATATATCTCTTATGCCTCCCTCACTCTTATGCCTCCCTCTCTCTTATGTCTCCCATAATGAACAAAATAACAAGATGAGAACAAGGTGGGGAATCCAACCCACTCCCTCCTAAATACCCAAAATAAACTCTTATGCCTCCCAAAAATTTCATCCCCATTTCACTATCTCATACACATCCTAAGGACATTTCACTACCCAACAACATCAAGCAAGAAACACATTCATTTAACACATAAACACATAAGAAATAGAAGAAGACAAAACGGTCAAGACCCTACCTTGCCATAGCAATAATCCACTCCACAAGAAAGTTCCAAAATCATCAAAACTCAAGGAATTCAAATAAAATCTTCAATTCCAACAAGAACTCCAAAAAGAAAGCATTCCAAAATGAGAGAGCCAAAACCAAGCAAGTAACCCCAAAACTTCTTTAAAATTATAATAAATAGAAAAGAGGGAGAGGGAGATGATGTGGATCCATGTAGGATGACACATCATTTCTTCTCCATCCCACATCACCAAGGTCAAACCCATACCCCAAAGCATAATAAATTGGTGGTTGGGGAAAATACCACCCTCTTACACACTCAACCCAACCCACACCCCTTAAGGACAAAATTAATTACCCATGTAAGAAAAGTGCAATTAATTTCCCTTTTCCTTCATTAAAACAAAAATAGGACCTAAAATAAGTCCCTCACATCATAGGCTAGGTGGGTGGGTGGCTTTAAGAGGTGTGGGACAAGCTTAGCTTGTCCCACAAGTCTCCAAAATATCCTAGAAGGTCAAAATCTGAATTTCACAAGGAAGATTGAGTACACACTACCCCAAAACAAATTAAATTCATTCCAAGCCAACACACATTAAGGCTACCAACTCACATTTATTCCCCCTTTTGTTCACATCCTAATTAGCACTAGATAAACACTTTTAAATTAACTTAAGAGGGGTGCTAAACACAATTAATAAAAGTGACTCCACATGCAAATAAAAATAAAATAACTCACAATTAAATAAAATCAACAAGACAAAATTACAAACATTCCCAAGGTCACTTTTGAGGTCACCCCCCAATGGGGACCTCCTAACAAACTACAACAACAACAAACATATGAATACACGTGTTGCCATGGTGACCTGTTGCCAATACTCCATATTCTCTCATTGTTGGTCTCCTACCCCCTTTGGTTTATTGTGTTGTGAACACATGTAAAAGTCAACACAATACCATTTTGGCCTTGTGGTTGTATTAACAACATTGAAATAATAAAAATACATGCATATACATATAATCAATTATCGTAACTTAAACCAAGACAAGTAATTTGCCATCGTTCACAATTCCAATTATTTCAATTTCATTACTTTATCAACTAGCAATAAGATCACGACATCAAATACATCATCTAGCATCATATAATTATCGAAATAAATGCATTAGTCCAATATAAGCTCAAAATCAACAATTTGATATATCCAAATATGCATATAATCCATCCTGTAAATCATCTATATTGTCTACAAATTAACTAATAAAAATAACAATGTCCATCTGATCAATATCTAAACTGTGATAGAAATTTCCAAAACTCTAATCTATAATAAGTAGAATCATAATCATATAAATGTTGAAGAGGAGTGGGAACTACATCCCCCTCCCCTTAGAATTGACTTCCTCCTAGAAGTCCCTAAAACAAATGTGTGAATTGTGCTCTCAGAGGTATGGTGTCAACCCACATAGTTGTTGTCTCATCGCATCTATGACACTGAATGCGAACCTGATCAATCTTCCTACCTCGAATGCCTAGGGTCTTGTACTCTAAAATATGGATGAGATCCACCATCATCTACTCCTAATCCTGCACCTGCAATCAGGTCCAATATAATATATGAGAAAGATCTGTAATGTACCTCCTAAGTACATAAACATGAAATACATCATGGATGCGAGACAAGATTGGTGGAAATGCTAGATGATAGGCCAAAGTACAGATACGCTCCAAGATCTCAAAAGGAATCCAAAAACCTAGGAGAAAGCTTAGAACCTTATTTGTAATGGATAGGGATCTTATGAGGCCTAACATGAAGAAACACCTTCGTCCCCTCCTAAAAACTACGATATGTCCTTCGCTAATCCACATATTTCTTACCGTCTATCCCGACCCTCCCGTAATCTCTTCCCGATCATGACAACTTGTTGCTCCATTTCATATAGCAAATCAGGCCCAAGAGAAACCCTATCTCGCCAATATTTGCCAACTCAGTGGTGTCCTACACTCTCTATCATACAAAGGCCTAAAGAAGAGCCATGCCTATCAAAATTTGAAAAAGAATGCTACTATGGGAAAACTGAAAAATACAAGTAATCCTCTCACCTCGATCGATGGTCCATGACGTACATTCTAAGCATGTCCTCAAAGATCTAATTCACCCGCTCTATCTGTCCATCTATCTCAAGGTGATAAGTTGTATCTTGAATGTGATATTTGTCTGAGATCATGTTGCATGGTAGTCTAGAAGTGTGAAGTGTATAAGGCATCATGGTCACAAATGATCTTCCACGGAATCCCATGCAGTCTAACAATATCATCAAGGTATACTTGTATTACTTAACTAGATGTGTATCTAGTCTTCACCGGATAAAAGTTAACCAATTTCATCAATTTATCCACCATGACCATGATGGCGTCGTGGTGGTATCTCGACGTTGGTAACCCAACTATGAAATCCATGGAAATGGTGTCCCATTTCCACTCCGGTATGGTGTGAGGGAAGAGAAGGCCAGCTAGGTGCTGATGCTTGGCCTTCACCTTCTGACACTCTAAACAACATGACACAAACTGAGCTATGTCTCTCCGTAGTCCCCTCCAATGGTACAACTGTCTCAAGGTGGCGTGCATCTTCTTCACCCTAGGATGGGCTGAATAAGGTGGATGATGAGCCTCTGTCAAAATATCTTGTCCCAAGCCTCCATGTCTATGAACATATACCAGACCTTTATACCTAAGAATACCATCTACCTCTAATTAAAATCCATCAAATTTCCCCTCAAGATTCCTTTGAGACTCGATCTCTGATCTAGATGCAAAGTAGAAGCTGTCATGAGGAAGCTACTGCAAAATCCTAATCCACAAATTGTATCCATTGAAGTATCCATAACCACATGTCTTCATCTACTCAGGGCATATGTAACCACATTCTCCTTCCCCTTAACATGCTATATCTCCATGTTGTACTTTGCAAAGAAACTCCATCCAATGTTGTTGATGAGTGTTGAGATTGGAGTCGTATTAATAGGTGGCGAAGACTCAAGTGATCAGCTCGAGTGTAAATATCTCGGCCAAGAAGAAAATTTCTCCACCGAACTAAGGCATGCATAACTACTGCAATCTCAAGGTCATGATTTGGATAACTGAGTTCATAATCCTTGACTTTGTGACACTCAAAAGAAACCACTCGGCTCTCCGCATCAACACACCTCCTAGTCCTGCAAACGAATCATCTATGATAAAAATGTCCAAAACTCTAATATATAATTAATAGAATCATAATCAAATAAATGTTAAAGAGGAGTGGACACTAAAATTTTGGAATTTAGTATTTCTTATGGTAAGCCACTTCGGGGTGATTACGAAATTAGAACAATCACTAAGCACTACTAACATCACCCAAGGTTCCATCCATCAAAGGCTCCATTTGCATCCATCTAGCTCTATCACAAGGCACAAGGCTTGTTCATCTCGCAACACATTGCATATGAGGGAATTTTATTCTATTCCATCGACCATTCTATTACATTTTTAACACATAGTTATTTCTCGCTACTTTCAAAAAGTGCAACTTGTACAAGATCACCTAGGGCATGATTGCACACATAAGTACATAGAACTACATCAGATTTGAGATGTAGTTCAGCGATCGATTAGTAATTCCACTATTATGGTAGTTGAGGACATTCCGACCCCTTCATTTTTTTAGGGTTTGACACTTATTTTTGGGTTATACAGTCTATCTTTGATCATTGATCATTGATGAAATTTAGTACAGCGAAAAAAAAAATTACACGCAAAATATTTGAGGGCTTAATATCATCTTCTAACCATGTAAGTTTGGTTTTGGACCTCATGCATAGACCATGGCACCTAAAAACTAAAGTAGGGTTCCCACAAGTTCCTTGATCCTCTCCTAGGCACCGTAATCCACTCATATTTCCCAAATCTACAAGTTTCTCGACCTCGTCATAGTCATTTCCTCTTATTTATCTAGGTTTCTCCATGACATAGTCTTGCAAGCTCATTGAATCAGCTAAGGTCCTTCTAACCCTTATTTTAAGATTAGGGTTTTCATTTTTACTTCCTTAGTTGTTTGGATCACTTTGTATATTTATTTATTTCGTTTATTTATTATTATTTACCACTATTCATAGTTTAGATTAACTATTATTTTTCCAAATTTTATTTAATTATTTTGTTGATCCCAACCTCTTTCATTCTTCGAGTCCTCATATTTCTTCTATCATGGGTCATAAATCTCCTCAAGTTCCTTTGTTTGGTTTTCATAAAATGTATACCAATCTGTTAAGTTGTTCTACGAATAGAACTATACTCTATATGTCATCCTAAAGATATGCCACCAAAAGAAATAAGTCTTATCTTCTACCATCTATTTGACGACCTTATTCCTCATGCTCATCCATCTTATCAATGCATATTAGAATCAATTCAAGATTAAAATTTTTTCTTTTAAGACAATTTTATGGTTATGGAATCCATGATCACATATCTCAAATTTAAAATGCAACAAGTTAAATATGCTTCTCTAGGACATGGCTTTTCTCTCCTTCTACACCTATTCTCGTTTTATGTCTACTACATGTTCTCATATTAGTGAGCCTAAAGTTATATCAATATCAAAACCTTTCCTTTTTTATCACAATCTTGAACAACATGACTTTTTTACTCGAGCTCTTTAGTCATCAATTGATCACTTTACCACCTACTCATTCTTATCCTCTTTATCAACTAGCTAAGTATCTAGGGAGTTCATATTACAATTATCATAGAATCAATGGAAATGATCATCATAGTTTACAAAGAAGAGTCAAACATCTTGATCATTAGGGATTTATCTCAATCGTTGTACAACATTTGTTTTCATACCCATCTTCAAATGTTGCATCTCAATGAGCTCCCAAATCTCGTCCTTCTACATCTAATGAGCATAATATTATCACTTCGAGGTACTTTCTTTTGTCGGTCATGCTCCACCTATTTAATCTAAACTACCTCCTCTGAAGGATGGTTCCACTTCTCTTCCACTCAAGCTATTTCAAACATTACCACATTAATCTAAAAACATCCTTTAAAACTCAAAGTCTACTTCCCATCAAATCATTGATAAGCGTCATCTAAACCAAAAATCTACCACCATTCAATATACCTCCCCATCCTACACCACTTCAAAGAAATAATAATTTTTGTCAAAGCAACTACCCCTTCTACTACTGGTCAAGACATATAATGAATTCCATGATCACATGGTCACATTGTTACTCTTTCCCACCATGCTTCCATCATTTCATGCAAACTTGGTCTTTGGTAGGTGACTCTTGTCTCCCTACCATCCTGATGACACATTCATATTCCTATGGTTCTTATATGACCGGTGAAGGGTCCATTATAATAAAGAGCCATGTTTCATCTTTCATTAACATATATATATATATATATATATATATATATCTATCACATGAAAAATCATCCATACATACCTCTATAATCATTGATCACTCATAATGCATACCATACAATATTTCATTATTGCATTCTTGAATCAATTTTACACAATCGATGATACTTCACCACCTTCATACATCATTTATCGACTTGTACATGCATTTCCAAACACTTTAAGGTCATAACATTCACACAACCCCCAACCTAATAGCATTGTACATCACAACATAACATACTTATAGCATACACATATCACATCCTCATCACATTGTGCACTCATCACACTTATACAAGTATTGTGTTTACCCGATGTCACACTTTTGTGCTTCAGTTCACACTTTACTATTGAGGGCATATTACACGTGAACCCCACAAACTTCTCAATAGTTACTACACACTACATTTAGCCTACATTATTTCAACACTTGCACATCTATAAATCATATATCATATTAGCCTTCATCATACATGTGTCATACTTCTATGATCTATGTGTCTAACATCATATACTAATCATATTCCATACTACGTAACGCACATTTTTACATTCCTATTTTATTTACACTTATTTCATTACATGTTATTCACCGCGTATTAGACATCTCACTCATCATATGGTCATCGATTTTCACATACAATACATTATCTTCTACATGCTGCACTCATTACCCTATCATGAATTTTAGTTCCTCACCACACTCAACTACTAAGGGTTTACAAATTAAATGAACCTAATCATACTTACATGTTCATAATTTGACCTTCCATGATGCGATATTACTAGGTTAATGACATATGCTTTAGGATAAATTGTCACCTATCTCTTCATCTTGTAGTGGTATACACTTGTATGATACATCACCACTCCCTTTATTCATCTTGTAGTGGTAAACACTTTAGGCTACATCACCACTCTCTCTATTCATCTTGTAGTGATATATGCTTTAGGCTAAGCCATCAGTCATTTTTTCATCGTGTCATGATATACACTTTGACTATAAGGCTCATGCACATCAATTATAGGTCGCATATCATCAATACACATACACATTCATTATAGCGTATTAGAAACAACACATATTTTTACCATTTCCAGATTACGCATGCTCATTTACGGTTCTTTCTTGATCACTTTGAAAGGGAAAACAGAATGAACCTCACTTGTATACAATTCCATGTAATTAGGGGGCACACAACTGCAATCATCCATCCACAACATACTGCATATCTTGGTTGTTTTTACTCTTTCTTGCATTTTCTTGTATATGGTCATTTTATTACACATGCTAGTTAGATATCTTATATGTTATTTATGTATATGATACACACATGCACATTTACGCAATTTCTTAGTTGTGATCACGAGATACATGTATTTTACATGTAGTACATATTATCTCCTTCTTCCCATCCTATATTGGTCATTGGGAGAATCCACATTCGTCTCTCACACGTGTTATTGTTTCCTTTTATACTTATCACTCTATATTGCTTGATTATACATGCTTTTAACATATGAGTTGTCTTCATAACATGCTAACGGGTGATTCTTGTGTAAAATTTTCTTGCATTAACATATGAGTTGTCTTCATAACATGCTAACTAGGCTCTTTCCAACCCTACTTTCCATATCGGGGTTTTCATTTCTACTTCCTTAGTCACTTGGATCACTTTCTATATTTATTTACTATTTTTATTTATTATTATTTATGGTTTTTCTTAGTTTAGATTAACTATCATTATTCCAAATTTTAGTTAATCAGTTAGGATCAATTTGGAGAGTCTTGTGAACCATTTTCCATATTTTAGAGTTAAGTGTAGCTAGAAGGTGAAACCACCCATAACCTTGAAAGTTTTTTCACTTTTCTCATGTGGTGTTTGTGGAACTTTGAATGGTTTTCAAGAGTGGGCTTTTGCACATCAGGTATGCATAAATTTTTATCCCCCTCGAGACGATAATGTTTTTCCCTTAAATTAACCTTAATGATAGGCATCCCCTTACGTGGAACAATTTAGGGGTTTTAGACAATATCGTTAATGAAATTTCCTAGGAAGTTATAATTTTCCTTAATTAACTTACTCTTAATGAGAGAAAAACTTAGGACATGACCAAGTTTGAATTAGTAGAACATGTTTGTTTTGACTAACAACCCCATGATATGACATGATACCTTGTGTGGTTGTATCCCTACCCCTTCCATTGACTTCTAGAAGGAAGTATAATTATAGGTGAAGGGATGTAGTGACCCCCACATTTTTCATGCCTCTTTTTGCATCTGTTTACTCATTTGATCAAATTTTTTTTTTCATAAGATGATTTATATTCAATCTATCTAGTTTTGGTTAGTTATCGCTATTATTTACATTCATATGATGTTAGGATTGTGGAGTTGAATTGCATCACGGATAGTATTTTTTACATGTTACTAGTTCTAACAATAACCAGATCGGTCAATCTAGTTTAGGAAGTGACCGACAATGGTCGAGTAGTAACCATTGTCAGCACATGCGTAGTGAAAGTTTATATTTAAATAATAGGAATTAGATATATTTTTAGCATTAAAGTAGATCTATTAATTGTAAATACATAGCTATTGTGCCCTAAGTTTGTATATGCCTATATAAGCATGAAAGCTAAGGTTATAATGTGATTAGTTGAGAAGGATTGAATTAGATCCTTGATTCTCCTAGATTGAGAGGATGAAGAAGAAGAAGAGAAAGAAAGAGCAGGGATACATGAAGACAGAGCCTCCATGGAGAGGTGTTGGACAAACGGAAATAGTAGGTACATCGAATGGTGAGAAGAGGGTAACATCTTCTACTTGTATTTTCTTTGTATAGGTATTATTTTAATGTAATGGCTTGCATAGTATGCAAAGCACATAGAGTTTCTTCTTGTAGATCCACATGTTGGTGGGATATTGTATTATAGATCCATGTCGATCTAGTCTCATATTGTAGATCCATGGGATCATATTATGTTGTTGATCCATGTAGATCTAGATATTGTAGAGGAAGTTGTCTTCATGTTTACACAATTTATGCATGTACTTGATGGAGAGAAAAAATCACTTCTTGGTGCACAATTATGGTTGCACTTTGCTAGACCCATGAGAGAGGTCTTGTTTTCACATCCATAGAGAACTTGGTAGAAGTTCGGAGATGCGATAGTTCTAGTTATGTGAGATATATTGGTGGTGTTTGGAGGCATAGTTGTAGTGCACTCATGGATATCTTTTTAGAGATCGGAGGAGAGGAGATACTCCTGGAGATGCATTATACTCTTGTATTGAAGAGTTGGTTTGTACTTTTGTTGTATTATATATATGAGATCTCTATCTTTGGTGGATGTAGGCCACATTGGGTGAACCATGGTACATGTTATGTTATGTGTGTGTAATTTTTATTAATTTGGATTATTCTAGTTTATACTTCCACAGATTGTAGATTTTGGGAATTCTTTAGATCCCGTGTCCATGATTTTATTTGTTATTAAATTATAGCACTATACCGCAGTCCTGAATTCCCAACAACTGGTATCAGATCCAGGTTTGGTATCTTATCTGATACCAACAACTTGTATCAGAGAAAGGTTATCTTGGTTAGCTTGGTTATTTCGAGAAAGGGTTTACATCATGGTTTTGTTAGTGGTTTGGTGACATGTATGAGAGCAGGGGTTTGTTTTTCCTGATGTGAAGATCACAGGAAGAGATTCATGTCAAGTGGGTGATAGAAGAGTAAGGTTGCTTGAAATTATAGTGACCAACATCGGTTAAGTAACAACCGACATCAGCGGGGTGACCGTGGTTGGTTATAGAATAACTGTGGTCGATTCTTTGGGTAGCCTAGTTTTAAATAGAAAATCACGTATATGAAGAATTAAGAAGATGCGTGGAATATATATTGTTCTTGAGGTGTCACTAGTTCTTTGAGGCAAAAGCATGTTGGTTAGATTACGAGATCCGGTTATTGAGATATGGTTTTATCTTGGTATTGTCTTTGCTTATATTATTTTGGTTACACATGCATGTTTGGGACTATAGATCTAGATCTAAGAATGAGAGAAAATGAGCAATTATACATCCTTTGGTATAGTTAGATACATGGGCTTCTTAGAGAGGTAGAATATGTAGTGCCCACTTCCCTTTCACACCTTTTTGATACTTATCTTGACATTGTTGACTATAGTATGGACATTATTATAGTTTTGATTTAGTACGATATTAGATGTTGGACCATGGATTATTTTTGATCTTGATTTAGTTATAATACATGATGATTATTAGAGACACTTCATATGTAGATTATGATATACTATTTGACATGGATATATTAGGAATGTTGTTCGAGACATGTGATTTTGGATATCGTGAGTAGACCTAGAAAATGGACATTATATGATGATGATATAGTTTTTGATATATATTATAAGTGATATTGTTTATTGCCTTGATGTTGTTGTGATTCATATGTAGAGATGATTTTTGATTATATTTATATCATGTTGGATGTTGATATGGCCACTTTAGGTCGAAAGAGGTATTTTGTTTTGCAGGTTAAACTATCGCAACAAACATCGGGGATTGGAGACAAACCACATTGAAATTCTAGATGAATTCAACAAGGTCGCCATGGCAACATGTTTTGTGTGTGTGTTGTATTTTGTTAGGGATTCCCATGGGGGATTACCTTTGAATGTGACCAAGGGGATTTTTGTATATTATTAATGTGGTTCCTTTTTATTATTAGTTGCATGTGTTTATTTTGTGATGCATTTACCCCTTTCATTGTTCTTTTAATTGTGAAGAATTAATGTGAGTAATCATATTCTTAAAATAAAGAAATAATCAAATTTGGGATATACGAAAGTAATTATAGAAGTTGTTGGATTTTGTATTAAATGTGGTAAGTGATGTGTAAGTATGTGTAAGAGTTGTGTAAGTCAGATTTTGGAGTATGAAACACTCCACCTTCTTGGAAACTCGAATTTTTCCTTGGAGGCTAATTTTGGAGGCTTGTGGGACAAGTAAAACTTGTCCCATACCTCTTAATTTTATTTAATAACCATACTTATGGTTAGAGGGTTGATTTTAGACCTTTTTAATGCATTTTTATAAGTCTAGTTGCAAGTTTTAATTGCACTCTTCTTGCATTTTATGAAATTTGGTCCTTTGGGGTGTGGGATTTTTGAGTGTGTAAGATTATTGTCATATTATTCACTCACCTCTTTATTGTGCATTGGAGTATGAATTTGAATTTTGTGTTGGAATTGAGGGTGTGTGAAGTGACACCTTACATGGATCCAGTTAATCCTCTTCCTTTCTCTCTTCTTCAAAATTTGAACTCCTTTCTTTGTTTTGGGGTTGTTGAACTTTTGGAATGCTTCCTTAGGTTGAATTTTCCTTGGCTGTTTGGAGCTCTTAATGATTTTGGAGGAGATTGTAGAGAATTTCATACTTGGCATTCCTTATTTTGGGACTATATTTTTACATTGAAAGCTTGTTGTATTCGAACAAAATCTACCATGGAGAGGTAGAAGCTTAGCTCTTCATAAATGATTTTATTTTTTTATGTTTGTGTGAATGGTGAATGTTTTGTGTGTTAATTGGCTGGTTGGGTAGACTTCCTAGGAATGGTGTAGGAGAAGGCTATGGGGAATCCATGTGGGGGCATAAGGGAATGCCAGGTGGCATCAAATTTATTGTAGAGGAGTTTGGGATTGGGATCCATCATGGAAAAGAAATACCTTGCATTTCGTACTTTTTGGGGTCATAAGGAAATTTGTGGGGGCATCGGGAGGGATTGTGGGGGCATAAGAATATATGGGAGATGTTTAATATTGATTGTTTGTTATAGGTGCATGCCCAATTCCCATTGGGAGGCATAAGCATCTTCCCCCATAGTTCTTGCTCCTTGAGCTTGTATGGTGAAGCCTAATTCTTGTGTGATGTCTTTCATGAGGTTGCAAAATTGTTTTTTTCTTTTGGACTATGTTTCATTGTGAGAATATTGTGTGTATGTTTTGTGGAATCTGTTGTTGTTGCCATGAGTTGAAATACATATCTTTGTACATTTTGGTTAGGGCTCGGGGCCAATGAAGAAGGATGGCTTCTCCTCTTCATTTGATATCTTGGTTGGGTGGAGAGTTTTTCCTTTCCCCTGCCTTTGTTGTGATAAAATTGCAAGAATGAGAAGAATGCATGTTGTTATCTTGGAGCTGAGAAAAGAAGATATTTTTTCCAGTCCCTTATGAGAATTCTATTGTAACCTTTCCCACTTTGAAGTGGATGAAATTGTAAATGTTTTGAAATAGAAAGATGTTGTATAGATTATGAAATTTGTAAAGTGAAATTAAAAGAGACAGACCCTATTTTTGCTTTGAAAGAATGTGAAGGAAATGTAATCTATATGATGAGTTTTGAAGTATGAAAGAAAGAAATGGAAATCTGTTATTTTCATTCAATAAATTGAAAGATGTAAAGTTGTATAATTGGAATCAATAAAAGATTGCACTACCTTTATCAATTTACATTGTTGTATTGAAATTGTATTATTCTGCCTTGTTTAAAATATATGATTTTGGAAAGGATAGAAAACTGGATTCTTATTTTAATGTTTGATTGAAGAAGGAAAAACATTTAAGGCTAACATGGAATGAATTCAATGTTTCATTGCATGGCAAAAGAGATAGTTTAATCCCGGAAATGTATACTTTTTTATTTCATTTCACTGTCTACCTTTTAAAATTCCTTAATCAAATGCTCAGACAACCCTACAAATAGATAAGAGGAAAGTGAGATAATAATTGGACTTAATGAGGTAAAAATGATCCCCAAAACCAAATCTAAACTCTTAAGGAAATGTCTTGAAAACCTTCCAATCAAGCCAAGGTAAATCTTCATGCTCTTTGTTGTTAAAAGAAACTTATAATTTCGAAATACAAACCAATTTAAAAATATTATACTTGCAATCTATCCTAAAACTTTCCTAATGGAAACCTCCATGTCAGTTTGACATGCTAGAAGAGAAAGAATGACAAATTTGAATAAAATTTTATAAGTTAAAATTTACTAGTTTGCTTTTAAAAATCCTATAAGCCATTTTTAAAAATTTACACCTTAAAATTTCTCAAATTATAAAATTAATGATCCTGTGAAAAGAAGTCTACGAGATATTTCTAGAAAGTCTTTGTTTTCCCAAAACTGAGCTCTCTATCAAAAGTTATGGCCCTCTGAAGTTTTCCTTAGCGGAAAATTTTGGGAATATTTTCCTATGCGGGCTTGCATGCCCGAACTTTTCCTTAAAACACTTTGGAATTTTTTTGGGAAATTTTTTAAAATTTTCCCCACTACCACTTTGGCCTACAGCCAATCATAGGTTGCCATGTGCACACCATGAGGTGACAAATGAGAGGCGAAACCCTTGCGAACTTAATCATTTTGAGAAAATAGTTTTTGGAAAAAATTATAATTTTCACCATGACCCCACACACCCGCACCCTTGCCTTGGAAAAATCATTTTCATGGACACATGGGCCCGTGTGTGCAACCTAACCCTTTTACCTTCCCCTTTGAATTTTTTTCTCAAGTTACTCTGTTGCCCCGCCTTACGTCATTTTTCCCGCTTTGGCTTAAAGGAAGCTACGTGTCCTGGCGAATCTTCACGGGTGCGGGCGCAAAATTTAGTTTTCACCCTACATGGGAAATACTTTGCAAAGTTTCCCGCGCCCACCAACCCACTCTTTGGGAAAATTTTCACCCCTGGGCCCATAGACCCACTCTTGGGGAAAATTTTCACCCTAAGGCCCACGGCACATAACTTGAAAAATATGAGTTAGTAGGACTTCTTTATATTAATGGAAAGGTGAGGAAATTTCCTATCCAATAGGGGTGATTTAGGGAAAATTTAATGCATTAAGTTTGAGAAAATAAAGTGGAAAATATAAGCCTGTTAGAGAGTGGGTATGGTGATGATTTACCCTCCGAACCTAATGGAACCTTCTAACCCTAAATTTTGGACCTTGTGACCTCTGATAATTGTTCATAAAAGATAAGTATGTTCTAGTAAATTATAATTGTTCTGGAACTTGTTAGTGATAGTTGTTGCCTTGTAACCTAGTTGTAGACACTCTTAACACAAAACAATTATTCCATAATTTTCCTAACTACTCTTAGGTTATTTCTTAGGTCTCAAGTGAGTTGTTTTAGCGGGCGTTACACTTGGTATCAGAGCAGTGGTTCAAAATCTTGGACCATTGGGCACACTAGAAAACTTGGGGCATGAAACTTAAACCTAGCACACTTTTAAATATAGAAACAACTTAGCTAGAAATTGCATATTTTAGTAAACAATAAATTTAATAAAACTTGGAAAAATGAACTCACTCTTGCCTTGGTATGTGAAGGAGGCACGAGAGCGGATGAGGGGAATTTTAACATAGACCCGGACTTACCACTACCATATCGGGATGTAGCACCATCCTACCCCATATTTTTCGGACTATTTAGGATGTTAATGCCACTCTACCCGGAGGATGAGTATGAGGGCATGCGATTAAAAATTATAGGGAGCCATCCGTGATGCTCAAGCATCTCCTCAACCCAGCGAGGATCAAGGAGGAGAGAACTCTAATGCGAGTCAACCGGGCGAGTCACCACAGATGGGATAGGGTAACCAAGTTTCAAAGCATAGGGAGAGGTCTCGGAGCACTAATCTTAGGGATGAGCTTGTAGAGAGACCTAGAGGCCATCGAGACCATAGGCTGCGCAGATCACATCGGGGAGAATCCTAAAGCTTTGGCCCTCACATTATTCTGGTGACACAAGTGGATTTTAGGAAGAGGCATGGCTAGTGATCTTGAGCGGTTGCTTTAAGCTTTGTCCATGTTCTAGCAACATGAAAGCTCATGTTGTGATCCATGTACTAAGGAATGGAGCGGGAGTATGGTGGAGCATAGAGGAGTAAAAGCTCCATGTTGATTACGAGATAGTTACACAGGAGCTCTTTGAGGAGTGTTTTTAGAGTACATATTTATCATGAAGGTTCATAAAACAGCGGATAGATGAGTTTCATGACCTCCAACAGGCATCGCTTTCAGTTGTAGAGTATGAGAATTGGTTTTTAGATCTACTCCCGGTATGTCGAGTACATGCGGAATGAGTAGATGGGGATTCACAAGTTCATCCGGGGCTGAATCTAAACATTGGAGGTGTGGTTCGAGATCCACTACCCACGACATTATCTCGAGGCCGTCGAGAAGGCCTATATAGTAGAGGAGACTCAGGAAAGACCCAACAATCTAGATCACGAGTGCGGAGCTACATACAGATTCAAACAACGGACCAAGGGGGTAAGTACCTCCTCCTCATGGTGGCTAGAGTTCTTCATAGTCATCCTTTAGATGACAACAACAATGCTGAGCAGCAACAACAACAATATTCCTGCCCACCTTATATACCTCCACAGAGAGTTGATGCATAGAGAGGTCAAAGTATGGGGCCTCCTCCTAGGGGTCCCATTAGGAAATAGGGTGGACCTAGAGATCGGTCAATGAGAGCTCACCAACGAGGCCACACAGGACCACCACCTGGATCATCGGGATCCATAACACAGACTTCTAGAGTGCCTTCCGGAGGTGAGCACTCATTGGGGAGGAGCAGGAGGATGTTTTGGTTGTGGTGTTATTGGACATTTTAGAGAGACTAACCACATAACCCTAATAACAATAGTAAGACATAGATCTCGAGAGCCATTGTGACTGTGACCTAGGACCTAACCATAGGATTTATACATTGGTTGAGAACCGCTGAGAAGAGCATCGTAGTACATTTATTGAGACTACAAGTAGCATTAGAGGTATTCCTACCTCCATATTGTTTGATTCTAGTTCTTCCGATTATTTCATTGCACCATTTTTAGTAAAGCAATGCAGTGCTTGGTGGCGATTAGGCAAGGTCATAGTTGGGATGTTGAGATGGATTCTAGAGCCAAGATCTCTGTAGACTCCTTAGTTAAGGAGTGTGTTGTGGATTTGGGACCTTTCACCACTACCTCGGATCTTCATATCCTTCCTTTGGGCTCGTATGGAGTCATCTTGGGTATGGATTGGTTATCTCGCACACGAGGGGATAGGATGGATTGTTACCATAAGACTATATCTTGTGCATATGATCTAGGAGTGGAGTTGATGATTTTAGGGGTTAGGAGACCAATTTCTATTGATACCATCTCTATTATACAACTTAAGCGGTGTGTGTAATGGGGATGTTAGATGTATGCTATTACAGTTAGTGACATATAAGAGGATGGGTCTAGTGGACCATTGCTAGATGATCACCCCATTTTGAGAGAGTTTGTACATGTCTTTCCAGGGGAGCTACGAGGGTTACCACCCCCATGTGAGATTGATTTTCTTATAGATATAGTTATGGGAGTAGAGCCTATCTCACAAGCATCTTATCAAATGACCACCCCAGAGCTCTGTGAGCTCAAGTTATAGCTTAAGGGCCTTTTGGATAAAGGCCTCATCTATCCTAGTGTATCCCCTTGGAGTGCACCGGTGATCTTTGTGAAGAAGAAGGATAGATCTTTGCGGTTGTGTATTGATTACCACCAACTGAACAAAGTAACGATCAAGAATCGTTATCCCCTTCCTCACATTGATGACTTGTTTGATCAGATGAAGGGAGCCATATTTTTCTCTATGATTGATCTTAAGTCGGCTATCATGAGTTGAGGATTATAGAGGTGAACATTCATAAGACCACTTTTCATACAAGATATGGGCACTATGAGTTTAGAGTGGTGCCTTTTGGTTTGACTATTGCCACCACATTGTTAATGAGTTTGATGAATGGGGTTTTCCATACCTTCTTAGATTGCTTTGCACTCATCTTCCTTGATGAAATTTTGATTTACTCATGTAGACGTGAGGAGCACAAGGGGCACCTTCACCAAGTTCTTCAGTGTCTTCGGGAGTAGCAGCTTTACGGGAACTTGGAGAAGTGTGCATTCTTTTAGACAAAGGTGTAGTACTTGGGTCATATAATTTCTAGGGAAGGTATCACAATTGATCCTTCCAAGATTAGAGAAATTATGGATTGGGTAGCACCCACTACTGTGATTGAGGTACGTAGCTTCATGGGACTAGTAGGTTACTACTGGAGATTTGTTCAGGACTTCTCTCGGATTGCACACCCCATCACTTCCCTTCAAAGGAAAGGGAAGAAGTTTTTTTGGTCAAAAATATGTGAGCAAGCCTTCAGGACACTGAAGGAGTGTCTCACTACAACACCTATTCTTGTAGTGCCGGATCCATAGGGTGATTTTTTTGTTTGTACGGATGCTTCCTTAGTAGGGCTTGGAGGTGTGTTGATGTAGGAGGGAAAAGTAGTGGCTTTTGAGTCTTGCAAACTGAAATATCATGAGCTTAATTATCTGAATCATGATCTTAAGCTTGTGGCAGTTGTGCACGCTTTATTTCAATGGTGAAATTTTTTTCTTGGTCGAGAGATTCGGACATAGGACAGATCACCTGAGTCTTCGTCACCTCTTCACGCAACCCAATCTCAATGCTTGTCAGTTGCATTGGATGGAGTTGCTTTGTGAGTATGATATGGAGATAGAGTATGTGAAGGGGAAGGAGAATGTGGTGGCAGACGCTCTCAGTAGATGGAGACATGTGGCTATGGCCACCTCAGTGAGCACAAATTTTTGGAGTAGGATTTTTCAAAGAGCTTCCTCTTGACAATTTCTATATTGCAGCTTTGAGCAGATATAGAGTGTCGAGAGACCCATCAAGGGAAGTTTGATGATTTCTCATTAGAGGTATATGGCCTTCTCGGGCATAGAGGCTAGATTTATTTTCCCGAGAGATGGATGCTTTAGGCAAGACATCTTAGCGAGGCACATCATGCACCCTATTTAGCCCATCCAGGGGTGAATAAGATGCATGCCACCTTGAGATAGTTGTATCATTGGAGAGGAATTCTTAGAGATGTAGCCCAGTTCATGTCATGATGCTTAGAGTGCTAGGGAGTTAAGGCCTAGCATCAACATCCAACTAGCCTTATTTTTGCTCATGCTATCTTTGGAATGGAAGTGGGACACCATTTACATGGATTTCATTGTTGGAATACCGATGTCAAGATATCACCATGATGCCATTATGGTCACGGTTGATAAATTCACAAAAGTGGCTCAATTTTCTCCGGTGAAGACCACTTATACAGCTAGAGCACTTTCAGAGATATATTTGGATGAGATTGTCTAGTTGCATGGGATTACTGCAGAAGATCATTTGTGACTACAATCCTTTGTACACTTCACATTTTTGGAGTACCATGCGGTATGCCCTCGAGAAGAGAATCAACTTCAGCACATCCTATCACCATGAGAAAGATGGACGGACTAAGCGGGTGAATCAAATTTTAGAGGAAATGCTTAGGATGTATGTGATGGATCAACAGTCTAGATGGGAGGAGTATATCGTGCTTGGTGGATTTCTATAGGCATTTCTATAGGCATGGCTCCTTTTCAGGATTTATATGGTAGAGGGTGTAGGATACCTATTAGCCGGGATAGGTTAGAGGATAAAGTATCTCTTGGAATAACTCTTCTACATACATGGAGCGATGTAGGTGGTGTTGATCGGGCGAGAGATTGCAAGAGGCACATGACGAGATAGAAGAAGTATGCGATTCAACATAGCATTGACCATAGTTTTTATGTGGGCATGAAGGTGTTCCTTCATGTTAGGCCACACAAGACCCCTATCCATTATGGAAAATGTTCTAATTTAGCTCCTATATTCGTGGGTCCTTTTGAGATCTTGGAGTATATTGGCCCTTTGGCATACCATCTAGCATTGCCACCTAGCTTGTCTTGTGTCCATGATGTTTTTCATGTTTCATTTCTCGGGAGATATGTTGCAGATCCTTCTCATGTGTTAGATTTGACATCATTACGGTGTAAGATCGGGCGAAGATGGTGGAGCCCGTTCACATCCTAGATTGCAGGACCCTTGGCATTGGAGGACGAGAGGTTGATCGAGGTTCGGGTGTAGTGGGACATATATGATGAGACTACGGTGACATGCGAGGATGCTACCTTATTATGAGTTTAGTTTCCACATTTTTTCCAAAGGACTTCTAGGATGAATTCGAGTCTAAGGGGAGGGGATGTAGTGCCCACTTCCCTTTGACATCTTTTTGATATTGATCTCGACACTATTGACTATAATATGCACATTATTATATTTTTGATTTAGTATGATGTTAGATGTTGGACCATGGATTATTGTTGATCTTGATTTAGTTACGATGCATGTTGGTTATTAGAGAAACTTCATATGTGGGTGATGATATACTATTTGACATGGATATATTATGAATTTTTTTGGACATGTGATTTTGGATATCGTGAGTAGACCTAGAAAATAGAAATTATATGATGATGATATAGTTTTTGATATATATTGTAAGTGATATTGTTTATTGCCTTGATGTTGTTATGATCCATATGTATAGATGATTTTGGGATTATATTTATATCATGTTGGATGTTCTGATATGGCCATGAGGATAAAGGAGGTACTTGTGTTTTGCATGTTAGACTATCACAATAAACATAAGGGGATTGGAGACCAACCACATTGGAATTCTAGATGAATTCAACAAGGTCACCATGGAAACATGTTTTGTGTGTGTGTTGTATTTTGTTAGGGATTCCCATGGGGGGATTACCTTTGAATGTGACCAAGGGGCTTTGTGTATCTTATTAATGTGATTCCTCTTTATTATTGTTTGCATTTGTTTATTTTATGATGCATTTACCCTTTCATTGTCTTTTTAACTATGGAGGATTAATGTGAGTAATAATATTGTTAAAATAAATAAATAAATCAAATTTGGGATATAAGAAAGTAATTATAGAAGTTGTTGTCTTTTGTATTAAATGTGGTATGTCATGTGTAAGAGTTGTGTAAGTCATATTTTGGAGTATGAAACACTCTACCTTCTTGGAAACTCGAATTTTTCCTTGGAGTCGATTTTGAAGGCTTGTGGGAAAAGTAAAACTTGTCTCATACCTCTTACTTGTATTTACCAATGATATCTATGGTTGGATGTTGATTTTAGACCATTTTAATGCATTTTTATAAGTCTAATTGCAATTTTTAATTGCACTCTTCTCACATTTTATTAAATTCCATCCTTTGGGATGTGGGCTTTTTGGTGTCGTAAGTTTCTTTGTCATATTATTCACCCACCTCTTTATTATGCATTGGAGTATGAATTTGACTTTTTGTTGGAATTGAGGGTGTGTGAAGTGGCATCCTACATGGATCCACCTCATCTTCTTCCTTTCTCTCTTCTCTAAAATTTGAACTCCTTACTTTGTTTCAGGGTTGTTAAAATTTTGGAATGTTTCCTTGGGGTGAATTTTCCTTGGCTGTTTAGAGCTCTTGTTGATTTTAGAGGAGATTGGAGAGCATTTCATACTTGGGCATTGCTTATTTTGGGACTGTATTTTGACATTTTAATCTTGTTGTATTGGAAAAAATCTACCATGGAGAGGTAGGAGGTTAATTCTTCATATATTATTTTATTTCTTTCTATGTTTATTGTGAATGGTTTATGTTTTGTGTATTTGTTTGCTGGTTGGGTAGACTACCTAGGAATGGTGTAGGAGAAGGCTATGGGGAATACATGTGGGGGTCATAAGGGAATTCCAAAGGCATCATATTTATTTTGGAGGGATTTTGGGATTGGGATCCACCATGGAAAATAAATACCCCGCATTTCTTACTTTGTGGGGGCATAAGGAGGGATTGTGGGTGGATCGGGATATATGGGAGATGTTTTATATTGGTGGTTTATTACAGGTGGATGCCCAATTCCCATTGGGAGGAATAAGAAGATTCCCCCATATTTATTTCTCCTTTGGCATGAATGGTGAAGCTTAAGTCTTGTGTGATGTCATTCATGTGGTTACAAAATTGTTGTTTTGTTTTGGATTGTGTTTTATTGTAAAAATATTGTGTGTATGTTTTTGGAAGCTTTGTTGTTGCCATGAATTGAAATATATTTCTTATTTCATTGTGGTTGGGGTTCGGGTCCAATGAGAGAAGGATGGCTTCTCCTCTTCATTGGATGTCTTGGTTGGGTGAAGAGAATTGCCTTTCTCCTGCCTTTGTTGTGATCAACTTGGAAGAATGAGAAGAAGACATGTTGTTGTCTTGGAGCTGAGAAAAGAAGAAAGTTTTGTGAGCCCCATATGAGAATTCTTTTGTAACCTTTCCCACTTTGAAGTGGATGAAATGTAAATGTTTTGAAATGGAAAGATGTTGTATGGATTATGAAATTTGTAAAGTGAATTGAAAAGAGATAGACCGTATTTTTCTTTGAAAGAATGTGAAGGAAATGTAATCAGTATGATGAGTTTTTAAGTATGAAAGAATGAAATGGAAATCTATTATTTGTATTAAAGAAATTGAAATATGTAAAGTTATATAATTGAAATCAATAAAATATTGCATTACTTTATCAATTTACATTGTTATATTGAAATTGTATTATTCTGTCTTGTTTAAAATATATGATTTTGGAAAAGATAGAAACTAGATTCTTGTTTTAATGTTTGATTGAAGAAGGAAAACATTTAAGGCTAACATGGAATGAATTCAATGTTTCATTGCATGGCAAAATAGATATTTTAATCTCTGTTTTTGAAATGTATAAGTTCTTTTACTTCACTGTCTACCTTGTAAAATTCCTTAATCAAATTCTCAGACAACCCTGTAAATAGATAAGAGGCAAGTGAAATAATCAATTGGACTTAATGAGGTAAAAATGATCCCAAAACCAAACCTAAACACTTAAGGAAATGTCTTGAAAACCTTCCAATCAAGCCAAGGCAAATCTGCAGGCTCTTTGCTGTTAAAAGAAACTTGTAATTTTGAAATGCAAACCAATCCAACAAAATTATACTTGCAATATATCCTAACACTTTCCTAATGGAAACCTCCATGTCTGTTTGACATGCTAGAAGAGAAAGAATGAAAATTTGAACAAAATTTTATAAGTTAAAATTTACCAATTTGCTTTTAAAAAGCCTGTAGGCTATTTTCTTAAAATTGACCCCTTAAAATTTATCAAAATCTAAAATTAATGATCCTTGTACAAAGAGGACATTGATATATTTCTAGAAAGTCCTTGTTTACCCAAAACAGAGCTCTCTATCAAAAGTTATGGCCCTCTGAAGTTTTCCTTCCTTGCCGAAAATTTTTGGAAAATTTTTCTTAAGCAGGCTTGTAGCTGAATTTCTCCTTAAAAACTTAGGAAATTTTAAAAAAATTTCCCCTTGCCAACCCATAGCCAATCAGAGGCTACCACATGACACCATGAGGTGACAGTGGAGGGTTGGAACCATTGCAACTTAATCATTTTGAGAAAATAGTTTTTGGAAAAAATTTATAATTTTCTTAGTGGCTACGCGCCCCCATCCTTGCCTTGTAAAAATATTTTTCGTGGACGCGTAGTCCCACACATGCAACCTAACCCTTTTACCTCCCCCTTTGGAATTTTTCTCAAGTTACTCCTCCACCTTACCTTTCCTTGATTTTCCCTGCTTTGAATTGGAGGCGCCATGTGTCCTCGCGGACCCACGGGACACGGGTACAAAGTTGGTTTTTGCCCCACACAGGAAAAAGTTTGCAAAGTCTCCCATGGCTTGGCAACCCACCCTTTGGGAAAATTTTCACCCCGGTTCCACAAGCCCACTTCCGGGAGAAAATTCTCACCCCAAGGCCCGTCGGTCCATAACTTGAAAAATAACAGTTAGGAGGAATTGTTTATATCAATGGAAAGGTGAGGAAATTTCCTATCCAATGGGAGTGATTTAGGGAAAAATTGAATGTGTTAAGTCCGAGAAAAATCAAGTGGAAAATATAATCTGTTAGAAATTGGGTACGGTGATGATTTACTCTCTGAACCTAATTCAACCTTCTAACCCTAAATTTTGAGCCTTGTGACCTCTGATATTTTCTAATAAAAGAAAAGTATGTTCTAGTAAATTAGAATTTATTTAGAACTTTTTAGTGACAGTTTTTTCCTTATAACTTGGTTGTAGACACTCTTAACACAAAAAAAATTATTCCATGATTTTCCTAACTACTCCTACATTGTTTACAGAGGTCTCAAGTGGGTTATTTTATCGGGCATTAAAAAATATAATAAGACAACTTGAAGATGAGGTTTCTATCGAGAGAAGCATGTTCTTGATTGAAGATGTGGTTCAAAGATCTTGGCGCTAGTAATGTGATGTATTGCATGTATTATTGCTGTTAAAAATTTTGTGCAAGATTTGGGTGCTTCTTAAATTGAATGGCTCAACACAACTATCAGCTTTGGTCAGAGTAGGCACCTGGTTTGGTGACCTATGCCAATTTTTACGTTTTGTTAGTTCTAGTAGCACCGATGTCGGTCACGGAACCGACATCGATCACGATGAAGGTAATCGGTACTAGTTATAAAACCATAGTCGATCTTTTGTGACAACGAGTTTGTACATGGTTTCTTATAGTAGAAGAGGGCATGGTTTGTTCGGTGTTACGCTTTGGAGGATCAGGTTTCTGACATAGTGTGTATAGGTAGAAACAGTGTTGATCACTTCAATGTTTGGATCAGAAAGAGGACAGATTTGGCTTGGTTAGTCCAGTGAGACTTTGGGTCAGGTATCTCTATATGGTTCATGTTTTATTTCTTTCTTTTGGAGTAGCTGATATTATGTTTGGATAGTGTGCATAGATTTACACCATGTTTTTGGTGTTGTTTGACTTTTATTTCCTAGTTGTGTGGAATCTTGAGGACAAGGATATCTAGTCTAAGGATGATATCCTCAATGAAAATTCATGGTTAGACACAGTTGCAGGTAATGAAAGATGTTGAGTACACATGATGAAAAGAAGTTGATTCACCTACTTCACAAGAAGTCCAAACATATGTGATGTAGGAGTATTTTTTGATAAGTAGGAATCATTCTATACTTTCTTTCATCTGGTTTTATTTCTCATTAACATATTAGCTTTTGAGCTTGGTGTTAGAGGTAGTGCAGGGAATTTCGTGTTTAGTGGGGAGAAATTCATGGTTATTGGCATTCCAAGATTGGATACATGATACACATCAAGCATGAGAGAAGATTACTATTGTTCAGAGTTACAGAGGCACTAGTTGGTTTTGGAGGGAAGTCTTATATATGCAGGTATATTGAGTTTATTTCTTTATGATGTCACTTATGGTTTATTTTTGGGAGCTTGGATATCTGTGTGGGATTACAACTGATGGTTAGATTCAGCTGGGTGAATATGATAGAACAATTTTTCGAGTTTTAAGGGGTAAAAGAGAAAATCTGATTATTCTGAGAGGCCGGTGTTGTAGTGCCCACTTCCCTTTGACACCTTTTGATGCTAATCATGATAATTTGCTTGATTATATTATGGAATTGATTATGGACCTTATTATAGTATGATGATAGATGTTAGATCATGGATTATTGTTGACTTGATTCAGTTATGATGCATGATGATTATTAGAGACATTTTGGATATTGATGTTGATATACTATTTTACATGGTTATATTATGGATGTTGTTTGGACATGTGATATTTGGATATTGTGAGTAGACCTAGAAATGGAAATTATTTGATGATGATATAGTTGTTGAGTAAAATTACAAATGATCTTGTTGGTTGCTTGGATGTCATGGTGATTCATATATCTAGATGATCTTGGAATTTTATTTATGTTATTTTGGATGTTTTGATATGGCCACAAGGCTGAAGGAGGTATTTGTGTTTTGTAGGTTAAAATATCACAACAAACATCAGGGGATTGGAGACCAACCACATTGGAATTCTAGATGAATTCAACAAGGTCACCATGGAAACTAGTATTTGTTTGTGCGTGTTTGTGTGTGTTAGGGATTCCCATGGGGGATCACCTTTAAATGTGACCAAGGGGTTATGTGTTTTTAATTATTTGACCCTTTTGTTTAATATTTCATGTGTTTATTTTGTGATGCATTTCCCCTTTCTTTATTTATTAAATGTTGTATTAATATTGTGGGTAAGCATGTTGTTAATATTAATTAAATAAAATATGTCATGAGAAAGTAATTAATAGAGTTGTTGGCCTTGATTTAAAGTGTTGTAAGAGATGTGTAAGTGATGTGTAAGTTAACTTTTGAGTGTGAAACACTCCACCTTATTGGAAAATCGAATTTTTCCTTGGAGGTTGATTTTGGAGGCTTATGGGACAAGTTAAACTTATCACATACCTCTTAAATTTAATTACCAACCATACCTATGGTTGGAGAGTTGAGATTAGACTTTTATAATGTTTTTGAGAAGGCAAATTGTAGGTTTTAATTGCACTTTTCTTACATGATTTAATTTCATTCCTTTGGGTGTGGGTTAGAATTGAGTGTGTAAGTAAACTGTCATATTATTCACCCACCTATTTATTGTGCATTGGAGAAATAAGTTAACTTTGGGGTTGGCGTTGAGGATGTGTGATTTGCATCATACATGAATCCACCTCAGCATGTTCTCTTCCCTCTTCTATAAAATTTGAACTCCTTGCCTTGTTTTGGGTTGCTTCACCTTGGAGACTTCATTCTTGGGTGAATTATTTTGTAGTTTATTTTGGGAGATCTTGCTTTGAACAATTTTTTTCGAAGATTGTTACATGCTTATGCTTGGCTAATTTGGATTACATGTATTGGGATTGTTGTTTTGGAACTTGGAACAACTACATCGTGGAGAGGTAGGATCTTTGCTCTTAAAATGCTCTTATTTTATGAATGTATATGTTAATGTATGAATGTTTTGAAATGTTTTTGGGCTGTTTGGTAGATGACCTAGGAAATGGTGTAGGAGAAGACTATGTGGTTTATTTTATGGGAGACACAACTATGTTTTAGGGAGGTGTAAGGGTGGAGGAATTTAGGATTTTGGTTCCACCTTACAAAGAAATAGCTTACATTTCTTTACTCATTATGGGGTGCCATAAGAGGTTGGGGAGGCATAAGGAAATGTGAGGAATAAGGGGTACTTTGGGAGGCATAAGGAATGTCAAGGCTGTGATATACTATATTTTGGTGGTTTGTAATTTAGGTGGTGATACCCATTTTCCCTTTTGGGAGGCATAAGAAGCATCCCCCATAGTTTCTTTCTCCTTTGGCTTGCTTGAGGAAGCCTTAGTATTGTTTTTCATGCTTTAATGTAGTTGTAAACTACATTCTATTCTAGAATGTGTTTTTATTATGAAAGTGTTGCTTGTGTGTTTGTGGAAGCCTGTTGTTGCCATGAGTTGGATCACATATTTTATTACATTGTGGTTGGGGCTCGGGGGCCAATGAAGAAGGATGAATTATCCTTTTCATTGGATGTTTTGTTGGGTGGAGAGCATTTCCTTTCACCTACTCTTGTTGTGATCAATTTGGAAGAATAAGAAATCTGCATGTTGTTGTTCTGGAGCCAAGATAAAGACAGTTTGACAGTCCCTTGTAAAATGAAATCTTATTGTAACCTTTCCCACTTGAAGTGGATGAACTTGTATATGTTTGTAATGGAAAGATGTTGTAGTGGTTATGGAAGTGTAAATTGGAATGTGAAAGAATGATACGTATTTTGTATGTTGTATTTTTAAATCAAATGGAAAGGAAGTTCTAAGAGTTTCATTTGAATTAATGGAGGTGTTTTTTTGTTTTCCATATGATATTACTCCATTAGAAATTTGTGTTTAGCATGCGATGAAATCCCCTTTTGGAAAGTTGAAAAATGAAACACATGAGAAGAAAATGTATTATTTTTCCCTGTATATAATATATGATTTTGGAAAGAATAAAAGAAGGAAGTTGTAAATTTGTCTTTTAGAATAAATAAAGGATTGCATAACCTTCCTCAAATTGTATCATTGTATTGAATTTCATCATATAGATGTGAGTTGTAATCTTTGTTTGAAAGGAAGAAATGCGTATAAAGGAAGTGTAATACTCTATCTTTGAAATATGTGAAAATTGGAAATCAGAGATGTATTTTAGTTTTGAATAGTTGAATTGAATCAACTAAATGTATTAGATTAGAATTGGAACATATTATAATACTTGGAAGAAGAAAATGGAAAATAAACCCTTTAAAAAAATTGATCTTTGTCTTGTATTTTCAAACTGGAAATTATTTAATCCAAAATGCATAGACCGAACCTGAAACAATGAAATAAAAACTAAACGATTAAATTGAAGTAGTTTTCCCTAAATGAATCCAATTAGAAAAAAATATTTAAAGGAAATCTTTCAAACTTGGCAAAACTAGTTCAAAGCTTTCACAGTATTTTGCTATCAAAATTGTAAAATTTCAAATTGGAATTCAATCAAATAGATATACCTCACAAAATTATCCTAAATCCACCTAAGAATAATTCTCCATGTCTACTTGACATGTTGAGAGAGGAACAAGATCAAATTGAACAAATCTCACAAGTTAAAATTTACCAGTTTGCACTATGGAAGCCTAGCATATCATTATCTTAAAATTTACCCCTTAAAATTTATCAAAATAAAAAATTAATGATTTTTGAGTAAAGAGGACGTTGAGATATTTCCATAAAGTCCTCGTTTTCCCAAAACCAAGGTCTCTATCAAAAGTTATGGCCTTCTGAAGTTTTTCTTCACTTGGCGTCAAAAAAATTTGGGAAAATTTTTCTTGGCGGGCCCGTGGGCTGAAATTTTACCTTAGAGCTTCGAAAATTCTTGGGAAAATTTTCCAACTTTTCTTCACCACCCCGCCCACCCATGACTAGTCAGGAGTTGCCACGCATCGTCGCGAGGCATCAGCAGAGGAGTGGGTTCCTTTTTTCCTTTTGCACTTTTGCAAAATTTTGGGAAAATTTTCTAAAGTTTCCCCCGCCCTGCCGCCCTGCAACCAACCAGAAGATGCCACGTTGCATTGCAAGGTATTAGCAAAGGCACAACTAAACTTTACCCCCTTTTTCCTCTGAGGCATTAAAACCTCCTTTATCCACATTTCCCCGCTTTCCCTGCATGGCTTAAGAGGTGACATGTTTCCCTTACACACTCGCGAGAGTGCGGGCACAAAGTTGGATTTTAACCTCGAGTAGGAAAATTGCCAAATTTTATCCCCGCTGCCCTATTTTCCCCGCGTTGGCTTTGGAGACTCCACGTGTTCCTCACGGACTTGTGGGAGCATGGGCACAAAGGTGGCTTTCTGCCCCTTGTGAAAGTTTTGTCCCCATGCCCCGCAGACTGCCCCATGGTGAAATTTTCCTCCCTACGGCTTGCCGACCCGCCCTGGGAAAAATTTCTCATCTGGGACTGCTCTCTCTTGGGGAAAATTTTCACCCCAAGGCCCACCAACCCATAACTTGGAAAATATGAGGAGTTAGGAGGACTTCTTTATATCAATGAAAGTGTGAGGAAATTTCCTATCTAGTGGGAATGATTTAAGGAGATTTTGAATGCATTAATTTTAGGAAAAATTAGGTTGAATCTTTAAATATTGTTAGAGAGTGGCTATGGTGAGGAATCACCCTCTGAACCTAATTGAACTTTCTAACCCTAAATTTTGAGACCTTGTGACTTCTAATTATGGTTATTAAGAGAAAAGTATTTTCTAGTGGAATAGAATTGTTCTGGAACTTGTTATTGACAACTGTTGTCTTGTAACCTAGTTGTAGACTCTCTTAAACAAAAGAAATTATTCCATAATTTTTCCTAACTATTTCTAGGTTGTTCCTGGGTCTCAAGTGGGATGTTTTAATGGGTGTTACACTTGCTTTATCGGAGAATTGGTTCAAATTCTTGGGCCATTGGGCACACTAGAAAACTTGAGACATGAACCTTAAACCTAGCACACTTTTAAATATAAAGAACAACTTATTTAGAAATTTCATATTTTAGTAAATCTTGAAACTGAATAAAACTTAGAAAGATGAAATAACTCTCGCCTTGGTCTATGTAGGAGGTGCAGATGGGATGAGGGGTCTTTTCACATAGACCTAGATTTACCACCACCAGATCATGTTGTAGTAGCCATCCTACCCCAGATTTTTTAGACTCTCTAGGATGTTAATGTCACTCTACGTGAAGGATCAATAGGAGGACATGCAACGAGACATGATAGAGTCACTTCCATTGAGGGTCGTGTATCACCTCAACCCGGTAAGGAGTATGGAGGAGAGAAATTTTATGTAGAGTTAGCTGTGGTGAGTCACCATGTAGAGGGGATAGGGTGACTAGGTTTCAGGACATAGAGAGAGGTCTCGGAGCTCTAGGCTTATGGATGAGCATGCAAAGAGACCTATAGGCTATCAGATCACAGCTGCAGAGCACATCAAGGAGATCCTAAAGCTTCGGCCATCACATTATTCTGGTGACACAGGTGGATTTTAGGCAAAGGCCTAGTTGGTGAGCTTGAGCAGATGTTTCAAGATCTGTCCTTGCTCTAGCAACACAAAAGCTCATGTTGCGATCCATCTCTTGAGGATAGAGGTGGTGTCTTGTGGCGAGATAGAGGAGAAGAAACTCCATGTTGATTATGAGATAGTTTCCTAGGAGCTCATTGAGGAGCACTTTCGGAGTAGATATTTTTCATAGAGATTCATTCAACAACGGATAGATGAGTTCAATGACCTCCGACAGGAATCTCTTATAGTGGTTGAGTATGAGAGTATATTTCTAGATCTACTCCAGTATGTTGATTACATGTAAGATGAGCAGGTGCATATCCGCAGGTTCATATGGGGCTTAACCTAGACATTGGAGGTGCAGTGCGAATCCATTGTCAACAGACATTAGCTGAGACCGTCGAGAAGACCAATATAACAAAGGATACTCAGGGAAAGACCTAGCAGGCTAGGGAATGAGTTCAGAGGTGCATACAATGACAGGATCGAGGGGTCGGTACCCCTTTCTCATGGTGGACAAGATTCTACGTAGTCATCTTTTAGACCGCAGCAGCAGCCAGCTGAGTGAGCAGATCCCACCGACCTTATAGACCTCCGGGAGATTTGATGCATAGATAGGTCGAGTATGGGGCCTCCTTCTAGGGGTCCCAACAGGACATAGGGTGCCAGAGAGATCACTCAAGAGATCTCACCATCAAAGACCTCAACAGATTGTAGCCAGATCATCAGGATCCACACCATAGACCTCCAGTACTAGTCGGACTGCTACACAAGGGAGAGGATCAGGTGGTTTTTTTGGGTGTGGTGTTACTAGACATTTTTAGAGAGAGTACCCACGGAAACCTAATAAAAGAGTTATACATAGATCTCTCGAGCCTACTATTGGTGATATGGGGTACAATCATAGGGTGTATGCAGTGGTTGAGAACTACCAGGAAGAGCATCAAAGTCCAGCTATTGAGACTGAAGGTAACATTGGTGGTATTCCTACCTCCATTTTGTTTGATTCTAGTTCTTATTATTCTTTTATTGTACCATCCTTAGTAGAGCGATGTATGTTGGTGGTAGTTAGGCAAGGTCATAGTTGGGATGCTCAGATGGCTTCTAGAGCCAAGATCTCTGTAGACTCCTTAGTTAAGGAGTGTGTCATATATTTGGGAAACAAGTGACTCTTCCACGTACCCGACCTCCCGAGGTCGTGCCGAGATAGCCGGTGGGGGTAGAATATGCAAGACAAACTAGTTGGGAGTCTAATGTCTTCGATACGCACTAATGGTATTTGCGAATCTAAGGCAAAGAAGGCCCTTCTAACTTGGACTGGTGTGATAGATCGATCAGCGAGGATGACTGCTCGAAGGCTCCAATCAATATCGAGCTCTGGCGTGATTCGATCTATGGGTTGTGGGATGCGTGGAAAATGACCCGGGATGGTTTCGTGTATTTCTCCTGATAGGGTCATATGGTGAATATAGTCAACTCTATGGACGATTCTCTGGCCTAGTCCAAAATTCTCTAGCTTTGTTAGCTGTTGTGTCTAGTAGGGACAACTGTTGAATGATGATAGGTGGAATCGGAGTAGACTGAAATACTAATGTGCGTAGGCCAGTGTCTATATCTAACTGACTTGTGGATTCGTTGGGCTGTGGGATTTGTGGATCACAACCGTAGACTCTTGGTTGTTGCGGTCCTGTTATGGTCATACGCGAGATCAAGTTCTAATCCCTAGTATCCAGTAGTCGTATGCTTTCTCGGCCTCTACGTTTAGAATCAGTAATTGTGCGATTTTCTCATAATACCTCACAGGTGTTCTAGCAACTTGAATTCTTAAGCTGGTATCTATATCTACGAGGGTGTCTCCAGCGTCTGGCTGTGGAACTAAAGGATCACACCCGAATACTTGTTCTCTTTCAAATCCTTCTACAGTCATGCGGATGTTTTCTAGGATAACCTGTAGTTTGGTTGATTTGACCAAAATGTGTGTGCTCGGTCGTCTTCTACGTTTAACCCTCTCAACTGTGACCTGATCTGTTGGAAGTCTGTTGTTGTTTGGAAGACTTGTATCCTAAGGTTTTGGTCAATATCAGTTACTGCCACTACGATATTGGGCTGGGACACAATTGGCTCGAAAATGTATTCCCTGGGCTCTCTAGGTCCCGTAATTGTCATGCAAAAGCAGTAATGAAACAAACTATAATAAAGTAAAATCTAAGTACACTTCTAGTATATATAATTCCTTTTTTGTGTATTTTCCGCAATTTATAAGAAAGCAATATCTAAAAATATTTAGAATTGACAACTAAACTAATAACGTAAAACAAACAAAATAGCCGAGTGTAGCTATTTGTCTGTGCAATTTTGTATATCTATTCTAAACAACGAAATAACTAATCTATTTGCAAGATTCTCGATCCTACCTTAGAAGTGAGGAATGAATCATAGTTTCTCAGAAACTATCAATCCCCACAACTTCCCTGGCAATATCGAGAATGGAAATAACTGAAATAAAGCGATTAACTACTTTATTTGATAAGTTCTAACTAAAACTTTGAAAGATGGAACCTGGATTTCGCAGAATAGTGGCGAATCCGACGGTGTGTGTGTTCTTGTCCCCTCAGTATGATCTCCTCATTCTTTGTGCTCACGTGAATCCAGAAAAGCGTGTAATGCTTGCATCAACAGGAATAGATATTTGGATCAATGGACAGCCTTCAGAATGCAGACAGAATAGAATGCGGATAGGAGAGGGATAGCGCAAGAGTACAGAGCTTGGCCTATGCAATTCCTAGCGGGGTCTACTGCGAATCATGCAACAAAATGCGTCCAGAACCTGAAACTCGTCTGTATGAAGAGCAAAACCTGCAACTTTAATGGCTGCCTAAACTATTCTACTCCAAAAGCAATAATACTGTTTGCACAAGTTGGATCTGTGGCTTACCAACAGCTGAGTAAATGCAACTAAGCATGTAAAAGATTTAAACTATCAAACTTAAGCAAACTAGAAGACTGAACTACTGAAAGTGATGAGTTTTTAAACAAGAATGAGGGGCCCATAAGTAATGTTTGCACTTGCACAAGTTGGATATGTGGCTTACCAGCTGCAACACAATACTAAACAAACATGCAATGAAGAAAACTAAACCTTCTAAGCAAAAGGAAAACTAAGTCTAATGCAAAGAGAAAACCAAGGATCAAACTCCAGAGCAAAACTGAGAGGCCATTTGCTTGAGCTCAAACCATGCATTTATAGGAATTCAAACACCCAAAGATCAAATCCAAACTGAACTCCTAAACAATAAACAAAGGAAAAACACTATTCCAGGGGACCAAAAACATTAATGCATGCTCAAGTCGGCAAGAAAAGCTGGTGAAGCGTTGAACTTTGCGTGCGTTCCGTCAAAAGAACGTTCTGGAAAATGCGTAAAGGACCGCCGCCCTGCTCAGGGCGGCGGTTACAGGACCGCCGCCCTGTTCAGGGCGGCGGTCACGAGACCGCCGCCCTTCAGGGCGGCGGTTTCGTCACTGAAGACCAAAAAGCCAAGAAAAGAGGAAAAAAGGGAAAACAAAGCACGCGGGGGCTAAGCGGGGCATGTGGGATGTTAACGCATATCCGTAAAGCTTCTCTGGATCCCGAACACCTTGCGAAGAGACCTGTATCATCATTGGGGCATTTATTACACCGTTCCGCAGTACAGTACCTTACAATTTTGGGTACGTACATATTGCCCCCTCGGAGAAGCGTTTTAGCCATGAAGAGGCATAAAACGGTGGGTCCGAGTATGGCCGTCCCGAAATGGGAAGTTAGAAGTTATACCTTATACGTCCGTGTGTCGAAATGACGCCATCCGAAATTCCCGCTACCTGCAAAATGAAAGGGAACTCAAGTGCAGATAGATACAATAACTTGGAAAATAAACGCTAAAATAATAGGGGAAGAGGACGTACCATTAGTGCGAGGATAGAAACTTACCTCCGTTGGCGCTCCGAACCTGTGAAAAGGGGATTTAAAACGAATTAGAGCGCTATATATATAAAAGTGGGCCCATTTTACTATTCATTTGCGCGAGTCGATTTGATAGATTTTGAGCTCTGGGGCCCACGGTAACGGTTTCTCACGCGAGTAGAGTCAAAACGTCCACAGCGAGATAGTGATCATGCCTCCACGTGCGGAACGCCACCCCGCGAGATCACAGGTTGGTTTTTCTTCAATTTTGTGCTTTTCCCTCTTCAATTTTGAAATGCTAAATTTGTTGTAATGGGGGGGTCATTTTTGAAAATGTTAGGTTTAAAAGGTCCGTCTAGGGGGCGCCTACTGGGTAGGCTTTGTTTTTAGCCAAAATGGTCGTTTTTTGCTAGTTTTTGGCTTTTTGGGGTTAAAAACCCGCGCGGGTTTCGACCGCGACCGCCGCCCTGGCCAGGGCGGCGGTTACATGACCGCCGCCCTGTCCAGGGGCGGTCACGAGACCGCCGCCTTCAAGGCGGCGGTTACAAAACCGCCCCCTGCCCAGGGCGGCGGTTTTGCACAGAATGCAAAAGGACCTCTTTTGAAAACTTACACTTGTATTTTTAGCATTTGTGTATGTTTTTATAACTCTCTTGATATCGTTTAGATACTAACTTACTCTGTTTTGTGTGTTTTTGGGTGCATGCAGGCGAAGGAGGAGTATATTAGATGGAGCCGGGAGAGAGAGTGTGACTGGCTGCCCGGGGTATTGGATGCCCTCTCAGCAGATGAGGAGGACACATTGCAGAGGGCCGGCATATTGCGGATATCGCGTGTGCCTCACGTTGCTCCATCTAGTCACATACTCTGTGACTTATTCTCCTACTGGGATGCAGATCGGAACACTTTCCGATTGCCAGGGGTCCGTGGTGAGTGGACCATTACATTAGAGGACGTCTACCGCATTCTGGGGGTCCCGATCATCGGGAGGCGACTCACATTAGAGACAGCAGGCTCACGGGCACAGATTGCACAGTGGGCGACATATATGGGAGATGCAGCTATTTCCACGGGGCCGAAGAAGGGAGTGAGAGTTAGATCCATTCCTTCTTTGCCCATCCCCGTATTTCGACAGGCCATCATGGGGATCCTTGCCTCGAGACTGATCGGGGACAAGGGAGGTGACACTTTGTTATACTGTTGGGCCCCCATCATTGCACAGATAGAGGGGCATGGCCGGATATACGCCTGGGGGGCAGACATTTTGGGGACCACCTATCACGACTTATATAGGGTGGTCCGTTTACAGGGACAGTCGTTGAGCCACCCAACTCTAGTCATGAGTTGGGTGTATGAGCATTTTATTCCTTATGGCAGAGGCGTGGAGGTGGCAGATCCTGGGGCTGTGAGGGCGGCCAGATGGTCAGATATGTCGGTGCTTAGAGCACCTCACCAGCCAGTAGCCTCCCTCACTATAGCAGACATGGAGGCCACACCGTACCAGCTTATGGCCGGCGTATGGGGAGAGGAGGCCATGACATTGGTTTCCTGCTCCATTACAGGGCAGCTTATTGACCGTGTGGGACGGGTAGAGGTACATCCTTTCAGCAGGGTTCCTCAGCAGTTCGGCCTCCCATATGTGGGCATGCTTCCTCCAGTAGCACCAGTTTACAGATCAGTTCGGGAGGCTAGAGGGGGGCCTAGAGGCCGTGGTTGGACAGTGGTTACCCCTGGCATTCCTATTGCAGCCAGGGGGATAGTTCGGGCCAGAGGGAGAGCTGGTGCGCCTCGGGCACCTTTACTTCGGATTACCGCGGGTCCTGCTCATAGTAGCGATGACCCTATAGATATTGACTCCGATTCTGAGGAGTCCACAGAGGGAGGGTCGGAGGAGCAGATGGACGAGAGTGATCCTGAGTGGCATGATACTCAGGATATCATGCAGGCGGAGAGGGCGGAGCAGAGCGCAGAGAGAGAGACTCTGGTTTCCGAGGAGCCACTCTCCCGGGGCCATGGTGGAGATGATGAGTCCGTTGCGGGGCGTCATGTTGCCCCAACTACAGGAGCAGCTCCTCAGTCGGCGGCGGCATCTGCAGCGGGTGCTGGCCCTAGTGACCCATCTTGGAGGCCCGGTGACCCGAGTAAGTTATCCTTTCTCCCTTTCAGTGTTAGTTTGATTTTTTTTGACTTGTTTTAACTGCTATCCCTCCTTATATTTGTATCTTGTATATTTTAGCCTCTTGCCTAGTTTCTAATTCGTCTTTCTTCTTTGTTTTGCAGAGACTGTTGACGAGTGGCGGGATCTAATCCGTAGGGTATGTACTGATTCTCTGATGATCCCTATGGATAAGACCCGTGCGGAGCTATCCGTAGATGCCGGGGAGCCCTCAGCAGCCGGCAGGCATACCGACGTCTTTGCTCCCGTTTGGCATGTGGCCAAGATGGTGTCTACTCTCCGTACAGAGTTGGCAGGCTATAGGACAGCCGAGCACCTTATGAGGAGCCGTTCTCATGGCGAGACCACGACCGCCCCTCGAGACCCTGAGCCTTCCGTCCATTCAGAGCGCCAGCGTAGTCGTAGTCCTAGGCGAGGGCGCGCACCTTCAGCGGGATCGCGTAGGGGTTGAGAGGCCACTTGGCTCCTATGCACTTTTTGTATTATGGATTCTTTTGTGTATTACGGGCTCTTTGAGCATTTTGACCATGCCTAGTGCATGATGGCATTGTATACAAATATTGACTATTTATATATATGCGCCGATTTTGGATCAAAACTTTGTCACTTGTGTCTTCCCTTTCTGTTTCCAGCTTTTTCGTGTATACTACGATGTATGTTTTATATGCTTTCTAGAATGTATGCAATGGAAAACAGATGATGCAAATGTTTGCTTTCTTTTTGTGTTTCATGATGCTGATACATGATATTGTAGATATATTGTGATCTTGAATCTTAACTTTTGTTTAGCAATTTGGATACCTCATGATTTGTTTTGGCAAAGTGATGAGAACAACCAGTATGATGAACAGATTGACTTGCCCCACCCTTAACTCCACGCAACTAGTAAGATGCGAGAGCTCATCACCAAGAGCCAAGAAGGGCGCAAGTTATGAAATATGGTGAAGTGATAGTGATGAAAGACAGACGAAGCTTTGGTGGAACCAAATTGAAAACTACAAGCTTACTCTACCTGAATGACTTCATAGTTTTGGATGTAACTTACCTTGCGGTTTATCCAGACTTAGACCCGTAGATGGCCACATAGTAGACAAAATCTGGGTTTTTTTAGGATTTTTAACTCTTTTTGGAATTTTGAATATCTGATTCATTCGTTTTTGACTCAAAGTTTGAATTGTTTGTTTATGACCTTTTAACATTTACTTTGTCTAGAGGACCCCCTACACTTTGCCCCGTGCTACCTGTAAGAAGCATGGGCTTATCACCGTGGGCAAGGCATAGGCGAGTAAGGGCATTTCCATCCTTTCCCAACCCTACGTCACTAGTAAGAGACGCAAGCTCATCACCGAAGGTTGGTGGGGCAAGGAAATGTGTAAAATAAAATTTTCTGTTTAATCACTTCTTGACTTGTTTGTTTGAGTAAGATGTCAGTATATTCTTATTTCCAAAGAGATGTGTATATGGGATAGATGTGACACCATGAAGCTTCTAGAACAGACCATAGGCAAGACACCTATCCTAAGAAGAAACCAAAGCGAGAACAAACTTGCAGAGCTTGGTATGGTTACCGTTAGGACTTCGTCATGTCTGATTTTATTAGATAAAAGATTCTGAATTGATTGATGATATCGAAGATGGAGAGGTATGATTAAAGAACTTCATGCCAGAAACATCACGAGTTTGAAATAAATTGCTTTGAGAATAGATTCCTTGATCACAATTTGTGTAAGAACAAGTGGACAAAATGATCCTAATTTATATGAAAATGCGATGTAGATAGTTATATAGGCAGCGCTTGCTGCTTATGCGTAGAAACGTTTGAGGTGGAGGGAATTGACTGTTTCGCCAAACTCCTCACCTTCTAGCGTGCATAAGAGATAAGCACCATTCCCGTAGTCTTTCATGACTCGGTATGGGCCCAACCATTTGGGCCGGAATTTCCTTCCTTCGCCGGTCTTCTTGTCGATCCGGCTGTCTAACCTCAGAACTAGGTCACCTTCGTATATGTCACGTTCATAGACTTTCTTGTTATACTGCCGGCACATTCGGTCGGCATAGACTCTATGTCGTTGTTCAGCATCTAACCTAGCTTCATCCAGGCTTTCTAATTGAGAAAGACGTGCTTCTCTGTAAGCGTCCTCATCCAGAATCCCTTGTAGCGAAATGCGGAGACTGGGGATTTCAACTTCGAGTGGGAGAACTGCTTCTGACCCAAATACCAGCGAGAAAGGAGTTGCTCCTGTCGGAGTTCTTATTGAGGTTCGATGGGCCCACAAGGCCGGATATAACTTCAAATGCCAATCCCGCTTGTTTTCTTTCACTGTTTTAAGGAGAATGGCTTTCAGTGTTTTGTTCGTTGCTTCAGCCTGCCCATTGGCTTGGGGATAGTACAAGGAAGCCGTATGATGGCTGATTTTAAATTTGTTGCATAGCTCACGAACTTCTTCATTCTTGAAAGAAGTTCCATTATCTGAGATAATAATTTGCGGGATACCGTACCTGCAAATGATTTGGTTCAAAATGAACTTAGCGATTACAGAACCAGGTACAGTTGTAAGAGGCATGGCCTCTACCCATTTAGTGAAATATTCAGTGGCCGTGATTATAAAATTGTGGCCGTCTGTGGATGAGGGAGAGAACTTCCCTATCAAGTCCAGGCCCCATGTAGAAAAGGGCCACGGAGTAGCGATCGGTTGCAAAGCTTGTGCCGGCATGTGGATCTCATGAGAGAACTCCTGACATTTATGACACCTGCGTACAAACTCTATTGCGTCATGTTCTAGAGTGGGCCAGAAATAGCCCATTCGATGTATTTTTCGAGTGGTGGCGTGGCCGCCGAAGTGGCCTCCACATATACCGCTATGAGATTCATGGAGAATCTTCTTGGACTCTTCTGTGTCAACACACCTTAAGAGCATTCCATCGAATGCTTTCCGATAGAGCACTTGCTCTATAATGACGTATTTAGCTACGATAATGCGTAACCGCCTTCTTTGTTGAGGTGTAGCTCCTTCTGGGTACCTATGGTCCATGATATAACTAATGATATCAGCGTACCAAGGGCACTCAGATATAGCAGGTCGGGTTTCGACGTAGTACACGCATTCGTCTGGAAAGTCTAAGTCTACTAAGTCGCCTCCGTCTAGCGGGTTATCAGCTAACCAATCTGCGATGATTTGCCCTTTAACTGACTTTTGGTTTACAAAAGTTAATTCGAACTCTCCCATTAAGGTTATAAAGCGTCCCGCCTTTTTAGACAGGGACCCTTGTGTGAGGAAGGTTCGTAAGTGGTCAGTTTTTACCATGACCCTTGTCTCTTGATTTAGCATGTAGTGTCTTAGGCGTTTGGTTGCGAAAACTATGGCAAGGCATTCTCGTTCTGCTTGTGTATAGCGTGTTTCGTAGTCGAGCAATGTTCGGCTAATGAAATAAATTGCACGCTCTCTCTTGTCATCGTCTTCTTGGGCTAGCATGCAAGCTAACGAAACATCGGTAGCCCGTGAGTATAGAATTAACGGTGATCTAGCTTAGGTGGCATTAGCGTAGGTGGTGACAGTAAGAAGCGTTTAACTGCGTTGAAAGCTTCGTTGCAGTCTTCAGTCCAATCAATGCTATAGTCTTTCTTGAGTAAATTATTGATTGGATGAATAGCGAAGCTTAAGTCCGGGATGAATCTCCGGATTGCACCCAGCTTCCCGAGAAATGATCTGATTCCAGATTCACTCGAAGGTGGGACCATTTCGAGGACAGCCCAAATTTTGGTTGGATCAACGTCGATCCCTCGTGACGATATGATGTAACCTAGGAGCTTTCCTCCTGTTACACCAAAGACGCATTTTTCCGGATTTAGCGTAACTCCGTATTCTATTAAACGTGAAAGAATGACACGGAGTACTTCGGGATGGTCACAACGCTTCTTGGCTTTAGCCAACAAGTCATCTACGTAGGATTCCATGATTTTATGAATTAAATCGTGAAATATATAAGTCATAGCCCGCTGGTACGTGGCACCGGCGTTCTTGAGACCGAATGGCATAACAGCGTAGCAATAGGTTCCCCAAGGAGTTATAAAGGTGGTTTTAGCTTGATCTTGCTCGGATATTCTGATTTGATTGTATCCCGAGAATCCATCCATGAGAGACAAGAGCTCAAACCCAGCTGTTGCATCAACAATGACATCGATAGATGGCAATGGGAAGTCATCCTTAGGACATGCTTTGTTAATGTCCGGAAATCTATGCAGATGCGTATCTTTCCATTCTTCTTGAGAATGGGAACGATGTTCGATACCCATTGGGAGTAGTCAACTGGCTTGATGAATCCTACCTGAAGGAGTTTTATTACCTCCTCTTTTACCATAAGGGCTACCTTGGGCTTCATAGGTCTTGATTTTTGCTTAATTGGCTTCGCATCTGATCTAGTGACGAGGTTGTGCACCGCAATGTGGGGTGCGACTCCTGTCATCTCTTTGTAATTAAATGCAAATGCCTTCTGATGTTCTTTGAGAACCTGAGTATGTATTTCTACTTCTTCTGGGGTTAATGAAGAACCTAGTTTCAATATCCTTGGTTCATTTTCTGTCCCAATGTTGACATCGATTGTTTCTTCGATTAAAGAGGCGTTACCCTCTTCGAACTCAGGTGGTGCTGGAGGTAGATCTATATCATCCCCATTTTCTATTGCGTATATGCTAGGTTCCCTTTGCGAGGAAAGATCCGTTACGGGATTTCCGAAGTAGGAAGATGAATGCGGGATCAGAGATAAATCTAGTGTGTGACAGGAGCGATGTAATGCTGCATAGGCATTTAAGTAATCCAAAGTAGCCGCATCATTTCCAACATGGTCTAGGATGGTAGATTCATTTCCGCTTGAAAGAGGATTTGTCATTGTTTTTATCAATGGTTCGTTACGAATGGATACTGTGAAGTGAGTATCTTCTAGCTCATTGCTTGGAGTGAAGCGTGATGCCGAAGTTGCTATTGAATCGGCGAGAAGATTTTTCTCTCGTGGGATTGCTTCAATGGATATGAAATTAAACGCTTTGCTTAAATCTAACACAGCGTCTTTGTAGAGTTGTAAATGTTCGGCTTTAGTTTCATATATTTCAGAAACTTGGTTTGTTACTAATTGCGAGTCTCCTAAGACTTTGATGTTATCAATACCAATTCTTTTGGCTAAGGTAAGGCCAAGGAGGAGAGCTTCGTACTCAGCGCCGTTGTTTGTGCATTCAAAGTTCAACTTGAAAGAGAATGGGAGGACCTTTTCCTCGGGCGAGGTAAGAATTATACCTGCCCCCGCTCCATAGCGGCATTTAGCTCCATCGAAATGGAGAGTCCAATATTTAGCCGGGAGCATAGATGTAGGTGTATCTACTGTATTTGCACATTCTACTTCGACCATGCAAAGATCTTCTGCTGGAAGAGAGCCAACCCCTAAGGAATATCCTATACCTACCGAATCAAATGGTAAGAACATTGGTAAATCTTGTTCTATTAATTCAACGATTTTTGCAGTAGTCCCTAATGATACAGTTTCTTTAGCTTTACCGCCAGGAATTGGGGTTGTTTTGGCTACGCTGATGGTTTCAGATCCGTCGTAGGTACCAACTTTTCTTTTGACTTTGAGTCAGTGGGTTTATTTAGTTGGTTTGTTGGAAGTTCGAATTCTGAGTGTACACCTGGTCTCTTCTTTAAATCAGCTAGGTGTACGTCAAACGGCTTTGGATCACCTTTGGCTACAAATACCTTTCCCAGATGCAAGAATCTTACTTCTTGAAATAGCGTGGAAGGGATTGCCTTCATTCGATGTATCCACGGCCGGCCGAGGATCATATTATAGTTAGTTTCCCGATCTATAATATAAAACTCAGTCAGGATTGTTTTAGGTCCCAAAGTGACCGGTAGTATTATAGTTCCTATCGATGTGGCCTTAAGGCTATCGTAGCCTCTCAAGGTATTTCGAGTAGTGGAACAGTTTGTTTCACCATATCCCAATTTTTGGAGAAAAGAGAAAGGGACTATGTTAACCGCAGCTCCATCGTCAACCATTGCCCATTTTACATAATTATTATAAACCTGTACTTGCAAGTGTAGGGCTGGATCGCCTCGGCGTGCGATCTCGGCATCCGTAGGCATTTTACTTATTTCGAATATGAATTCGACATCCCTATCCGCCTGTCCCGGAGGATAAACATCAAAGTCTATATGATTTACTTGTGCTTCTGGTGGTGGAGTGATACTAATTAAATGACCCAAACCTAACGCCTCTAAAAGAGCAGCCCTGTGAGCAGGGGAATTCTTTAGTAAATCAAGGAATGAAATATGCGAGAAGGTTTTTGTTAGATCATTAATTAGATCGTAAGCACCCATAGGTTTTGCTACGGTTTGCTGGATGTTATCTGCTTCCGGCAGATGGCTTGGACTTGGTTGAGAGAAATACTCTCGTGTCCTCGTAATTGCTTCAACGGGTAATTCGGAGTCTAACTCCACTAATCCAACTACCTTAGGTCGCGGCTGACTTCCTAGTTGTGGCGCGACTAACGGATTTAGCGAAGTTGAGGCCTCGTGATCGTTGTTTCCTGTTATTGCGCCTTTGTTTGTTCCAGTTGGTTTCAACCCATCGTTATCATGATTTGGGAGTGGATCATTAAAGATCTTGAGAGGGGCATTCTGAGGGGAAACTGCCCCTGCGAAGGTACTTGCCGTTGGTGACGTAGGATCTGCTAAGAACATATCCATAAAAAATTGTTTTTGTTCATTTGGCAAGCGTTGCATGAATTTGTTGTAGTCACGACACGTTCTAGTGTCATGACCCCGAATTTTATGGAAACCACAATAAGAATTGGGATTATAATTCCCGTTTTGTTGGTTTGGTGTGTATTGTGGCCTAAAATTCCGATCAAACTGTTGCCTATTAGGACCAAAGTTTTGGAATTGTTGTTTTTGGTTTTGACTTTGGTTTTGGTAACCAAATGAGTTTTGGCTTGGCCCTTGCATGGGATTTCACCGTTGTTGTTGTTGTGGATTATTAAAATCCACCGTATTGACCGTCGGGGTAAAATTGTTGTTTCTTTGGTTGTTTATTTGTGACGGAGTATTAACGACATTTACCCTCTTGGGCTGGTCAGTTACCCCATCTGTTGTTACCCCACGATTTTTGTTAAGGATTTTGGGTCCTTGATTGACATTTGTGGTAGTTGTAGTATTTTGAGTGGAGGTGATTAACCTCCCATTTGCTCCATACGTCTTACGGCCACTATCTATTGCTGCCTGGTCTATTCGTAGAGCGCTCTCAAGTACTTCGTCATAAGTCCTGAGTGGGAACTTCTGGACTTCTTCCTTCACTTCTTTGCTAAGAGAATGAAGGAATAAATCGCATAGCTCCATCTGATCCATGTTTGGAGCGCTTGCCGAGGAATAAAGGACTGTGCGCCACCTTTGGATGAAATGGGCGACAGACTCGTTATGTTCTTGCTTGATGTGCAAGAACTCCCTGATTCCTGTCCTTAATAGTTTGTTCATGTCGAAGGCTTTGATGAACTCAGACACGAGTTGTTTGAATGAATGTATGGAAGCCTCGGGTATTCTGTAATACCAATCGAGGGCAATGCCTTCCAGCGTTTTGGGGAATATTTTAGCAACGACCCCATCCCATGGGAGTAATTCTCGAATGGCTGTAGCGTAAGCTTTGATATGCGCATTCGGATCTCCTTCTCCTTTGTATTTGGGCAAATCGGGAAGAGGCCTTGGAAGCATAACGCTTCTTATGGTGAAATCTAAGGGCTCCTTTAAATATTCTGAATAAGTCCCTATTGCATACGTCTCAACCATTGATGGTGCCTGTTGAGGAGGTGGTGGCGGAACGGGTTGTTGATATGGCGTAACGTACGCGTTGGCAGGGGCATAAGGCAATCCTTGCATTTGAGTAAACATGTCGGGGGATGAGTACATATCCCCTTGTGGTGATTTGGAATACATGTTTAAGTACGAAGGGGTACTATCCAGGAATGGATTGCTCTGTACCGGACCAGGAGGAACTGTGCTAGCGATAGTGGGTCTAGTTGGTACTTGTTGTGAATACTGAGGAGTCATACCTAACGTGCCTACTCCTGTGAGGAGATCTACTTGGCTAGGATGGTGCGGAGGATTGGAACTCCCTGTTTGTATGAATTTTGAATTTTGATTTGCTTGGGCAAGTTCTAATCCTCTAACCTTTTCTATTAGAGTTGAAATGACTTCGTTTGGTGAAGTCACGATATCGTGCCTTGGTGGCGTTTGTTGTATATCCTGGTGTTGTATAGGCATGTGATAGCCTGTCATGAACTGATTGCTATCTTGCCAAGTTTCTCTGAGAGTATTTTCTATACGTGATGGCATAGAGGTATTTTCTTGAGGAGAGAACTCGGGCTGTATTTGCAAAATTCCTACAGGTGGATACATGCCTTGAGAGCGTTGTTCATTCCTAGGATAACGTATTGAGTACTCGTCATCTAGAACTGAGTATGGATCTGATTGTCTGCTAATATGTGGTCTAAGTAACACCTGAGGAGATGAAGCAGATTCTCCAGTCAATGTCATATTGTTTGAGCCTGAAGGCTCTGTTTGTGTTTGAGCGAGTTGTTGCTCCAACCCCTCTGCTTGGAAGGACGAACTATATCTAATCCTTGGCGTTTGCGTTGACAACTGATTAGTTGAATAGTTGTCGCCCCACATTGAGAGTGAGGGTGATGATTCCCTATTCTGTTGGGCATAGTATGCCTCGAGACCCAGGAGGGGTCTTCCATATGCATCGAATCCCGACATATTCGGGGGGTATATGAATACCCGCAGAATAATGGGAAGGAGCGAAGGTGATTTGGATAAGATGAAACTTCTCAGAGAGAAGGTGAAGCAATTGTAAGGTTCACGTCGGGTTCACCAATTTTGTACGTCGGAAAAGCAATAGGTGAGCGTGAGAATCAACAAGTGACTCTTCCACGTACCCGACCTCCCGAGGTCGTGCCGAGACAGCCGGTGGGGGTAGAATATGCAGAAAAACTAGTTGGGGAGTCTAATGTCTTCGATACGCACTAATGGTATTTGTGAATCTAAGGCAAAGAAGGCCCTTCTAACTTGGACTGGTGTGATAGATCGATCAGCGAGGATGACTGCTCGAAGGCTCCAATCAATATCGAGCTCTGGCGTGATTCGATCTATGGGTTGTGGGATGCGTGGAAAATGACCCGGGATGGTTTCGTGTATTTCTCCTGATAGGGTCATATGGTGAATATAGTCAACTCTATGGACGATTCTCTGGCCTAGTCCAAAATTCTCTAGCTTTGTTAGCTGTTGTGTCTAGTAGGGACAACTGTTGAATGATGATAGGTGGAATCGGAGTAGACTGAAATACTAATGTGCGTAGGCCAGTGTCTATATCTAACTGACTTGTGGATTCGTTGGGCTGTGGGATTTGTGGATCACTACCGTAGACTCTTGGTTGTTGCGGTCCTGTTATGGTCATACGTGAGATCAAGTTCTAATCCCTAGTATCCAGTAGTCGTAAGCTTTCTCAGCCTCTACGTTTAGAATCAGTAATTGTGTGATTTTCTCAGAATACCTCACAGGTGTTCTAGCAACTTGAATTCTTAAGCTGGTATCTATATCTACGAGGGTGTCTCCAACGTCATTTGTGGAACTAAAGGATCACACCGAATACTTGTTCTCTTTCAAATCCTTCTACAAATCATGCGGATGTTTTCTAGGATAACTTGGTAGTTTGGTTGATTTGACCAAAATGTGTGTGCTTGGTCGTCTTCTACGTTTAACCCTCTCAACTGTGACCTGATCTGTTGGAAGTCTGTTGTTGTTTGGAAGACTTGTATCCTAAGGTTTTGGTCAATGTCAGTTACTGCCACTACGATATTGGGTTGGGGCACAATTGGCTCGAAAATGTATTCCCTGGGCTCCCTAGGTCCCGTAATTGTCATGCAAAAGCAGTAATGAAACAAACTATAATAAAGTAAAATCTAAGTACACTTCTAGCATATATAATTCCTTTTTTTGTATTTTCTGGCAATTTATAAGAAAGCAGCTATCTAAAAATATTTAGAATTGACAACTAAACTAATAACGTAAAACAAACAAAATAGCCGAGTGTAGCTATTTGTCTGTGCAATTTTGTATATCTATTCTAAACAACGAAATAACTAATCTATTTGCAAGATTCTCGATCCTACCTTAGAAGTGAGGAATGAATCATAGTTTCTCAGAAACTATCAATCCCCACAACTTCCCTGGCAATATCGAGAATGGAAATAACTGAAATAAAGTGATTAACTACTTTATTTGATAAGTTCTAACTAAAACTTTGAAAGATGGAACCTGGATTTCGCAGAACAGTGGCGAATCCGATGGTGTGTGTGTTCTTGTCCCCTCAGTATGATCTCCTCATTCTTTGTGCTCACGTGAATCCAGAAAAGTGTGTAATGCTTGCATCAACAGGAATAGATATTTGGATCAATGGACAGCCTTCAGAATGCAGACAGAATAGAATGCGGATAGGAGAGGGATAGCGCAAGAGTACAGAGCTTGGCCTATGCAATTCCTAGCGGGGTCTACTGCGAATCATGCAACAAAATGCGTCCAGAACCTGAAACTTGTCTGTATGAAGAGCAAAACCTGCAACTTTAATGGCTGCCTAAACTATTCTACTCCAAAAGCAATAATATTGTTTGCACAAGTTGGATCTGTGGCTTACCAACAGCTGAGTAAATGCAACTAAGCATGTAAAAGATTTAAACTATCAAACTTAAGCAAACTAGAAGACTGAACTACTGAAAGTGATGAGTTTTTAAACAAGAATGAGGGGCCCATAAGTAATGTTTGCACTTGCACAAGTTGGATATGTGGCTTACCAGCTGCAACACAATACTAAACAAACATGCAATGAAGAAAACTAAACCTTCTAAGCAAAAGGAAAACTAAGTCTAATGCAAAGAGAAAACCAAGGATCAAACTCCAGAGCAAAACTGAGAGGCCATTTGCTTGAGCTCAAACCATGCATTTATAGGAATTCAAACACCCAAAGATCAAATCCAAACTGAACTCCTAAACAATAAACAAAGGAAAAACACTATTCTAGGGGACCAAAAACATTAATGCATGCTCAAGTCGGCAAGAAAAGCTGGTGAAGCGTTGAACTTTGCGTGCGTTCCATTAAAAGAACGTTCTGGAAAACGCGTAAAGGACCGCCGCCTGCTCGTCGGTTCTGTGGCGGTCACGGCGACCGCCGCCCTTCAAGGCGGCGGTTTCGTCACTGAAGACCAAAGAGCCAAGAAAAAGAGGAAAAAAAAGGGAAAACAAAGCACGCGGGGGCTAAGCGTGGCATGTGGGATGTTAACGCATATCCGTAAAGCTTCTCTGGATCCCGAACACCTTGCGAAGAGACTTGTATCATCATTGGGGCATTTATTACACACTCCAAATAGACCTCAATGCACACGTCATTCTCCACCTATCATGTGATATCTAAATGAATGCAACTAGATTTGGTAAATTCTTTAACAATGTTTAATCTTGGTTACTACAAAAATACTTAGGGAAGGGATGTCTAAGTGATTTTGGATGAGAGATATTGATTCCTTGACCTTGGTAAGAATATCCAAACCTATAGATATTCCTTCCCTAATAACATTGGATGTGATTTTGTAAGATTTAGGGAACATTGGGTTCCATGTGTAAGTGTTGGAGGTGATTTTATCAATATAGTGCAATAGGATTTACAAGTTAGCAAATCAGTTAGTGTTAGATTTATTACATAGGATTGTTTTCTTTCTAATTTCTAGTACACAAAATTGAAATTTTTGATCATGCCAACTAAGCCCACTATTTGAAAAGCCCTCTCTCGGTCATTGTGAATGATTTCTCCATCCAACCCATCACTCACACAACTCCTCTGAGTTTACGTCACCCTCATTCTTGATGAGAGGAACATGTTAAAAAAAAATTTAAGCATGTTTCATGTGCAAGGCAATTGATCCAAGTTGGTTTCATGCTTATACTAGCTCGAGGTAGAATAGTTCTCTTCAAAGCACTAAATTGGTTATATTTATCCATTATACAATATGGGGATATCTCCTCGAAGCTAACTAGAAAGGATCAACCCATCTAGTTTTTGTAGGAGATAAATTAAGTGATCCAAGTTATTTTAGGGAAAATATGTGAAGTAAAATTATTTCCTAAATAATTCAAGACAAACCAAGTTTTTTTAGAAATAGGGATTGAAGGCTTAAACAGAGAAAAACATCTTGTTCTAAATACACTAGGATTTTTGAGAGGGTTTTGAAGATCATAAAATAGTAAATGGAAATATATTGGAACTCTCAACATGAGAGACATGTAAATTTTTGTACAAGACCTCAAAATATTCTCAGTGGCTTGATCCAAAACTTGTAGATGTACCTTTGAGCTGAAAGAGTAACAAGCCTTGAAAATCAAATTTTAGAAAGAATTGGCTATAGAAAGTGAATTTATAGTCTCATCAGGTGTTTTGGATTCAATATTAATAAAACATTCTCCTAAACTCCATTTCAAGCTCCTAGAGTGAAAAATATCTTCGATGTTCTAATTTTGCATTGGGATGATGACATCAACATGAAAAATATTGAGCACAATTCTTGGATGTTATGTGTCCTCTTGTACATTTTCCCAAGGTGAAAAAGGACATGAGGTAAAAATAATTGTGATCCCATATGTAATTTTCATGGTTATCACTTCAAACACCACAACATGTGCGTTAGGCAAGTGTAAAACATGAAATATGGCCCGCTCCTCATGTTACGCACCTCCTTGGCACATTTTTAAAGGTTGAGTGTACCTTTCACTTTGTACCAATGTGCAAGGGGATATGGAAGATAAATAGTGTGCTCCTTGTTCCATATGCTTAGTTTAATCACTTAAAAGTTAGAACTTGAAGTGTTAGAGAGTGAAAAACGTGAAAACTAAAGATCTATTCAAATTTGGCCCCGGTCCTCATGATGCATGCACCCATGGAACATTTTTGAGATATTTTATCCATTTTATTTATACCAAGGTGTAATGGTGCATGAGGTTGAAAAACGTGTGCTCCCAGTCTCTTAGTTAGTTCCCGAAACATGAGAAACCATTGTTGACCCTCAAGAGCATGTTTTCATCCCCAGCATCTCACTCTCATAAGACCACATGGTAAAACTTTTCATGATCTTATCTAAACCAAATCTTTGTGTTCCTCTTGTCCTCTATTTTTAGGGTGAAACTCCACTTCAACCCCTATCTAACCGTGATTGAGCTCAAATATGTCAAACAAGAGTTAACATGTGAAACTGAGATGGAAAGGATTCATTTCCAAACACTTAATAAATATTTGAATTTTAAATGCATTATTTTCCCTCCTAAAGCTCTCTCCCCATGATGATATGTTGTTCAAATGTTCATGAGAGACCTCACATTCTTGTAAAACTAGTTTTCGCACATATCTCGTGATCTTTTGGACCTAATCACTTCAAATTTTAACCATCAAATTCTCTTGAAAATGTATTCATGATAATCTATGATTTATTACATGAGATTACACCATTAAAATGTTATTAATAAATTATTTTTACCGCCATGGACTCCATTTTTCCCAAATCGATTAAAAATGTAAATGTATTTTCTTAGTGACTCGGTGACCCAAATTGCATGAAATTTGGAGTAGATGATCATCATAAAAGTATCTTTAGTTTGATCCATTTATCACATGATAAATTTGAGTAATTTTAGCAATTTGGAGGACTACGTTTTTCATCACTATTCATCCCTCTTCGATTAAATTTTTATTTTTGAATGATCTAGAGAGCTAAATTTCTTGAAAATTTTGAGAAAATATTATTCATAAAATCAGCTTTCATTTGGGCCATTCCTTGCATGATGAGGTGTCCAATATTTTTGATATATGGAGGACTGAGTTTTCTCTCATTATTTTTCCTTTTTGATGAATTTATCACTTTTCCACCAATCTAGATGAGATACTCATCTATAATTCAGAGTAGAGTATCCTTGTAAAATAACAAAACTTTTGAGACCACTCTCATCACATTCTAACACCCATAAGAGCCACTTATAAAAATAGTAATTCTTACAAAGATTCAATGTATATAAATAGTAAGTGTAGCAAAAATTCATTCTCTCGAGTTGTCATTACTCCTTGCATATGAAGAACATTCAAAATTACTAAATTGAGACACGTACTAAACATAGAAATCCTAGAATTGGACTTTATAAAAATAGAAAGTGTTAAGATTGTGGTCAAAATTTACAAATTCAATCACTTCCCATTCATCTCACTAGCCTTTGTCACCATAGACCTCAAAAACTCAGGTTTGGAACTAATTTGCATTTCAAACATTATCCAAATAAGAGTGAAAATGATGTAACAAGTATGGAACTAGAAAATTTGAAAAACAAGATGTTGATTTAACACTCGATAATATGCAGAGCGGAATAAATTCTCACCGGTTTATTTAGAGTTTTCATGGTCACTTTTTCGAGATACTAGATGGTTGATTCCATCTTAGTAGTCACGAAAAGGGTCATCATGTTTAAGTCATTCATGAAGTCACCTTAGATCCACACAATGCAAGACTTGTAGCAATGTTTTTGAAAAATTATTCAATGATTTATATTTTTCGGCATCTCACGTAAGGAGGAGGTTGCAATCACATTGTTTCAATTCAACATGAGGTCAAAGAGAAATAAATTCATTCTCGGACCTAGTCATCTCGAACCCATCAAAGTAATCTCTTCATCAACATAAGCTTCCATATCTATGTATTTCTACTTCAATATCTCCTTCTCTCTCTTCGTCTCTCTCTCTCTCTCTAACATTCTATTTCTTCATTGGGGATGTACTTTATCACTATTTCATCAAATTTACTTAAGAGGCCCCACTTTGTATTGTAAAATCCCCTCTTGAAAACTAAGAAAAGGACTGAATTTCATTCCTAAATGAATAAAAAAGGTCATAAGTGGTGGTAAGATGAAAATTCACATGGGGTAAGAGGAAGATACATATTTATAATATATAAATTGGGATGACATTTCCATTCCAAAGGGTTAGCATTTGTTTATTGTTTTTAGTTTTCATCCTTTGTTTCACTACTACTGCAAGAAATAAGTTGTATTCTTCTATCTCCTTACCTATGTTATTCTATTATCTCTTCTTTCCAAATTTTCAAGCATTGTAATATTGTACAACCAAGAAGGAACTTTGTGTTTTTGATTAATAAATCCATAGAACTTTGTGTCTCTAATTTATTAGTATTGTTATTTCTTACATGGTTGATTTATTCCTATTGAATGTGGACCTACTCTAGTTAATGTTGGTGATAATATGAAGTTATGCCTACTCACTATATTAACACCTTCTCTTTATCCTCTTGATTCACTTTACCTATTTCCAAGAAATTTCATCTCTTGTACACTTTACAAGAACTTTTCCATGGGTTTAGTACAGTAGTTTTATCCGATCCCCAACCTAAAAACCACACATAAATTTATTAAGTCAATGCATTCAATAAATAGGAGCCTCCCCATACCCAAGAAGGAGGGGCCTAGCCCTATGATCATTGGTGAAAACCACTAATATATCCTACAACAAATTATTTCATAAACATTTTTAAGAACTCCACTAGGAACATTTTTCCTTGTGCCCCTATAAATATCTCTAAAAATTAAAAAAATCATATATTAAAAACAATAAAAATTAAAAAAAAAAATACCATTAAATACTATCAGAATATTTGATAGCCTTATTGAAATCCTATCAAAAATATGCACTATTAATGATTGCATTTTTATCTAACATTTTTAGTAAAACTAACAAAAAGGAGATTCACTAGATAAGACCCAACAAGCAACACTTGTTGGAAGCAAAAGGGACTTATAAGGGGGTGAATCAGTCCTAAGAAATTTTTATTCAATTTACCAAACCTAACATTCATCAATTAGATTTTCCATACAAAATTCATAACCATGTGTCCTTATTAAGATATGCAACATCAATCACAAGAGCGAGAAACAAAGTACTCAATACAAGAACACCATATATGTAAGTGGTAAACCCACATGGGGAATAAAAACCACTGAAATTATGCATATATTACACAAAGGAAATAATTTTAGTGAATAAATAACTTCACAAGGAGCACTAACCCCACAAGGAGCACCAACCCCTAATTTAGTGAAGCACCCACTCCACAAGGAGGATACAACCCCTTAGGATAAAAAATCACCAACTCAGCCACCTGAATATGTTTTTAATCTGATTTTTCTATTGCCAAAACTAATGGATATCACATATTCATCTCACAAACCCTAGCTCATACTCTAGGGCATCAAACTAACTCTTTCTTCTTATTTCTCAATTTCTCTTGGCTCTAGAATATTTCCCTCTTGTCTTCAATCAGTCCTAGGATTGTAATTCTCTTCCTCAACCTTCAATCCATCAGAAATACCTACAAATAAATATCACTTAGGTCACACTTCTTACACACACAAACACAACTAGCAAAAAAACACCCAAAACAATACTTTTATAAGCTCATTTTCATTTTGAATTAAAACACAATTTTTTTCCCTCTTTTAACTCAACCCATGAATCATAACAACATCCAAAATTAAAATCATAACACTCTCATGCCACCCAAGTAGTTTGGCTTATCCAAAAACATCATTTCATGTTCCAAAAATGACTCAAATCCCCATGGGCACAAAGAGAAAACATGGCCTAACATAAAAACAATACTTAGTCATGAACTATAAATCACCAAAAATATTTAATTAAAATTTAAACATCATAAATGGTCTAAATTTATCTCAATAAATAATATTATTTCATTTAATGGGACCAATGATCTTTGTTCTTCTTAAAATAGTTGTTTCCTACACCCTTCAGGTCCCTAAAAACATCTTTATGTCACCAAATCACTTCAAAACATAAAAATATATCATGTGGCCACTCAATGGAAATTAAATAACATGTATAACACTTCTAATAAATTTACAAGTCATGAAACAATTACCTTATCAAACCTTGTCGGTTTATTTGTCTTCACCAAATCAACATGCCCAAAAGGTTGTTTTCAAAGATCGGGTAATTAATAATTTTCTGGACCAATGAAAAATATAAATATATTTATTAGAATAAAAATTCATCCCTATTTACATTACAGGTTAAATAAATCATCACCTAATCCATCTCATACTCCAACCAACTAAAAACATCAAGTAGATCATATCATGTCCTACACTAGCAAAAATATTTTTGTCCAAAACTCCGACTGAAACCTTATCAAAATTGATCATCTTGAGACAAACCTTATATCAATATAAATATATCTGAATTATATTTACAACACAACTTTAATAACCTCCTCACTCTTCTGGTAGGTCATCTTATTCTCATTTCATCGAAGACTACTTTTAATTGCCTCAATATTACCCTTTGACCAAATCCAACCTAAATGGAGCTCATTTTGCCATGTAACTTCATTAAAATGTCCTAAAACATATTTTTTAATAAATAAAATCTCACATAAATCATACAAAAATAATTTATCTTGCAACTACTTTGGACAACCTTGTCCCAAAACAAACTTCTTCAAAAACTGACTTGTTTGAGTGGGGCCCACTCATCATCATGACCTCTACCATACCTTTCTGGAAATATGAAGGAGTATTCTACATGTTCCAATCATCATACATGAACTTGTAAGAAATTATTTCCCATTAGGAATCAATTCTTGCATACCACTTTCAAGCTAGGGTTTCAAACTCATAAATAGTTGTTTACCTTCTTAACATTCATTCATAAAAATTTGACGATGAAATAACCTCATTATTTTTTGATACCTATTAGAATAATTGTATAAACATCCCTAAAATGGAAAATGTCTCATGAAAATCACACAATTCAAGGTTAGCATCATAAGTTCCAATTCGAATGGAAATGCACTAGTTTTTGACCACTGTTTAACCAAAAACATCATAAATTTCAAAACATCTTCACAATGACTCAAAAATTTTCACACCTCAAGTAAACCCCTATGCATCATATCAAATCATCAGCCAGCTATGGATAGCTCTCCATTTATCCATCCTATCTCATTTTCATAGCTTCGATTAGGGTTTTACACTTTGTAGAAGCTAGGGTCAATTGAAATAACACTGCAACTCATCATGAAATCACTTAAAATGGTCTAAAAATACCTAGATAAAAATAAACACCTACATACATGCATCAATGAGCTCATGTGGGTACAAAACTCATCCTCATACCTCCTATCATCCATACTTGCTTACAATGAGCCCCTCAAACATGATCATCAACCTAAATCTCCACCCTACAACTGATGTGTGTGCCAAATAACTCTCTAAACATTCTATCCATCATGCCAAAATTCTTCTCAAGAAACCAAGAATATCATACCACCATACAACATCACCTAGGCACATGAATGGGCTTGCAAGAGAAATCAATCCTCACCAAATCTCATTATATCATCATGAACACATCTGAATCATCATGTAAACATCATCCACAACATAATCTTACCGTACTCCATCATCCACTTTTTCAATTAATGTTGTTTTGTATCAATGAAAACACCTATAGGAACACATGCTAATAATCCGTCCTTTGTCATTGATGGAAAATTACTGAACTTCTACCCATTTTTACATTAATGACAAAAGCATACCTATAGAAACATTTTATTCATATTCCATGTAACGACCCAAAAAATCACACACACGAACAACACAGTAAAAGACAGGATAATTTTTTTTTGACTTGCTTCGACACATAACACGACACAACATGTCGTCACAAAGTTACAACCAACTCTAGGAACCACTTGTTATGGGGATGACCACAAGGTCAACACGGAAACGTTCACACCCAAAAGGATAATACACTTTTTTTTTTTGACATGACAACATAGAAGTCCAACCACAGAACACACTTACAGTTAGGGCCAACCACAATGAGATATTCTTGAGGGTTATTTATTTTAAAAGACATCTTGCAATTCTTAGCTTACATTTTCAAGGAGGCTCAAGGTATGATTCATACAATTCATCTTACCAAGATAATTTTTTTTTCCACCGAGTAATCATCTTTAAATCTTCTCTATTATGACATTTATTTGCTTAATTTGTTTATTTAGAGAAAGGGGTAATTTAATCCCACAAGGCCATCTATTTACACTTACGCTACTAGAACTTGTTCATGCCCATATGACAACATGGGTTTGCGTTCAACATACTTAAGAGAAGAAAGACAAAGCACCTTGGAAAACGGTTAGAGGGAAAAGGTTGAGTTGGAATCATCTTCAAGACCTCATTAGCTATTACCAAGATATAATTGAAACTTGAAAACTTAACCAGAATTATTAAATATTTTACTTGGGCTTTACTAAATGAGTTTTATAAAAATAAAACAATTTACCATCCAATGGCTAAGAGATAGATTGCGTGGTTTCTAAAGTGTTATCTCCTGCTTATTAAATCTTATTATCTTCCAGAACAATCCATAGATTTCCGTTAAGTTCGTTTAAGAATTTCACCATGAAAGGGATAGTGTTCATGAGTGTAGCTAGGGATATCAAGTTATATAATGTTACTTAACAAAGGATAGTTTCATCTTTGATCACTTATGGAATTACATGCTCTCAAGTTGGTCACCTCTACACTAATTTATTTGCAATATAAATTTTAGTTTAACTTCTATAAGTATTAAACAACCCGTTTTATTTTACTTATAACACACTATGACTAAGTCTTAGAAAGATTTAACTCAACATTTAATCGCAGGGATAAAGTTTAACAATATTCATTTACAAAAACGAAATAAGGTTACATCAACTCTTAGAATACCGATAATCCATTAAGGTCACTCAACAAGCGGTAAACAAATTTTCTTATGTTTTCCAAGATAGGCAGACAATTCAAGGTTCCAAAGTTAAGACGACATAATCCACGATACAAAACACTAAGACATTGATCCTCTTCTAAATTTTCCACTAGATGTTATCAATAGTTGAACAATATAAAAAGGATTCATGCAAAATAACTTCTCAACTGAGGTTGATGTAAAAATCTACAAGTCTATCCCTCATCTACTCGCAAAATCCATCTGCAACAAATTTTTCCACAAGAGTCAGTTCGCGAGAACTGAGCAAGATAAGGCTACACAAAACCACCATAACTATGATCTAACAATACCACAAAAGGAAGCACTTTATTACAAGAATTGGGTTAAACCTCTAAACACTATCAACACATCAAGTTATAATAAAGTCTCCATCATGCCAATCAAAGAAGGAGAAGACCTTGTACTTCAGTTAGGAGTAAAAGCAATGAAAGTATAGCAATCGTATGAGAATGGCCCTTGGCCCTATAAGGAGAAAACAAACAATCTAGCAAAAAATAGAATTCCCATCAAGTAAGTAATTAAACAATAATTACAAGATTGAGATTTGATATATATACCAACCATCTAGAAATTTATCAAAGGTACCCACACATAGGCTAAAATAATATATTTCTAAAAGAACAAGAGTTGATCGGCCCAAGAAAGGGGAACCACGGGTTTCAAAAATTAACACAAAAGCCATGTATAATTGAGTTTCAAACCGGAAATCAAATAGAGTATACACACAACATAAGTTTCGAAGCGAAGGCAAAGTATACTAGTTTTGACCATTAACTCCAAGAAATTTTCCAATCATTCAAGAAGGGCCAATGCCTTACAGGCTAGTAGCAAACATGTGAGAGAAGAAGGGAGTTCCATCAAACAAGAGTATACAATAATGTCATCAACAAATTTTATAACACTAAATATTTGCAAACCTCCACAACAATACTAATGTTTGGTTAATTTAAAATAAATTACCCATTTCCCAAAACAACCATATTTTAAGGCAACCCTTGGTAACACAGTCAACCGTCGCACATAGATACAAACATAATTTCTAAGTGACATTATCAAAACAAAACCTTCCGCTATGAATCCATAAGACTATCAAATGAAAGATGAGTTTTTCCCCAAAGATTAATCACATTTAAGGAAATTTCCATCACAAAATATTAAGGTAATTACGTGCATAAAACTGACCAATATTAATTAATAGCGTTAACATTACAAAGGAGAAATAATGCAAGTTAGGAAAAATAGAAGAGCACCATCAACAATAATTCTCGAGAGGGGGATTAGACCAAAACTATTCTAGTGTCAACGAGGTACTGGATTCGCACAATGAAACCTCGAGCTTAGTTGATCCGAAAAGCTAGTTATGGTTCAAGTTGATAGGGATGGTCAAGGTACTTCTTGAGGATGGCCTTAAAAGCCTAGAAACAAGATGAAAGATAATATAAGAGTCTAAACACGTGAGACGGAAAACACATTGCACACAAACCTTTTCATTCTAAAAGTTTTAATACCGAAACTCTAAGCTGGCTAGCCCAAGCATTGATCACACTAATCCTACAACCTTTCTTTCTCGATGCCAAAAGGTTATCAAAGGGACTTGCGAAGGAGCTAACAAAAACGTCAAAGACAAACTTGGGTGCTAGGGAGGGGCTTCATAGTTATCGTAAACTTACTTCCATGATATCGAAAATACTAGTTTGATCAACATAATAACTTGCAACTCAATCGCAGAGAAGAATAAATACATAAACAACAGAGATGAAGGTCTATCACTCGAGAAAGAGAAACATAACACCCAGAGGAGAGGGCACACGCATCCTTTCGACCAACATACTGACAACGATAAAAGCTAAAACAAGAAGAAACAAGCAGAAAGGGGAAATCTCCCATCATGACATCCAACTGACAAATCAATGCAAGGAAAAAGTGGTTCGATTTCACAATAATTGTAAATATAATAGCAGTAGAAAAGTGTAGAAATATCTTGCCTTTTTCTCCAGATTCATAAGGTTTCAAGGACACCTCCCGGACCAGCAAAAACCATCCTCGTGTCGAATCTCCCTTTTACAGTCAAGCACTCAAGCTCCATTCTCGTCTATGCTTAGCCTAGGCAGAGAGCTCCATTTTATAAGAAACGTCGAATGGAAAGAACGGTAGTCTCAGGTGCTGTCAAGACTACGGTATGCACAATAACTTCAGACAGAATCTTAGTACTAACCCGTGGGTCAATTGTTTTTGCAGATTCACCTGGAAGTGGCTTAAAACCAAGCATCCATCCTTCAAGAAAAACCACCATTGTGATTTACTGGAGTGGAAGAATAGAGCCTTAAGAATATGGTCTCCAAAGAGATCTTGAAATGATAGTCTTTCTACTTTTAAATCTCCAAAGGTCCCTCAACTTCAGGCCATGTAGAAGGATCTGCCCTATCACCCCGCCCATAATAAGCAGACTTATCATAACGAGGTACCTTAGCCTTTGTACCTTTTTTCACTAGGCTACACGAGGTCTTCAAAGTATTTGTCCCAAAAGCTAAATCATGGCTTCCTGCATTACTCCGTAGCTCCAAAAGGGTGTTTGCTGAATTCTCAGCTGCAAGCTTTGCCTGATTAGCTGCTGTCAAATAGAAGTCATCAATGGATATTGAGGCAGCCTTCCTGCCTGCATTAAAGATGGGGCACCAGAGAAGGACAGAGACATCAAAAAAGCACAAGGAACAAGGATAATAGAAATTTGAAGAAGAATACACCTCCAAAAAACGTATGCAAGGAGAGAGAGGATCCACGCAGTAGTGCAAAACGTGACAGAATGCCACAAATCGATGGGGGAAAAAAGTAGGAATACGCAGCAAGGAAATTTGCTTCATGAATACTCTGATATGAAACAGATCCACCTCTTTCGAGATCCTCTTCCATGAGTTACATCGTAAAACAAGTAAGGTCTCAATAGAGAATCTTTGCAAATGAATTTCATCAGGTCTCCTGGTAACACTCTCACTGTCACATAGTCGATTTGATAAAAATATCTTGAAGGAGAAACCTGAATCTGAGGATGCATTGATACTGAACAGATAACAACATAGTTGGACAACCTACCTGTTGGAAGCGCTCAAAAAGGCCTCTACTATTCTGCAACATGTCTCACCCGCTCTGCTAGCTAAACTGCTGCAGCAGCCATGTTGTGGATCCCTGACAAGAACACATCCCGCAGCACCCAATGAAAGTGGAGGTAACATGCCTACTTCACTAGCTTGAAGCTTCATCTATAACCACCATATCAAACCCATTACTGCGCCCCACTATTAATCTTTTCTCTGAACTTCACGAGCAGGGAGGAAGGGAGCAGGAGGCTGCAAACCATTCGGAAGAATTATCTATAAAAAAAAACATTCAATGCCCCCATTTCATTACACAACCCGTCAGCTGGAAACCACAGCTAAAACAACCTATGCAGCCACGTTCCTTTTAGGCATTAAGGCACACAGTTACATGCCAAGCGCCTGCTCCAGCGGATGACAAGGTTCGAGCTTCTCAAGGACAATCCGTTGGTTATATCATGCCAAGAGAAGTGCGTGTACACACGTCAGCGACCACCTTCAGCCTGCTCTCCTATTCTCTCCTCTCAGTTCACCTTCAGCTACATTTTCATCTCATTCTTTTGCGTATGCCCTCCAATAAAAAAAAGGAAACAAGGGAATAGTCTGAGCGGCCATTAATAGAAGAACCAGGTACAGGCTGAAGCAGGAAACTGAGGCAAAGACAATCAATGAGACAACCATCCCCAATCAATGCTGTCTGCCACCAACCAGGGAGAAAGGCGCATCCACCACTACAAAAACAAGACTTCTACAAAAAAGGAATATAAAAAATACAGTCTTAAATGCAGGTGGCTATTTTTCAAGGCACTTACACCAACCAAGAATGCCCAACACGTTACGAAAATGGATAGAAGGTCAAAATAACACAGCACGGAATTAAAAGCTCATAAAGAAAAGAAAGGAATTGTAGGCATCCCACTCCCCAAAGCATCTCCACGCATCCACTTTCAAGGAGACAAGGGATAATAGGAAATTAGGAAAATCTCACGCCAAACAAGGGGGATAATCTGCCATAAATAATGGCAGGTCGGTGGGTGAAATATCTCCACAAGTGTACCAATAAATTTCCATTGATTTCAAAGCATGCATCGAGCCAAGGTGGGGGAAAGAAGGGAAAAGGTGGTTGAAGCTTCGAACATGAACACAAGATTACGACCAAACCACGGGGCCACGACGGGGAATCCTCTTCATGATCGACAGAAAAAAGAAAACAACGACGTTTAGCAATTAACAACACAAACGTCGAAGGAGAAAAAAAGAGAAATGATGAATGGGGCGTTACATTCCGCATCTTCATAGCATCATTTTTTGGTTATAAAAATCAACCAAAGATCTCATTCAAGAAGAAGAACCTTGAAATTCTTTATAAAAACTTATGTTGGTCATCTTTGCAAGCATGCAACCACCATGCTCCCCACGGAAAAGAAAATAAACCATCTAAATAAATCAATGAATAATTAAGAAAGCATCATCTTACCTTATTTGAAGTCGAAACACCATTTTCCACCTTCTAGGTATGCACAAACTAGTTATTTACAAGTCATATTTGTTTTAGCCCTCATGAATCTACTCGTATCAAGCCAATATATGAAGCATACACTCGATAACATTGCAAAATTGTCATAAATGAACATACCAAAACATCATACCTTCATTCTTGAGCATTCATTACCTTTTCGGGCATAGAACTAGATTTTTAATGGATTTTCTTGCTATCCAAAATGATCCAAGAATACATGTCCCTAATCATACTTCTTTGTGTATTTAGGGCCAAATTTGATGAAATCCCAAGCTTTACTCAACTCAAGAATTAGAAAACCATCACTCACCCCGGACTCAAGAAAACTATCTCGAGTAGAAAAGCTTTAATTCATGCATGTTACCTTGGTTACTTGGCTATAAATCACCTTGAACACTTTTTCCTAGTCTTAAACCATCTTCTTAGTGATTAAAACTCATATTTGACTGAGATACAATAGCCTTGGTCTTGAAATCCATAATTTTTTTAGAAATATACCTCATATGCCTTAATAACCTCCATATCACTTTATATAATAAACATAACTTGCTACCCCTATCTTGACCGAGACTAACTCATCCTCTTGCACCTGTAGAAGAACTTTTACTTGTCACTTTGTACACCGACAACATCGCATCATCAACCTCACCTTCAACCTTTCCAACAACAAACAAACTGAATACTTCAATAGATCCTTTTGAATAACATCTAAAATATAAGTATTAGATTTTCTTACCAATTCAAAATAGATTCACCATACATGAAAAATATGTGAGAAACAACATACTCGCCCCACAAGCATACCCTACACTGCATAGCACCCTTTTGAGTTTGGATCAACAAGTGAGTCAAGCCATACCTACCAATTCTAAGAAAAATCTTCTTATCATAGTCATGGCACATAACACCTTTTCACATGTATAGATCAACTCCTTGAATTTCAAACCATTCAAAATTACACTATTCTTGTTTATCCTCTTATCTTGCACCTATAACAGTTCATCTTGTATTTAGATCAAAATATGAACCATCCATACATACTTATCTTGGATTCAAGTTTCTTTTCTTAGCTCTAGGGCACATAATACTCTTACTCAACTTAATCCAACAACTTTTTATGCTCAAGCAAAACTTCAATATGTCTATGTTCATACCTATAGATCCACAATATTGACTTGAAGCATAGTTGTACAATGAATCATTTGAAATCCTTCCATTGTGACTTCACATTTTTTATATGATAGCTTCCAAAAATACTTTACACTTGTTTGGGGAGTCAGAATAAATTCATTAGGCTCATGTTCTACCACAAGAAATACACAGTGATGCAAAAAGAGACCTACATTCCTGTATCAAGATAGGACATAGTCCATAAAGTTCCAAGAAAACTTCAAAGCACAAACCTTTACTTATTTTTACCTTACACAATACTTTTTTTCTCATTCATAGGATTTCTATGGATATGTATGCCTCATAAACTTATAATTCTCAACAAAATATCACAAAATCTTCTATATTATCAAATGCTCACACACAGTTTACTAGCCCTTGATCCCTGAGGAATCATGCCTAAATTTTGGCACACAAGAATTCATGAGGATATTATTCCTAATTTGAATACCCATTTGAGAAAATACTCACTTCCTCAAGCGTTTAAGACTCACCCCAAAAGGATCATGCCCAGTTGTAAAAGTGCATTATCTCAATTAGGCCTTATTAACACTAACATTGTCATCGATTACAAAGAATATTATCAATCTTATGACTTCAAACATCTTGAATCATGTATCTCTTATTGTCTAGATAAATTCCAAAACTAATTATCCTTAGACTCCATCATTTGGACCTTCAAACCTCACTTTCCATCCATACAACTTTTTAAGAATACTTGAAACCAGTCATCACAAAGAAACTTCAAGAGTTATCAATCCTTTTAGTTTCATCGACTCAAATGTGATTACCACTATTGAAATAACATAATTTAAACTCTTGAGAACTTATAGGCTTGATTTGGAGGCATGTATAACACTTACACACCTGAAACCACCTTAAATTTCCCTTCAAAGAGCACTGCACATATCTCCTCTTTCATACTTTGAATGATCAAGCAATCAATCATGATTATTTATATTTCTTGACATGATACTTTATGGAAAATTCATAATATATACACATATATTCTAGTACAGAATTCTAAGAAAATCAGCTACAAGGACAACACTTTTCAGGCCTCTTGACAAAAGACCACAAAATTTTATGACTTGACACAAATCAAGACTAAGATGCTCAACTTTAAAAACTTAGGACTGATAACGGTATATTTACAAGACCTTAACCCTTGACTTCATTCTTGACCAACACAAAAACGTATTCAATATGATGACCATAGCACTTAAAAACTTATATATCGTACAAACAACATTTGATGACATGGGACCTTACACCCTTGGGGAGTGAGACACTTGCAAATATATAGAGTCATCATCATCCATCAAAACCATGTAAACCTTCCTTCTACTCATATGAGGACCATTAAGTAATTTTCATAGACAGAACTAAGATTTCATCCACTCACATAGCATGACAAGAACAACCTTCTTTGTTTTTGCTTATGATGGTTAACTCAGACCAATAGTGCATCACATGATATAACTAAAATAATCTTACATAAGCCAACTTAGAATGAACTCATACTCTACAAAAACACACACACATGCTCTTTTGAAACCAAACATTCACAAAGTTTCCTTCATAGATGTAATCTTCCACAACTTAACATGACTCTTGACACACTTCCTAAGACATATTAGAGCTTTTTTATTTCTCGTGACTTGATATAGAACATCATATACCTATAGAACTTGAGAGACAAATATTGATAGAAGCATATCACCTTTTCTTTTGTAGAAACCATAATTACACCAGAGAAATCTAAATACTTAAATTGCGCTAATTATCTCCTTTCTTGCAAATTGGTGACATATCGTCGAAAGCACTCATCTTTTCTCCTATCATCATCAATTAATTACACTACGCTAATTAATTAAGTCACCTATCCAACTAATATCCAAATTAACAACCTTTCGTTAATTAATCTCCCTTACTATCCGGACTAATTAATTATTATTAATTAATTAGCATCCTCTTTCACTTAACCAATAAATCAATATTCAATTTATTTAATCCCCTTTATAGTCTAAATCATGCTAATATTCCTCTAAAATCTTTTATAATCTTGCACATCTATTAATTAAATCAACTTGATTAATTAAAAGGCCCCCTTTTTCCACATGAGTCACTAAAGGACAAACAAACCCTCCTAAAGTTAACTCAAGGCTATCTAAACCCCCTTATCCATAACTAAATCAACATCCCTATTATCCCACATGCAAAGGGATGTAGTGTTTCCTTTATCCATTGGGCTATATAAAGAGCCCTCCTCCTACCTTTACACTTACACCTAAATTATTTGAGAAGACAACAGCAAAGCACATAGCAAATAGACTAAAAGCTTTCCTTTGTTATTCTTGAGAATTCACCACTTGAAGAGTTAAGCCTCTTTTTCTAGCAAAAGTGCTTGGGTCATATGGGAGTTGTCAAAAGGGTCTTGTAGCCCAACTTTGATAAGCTCTCATTCCTAGGTTCTTCGATATCAAAAACAACCACTTTGATTGCCATAGAGCCTACACATGTCCATTTAATTTTTTGTTAATCAAAAGAGTAGAGGTTATTGACAAATTTTCATGCTTAGTTTTATTTATGCTTTGAATTTTTGAATGCAAATAATGTTATACGTCTAACCTTGTTTAACTCTTATCTTGATGGTGGTTTAGACTTTGCTTTAACTTTGTTAATTAAGACTACTAGGTGTTAGTTTTTATTTTCATTAACTTAGTTGAATGAAACTATGCACACATTTGGCACGCCCGGTGGGAGCTAGTCCCTTGGCATTTTAGTTTAAATTCTATTGTTTTGGCTAACTTTTGATATGCACATGTAGTAATTAATGTCCATTTTCTTGGAATTTTTGCTAATATTATATGTGTAGGTTCTTGTTCATAGCTATCATTTTAATGGGTTGTTGCCATTATTTAAAAGTAAATTTCTAAAATTTTAAGTATTGTGAGCGTTTTTGCATTTTTTTGGCGTGTTTTGGTTACGAGGATTGGTGCGGTGCACTAACAGAATGCGAGCACATTTATCATGGTACAGGCACCTCTCGGGTAGCGCAGTGCACTTTAGAGTCTGAATCTCTATCTATTGACCTTGGCGCAAGCACACTAACCTTGGTGCATGTACCTAACTAGAGAGAAGGTGTGCTAACCCGAGCGCAGATGTCATTTCATACTGTACCTTCACTGCAACGTAAAACATGTCAGATCAGCGCATACATCCAAACCTCGGCACACATGCTTTCTTGGTGGTGCAAAAACATTTCTGGTGGCACAAGAATTATATCTGAATTTGATACTATTTTAATTAGTGGTGGCACACATTCTTTTCCAAAGATTACACACACTTTTCTTGTAACACAAGAGATCTGCAGACAAATCTAATCATGTTTTTATCTCGAGGTGGCGTATACGTATTTCTCGGTGGAACAAATGTCTCTCGGGTGGCACAAGTACACCGCACGTCATAAAAACACAGAGTGGTGCATCTACCCTAACCCATGCACGTACGCCAAAACAGGGGCGCAAGTGTCTTTTTGTTTTCTTGAGATTAATGTGTTAGGGTGCTAACTTTATTACAGTTTTATCTAATTAAATACTCATTTTTATAGGGTGTTTTTACATGCTTTTACTTGATTAGATAAAATTTTCATGCTTTCTTATAAGAATAAGATCACGTATGCTCTTCCCTCGCATCCCTTGGGGTGATCTTGGGAATCAGAAATGATTCTTAAGTCTTTTTGATGCTTTAAAATTGTTAGGAATATTTGAATTGGAATGGGTTAACTTGGTGTGTTTGAATTAAAGTATTTTTCCATTTGATATCTTCTTAGATTTTGGAAACATCACGTATGCTCTTCTCTTACATCCTTGGATGATCTTGAGAATTAGAAATGATGTTTACTCTTTTGATGGAAAACTACTAAACTCGTCATGTAGGACCAAAACACCACGCTTGTCAAAGAAAGAAGGAATTGAAACGAAGTCAAAAACTACTAATACAGTTGTCATATAGGTTGCCAAAAGGTGTTCAAGCAAACCACACCTAATTAAACAAGATAAAAAGAACAACATATTCAAAACACTGTATTGTAGGTTTCAGAAAAGGGTACGTCCCTATCCGCTCAACTGGAACATAACCCATTTGGCATAATGCCTTAAGCTACAACAATGGGGGTGGTTCTAGGAACCCCAAAGTAGTCCACGTAAGAGGGAACCTTGTGGACAAAACAGGAAGTGCTCCACACTACCTACTTGATTAGTGATTCCTTTGTGAGATAGCATTACCGGTTGTCTATATGGTGACCCCAGTGATAGTACATGTAGACACACTAGTTTCCTACTGTTCTTAAAGGGGTAAAGTAAAGCCAAGATACTCCCAAACTAGTAAGTGTGACTTTTTGGTAAATCACACTCGCTTAAGATAAATTTGTAACACATAGGATGACACAAACACCTAGGAAGATATACTTTAACTAGGAGCCCACTTGGACCACTTCAAAATAGTTTTGAGTTGTGATCCATCTTTTCATCACAAAACGTGTGACGCATTACTTTCGCTTAGTTTTTTTACTTGCCTTAGGGTAAGGTGAAACTCTGTTGAAGTGAGGCTATCATTTTTCATCCCCATTTTTGATCTACTTCCTTCACATTATTTTGACACTTTGTTGATCAAAAGAAAGGTTATTACCTTTGTGTTACCAATCGATTGTGTCTGCCACTTTTTTGTCCATTTACACCCATCCATGTTTGTGGTTGGGTAAGTTAAATGTCTAAAGTGTGTAGAGTCGTATTCATATAATTGGTGGCCTTTCTGATCTTGATACCCATGTCAGGATCATCATTGTAGTTAGGTGTGGATTCTTCGTCTTGAAATTCATTAGAAAGGTTACCTTGTTTGTATCGTATCACTACAATTTTGGTATTTGCGTCTTGTTTCTTGTGAACTTGACCTAAATATCTATATTGTAAGGTTATGCTACACACATTTTAACAATTCCTAGTTATACTCTAAGATTTTAGTTCAACTCTATTATTACCTCGATTTTGAAGAGTGCTACGTGTTACCACTTGTGCGTGTTGTATCAATATCATCTTGATATCAATACCTTACTTTCTCGTAAATTTTGGTTAACATATCTTGGTGACATTGTTGTGTCACTCACAAATTATAACTGGCACTTTTTGGGATATAGGTCTTAATCGAATTTGAGCTCACTTCTAGTATACCTTGTTAGGAGGTCACATTAACTTCTTGTATTTACTTACATCTTGTTCATTCTTTTGAACTTGGCATAAGTGAGAACATCTTGTTAATTATCTTGCGATACCAAACTACTTTGTTGAAACATAGTTTAGGAAGTACTTCATTCATTTGACAAGCTTAGATACCAAACATTTGTGTCACTATTGATTTATCACTCTATCACATTGGTATTCTCACATTTTTATTCATTCATATTCTTGGCATTCATCTTGCATTTCACTTAAGTGTGAATACAAATCTTTTAGAACATTTATAACTTACCCTAGTGAAACTACTACAAATCATGGCTCCCAAAACACGATTAGGACTCAAGAAATAAACATACGAGGAACAAAAAGTGCAAGCTTGGGAAGCCTCAAACAAACAAGGGTCAAACCCTTTCATTGGACATGATCTAGGGCCTCTGTTTTCCACAGAAAAAGAGATAGAAGATATGGTCAATCATAGTGGTGATGAATTAGAATCCCAAAACACAGACTTTTTAATTTTACCCTACTTTATTAGATGAGTTTATTTTTAGAAATAAGGATAGGGTGCTAGCGCGGGTTGTGGAATTAGGGGCCAAAATGCCCACTGAAAATGAGACAATCCCACCTGTGAACAATGATAACGAAGAAGAGCAACCCCTTATCAACATGGAGGATATTTTGACGCATGGACATGCTTCTACCTCCAATGTAGGAAATGATAAAGTAGTGGGACATAGAATACCCTTTATCAAAGTGCCACGTAAAAACAGAGGACATGAGAATGTTGAAGAACCTCCACAATACAAGGAAGAGGAGGAACCTTTAGAAGAAGAAACCACCATTCAACAAAAATTTGTAACCTAAGCCGAAAATTAGCTTTGTTAACCTCTCATGTACAAAAGGAAGCAAGAAAAAACATTCAAAATTCAAGGCCTAAGGTCAAAATCAATGAACTCCATAGAGAAAATCAAGGAGAAGATGATATGGGGTATCATCGAGTATATATCCCCGCTTCTCCCACTAAAGAAAAATTTCTCACACAAGAGGTATAGTCTATGAAAGCAACACTTGCAAGCCTTCAAGAGAGCAATATGGGGAGCATTATAAAGTATCAATATGAAGAATTATGTCCCTATCCTTTTGACAAGACTATGACCCTTCAACCTTTTCCTAAGAAATTCAACATGCCAAAATTTGACAAATATAAAGGGAAGGGAGATCCACGGGATCATGTCAAATATTTCTATATGGCATGTCAAGAGGTGTCCTATAGTGATAATTATCTCATATGACTATTTCCCAAGAGTCTAGGAGGTCAAGCCTTGGAGTGGTTTACACGTTTACCTCGGGGATCAATTTTCACTTGGCCAAAATTGGTAGAAAGGTTTGTGCATCACTTCTCATACAATATAGAGAGTGATGTCACCATGGCAGATTTATGTGGCACCAAACAATGCCCTAATGAGACTTTCTCCAGCTTCCTACAATGGTGGAGAGGGATAGCTAGCCGCTTCCCTTGTACTTTCCCTGAAAAATAGCTGGTAAGTATTTTTGTGCCCAACCTAAATCCGGACATAGCCTTCCACCTCCAAATGCATTGTGTTTGCACTTTTGAGGAGGTCATTGAAAAAGGGGTCTAAATAGAGAAATCTCTCATTGCAAAGGAAGTATCAAGTCCCAATCTAAAGATAATAAAAACATTAAACCCACGGAGAAGCCGAAGGTATTTAAAAAAACAAAAACATGGTAGGAGATGAGATCACTGATTCCAAATGTGTACAAGTGGTTCAAACTGGTCAACCTTTTAAATTGACCAAAGGACCAATTCAACGACCACCCAAGTGAAGAATGTTCACCCCCCTCAATGAACCTTTGTCAGTTACATTAAAACAATTGGATGCGGCTCACATGGTGACATATCTTACGACACAACCATTTGATGATAATGTTCCAAAATGGTCATGGTACAAGGAGCATGACTATTGTGAAATGCATTGTGTCAAAGGACATAAGATAGAAAAATGTCTATGACTTCATCACTATATCAAAGAAATCATTGAAAATGGAGAGATAGAGGTGGAAAACCTAGAGAAAACTCAAACACCCAATGAAAAGATGGGGATATATAAAGAGTCATTCCCCAAACATGATAAATTAGAAAAGTCAAATCTAGATCGAGGAGATTCATCCCAACGTTATAAAGCAAAGTGAATTAATTATACACCGTAAAAGATAAAAATCATTAGGATTCACTTATTGGATGTATTCACTCTCCTACGACCATGTCAACACCATCCGAATAAAAGGAAAGGATTATACTTTGTGGTAATAAGGCGTGCCCACCTCGTGATTCCGGAACCTTCTCCATCAACACCAAAAAATGGTAAATACAAAATCTTAGAGCAACTTGAGAAGATTTCTACTAAGATTTCGATCTTAGATCTTCTTAAAACATGAAATGTACACAAAGAAGTTTGATACCAAACTCTTCGGTGGTTAGGAGTGTCATTAGAGGTAGATCCTACACATCTTCAAGCCGCAGTAGTAAACATCATACCAAATGAACATATTTCCTTCAATCATAGGGAGATCCCTACTAAAAATCCAATGCATAATCTTCCTTTGTATATTGAGGCAGTAGTTACCCATAGGAAGATCAAATGAGTGCTTGTGGGTAACGAATCGGGGTTGAATATATGCACGCTAAAGTTGGTTAAGTAGCTAGGGCATACTAAAGTAGATATTGAGTCAAATATCATCACTATCGTCCGCTTATGAAAGCATGGAAAGGGAGTTAACGGGCAAAATCACATTGCCCATGGAGGTGGGTCCCACTTTCCATCAAACAAAGTTTCATGTCCTAGACTTGGAACTTCCGTATAATATGATTCTAAGCCGGCCATGGATTCATGAAATGTAAGTTGTGCCATCGATGTTCCATTAGTGCATTAAATTGAAGCATGAGGGACACACCATTACAATACAAGAGATTGAGCCCTTTTCTCACTGCGCAGATCTCTCAATATTTTTTCACGTAAGGGCACATATGCATTTCCCTCCACCGATATAGTTGTCCCCTATAATCTGAAGCCATGAAATATCGGATAGATTAAGATTCTCTCGCCTTCTTGCACTGTTGTGCATCTACATCAACCTCTCATTCTTATTCATGGGAGATGAAGGTTCTAGAATATGGTCATGGAGAACATAATGTGCAACAAGCCCTCTTGGTGTTAGACTTCTCATTGTCACCCAACACTAGAGGTCGACCCAACTATCGCTTTAGAAGACCTAGAAATGAACGCACTATTGGGTCATTCTTACCTGGAGGCTTGCTGGATGAAGAAAAATTGTTAGACCCACCTACAACTTGGGTCCCAGAGGATACTTAGCCAACCTGTTATCAAACCCCTGAATATGAGAAATCTAGTAAAATGATGTACTCCATGGGCTATAAGGGCCTAGGATGTAGAAGAAATGAGCAAGGACAATGAGAACCAGTACCTCTCCCGCATTTTAAAACAGAAAGATATGGCATTGGAATTCACCCTTATGGGGCACACCCCAATGATCAAGATGCTACTTGCTCTGAACATGAGGATAGTTCTGACTATCTAGACAATGATATGGATTCCCATTGTAGCCAATATGAGGATCTTTCCTCAACGACCCTATTCATGAATACTTTCTTGTCCTAACCATAACCCCCACGGAACCAACCCTTGACCTTGTTTACCCTTCCCTTGTTGAATGGGAACAACAATCTCATATGTCACTAGATTTATTTGAGAGTGATGAACCTATTGCAGAGTTCATGGGAATTTAGGATTCAATTCTCATTGGAGACCACAAAAAGGGCTATTATATTGACTTGGATACCTGCACCTACTTCGGTGAGGAGGCTAAGCTTCATGGTCAACACAATTTAAGAAAAGTGACGGAAAAAGTTCCAATGTAAAGGCTCGGAAAAAAAAATCAAAGGACAATAAAGTGACCACACCAAGGATGAAAATCTCATGGAGAAATCCTTGGACGAAGATCTCAACCTTCATCCCGATCCTATGCACATGGAGGACTTGTCAAAGTTACTAGTAGAGGAAACTATCGATGTAAACATTGGTACATAAGAGGACCCAAAAATAGTCAAATTGGGAGCATCACTCTTGCACGGGAACAAAAGACATTCACTATGCTACTATGGGAGTTTATAGATGTATTCACATGGTCCTATAAAGACATGCCAGGCTTAGATCCAACTTTGGTCGTGCACAACTTAGTTGTACATGCAGATGCTAAGCCTATTAAATAGAAGCTCAGAAAGATGCACCCAAGGGTGGCCCTACTAGTTAAAGAAGAATTAGAAAGATTGCTAGCATCGGGTTCATCCAAATATTGATTATTCTCGAATGGATATCCAACATTGTCCCTATCTAGAAGAATCCCATCGGGATCAGAATTTGTACGAATTTTAGAGACATTAATAAGGCTTTCCCTAAGGATTATTTTCCACTACCAAATATTTATATGATTGTGGATTCAACAGCAAGATATGAGATGCTATCTCTTATGGATGGCTTTTCAGGATACAACCAAATCAAGATAGCTGATGAAGATCAACACAAGAAAACTTTTACAACTCCTAGGTGTACCTTTTGTTATCAGGTAATGCCATTTGGGCTAAAAAATGCAGGAGCTACCTATCAAAGGGAAATGATGGTAATCTTCCATGATATTATCCATGATATCATGGAAGACTATGTGGATGACATCCTTGGAAAATCCAAGACAAGAGAGGATCACCCTGTTATTTTGCAGCATATCTTTGAGTGCCTACAAGAGTACAAAGTCTGGCTGAACCCAAAGAAATGCATTTTCGGCATGCTATCAAGAAAATTGTTGGGTTTCATTGTATCAAGAAGGGGAATTGAGGTAGACCCTACTAAATTATCTGCTATTACTGAGATTCCTCCTCCTAAGAACATTAAGAAACTACGTAGCTTACAAGGAAAAATACAGGCTATTCACCACTTCATCTCCCACTCACGATAAGTGTCATTCATTCATCCACCTGCTTAAAAAGAATTCCGCCTTCATTTAGGGGTCGAGAAGTAGCAAACCTTTTCCTTACTTAAAAATACTTGGCCAATCCACCTTTCCTCATGCCTCCAACTCCTGGTGAGCCACTCCTACTTTATATCTCTACTACGCAATTTTCTATTGGTGTGCTGCTTGCCCAATCCAACCTTGGTCACAAAGAAAAAGTGGTGTACTACCTTAGTCGCACTCTCATCACTTATGAGCTCAACTATCCCCAAATTGAAAAAGCTTGTTTGGTTGTTGTCTTTACTTTTCAAAAACTTTACCATTATCTATTGAATACCAAAACCAAGCTTATATCTAAAGTGGACCCGCTCAAGTACTTGCTATCAAAACCCACCCTCACAGGTAGAATGGATAATTGGATCATCCTACTAAGTGAATTTGACATAGAATTTGTGCATCGAAGTTGGTTAACAGACAAGTACTCGTAGATATATTAGCAGAAGCACCTTTGTAAGGTACTGAGCCTTTGAATCTTGATCTTCCGGACACCTCATTACTATACATTGAAGAATCATGCAGTATGGCAGATACACTTTGAAGGGTCCTTTAATTTTCATGGTTCAGGAGTAGGTGTGGTCCTCATTACTCCTTTTGGCGATCCCATACCTCAGGATTTTCATCTTGGTTTTCCTTGCACAAACAACATTGCAGAGTATGAAGCACTTATCACAGGGATGAATCTCGCTATCAAATGGTACATCCATCATGTCAAGGTTATGGGTGATTCTCATTTAATTATCAAGAAAATTAATGATGAATACAAGGTTAATAATGAAAATCTCATACATTAAAATAAGATGGTAGAAAACTAAAAGAGTACTTAGTGCGCGTCACATTTGAACAGATCCCAAGAGTGCAAAACAAATCAGTAGATGCTATGGAAACAGTGGGTTCTATGCTTAGTATTCCACCAGGGATAATGACATGTCGTTCTTTGTGGAAAATTTACATGAACCTGTATATGACATGATAGAATCATGTCTGGCTTGTGATGTTGTTGGTCCTAATTCCCCATGGTATGAGCCCATCTTTACCTATCTCAAAGAAAACATGTTCCCTCCTAACATCTCCCATTCCGAGAAACAAATCCTAATTTGTCAAATAGCCCACTATACCCTTTTAGGAGGTACGCTTTATCGCCATGACTATGATGGTAATTTTGTACGTTGCCTCGATATGACAGAGCAATCTAAGCGATCAAATATGTACATTAAGAGGTGTGTGGAGCACATACTAATGGAATGTTTTGGCCAATAAATTATTAAGAGTAGGCTAGTATTGGCCTACCATGGAAACCGATGATTGCAACTATGTTAGAAAATGTGTACTATGTCGAAATATGGAAATTTCATCTATGCTTCATCACAACATTGCGCAACCCATCACTACCCCATGGCCATTTTCTAAATGGGAACTTGACTTGATAGGGAAGCTTACACCTACCTTATCTCGATGGTCATACCCACATCATCATGGCTACTCTTGAATAATTTACCAAGTGAGTGGAAGGTGTCCCCTTAATCTATGTAACAAGAGCTCAAATTTCCAAATTCATCATGAATCATTTGCCGCATGGCATTCATATAGCCATCGTTCTTGATAATGGATAGTCATTCAAGAATTAAAATGTAAAGGTTCTCTGTCGGTGGTTCCAAATCATGTTAAAATGATCTACACCATATTATCCCCAAGGTAATGGATAGGACGAGGCCACAAATAAGACTTTGGTGCGAATAATAGAGAAAATGGTAAGTAAAACAGGTTGTAATTGGCATTTGCAAATCCACCTAGCTCTTTGGGCTTATAGGACCTCTATTCACACTCCTATGGGTGCAACGCCATATTCTCTAGTATTTGGGGTGGAATCTATCATCCCACTAGAAATTGAGCTTCCTTCCCTAAGAATCTCTCTTAGGGATTATCTAGATAAAGATGAAGATTACTGGGTGGCTAGACTAGCTGAGTTAGAGCTCCTAGACGAGAAGCACATCTATGCCCTTAATCACCTCAAATTGTATCAGAACAGAGTCTCTAGAAATTACAACAAGAGAATCATACCTCGCCAGTTTGAGGTTGGTGATTTGGTCATGAAGGAGAATCGGTTCAACACAAGGGCAAAACGAGAAAAGAAAGGAAAGTTCGAACCACATTGGTTAGGACCCTATGTTATTGTGGCCAAGTAAAGCTCGAAGCATACAAAATTTCTCACCCCAATGGTGATGAGCTCCGTGAGCCCATGAATGCCATGCATCTTAAGCGGTTCTATGCTTAAACATGGCGCAAAATCAAAAAAGAAAAAAATCAAAAACATGGTAAAATAATCAAAATACAAAAAAATGTTAAAAAAGAGAAAAATAGGTCATCCATATGTGAAAACCATGCAATTGTGGTGATTTATATATGTCATTGGATGAAAACCGGTTTCCGGTGTGTTGGGAGGATTCGTTATTCACAAGCATCTTGTATCTGAAGGGTATTTCTACTTAGCCTAGGGCTACTTCCACATTTATCTCTGAGATTCCCTATGGGCCCAATCCTGTCAAGCTTTGATCCGGCTTTGTTTCCTTTTATTCATCTATGAGGCGCATGGTTTTGTCCTATCCCTCACCTTACGTTGGGGGCATTTTTGCAACTTCACCTTCCTTTGTATAAGCACATGGCATCTTCCCTTATATATTCCCCATCTAACGATGGGGGCATCCACGCTTTCTTGGTTACTGTGCATAGCTCAAGAACTATTAGAAAATCACAAAAATAATAAAAATTGTTTTTTAAAATACAAAAAAATAGAAAATTGTTTCAAAAACCGCAAAACATTCAAAATGTATGAAAATCACAAAAACAATAGAAAATTGTTTCATTAAATAAAAAACAATAGAAACTTGTTGCATGAAAGACAAATCTTACAAAAACATTTACTTGCATTGTCTTGTTTCTTGCTTTACTTGTTTTGCTTCATGTTTGTACATTTGTGTTGTTTGTTGCTTGGGCATACTTTATTAGGATTCATCTTTTCTTGGTTAGATTAGATTTATTCTTACTTGTGCATATTGAGGTATGTTTTTGCATGCTAGTGAATCATGGTACATTGTTGTATTTATGTTCTTTGTGGGCATTTGATTGTGTTTGCTTGTTGCATGTGCATTGTTTTGTTATCACATCATCACATTACCATCAATATCATCACATCTAACATCATCTATACATCATATATCAAGAAAAAGCTAAGTATACATCATACATGAATGCTAAGCTAATCATCACATATCGTATCATCAAATGGGGAAAGAGGGATCACAAATATCAAAATCTATCCCCCCCACACCTATATCATCATATCATCTCGTCCACTAAGTATGGCACATCACATAAGCAAAAACATTTGATATAATTTACAAGATCTATCATCTAGTAATCAAAACACATGCGATACATCTACAAAATCATAATACATATACATGTGAAATCAAACCATCTAACATCACAAAAACATCTATATATCCATGTACTCAATCAAGAAGTAACAACAATGTCCATCTCATAAACACATATGTCATGTCAAAAATGTCCATATAATACATGTGTGGTATATCTGTGTCAAAAATGATAGATATACATAACTACCATACATCAAAAATGATACATATATCAAAGAATAAAATGCCTTCATCAGAGGCATGTATCAAAATTGCTATACATCAAAAATGCCTTCATCTGAGGCATACAAAGGATGATACATCTATCAAAGAATAAAGGCCTTCATCAAGAGGCATATATGTCAATACAATACAATCAAGGCTGACTCGAGCCCTCAGAGGGGGTGGCTGGTCTGTCTCGCGGTGGTGGCATAGCGAGAACATTGCTTAGTCACCCTAACTGTCCTTGTGGCTACTCCACTAAGGCTTGGGGCCTCTCTGATCTGGTCCCTCTGCTAGACTGGTGGCTATAGGACGGCACTCGCTGCTCCACCATAACTGAATACAAATATAAGGACCTATAATAAGGGGATCTACCCTCTGCTATATCCAGATCTCTATGTCCAGGGAAGTCACCATTGTACCATCTATGCATCATTAGGATGCTATCTTTGTTGAAGCTTGGGAAAGCTTAGCCTAGCCCACTATGCACTCTCCGAGCCTATCTCGCTCTAATATCATGGGCTGCAATTGGGCCTGCGTCTTCTGATATAGGCTCATCATTTGAGCCATCTATGAGGCCATATGTCGTATCTAGCTGAAAGTGCACAACACTATCACCTCCCGGCTAGCACAGGCCCGAATCTGATCTCACTTTGCTGATCTTGTCAAAATCTCGAGTCCGAGCTCGATCTCACTTAGCCTGTCGCTATCACACTCAGGGTTTGAGCCTCATCTCTCTACTATGGCCTGGTCTCTTCTACTAGATTATGATGTTACTACTACTACATGGTGGCTTTCGTGCCACTTTGGTTATGCCACCAAGACCGGTCCTTGTGGCACTCTAGATGACTGGCCCTGCTCTAGAACTCTAGCTCTAGGAAACTATGCTAGTGCCTGTCTTGGACCCTATGGCCTTAGTCCCTATACCGGGTGGTACCCTACTCATCATGTGGTATCCCATCAAATGGATCCTCTGGGTCATGAGCTACTACATCTGCTCTCTGGTCACCACCATGCCAAATCTCTATCGTATTTGGCACCTATTTCCTAGGCCTCCTCTGGGATAGTTAGACATCGGGGTAAAATAGTCACGTACCAAGTCCAATAATCCACGGTAGTGCCCGGGTCTCTAGTCTGTAGTGCTAGGTCCTACACCTATGGAACCACCTATAAGAAATTGGCCCTAGCTTGGGTCACCTATATATGCGGCCCCATAGTCTGCCTCTCCGAGTCTCAGACGGGCATACCATATGTTAGGTTATGGAACCCCCTATACCATGCCTAGCTATCGCTGGCATCTATCAACCCTGTATAACTTGATGATATAGCTCTGAATGCCAATGAGGTAATGCTCTACTGTGCAAACACTAAGCTCTACGACATCCTCTAGCCACTGAATGTGCCTGTAGGGTCTCCATATGATATCTCTCTCTGAAACTCATCAAACTCTCACCGGTACCTGTATAAGCTACCTAGGTGGCCTCATACATCACCACCTACTGATACCCATGCCATGTAAGATGGCTCCTCTAGATCTCAAATGTGTAGAGTGCCCACAGGGTGCCCGATGGCAATATGGTCCCATGACCAAATTTGTAGTAATGAGGTAGGCCCCACTATCTTCTGATAGTGGTAAGTGATAAGATGTAAATCCCAGTAAAGGTGCACTAGTATACACTGACCCAAGCAATAGCACTCACCACTAAAAACCCATGTACTAGTGGCAACAGCCCTCTCGGGAAAGATGTCCCAGTCTTATTAGTGAGAAAAAACCCATTGATAAGTGCCATGACATATAGGGGCCCTCGGTGCAGTGTAGGGTCGGCGATGCACTCGTGGAATGCAATAGTCATACCATCATGAGGTATGTCATCTCTATCAAAAAATTCGCTACAAGATGCCCTAATTTTCCGGACATCGAAGTATACTCAATCAATGCACCTAGGATGGGCACGCAGAGAATCCACCACACATCTCGGCCAATGCAGTAAGTAGACCATGTTCCAGTGTGATGGAAGGCATCTGGGACATAAGGCAAAATCCCACTACCTCCAAAAGAATGGCTCATCTGCTACGCGACGTTCTCACCAATGCATGCTCCCCTCCACTCGGTGATCTCGTAAATGACGCTCCCGCATCTTAAGCGCTGTAATCATCTCTGCAAAAATCAATCCACTTGTCAGTCACTAACATTTCTTCTAAAAATATATCTATCATTTTTTAGGGTTAACCCAAAAATCCTAAATTTTCTTCTAAGTGTCATCTTTATGGCATTTTCTTATTTATCCTCCATCTCGATGGTTCACATGTGCACCCTTTCGGAATTGTACCCTATTTTTGTCAGATGCACATGGACGCACCAGTCTCAGGGTGCTTGCGCCATCAATTATGCTCCTGCGCACCCTTTTGGGCATGTACGCCACTCTTTCAACACTTACACTATCAATTGTATCCCTACGCATGTGTGCATGAATAAACCCTATGTATTTGCACTACCGCCTATGTGTGTTTGCTACCCTTCTAGTGTGTGTGCTCCCCTTTTAGTGTGTACATGTGCGTGCATATATGTGGCACATGCGCGTGCACGTGTTTCCATTTGGGTGTACTATGCATGCGTGCAAGCACCCTAAGGCACATGTGCCCCCAATGAGACACATGCACCATCTTTCGTGCACCTACGCCTATGCGCACACACGCGCCCCTACGTGACTCCTAACCCTAATTCCTTCTTCTAGGGAATTAATGACAAAATTGACAAAGAAGGTTTGGATACTCACAAAGGCACCATCATCGACGTGCCACTTGGTACCCTTAGACTGTGTCTTCCCGTCTCAATTGGTCCCGTGTGATCACCATCATCCTCATCACTATCAGAGCCTCGTGGTAAAAACTCAATAGTGGTCGGTTAAAATGAACTGGTCACGGTGATTCACCCCCAACCGGGTATATCAACTTGTTTTTCACTATCGTGAAAGCTTGGAATCTTGTTTCGACCGCCATTTTCTCCTTTAATCACCGTTGAATAATTATTTTAATTAAATAATTATTTTTCTCTTATTTTTCATCGTGTTGGGGCATTTTTGGTGTCCAATACCCCTTTCTTCTCACTAGGACAATTTTTATTGCTCCTAGGCGATTTTTCTTCTTATCCACACTCTCATAAATAATTATTTTAAAAAATAATTATTTTATTAATTTTTCCACTACACAAGGACATGATTTGTCACTTGTTTCTTCTTTCTTCCACCTGGAGCATGTTTTGTTGTGCCTAGGCCCTTCATTCTATTTCTTCTATTTTCTTCTACTGTCCACCGCATCTCGAAAACCAATATATATATATATATATATATATATATATATATATATCACTTCAAAAATTCAAAAAATCACAAAATCCTAAAAAGTAAAAAACCTACAAAAATAGGTAACCTACTTATTACGGCTGAAACTTGTGTCTTGTGCATGGTATTCTCTCCATATCCTACTGGTTTGTTTCACATCTTCCCCAATTAATATGACTCGCGGATCGCTGAATTCACAACCATTCACAAAGCTAGCTGCTTGCTTCATCTGTACTCTGGGGCACATTTGTTTCTTGGTGTTGTTTCGTTGTGCACAACGAATTTACTTGGACCTAGTGTCCATTATCATTTCCCCTTGCATATATCCTTTCTCAAGGCATCATTTTTAACCCTTGTCATCAATCACGAACATGTGGATCTCTTCAGCTTGATAACAAAACATTTGTACAACTGTCTTGACTATTGTTGGGTTAGATATGTGTGTTTGTACTTGTTTTCCCTGTTAAATGAGCTTGTTTCCTTCTCATATTGAATTACATTGTTGTATGTTGCATGGAGTTGGTGTTTTCAGCACTTTGGACAATCTTTTGTAGTATGGCTTTTCATGTAATTTTACTTTTTCGTATGCTTATATTTTTCATAAGGACCAATGACGTAGATCTTTTGGCAAAATGATGACACCAAAATTGTTCCAATACGAGAGCTAGGCAAAGCTCTTCTCTCCACTCCTCCATATTTCTTCTACATCACTTTCCTCACACCCCTAATTGTCTGCTTCACCCGGGAATTCTACCTGGGCCATTCTTCCATATATTTTCTCACCTCTTTCAATCGTCGATCATCTTCCTTCATCCCCCATCGACACTTGAGGGGGCATCTCTCACTTCTACTAATTTATCTTCTATCCCTTCAAAATCTCACCTGTCTACTATCTTTTAAGTGGTGTTGCTTATGCCACCCCAAAAATGGGTAAATGTAGACACCCATAATTACATCCGAGCAATTTAAATACTTAAATTGTGCTAATTATCTCCTTCTTGCAAATTGGCGACATATCATCAAAGGTGCTCATCTTCTCTCCTATCATCGTTAATTAATTACACTACGCTAATTAATTAAGTCACCTATCCAAAAAATATCCTAATTAATGACCTTCCATTAATTAATCTCCCTTACTATCTAGACTAATTAATTATTATTAATTAATTAGCATCCCCTTTCATTTAACCAATAAATCAATATTCAATTGATTTAATCCCCTTCTATAGTCTAAATCATGCTAATATTCCTCTAAAATATTTTATAAGCTTGCACATCTATTAATTAAATCACCTTGATTAATTAAAAGGCCCCCTTTATCCACATGAGTCACTAAAGGACAAACAAACCCTCCTAAAGTTAACTCAACCCTATCTAAACCCCCCTTATCCATAACTAACTCAACATCCCTATTATCCCACATGCAAAGGGATGTAGTGTTTCCTTTATCCATTGGGCTATATAAAGAGCCCTCCTCCTACCTTTACACTTACACCTAAATTCTTTGAGAAGACAAAAGAAAAGCACATAGCAAATAGACTAAAAGCTTTCCTTTGTTATTCTTGAGAATTCACCACTTGAAGAGTTAAGCCTCTTTTTCTAGCCAAAGTGCTTGGGTCATATGGGAGTTGTCAAAAGGGTCTTGTAGCCCAAATTTGATAAGCTCTCATTCCTACGTTCTTAGATATAAAAAAACCTCTTTGATTGCCATGGAGCCTACAGAGGTCCATTTAATTTTGTTATTAATCAAAAGAGTAGAGGTTCTTGAAAAATTTGCATGCTTAGTTTGATTTATGATTTGAAGTTTTAAATGCAAATAATGTTATATGTCTAACCTTGTTTATCTCTTATCTTGATGGTGGTTTAGACTTTACTTCAACTTTGTTAATTAAGACTACTAGGTGTTAGTCTTTATTTTCATTAATTTAGCTTAAGCATGAAACTATGCACACATCTTTATATTATGTAGAGAATGATGACTAAGGAACCAATTGAGAAATCAATCTTTAAGAAAACAAACATAGAATGATCACAAACCTTGAGGAATAACTTCACAACCTTATAACTTTGGTGGTATGTTTTAAAATACCTAACAAACCTAGGGCACACTGATATTAGACCTATATATGATGAAAACTATAGAAGATGACACTTGAAGACTGCAGACCCTCATGACAAACATAGATCAAAGTGGCACACCAAGAATTTTCCTAGATGACAACTCACGACTTTAAAGGAATCTTCGCAACACGATAAGACTCTTAATATACTTCAAGACATGACTCGAGATATGAAACCCTTATGACAAACAGATCATAATTTGAGACCCAAGATTCTTACAATCAACATGAAAGATTTTATATAATGAATAAGTTTATAACAACGTGACTTAGATCCTTGATATGTATTTATTATCAATATTCATAGACATTTAGTACATTGAGAAAGCCTTGAAACAATTTGATTTCATATGTAACCTCACAATCGATAGTTTCATTAAGATTACATAGACCAAGAGATAACTTTTATTATCATGACACCTTTATATTAAAAATTTTAATATAAAATCACAAACCCCATACTTTACATGACTCAAACCTTGACACCTTATACAGAAATTAGACTCTTTTCTTGATGGAAACCATGACTTAGCAAACTTATTACAACCGACACATAGAAAATTCTTATTAAACATGTAAATTTGAATCACAAACTCGGACACCTAGCAATGAAAAGAACTTAAATATTTATGAAGAGACTACTTGACATACCTTATTCCTTTTGAGGTGTTCAATACACCTATCTCCTTCAATTTTTCATGTATTGTAGCATGGAGACACAAATGGTCTTCTTCAACAAGAGAAAACATGATTCCTTGACTTGACTTGAACCCTTCCTTGATGTCATAAGAACATTCTTTGACAAACCTTGCTAGATTAGGATAGAAAACAATGTTCTTAACTTTATTAACCTCCTTTTTGGCCTTTAGATCTGACATACCAACCTTGGATTCATTCATAGAACTAACTTTCTTCTTGAAAACCCTTCCATTTTATGCTTGAAAGTTGTTAACAACTCTAGATGTTCCACAAAATTTAGCAATGTTTCCTTTTTGTGAGTACTATGACATACAAAACCATTCCTATTCCTTCTTGGTTCAAACACACTAAGTGATGCAGCCTAGAATTTACCGGATAACAAACTATTCACGCTGCACATCACTCGGACTTAGGCGCGCACCCGAAGCGTGAAAAGGTACCAGTCCCTCTTTAGGGTTGCTGTAGTAGGAGGTTAGCATGATGAAGGAAGAAACATATATGTCCATAACTAATCCACTATTCCACCATGCATGCTACATTCGGATCTATGAAAGAACAAGATTAAAAATTAATCATGATTGAATCAATAACATGCACTACTCAATTACACACAAGAATGACACCTAGATTCAACCAATAACTTCCATCTATTAATAAACAAAGAAGCTTCTTATAGTAAAGTCAATCTATACCGATGCACATGGATCTGTTACAGTAATTCCATCGTATATCTCTCTATCACACACACAACCATCTCTCATATATATATATATATATATGTATGTATGTATATATGTGTTTGTCTCTCCTTGTGCATCATGCCATGCTACTATGTAATTCTCACATATATAGGGTGGGGACTTACCCTTCACTACTTATCTATTCCAAATTAGGCCGCATGTTATTAAGAGCCATGCGCCATTTACAGCATAACCACACATGTAAGTGTGTTATCTATAGACCTCTTCCAAGAAACGAAGATAAAATCCTATTCTTAGGTCGTCTCCATGAAAATTTCTTCGATCCGATCCTCTAAAGATAGAGTTTGCATGGAACACACATCTCTACATCGTTTGTGTATTCCTTATGACATCTTCTAAGAATAGGTCTTCATGCTCAAAATCATCTAAGTCCTAAATGTTGAACTTTCCCTCCATGCGTATACTTTTCCTTTCCATTTGCGCCTTAAACTCCGGCCTTCTCTCTTGTGTGTAGTCTTTATGTGAGTTCTCCAAGTGTTATCTCGATCAACATCACCCCACACTAATCTCATTATTGCCCCCACAATGGGTATCTTCAAAAATTGCAGTAAATAATATGGAACGAAAAGAATAAGAAAGAGTGTAGATGAATAAATAATGTTTTAAGAAGAAACATCCTATGTATCAGTTTAAAGGATCAACTCTAGATACTCCTTTATTTTGGCCTCCAAGGCTTGTCATTCAGCAAGTGCTTGTTCTTCTTTATCTAGAATGTCCACAGTAATGGATTCTAACTCATCCCTCACAATCTCTCCTTTTTCATTCTACATAACCAACACAACATTAGACATTGATGTCATTCTTCCTTCTAGAAGATCCATCTTCTACACAATGAGCTTCCCAAGCTCTTCCAGCAAATGGATTCTTATGCATCTCTTGTGCAATTTACTGTGGCCTCGCACTTTTGTTTAACCATTGAAAATATTTCTACATGGCCCAATGTTTCATCCTTCATTGCTCTCTGGACCTCATTGATTTCTTCCAGGGTGTTTATATTGATAAGCACCTATGGATCTGTGTCTATATTCAAAGCCTAGTATTCTTTCTTCAATACTTCTTATAGCACTTGCAGCAGCCCTACATATGATGCAATCTTTCACATTAATAACATTTTATCTCATTCTTCTTCTTGTTCTCAATGGTATGGTGATTGTAATCACTCAATTTTCTTTTCCTCATGTTAGAATCCCACTCACGGCTAACAATAACCCCATCTAGATATTGCATCTCTGAAATTTTTTCTTTCCAGAGCCATTTCTTCTTCCTCGACGACCACCTTCTTCTTTCCTTTTGTTGCTACTGCAGTTGCCTTCTTAGGTGCCATTTTTACCTTACAAAATCTCCTATTTAACTCTATAACTTGCGAATAAAACCCTATCTTGATTTAATCATTCCCTAGGTGGAAAATTCATGCCCTAACTCCACTGTCTCCCTACTTCGCTCAAACCCTTAAACACCGGGGATGTAAGTTTCTTTTCACATAGATCTGTTTGTCATGCTTGGTTTCATACCCTTCACACCTTAACCCGATCACTCAGCTCTTCACACTTAGCTCTTTCCTCAAATTCTCTTAGTCGCAACGATAAAAATGAATTCGCATCCCATCCTTATATAATTTTTCAAATTTTGATGCATTTATTTCTCCTTCACCTACCAAATATCCCCTCATTCATTGACCAAATCGATTCATTCCACGTGGTACATCTTTTTGCCCCATCTTTAACCTTCTAGCACACCTCTCTATCCTTTGGTCATAGACTTCTCTTCAGGGTGCACCCTTGCACCTTAGTGCCTTGCCATTGTAACTTCTCCTAGTATTTATTATGGCATCCACTTACCTTGCATTATACTTTGTTCTTTTTCATCTATATCCTTGGCCACTTTTTGAGAAGAAATCTTATTTTGACTTAAAGAAAACCCATAGAATCTTATTCCTTTATCCTTTCAATTCCCCCAATCTTGTACCTAGATATAAACAACCACCCCACACTAAAGGTATATGCAGTCCTCTAGCGCATAAACATTCTTCACATAGTAATTATCTTCATGCATGTAAGCACACTTTTTACATGTAAAAAAACTAAATTGACAAAGCATAGAAACAATGAAGGAAATACAAAATGGAAACCTATTCTAAATGGCAATAATGCCTTATTACAAACACCAAGAAGACTTATTTATAGTAGGGCTTCATCCTACTCTTGTTAAAGTAATCGGGTAGCCATGTTCCATCAAGTTATTCTAACTGGAAAGCACCTGATTCAAGTATATAAGTGATGACATATGGCCCCAACCAATGTACTTTGAGCTTACCTAGATGGCGCAAGAACTTAGAGTCATAAAGAAGTACCCTTTGTCCAATCTCAAGCTTCTTATCCCTTATGTTTCTGCCATGCCATGCTTTCTTCTGCTCCTTTAAGTACTCTATCTCTCCTCAAGATTCTTATCACTTCCATGGTATCCTAATAAAGTTCCTTCGATGAGCAGGATATGGGTAACTTGCATACAAAACCTCCTCCTCGGTGATCATAGGCTTCGGTGTAATGCCTCTCTTGTGCGTGCTACTTCATCTCATGTGGTAATTTTTATCCAATTTTGCACACATGGCAAGATTGGACAATGGGGTCCTATCACGTTCAAAATGAAATAATAATCCCAGGAACCCACCTTCGGTTATTAACGAGATGCAATAATTAAAAATAATTCCTAAATTGCATATGAAGAGATCACCTAGCATCGAAAGGCACCCAGTTGATCTCAACTCAGTGAAGAGTTCAGGGTCGAGTTGATAAAGAATCCGGTGTCAAATTGATAGTCATCTCGGAAATCATCTCGGTAGAGACTCTCAGTTGTAAGAGCTCGATGAGGTCTTGTTAATGCAAAATATAGCTCGTTGAAAATTGACGAATGAAGGAAACTCTATAAGGATCTCGGTAGAGATCGACGCAGTGGTAACAAGAATGCCGGGCCAGGGTATAAGTGAATACAGTATATATATTTTCACGCTGATGTTGTTCAGACCTTCCTCGGCCAAGCATTCGGTGCACAGGCAGCAAGCATGTTGCGGTATAGTAAGAGTTCTTTTGAGCACTTCCAACAAGCAGGTCGTCCAACTACATTTTTATCTATTCAGCATCGAATGCATCCTCGAATTCGGATTTTCCTTCAAATATATTTTTATGAAAATCAATTAAGTGACAGTGAGAGTGTTACCGGAGACCTGATGAAATTTATTACAAAGATTCTCTATCGAGACCTTACTTGTTTTACGATGCAACTCATGGAAGCGAATCTCATAGAGGTGGAACTGTTTCATATCAGAATATTCATGGAGCATAATTTGCTTTGCAATTATATGAGCATCTTCAACGAGTCACTAAGTTGGCGAGCATAAAGGATTCTATTGGAATTATCACACCTTACAAGCTACAGCTGAAATGTTTGCACCAAGAAAATGATGTCTCCTCACGCTGAGCGAAAAGTGGAAATCGGTGGCCATCTATCCAAAACAAAATCTAGCCAAATGATAATAAAAACCTCACACTCTAATCCCGACGTGGGAAATCAAGGCGAGCAATGCCAAGTGGGTTTTCGTGGATGGCAAGCCAAAGAAGAAATTCCACGCGGGGGAGATTCAGGCGAGCAATGCCAAGTGGGTTTTCGTGGATGGCAAGCCAAAGAAGAAATTCCACGCGGGGGATTTGGAGCTGGTATGACCAAGTCAAGAAGCGGAAATTTGATGATGGCGGGCCAAGCTGTTAATCCCGCTACTGGGGCTGTTCACTCCGCATTGGAAAAATTGGATCAGATTGCCAAGTGGAAATATAACCGTGGTAAGCCATGATCAGACTTCCGCGAGTTGGAAAAATTGGATCAGATTGCCAAGTGGAAAAATTACGATGGCTATCCAACATGATACTTCCGCATGGGCCATTTAAACAGGATCCGAGTCTTTGTGCGAGTCACTCGGAAGGTAAGTCGGGGAACGTGGGAATGAGACAGTTGAAGTGTTTAATAGGATTGGACGTGGTGGTCTAGCCTGGCCAAAATCGAGTATGACATGGAGATAGGTGAAGGAGGCTCCACACATTCTGCTTACCACGCATAACATCCCTGTAAACCCGTCTACATATCTTCAACTATTGTAGACCTGCATTTCCAGGAATATGCTTTCACAAGAAAGAGATGCCTTCTCATGGAATACCATAATTACAGCTTATAGAAGACATGGGTTTCCTCACGAAGCGTTGATACTTGTTTCACCGAATGCAACAAACAGATGTCCGACCTGATCAGTTCGCCTTTGCCAGCATACTTCTAGCCTGTGCCACAATAAGAGCTTTGGAACAGGGTATGAACATACATCGAGGAGCCGTGAAGCAAATGAGTTTACAGACGTTTGGGCTCTGATGGTTCGGTGGTCACGAGACAAGCTCCCACCCACAGCAAAGCAGGCATGTTGTAGTACAAGAGAGGCCTTTCTTTTGAACGCTTCCAACAAGCAGTTGTCCAACTATGTTGTTATCTATTGAGGATCGAATGACACTGCAGAAACAAATATTCACCGCCGTGTACGATGGATTGATTCATGCTATTCAAGGCTTCATAAAATTTCCCTGAATCAGGAGATGAAGGTTTATTACGGTGCAGAATGAAACGATTCATATTGCTCAGCATTTTTTCTCCGAGAAATGAATTGAATGTGAAGGTCAACTCTGAAATACCTGGTTGGCCGTTTTGTATGCTACATCCTTGTTACTCGTAAATGGTCTCTTTGAGAAACTCTGAGGGCAATAAGCAATTTATACCCTTCCATTATGTACGTCCAATCAGACAATAAAAAGTATTCTATTACCAGGTTCAGAGAAACTTGTTTTTTACAATGGATGATTATACTGTAGTTAAAGCTAATTTTATCTAGCTTTATTTCTATTAGCTTTGATCCATGACTAAGGAAGAATTCATATCGTTGATACCTGTACATTTTTCCAAGGTTCTCCTGGTTTCCCGAGTTGTTCAATGTATTTTTTTTAAGGATCTTTTTAGTTTCTGGAAAAATGAGTATATTGTGTAGCTCACAGCTACCTATGCCATACTAAGATCCCAATAGTGGCATAATTGTTGATTGGAGCCGAGATTTCCGAATGCACTGCCAAAATACCGAAGGGTTATTTGGCCAAAAACTAGTCTCAAGGGTGTCTATCGGCATGTTATGGGCATGAGCCTAGGTCATCATCATGGCAACATTAGGTCTTTATTGGTAATGGAATTTTCTCATCGCTTGAGGGTACAAATTGTGCTTGTTATGGCAAAGCCAAAACCATCTTACTACAAGTGTTATATGATAAGAAGAAGAACCGTGAGCATTGTGGTAAAACCATTCTTTTTAGAAATATTGGGTTAAGCTCGGTATTCAAGTGAGTTTGAGCCTAGGAAAGGTAAGATCGTTTGCTGGATGAAGAGCTCGGTGACTTCACAGTGAGCTCGTGGTGATGTTTCATGAAGTTTGAATGAGGAATGCATAAATGGCCTCAAGTTAACAGAGGAAAATGATAAGAATTGAGTTTGATAGCTCACTATTCGAAGGACTCAATGCAAAAGAGCACGATTACCAAAGCAAGGAAAGAGATAGTGTGGGGTTCAAAATCGATCAACAACACCGAGTTAGAGGATTCAAACTCACCGAGTTGAGATTTTGCAGACTTTTTCCACATGGACCCCCTCCTCTTCAAGTCAAACGGGTCAACGGGGGGTCCTACATTATGTTAATTAAATTAATATTTTTATTTAAATATTTTAATAATAATATTTATTATTATTATTTAAATATTTTATTTAAATATTCTTTTTATTAATTAAGAAGACTAGGTCATCATGCAATTAATGACCCATGATGGAATTCTCAAGTGGTTCAACTAACTCGTAATAAATACATCATGGGCCTTCATTTTAGGAATGTAATTATGACCATTTCCTCTTCTTTCTCACATATTCTCCTATAAATGTAAGTTGAAGCTCATTTCAGAGGGTTCCAACAGTTCAGACAAGTTCGACAGTTAGATATCTCAGGCAAGTGTATACTTTTCAAGAATCCTCTCTTTTCTGCAAGTTGTTCTTGTGTGTCGAGAGAACTTTCAAGCCTCCTCTTCAAGACCGTAATGGCAACTATTGCCTCTTCTCGAATGTATGATGGATTGTGCATGTTATCAAGCAATAAAAGTGTGTGTTTTGTGACTAATCTTGGTCATTTCATCCTTCTCGTGCTTCTTTGTGCATTTCTCATACTTGCAGTACACTGTGCAAGTTTAAGTTCTATTGCATGTTCTCGGAGTTATGTGCTTATCGAGTGGTGGAGTATTGCATGCAGCTTGAGTTGTGGTGTCTATTCACCCTTCTTGATTTCATCCTTCTTCACTGGGAAACTGGTATATTTCTCACCTCGATAAAGTTTAACAAAGGGAACGCATGTCTCTTAGTTTGTGGTATCCTCGTACCCTCTCTAAGTCAGTAGAGGTGAAGTTGACTCGTGGTGCACACACCCTCTTCAAATTAACCCTTCCCGAGTCCAAGACACCCTTTATTTGGTGCATCACCATCCCTAGTATAGTTTCATTTCTGTAAATCTCTTTCCCTAAAACCCCATGAAAATGTTAGCGTAGGATTAGATAATCATTTTTGTTACACTAGGAGTAGTACAACACTTAGTTTAGGAAGAGGAAGCCGGCCTTCTCCGGAGGTTCACCTCGAGCCCAAGTCCCATAGCTTGAGAGGTGATCCCATGTGTCCCAATCACACCGAACGTCCTATTCACATCCTGGCCATTCGAGGGTGCAGTGATTTGGCGACAACAATTTTTGGCACGCCCGGTGGGACAGAGTTGGTACTTCTCTTCTCACTTACACAAGTCAAAGTACTTGGCGACTCTATATCTCTGGATTCCAAATCTCAGTGCAGTAACTTATGCGAAGAATTCAGACAAGAGCTTCTTCAAAGAAAGGAAAGTATCAGCATATCAAACTTTCCTTGTCTCCTCCAAAGAGAAGAAGAAGAGGCATTTCCACATCCCCAGTTGCAGATTTACCTAGTAGGGGTCATTCAACTCCTCCTTACGGAAGATTTCCTCCACCCAGGAACAATCAACCTTTCGCTTGCTGGCAAGGAACCAAGTTTTTCCCCTTTCAATGCAAGCAAATCCTATTATGTTGGCTCAACGTGACCCGATACCTATTGCGCACTCAAAAGTTTACCCTTCTACACGGGGAAACTCACGTTACTCCCAGCCAGAGGCATATCTTTGATGTAGCCAGATCTGCAGGCAAGACATAATATCACCGAAGACAACGTCATGCTTAGACTTCGCTACCTCTTTCAAGGGAAAAGTGCTTCAATGGTTTCACAGGTTAGGTGTTGGCACTATAACCACTTGGGACGAGTTGGGAGAAAAGCTATGTAAACAATTTGAAGACAAAAGTGATCACCTATCACTTTTGGAACAACTTACTACCATAAAGAGAGCTTCCCAAGAATACATGAGTGATTTCAACTTCCGATTCCACAGACTTGAATAGGATTCCGATGCTCGTAAAGCCTTCTGCATGCATAATGCATTCTTGTACTATTTATGAGCCTTGAATAGAGATGTAGCAATTATGATCCAGTCCATGGGAGGGACTACACTTCCTGATGCTTACGAAGTTGCCATAAGTGCAGAGAATTCTTTGATTCAGCCTGGAAAGATAGCTCCACGACCACCAATGTCCTTTTCTCCAGATCTTACGAATCATCACCTACTATCATTGCTCCTATTCCAGTAGACTCCAAGCAACCATCTCAATCTTCCCCTGCCTCTTCAAATGACCTATTTTAAGTCAAGTCACTACTACAAAATTTTGGAAATGAGCTCACTGCACTCAAAAGGCAACAATTTCAATACAATCATCCGTATCAACCACAAAATCAGTAGTATCAAGCTAACCGTTCTCCTTTTCAAGGGAACAATCAGCCTCAAAATCAAACTACAAGTCAAGTTGCAAATGTCAGGCCCTTGAACTTTCGGAACCCTCTTGCAGCTAGCTCATCTAGAGCTATAGTACCTGTTCAAAATAATCTAGTTCAAGACTACGAATGGTGTTATCCTTGCTCTCAACCTCACAATCAAAATCTTTGTCCCAATGGGGTTCTTAGCCAGGCCCTTATGGTTCAAAGTGTATCTGCCCCTTCAGAGTTAACAAACAATTCATCTACGCAAGAAGCAGCAGATCAACCGTAGGCACCTGAAGAATCCACTTTGCTAAACTGGCAAGAAGAAGATTTTTGCGGATTAAATATAGATTCTTCATCAGTGGTAGCAAACACTCGTTCCAAAAAGAGAGAAATGGAGCCTCAACCTCTCGAAGTTGATCTAGCATCCACTTCTCAACATGGGTTTCAAATGGTAGTTGATAAAAATGCAGAAAGAAATCACTAGAAACACCGGTAGCCACACACCAGCAGGAAAGATGGTTTTCCAGCATCACGGTACCCAACAAACATTTTCCAAAGGAGGACCCCAATGCCCAAAAAAAGTGTCATCAAAGTTGGAGCAATTCCTTCAAAGATAGTAGAACAAATGAAGAAAACCAATCTGAGCATTACCATGTGGGACGCACTCTCGATCCCTTCCCAAAGAAACCTGTTGCGAGAAGCTCTGAACAGTTTTAGTACAACCAGCAGATCACCAAGCCATGGAGTGACAAATGCTACAAATTTGTGTCAACCGGAAGGGAAAATAATTCCTACGGAAAACAAACCACCGCCATTCTACATTTCCTTGATCATTGGCGACCACCTGGTACATAATTGCATGATCGATTCTGGTGCCAGTAGCTCTGTCATGCCGAAACAAATTACAGATGTACTAGGCATACAATATGCGCCAGTTGACAAGAGGGGTTGTTCAGCTGGATGGCACAATTGTTAAGACTATTGGGGTTATCAAAGGACTTCAACTTACCATTCATGCACACCCAAGTTTGTCATTCACCCAAGACATATCGGTCATCGATCTCCCTCCCCTCTTTGCCATCTGCCTATCACGGGATTTCACTGCCAAGATGGGTGGTTACCTATCAGCCGATTTGTCACATATGATTCTCAGGACTCGATACGGAACCAAAGTAACTATAAGGGCAGAACCAATCTACCATAATCATGTAGAACCCTACACTGCTAGTCCCATAAATGGAAATTACACCATCGGTGATCCAGAAGAGGAAGATGCCGATCATGAACCAACCACCCTTGTTGAAGAAGTCCCTGATACTTTGCTAGATGAAGTAAGTAGAGATCATCAATACGATCCCTACACTGATGTATTGGCAGAAGAAGAAGCCAAGCTCATCGTCTTGGAAGAAACAGGATTAGGTACTTACTGTATCCATGAAGAAGATACGATCATACCACAACTTGTCAAAACACCAAGTGATTCTAAAGGATTGTGGCAATTGTTCTTCGATGGCTCAAGAAGTAAGAATGGATCCGGTGCTGGTGTTATGTTAATTTCTCCAGAGGGAGATAAGTACTTCTCATCTTTCCGGTTGCAGTTCAGTTGCACTAACAATGTTTGGCTTGAATACGAGGCTCTTGTGTAAGGAATTCAGCTAGCCCAAAGGAAGGGAATCAAGGCCCCGACTATTTTTTTTGGAGATAGTGAGTTAGTTGTTCATCAAGTTTCGGCACGTAGTGCATCAAAAATGATCTTTTAAGATCATATAAGAATCGAGTCTGGGACCTGATTGAAGATTTTGAAGCTTTTGGAATCCATGCAATCCCTAGAGATCAAAATCAAGATGCAGATAGGCTTGCTATAATTGGTTCACAATACAACATACCAGTTGATATCATGAAAGAAGGGCAGAAATTTGTTAAAATGGTGGTTCGACCAGCAGTCCCTGATAATGTGAGTAGTTGGCAAGTGTTTGATAGTGACAAACAAATTGTCCTCTTCCTACAAGAAGAGGCAGAGTTTGCTACAAAGAATCAAGATAAGTTGCAGGAGTCATATGGTGAGAAAATTATTCAATTGAAAAGCAAAAAGTTACCAAAAGGTTTAGTCACTTTGGAATCCATTTTCAATTCAGATGACCAAGCCACAAGACAAAGCCCTAACATGGTGGTCAGAGAAGAATATTTTGAGGAAGTTGAAGTATCAAATGAAAAAAAATTTAAGATTGGAAAAGTGTGTACTTTTGAAGAGAAAGAAGCTTTCATCAAACTTTTTCAAGAGTATCATGACATCTTTGCATGGAGCTATAAAGATCTGTGTGGTTTTGATCTAGGTCTAGCACAACATACCATCGAACTGGATCCTAATGCTAAGCCAGTCCAAAAAAACAGAGACCAATTAATCCCAAAATTGAGCCACTAATGAGAAAGGAGATAACCAAGCTCATCGAGGCCTGTATAATTTTTCCCATCAAGCATTCCTCATGGGTAGCCAATTTGGTGCCCATGAGGAAGAAGAACGAGAGATCCAGTTATGCGTAGATTTCAGGGATTTGAATCGTGCATCATTAAAAGACCATTATCCTCTTCCATCGATGGAGCAGATCCTTCAAACGGTGGCAGGAGCTCAAATATTTTCTTTGCTCGATGGATATTCAGGTTACAATCAAATCCTAGTCCAAGAATCCGACCAATTCAAAATGGCTTTCACTACCAAGTGGGGCACGTATGCCTACAATAAAATGCCATTCGGATTGTCCAATTCCGGGCTACTTTCCAAAGAGCCATGGACATGGCATTTAAGGGACTAATCAACGATATTATTTTAGTTTACCTTGATGATATAACTGTATACTCTAAGCATGCAGAAGATCACATCATGCATCTAAGGAAAGTTTTCCAAAGGTGTAGGGAATTTGGGGTTTCACTTAACCCCAAGAAATGTATTTTCACAGTGCACGAGGGAAAATTTTTGGGGCATGTGGTTTCAGCAGAAGGATTATCAATCGATCCAGCCAGGATTCATTCAATTATGTCCTTATCTCTCCCAAGTCACAAGAAGGGCCTCCAGAGTTTTCTGGGAACCATAAATTTCGTGTGGAGATTCATCCCTCAATTTGCGACATTGGCTAAACCACTGACAACCATGCTAAAGAAAAACATGCCATTCTCATGGAAAAGGAAGGATGAGAAAGCTTTGAAGCTATCAAAACAGCCATTTCTCAAGCTCCCACGCTTGTGAACCCCAGGTTTGACAAAGATTTTATCCTTTATGCTTTTGCAGGTCAAGAGAGCATTTCAGGGATCCTCACCCAACAAAACAACAACCTGATGGAGCAACCAATCGCTTTCTTCAGTCAATCCCTCAAAGACTACGAGTTAAAATACTCATTCATTGAAAAGAAAGTCTTTGCGGTTATTTGAGCTTTGAAGAAATTCAAGCACATGTTGTCCAACAACAAGATTCATCTAATGGTGTCTCATCCAGGTGTCAAGGAGTTTTTGCTGAACAAAGAAATGAACGAAAAGCGTGCTGGATGGATCACGAAGGTAATGGAGTATGACGTGCATATCAAAGTCACTAAACTTGTCAGAGGTAAGGGTTTATGTCAACAACTTGCTGCAGACATGGAATCAAAAGGTAATGAGGACGTGAAACTCCTAAATATTGATGAGGATGTTGATCAAGCTGACTGGTTATCCAAAATGAAGAATTTCATCTTCTCAGGAGCATACCCGACAAACATGGATAAAAATGAAAGACGAACTTTCCGTCTTCAATCTATCCCATATGTTTTGGTAGATAACATTCTCTTTCGAAAATATTTGAATGGCGTTTCCTTCGGTGCGTAGGACCGGAACAGGTAAGTAAGATACTAGAAGAATTTCATAATGGCCTATCTGGAGGACATTATTCCGCATGAACAACAAATACCAAGATCATGCGAGCCAACTACTATTGGCCGATTTATTCAAGGATGCCCATCTCTGGGTAAGGAAATGTAAGGAATGTGCCTTTTCACAGTAATTAGAAGCCGATGGCTCTTCCACTGCATCCAATTCAAGTGGATCAACCCTTTGTTCAATGGGGGTTGGACTTCATCGAATGATTAATCCTCCATCCAGTGATGGACATAAGTGGGTCCTTACCGCAACAAACTATTTTACTCGATGGACAGAGGTGGTAGCATTAAAAGAGAGCAATGAAAAGGTAGTTCTAGATTTTTTTGAGGGTATAATGACGAGGTTCGGTGTTCCGCTTACGTCATTTCGCATAATGCGCTGGATTTTCTTGGTATGAAATTGAGTGAATGGGCTGTTAAAAATGGGGTATACCTCAAAATTCATCTAATTACTATCCTCAAGGAAACGGATTGCCTGAGTCTAGCAACAAAAACCTTATAAGGATTATTAAGCGCACAATGGAGACTAACAAGAGGACTTGGCATACACAGCTTAAGACTGCCTTATGGGCAGATTGGATCACACCTAAAAGGGCCATCGGAAATTCTCCTTTTGTTCTCAGATATGGAAGAGAGGAAAACTCCCACTCTACTGGAGTTACCTTCTTTGGAGTTAGCTCATCAACTTGAAGTTATAGAGAGTGATCCTCTGACAATAAGGTTTACTGAACTCATGGAGTTAGAGGAAGTATGAGACAAGGCTATGAAAACTTTGGAGCAACATCAGGCTCAAGTTAAGAAATCTTTTGACAAGAAGGCATCCGACAGTGCATTTTCAAGAGGGAGATTTAGTTCTCAAATGGGATGAAGACAAGGCCAAACCAGGCAGGCATGCCAAGTTTGACGCTCTCTGGAGTGGGCCATACATCATCACAAGTTGCAAAGAGGCAAATTCATTCTATCTATCTAGGCTCAATGGAGAAGAAATTCCCATTCATGTGAATGGGATACATCTCAAAGCTTGTTTTTGAGAAGTGTTCCACCCCCTGTATAGTTAAATTAGGTGTTTTCCTCCAAGTGCTTATGCACATTGTTGTGTGTTGTTGTTTTTCTTTCCTTGTTGTTGTGTTTTGTGTTGTTCTGCACATTGTTTCATCATTGGAAGGTGTCAAGGAGAAGAAAGGTTCAAGGTTTCCATAAGAGTTCAAAATCTGCTTCATTCAAATTTTTGCAGTGTTCCATGGATGTCAAGCATTCAATAGATTCAGTATACTTCATGCTTAGCATTCCAGGGAGGTCTAGGATATCGGCAATGTTCAAGGAGATTCTGGGATGTGTCAAAGAAAATCATACTACTTTCAGGATTCCAACATAGACTCCATGCCCAATGGATGACTTAAGGCTACTGGAATCATGCTTAGCAGGCAATCATCCCCAAGAGGTCGCCAAAAATGTTATCCAATTTTGCACACATGGCAAGATTGGACAACGGGGTCCTATCACGTTCAAAATGAAATAATAATCCCAGGAACCCACCTTCGGTTATTAACGAGATGCAATAATTAAAAATAATTCCTAAATTGCATATGAAGAGATCACCTAGCATCGAAAGGCACCCAGTTGATCTCAACTCAGTGAAGAGTTCAGGGTCGAGTTGATAAAGAATCCGGTGTCAAATTGATAGTCATCTCAGAAATCATCTCGGTAGAGACTCTCAGTTGTAAGAGCTCGATGAGGTCTTGTTAATGAAAAATATAGCTCGTTGAAAATTGATGAATGAAGGAAACTCTATAAGGATCTCGGTAGAGATCGACGCAGTGGTAACAAGAATGCCGGGCCAGGGTATAAGTGAATACAATATATATATTTTCGCTGACGTTGTTCAGACCTTCCTCGGCCGAGCATTCGGTGCACAGGCAGCAAGCATGTTGCGGTATAGTAAGAGTTCTTTTGAGCACTTCCAACAAGCAGGTCGTCCAACTACGTTTTTATCTATTCAGCATCGAATGCATCCTCGAATTCGGGATTTTCCTTCAAAGATATTTTTATGAAAATCGATTAAGTGATAGTGAGAGTGTTACTAGGAGACTTGATGAAATTTATTACAAAGATTCTCTATCGAGACCTTACTTGTTTTACAATGCAACTCATGGAAGCGAATCTCATAGAGGTGGAACTGTTTCATATAAGAATATTCATGGAGCATAATTTACTTTACAATTATATGAGCATCTTCAATGAGTCACTAAGTTGGCGAGCATAAAGGATTCTGTTAGAATTATCACACCTTACAAGCTACAGCTGAAATGTTTGCACCAAGAAAATGATGTCTCCTCACGCTAAGCGGAAAAAGTGAAAATCGGTGGCCATCCATCCGTCCAAAACGAAATCTAGCCAAATGATAATAAAATCCCGCACTAGAGCAATCCAATCCTAGACGTGGGAAATAAGGTGAGCAATGCCAAGTGGGTTTTCTTGGATGGCAAGCCAAAGAAGAAATTCCACGTGGGGGAGATTCAGGAAGCAACGAGCAACACCAAGTGGGTTTTCGTGGATGGGAAGCCAAAGAAGAAATTCCACGCGGGGGATTTGAGCTGGTATGACTAAGTCAAGAAGTGGAAATTTGATGATGGCAGCCAAGTTGTTATTCCCGCGCTCAAAGGGCTATTCACTCCGTGTTGGAAAAATTGGATCAGATTACCAAGTGGAAATATAACTGTGGTAAGCCATGATTAGACTTCCGCAAGTTGGAAAAATTGGATCAGATTGCCAAGTGGAAAAATTATGATGGCTATCCAACATGATACTTCCGCATGGGCCATTTAAACAGGATTTGAGTCTTTGTGCGAGTCACTCGGAAGGTAAGTAGGGAACGTGGGAATGAGACAATTGAAGTGTTTAATAGGATTGGATGTGGTGGTCTAGCCGCCAAAATTGAGTATGACACGAGAGATAGATGAAGGAGGCTCCACACATTTTTCTTACCACGCATAATATCCCTGTAAACCCATCTACATATCTTCAACTATTGCAGACCTACATTTCCAGGAATATGCTTTCACAAGAAAGAGACGCCTTCTCATGGAATACCATAATTACAGCTTATAGAAGACACGGGTTTCCTCACGAAGCGTTGATACTTGTTTCACCGAATGTAACAAACAGATGTCCGACTTCATCAGTTCACCTTTGCCAGCATACTTCTAGCCTGTACCACAATAAGAGCTTTGGAACAGGGTATGAACATACATCAAGGAGCCTTGAAGCGAATGAGTCTGCAGACGTTCGGCTCTGATGGTTCGGTGGTCGTGAGACAAACTCCCACGCACAGCAAAGCAGGCATGTTGCGCGCAAAGAAGAGAGGCCTTTCTTTTGAACGCTTCCAGAAGCGGGTTGTCCAACTGTGTTGTTATCTATTCAAGATCGAATGACAGCTATAGGAAACAAATATTCACCGCCGTGTACGATGGAATGAGTCATGCTATTCAAGGTTTCATAAAATTTCCCGAATCAGAGATGAAGGTTTATTACGGTGCGTAATGAAACGATTCATATTGCTTAGCATTTTTCTCCGAGAAATGAATTGAATGTGAAGGTCAACTCAAATACCCGGTTGGCCGCTTTTGTATGCTACATCCTTGTTACTCGTAAATGGTCTCTTTGAGAAACTCTGAGGGCAATAAGCAATTTATACCCTTCCATTATGTACGTCCAATCAGACAATAAAAAGTATTTTGTTACCAGGTTCAGAGAAACTTGTTTTTTACAATGGACGATTATACTGTAGTTAAAGCTAATTTTATCTAGCTTTATTTCTATTAGCTTTGATCCACGACTAAGGAAGAATTCATATCATTGATACCTGTACATTTTTCCAAGGTTCTCCTGGTTTCCCGAGTTGTTCAATGTATTTTTTTTTTGAAGGATCTTTTTAGTTTCTGGAAAAATGAGTATATTGTGTAGCTCACAGCTACCTATGCCATACTAAGATCCCAATAGTGGCATAATTGTTGATTGGAGCCGAGATTGCCGAATGCACTGCCAAAATACCGAAGGGTTCTTTGGCCAAAAATCAGTCTCAAGGGTGTCTATCGACATGTTATGGGCATGAGCCTGGGTCATCATCATGGCAGCATTAGGTCTTTATTGGTAATGGCATTTTCTCATCGTTTGGAGGGTACAAATTGTGCTTATTATGGAAAAGCCAAAACATTCTTACTACAAGTGTTATATGATAAGGAAGAACCGTGAGCATTGTGGTAAAACCATTCTTTTTAGAAATATTGGGTTAAGCTCAGTATTCAAGTGAGTTTGAGCCCAGGAAAGGTAAGATCGTTTGCTAGATGAAGAGCTCGGTGACTTCACAGTGAGCTCGTGGTGATGTTTCATGAAGTTTGAATGAGGAATGCATAAATGACCTTGAATTAACAAAGGAAAATGATAAGAATTGAGTTTGATAGCTCACTATTCAAAGGACTCAATGCAAAAGAGCGCGATTACAAAGCAAGGAAAGAGATAGTGTGGGGTTCAAAATCGATTGCAACACCGAGTTAGAGGATTCAAACTCATCGAGTTGAGATTTGTGCGTAGACTTCTATCCACATGGACCCCCTCCTCTTCAAGTCAAATGGGTCAACGGTGGGGTCCTACATTATGTTAATTAAATTAATATTTTTATTTAAATATTTTAATAATAATATTTATTATTATTATTTAAATATTTTATTTAAATATTCTTTTTATTAATTAAGAAGACTAGGTCATCGTGCAATTAATGACCCATGATGGAACCTTCTCAAGTGGTTCAACTAATCTGTAATAAATACATCATGGGCCTTCATTTTAGGAATGTAATTATGACCATTTCCTCTTCTTTCTCACATATTCTCCTATAAATGTAAGTTGAAGCTCATTTCAAAGGGTTCTAACAGTTCTGCATAAGTTCGACAAGCTAGATATCTCAGTGCAAGTGTATACTTTTCAAGAATCCTCTCTCTCTCGCAAGTTGTTCTTATGTGTCGAGAGAACTTTCAAGCCTCCTCTTCAAGACCGTAATGACAACTATTTCCTCTTCTCGAATGTATGATGCATTGTGCATGTTATCAAGCAATAAAAGTGTGTGTTTGTGACTAATCTCGGTCCTTTCATCCTTCTCGTGCTTCTTTGTGCCTTTCTCATACTTGCAGCAGTACACTGTGCAAGTTTAAGATCTATTGCAGGTTCTTGGAGTTTTGCGCTTATCGAGTGGTGGAGTATTGCATGCAGTTGATTTGTGGTGTTTGTTCACCCTTCTTGAGTTCATCCTTCTTCATTGGGAAACTGGTATATTTCTCGCTCTGATAAAGTTTAACAAAGGGAATGCGTGTCTCTTAGTTTGTGGTATCCTGTACCCTCTCTAAGTTGCAGGTAAGTGAAGTTGACATGTGGTGCACACACCCTCTTCAAATTAACCCTTCTTGAGTCCAAGACACCCTTTATTTGGTGCATCACCATCCCTAGTATAGTTTCATTTCTCAGTAAATCTCTTTCCCTAAAACCCCATGAAAATGTTAGCGTAGGATTAGATAATCATTTTTGTTACACTAGAGTAGTACAACACTTAGTTTAGGAAGAGGAAGCCGGCCTTCTCCGGAGGTTCACCTTGAGCCCAAGTCCCACATCTTGAGAGGTGATCCCATGTGTCCCAATCACACCGAACGTCCTATTCACATCCTGCCATTCGGAGGGTGTAGTGATTTGGCGACAATAATTTTCACTTTTAATGCCTAAGGTCCTTCTCGCTATCTTGGGCATCCACTGATCTTCTACCACGTGCTAGATTCTAACCATCCCAATGCCTTTGTTTTCTTGCTTATGCTACTTACTCAGATGCTCATATAAGTTTGGGAATTCATCATAGTTATGGTTCTTTATGTAGAAAGAACATGTAATATTCTGAGGACATTCGCGCCTATATTGGTCAAGAGATCCGCACGTATAACATGTTCCATGAGGGAGCTCACTTCTTCCTCCACCATGGCCTCATCCTCCGTATCCACCACGATATCCACGTCCCCTTCCATGACATTCTTCAAAACACCCTCATTCCTATCATAACGCTTTGATTATGATCCCAATCTCGGTGCTCATTATTATCCTTAGAGTTATCTATTATACTTTTCTATCATACCCCAATGTCTATAGCATCATGAATCGACCAATCAACTAAAAATATTCAAGATTATGGGTCATGGACCAGAAATTTTACAAAATCTAGATACAATTTTCCTTATCGTATCTTTGAACAAAGGACGTGACTAGCATCATGATTCAAATGACAAATCTCACAGTCCAACAGTAATGAGTGTACTATTCTATGAGGACAACTATCCTTGGTGTGACCTTCTACTTCACAATCTATACACCAAATTCTTGAGCGTGTTTCATGGGCTGAATTTGCTGATAGCTTCTCTAACTGTTTATCCATAGCTATAATATGTGCCTCTAAGAATGGAATAACACCAAAGTGTCAATTCTCCCAACTACCTTAACATGATTTTCTCGAATGGTGTAATCAATCCCAGTGTCGCTGCTTTTCAATGGTGTAATCAATCCACCAACGAACCATTTTGCATGCTTCCTAAAGCATGAATATCATAAGAAAACTTGGATAAAAGTGTCTTAAAGTGGGCATCATACTCACATACACTCTTAGTGGTGCCCTTCTTGATATATTTGAGCAAGTTGATACTCTTCTGCTCAAATTTTGGGATATAGAACTATTTTAAGAAAGCTTCTTTCAACGTCAGTATAATCCACGCAAGTTTGATCAAGGTCAAACTTGCTATACCAGCCGTGTGCTCATCCCCGCAAGGTAGTGGCGTATTAACTTTCCTTGTGATTAGCAGACATGATTCCTTTAGCTCACCACGAGATTTCACACATATGAACATGTTCGAAGCATCCTCTATGCCATTATACTCCGTAAGATGAAGAGACATCTCCATATAAATGTTTTGTGGTTGCTACGGACCTTTACCACCTGATCCAGAACCTCCTGTGTTTCCTCTACCTCCAGAACCACCAGATCCACTGGAACTAGAACCACCTATACCTCTTGATCCTCCACCTGTAGCTAGAATAGGACCTGTAGATGTACTACCATGTGCTCGATAATGACTATACTAAACCCCTATAGTCTCGTGAGGTAGTTCCACTTCTAAAGGTGAACCCAATATTCTCGTGCGCTCACGTTCTATATAGATAATGTTCCTAAGAATATTCCTCTAAATATCATTGAAGTAGTTTTTGCTACCATTGATGTGCTCACTCTCGACTTACTCTAGCTCTCATACTTCCCAAGTTAGCTTGCTAGTTATTTTTCATACTAGGTACTTGAAAACCAAGCGCAAGGGCTAGGTCACTGTGTAATCTTTACCGGCACACTTCGTGTCAAGCCAAGGGGGATCTCTCACATGCTTTCCAAGCCGGGAGTTCCTAATTCTCTGTCTCTCAAGTCTTCTACGTGAGCTTCAAATGCTTCACAAGCCATATTTCTCATCAATGACATAATTTTTGCAACGGTACATTGCTTCTTTATCTCTCTCTCGCGTGCCTCATTATACTTAAGCCTCCTTTACTCTCTACCTTTCTATTACTAGGTCTACCATCTTTCACCAAACTTGTTCGTACCTTTGTGAATGGTAAAGGTTATTTAGCCATCAATTTACTCTCCATGTTCAAAGTTACCATTAAGATCTTGATCTCTAATGGAATACCTTGCAGATATGATCCTCTAGGATACCAAAAACTAGAATTCAGCTACCTCTGGTAAGAATACGTCGAAATTGAATATTCCGGGATATAACCGTTTATAACACCACAAAACCATGTATCCAAAGTGTGAGTCCAGATCAGATTAGTATCATAAAGAGCCTCAAAATTCTTCCTATGTCTGACAAGTGCGTGATACCTCCAATTCATTTGAGATGAAGAAGCAACACCACTCATATAATTCTTCTAGAAATATAGTGAAAATATCTCATATAGGCTGTCATACATATTCTATTCTACCCAAGTGTGTGTGTTAAACTCGATCCACCGTTAAACCAACGTGTATATTCTTACTCCAGATTGTGTATCCACTCCTTAATACTTGCTAGAGTTAACCGGTACGTCTTCATTGTGAACCATCCTAAAAAGAACTGAAAAAGAGGTCCCAAAATGAAATGAATGATGTAGCCTAGAATTTACCAGCTAACACCCTAGTTTCACTGGAACATCACGCAACCTGACTCGAGCACTCACCCGAAGCGCACAAAGGTAACAGTCCCTCTTTAGGGTTGTTATAGTAGGATGTTAGTGTGATGAAGGAAGAAACATATATGTCCATAACTAATCCACCATTCCACCATGCATGCTACCTGCAGATCTATGAAAGAAAAAGCTTAAAGAGTAATCATGATTGAATCAATAACAAGCACTACTCAATTACACACTAGAATGACACTTAGATTTAGCCAATAACTTCCATCTATTAATAAACATAGAAGCTTCTTACAGTAAAGTCAATCTATACCGATGCACATGGATGTGTTACAATAATTCCATCATATATCTCTCTATCACACACACATCCATCTCTCATATTTATATATTTTCCCGTATATATGTGTTTGTCTCTCCCCTGTGCATCATGCCATGATACTATGTAATTCTCATCATATATATAGGGTGGGGACTTTCCCTTCACCACTTATCTATTACAGAAATAGGCTACATGCTATTAATAGCCATGCACCGTTTACATGAGGATAGCCACACATGAAAGTGTGTTATCTATAGACCTCTTGCGCTTAATTAAAGTGACAATCCTATTCTTAGGTTGTCTCCATGCAATTCACTTCGATCCAATCCTCTAAAGATATACTATGCGTGATGCGCACGTCTTCGCATTGTTGGTGTGTTATGCACACCATCTTCTAAAAATAGGTCTTCATGCTCAAAATTGGCTAAGTCCTGAATGTTGAACTTTCCCTCCACATGCATTCTCTTCCTATCCATTCGCACTTTAAACATAACCTTCTCTCCCATGCGGACTCCTTATGTGATTCATGTCAAGTGTTCTGTGATCAACAATAAGATTCCATCCAAAATCTTTGGCCCTAGGCCCATACTCACAATATGATTAGCATTCACTCTTGAAGACACCTACACCATTCTCAAAAGGCCTTCTCTTGCAATCTCTAGCTCTATGAAAAAAATTATTACAAATAAAGAAATATCCATGAAATGAAGATCCATACCTCATAGCATTAGGTTGTCTAACATAGCTAAACATTCTTGGATCAACCTTCTTAGTCATCTTTTTAACTAATTTAGTACTTGAACCAACTTCATCATCATGTTTTCCTTTAAACCATAGGATTTTTTTGTCACTTGTGGCCTTTTGATCTTCTAGAAATTCATTAAGAGCTTTGGAGCTCTTTTTAAGCCTCTCATACATCCTTAACCTACAATATGCTTTCTCTAAATATGATTATAAGGATTTTAGTCTCTCTTCATGCTTGGAACAAGCATCCTCTTTCTCCTTTAGGGATTTTGACTTATTCTCAATTTGATATTTCAAATCCTTGATGGCTTGATCATGCTATATTTCCATTCTCTTGACCTTACTTTGATAGGCTTCAGTACATGAATGAGTTACTTCATTTCTCATTCTTAATTTTTTTATAATATCGACAGACTTACCCATTATTTTTGCTTCAAAGGATCTCCTTCAAGTTACTAAACTTGCTTCACAAGGACCACACTAGGATACAAATTGTTGGAAGAAAAATGGAATGAGAGAGGGGTGAATCAGTCCTAAAATAATTATTATTTCATTTACCAAACCATACATTCATCAATTAGATTTTCCATACAACATTCATAACCATGTGTGCTTATTAAGATATGCAACATCAATCGAGAAGAGTAAGAAGTAAAGTAATCAACACAAGAACACCATATGTAAGTTGAAACCATCATGGGGAAGAAAACCCACTAAAAATATTCTTATTTTACACAAAGCAAATAATTTTAGTGAACTAACAACTTCACAAGCAACACCAACCCCCGATCTTGTGAAGAACCCACTCCACAAGGAGGCTACAGCCCCTAGGATGACTAAGAACAAAATAAACCACTTTAATATGTTTTATATATAATTTTCCTTCTACCAAAACCGAGGGATATCCTATTTTCAGCTCACAAACCCTAGCTCATACCCTAGGGCATTAAACTTGCTCTATTTACTTCTTTCTCAAATTCTCTTGGCTTTAGACTCTTTCTCTCATGTATAAAACAAGTCCTCAAAACATGATGATATTCCTTAGACTTCAAACCATGCAAAAATACCTGCAAATCACTCTCACCTAAGTCATACTTCTTGCACACACAAAACAATGCTTTAATAAGCTCCTTTTCATTTCAAATTAAAAACCTTTTTCCTCCTTTGGATCAATAAAAGAATCATATGAAAATAAAAATTCAAATCATAATAGTTACAAGTGACCCAAGTAGGTTGGCCTAGCCAAAAAATCATTTCATGTTCCAAAAATGACTCAAATTCCCATTGGCACAAAGAGAAAAAAATCGATAACATCAAAACCATACTTATTCATGACCCATAAATCATCAAAAATGTTTAATTTATCATTTAAATGTCATACACGGTCAAAATTTATCTCAACCAATTAAATTATTTCATTTAATGGGACTCGTGTTCTTTGTTCTTCTCAAAACAGTTGTTTCCTACACCCTTCATGTAATTGAAAACATATTTATGCAACTATATCACTCCAAAACATCCAAAATATGTCATATGACACCTAAATGTAAATTTAATAACCTTTATAACACTTCTAAGAAAGTTATAAGTCATGAAAATCACCTAATCAAACCTCGGCCACTTTTGTCTTCACCAAATCAACTTCGGCAAAAATGTTGTTTTCAAAGATCACCTAACTAACACCTTTCGCAGACCCATAAATACCTATAAATAGATTAATTTTATGTAAAATTTAACCCTATTCATTCACATTTTAGGTGATATCAAGCATCACCTTATCCATCTTATGCTCCAAGAACTCAAAACATCCAAAGCAGATCTTGTCCCACACTGGAATTAATATTTTGGTCCAAACACTAATGTGTAAACATTAGAAAAACTCATCATATTGAGAAAAACCTTATATAAATTTAAATATATATGAACTATATTTCTAACACAACTTTAATAACCTCATAACTCCTTCTCGGAGATCTGTTATGGTCATTTAATTGAAGACTACTTTTTACTACCTAAAAATTGTCCTTTGACCAAATCAACCAAAATGAAGCTATTTGACCATGTAATTGCATTAAAATTTCCTGAAACATATTTGTAAATCAATATAAACTCACATACATTATACAAAAACAATTTACCTTACAACTACTTTTGACAACCTTTTCCCAAAACAAAATTTTTTTCCTGAAATTGATGTGTTTGAGGGAAGCCCACTCATCATCATGACCTATACCATACCTTTTGGAAAGATGAAGGAGTATTCTACATGTTTCAATCAAAATCTGCACTAGGTGTAACGCCACAAAAGACGACGCTCACGACAATGACGCGATGACGACGACACCGTGCCACAAACAATCAACCCGAAAATGCGACAATTTTTTTTTTTTTTTTTAAGTTCCAGGGTGAGTCCGCATACAGGCTCGAACTACAACAGTCATGGTAATGCTTCGTGATCAATGATGTTTAATTTAATCTCATTCGACGTTTCACAAAAGATAAGGAGGGTCGTCATTCGAGTTAATTAGACTAATGTCTGATAATATCGTAATAACAATATTTCTGAATGTTAACTCTAGAGTAAGATATAATTTATTTTGAAGTGAAAACACTAACCACTTGATTTTTATTTTTGTTTTATTATCCATTTATATTACGTTATCTCACGAATTTAATACATTATAATATATAAAATAACTATACATTAAGATGTATACTTGGCCCTAATTTACTTTATTACATAGCATGACTTTATGTATTTAGATATACATAACACCATGTTTATAGTTAGTATAATTATTATATGGAAATTAAGTTATGTGTCCTACTACTATTATACTATGTAGTATATAATAATTAAACAAACCTAAGTAGTCTGTCCGTGTAGGATAAACATATTAAAAGAAAACAAAAGACACGAGTCTTTGTCAAGTTTTAGCTTTTCAAACTTTGTTTAGATTTTATGGTTGGGGCGGTGGGTGGCTCAGCCAACATCTGACAAACATTAAAACTCCCTCCCACTCCTTGCGTGCAAGCCATTCTCAACCGGCCGCATCACTTCATTGAATTCTCTTTATTTTGCAAATCAATTAGATTTTCACAGTCGACCTGCTGTGTGGTTTTGTCCTGGCCATGTAAATACGATGTGATGGTTATAGATGAAGCCATAGACCATTAGAAAACAGCTACTGTATGACGACTTCCTTTAATCGGCCCGGCCGTGTGAACAGGAAAAGGATGGTTAAAGATGGAGCTACGGCTTGAGTATCGGGTAATGAGGCTTTATTCTAAAACCTACTTCACCTTACCAAGCGTGAAAGGTGTGAGGATGCGTCCATGGCGGGGTCCACAGTCCCAACCTATCACCTTAGGCTTTTACAGCAACCAGGCTTGAAACAAGCGTTTTAAGAGGGTTATCCAACTATGTTGTTATCTTGCTCAAAGATCGACTGCACCTTCAAATTCGGGACTACCTTCAAGGCGCACGTAAAATAACAAAATCGATTAAGGGACAGTGAGAATGTTACCCGGGACCCGATGAAATTTATTACATTGATTTTCTATTGAAAACTTACCAGATATTGTATACAGCCCGTGGAAAACAAAAAGATCTCATAAAGGTGGGTCTGTTTCAAATCAGAATATTCATGAAGTCCAATTTGTTTTGCAAAAAAAAAAGAAAAAGGAACAGTTTCAGCGTAGGATTAGGTGCAGGCCTGTTACGGCCATGTCAATAGGACTCGTTTGAATATATATATAATTATTAATATACTTTGTTAATATATATAAGAATATAATCAGTATATTGGTATATTACAATTTACTAATAGTAATTCCATTAAGTTTAATAATACTTTAATATGAATTATATTTAAAATATCAGTTTTCCTTATTAATGAAATATGGGTAATGAGCTAAATAAGCTTAGAACTTTTACAATAAAATTTCTTTCTACATATTTTAATAGGAGCATTTGTATGGAATTTCAAATAGGTTTGATTTCCTTTCACTTACTAATTTACAAATAATTCTACAATGAATTCATAAATGAATGAAAACATAAAGGAGCTAGAGCTTAAAATGCTTCATTGGCATAATAAAAGCCATTTAAAAACTTAAGTCTTTCCATCAACTATACAAGAAGAGATAATGCACTATTTTTCCAACCTTTCCAATACATCACTTTCAAGTAACAAAACAAAAATTTAATATGCTTCCTTTTGTAATTTCTTTCCAACATTCCACAAAGGATTTCAACAACATTTCCAATAAGTTTTAAACAAGATCTACCAACATTTCAACAAGATCAACACATTTATAAGAGGTTCCAAGCCAAGTTAAAGGAGAATGAATGGATTGTCTTTCTTGCAACTTTTAATTCCATCCCCATTACAAGCTTACTAATGAAGTTCAAAACAACTTTCCTTCAACATTTTGTTACAACACTTTCTACTTCATGTGGAAACAAATTTACAATAATGGAAGCTAAAATACAAAGTAATATTACATTTTTCCTCCACTCAAGGTGGGTAAAATACATGGTGGTTTCACATTATCATCAACAAGGTTCCAATGCTCCAAATATCAACAAGGTGGCTCCTCCATAGTTTGCTTGATTCACAACAAAATAAGGGGAGAGGCAACGCTCTCCTCCCAACCAAAATACCCAATGGAGAAGAGAAGCCATCCTCTCCATTGGCCCCCGAGCCCCAACCACATCACAATGAGAGAAAATCCAACTCATGGCAACTACTAGCTTCCACATAACTAAACATAATTTCACATTCATTCCATACTCCTTCAAAACAAGATTCACAACACAACAAGAGGGAAAAACAATCACAACAACAAGTCACAAGGCTTTATCAAGAAAGCCACAAGAGTAAGACATATGGGGAGGCCACTTATGCCTCCCAATGGGAATGGGTGCCACCTAAAAGCCTCCAATGCAAACACAATACCCCTAACAACTCTTATGCCTCCCTCAAGTACCCCTTATCCCTCCATTCACTCTTATGCCTCCCTCAACTCTTATGGCTCCCTCAAAGTAAAACAAGAAGAAATGCAAGCATTTCTCTTACAAGGTGGGCACCCAACCCAAACTCCCTCCTCAAGAACATGATCTCTTATGCCTCCCTCAATTAAGCTCCCCATAGTCTCCTCTCACTCCCAACTTAGGCATTCTACCCATTCCCAACAAGCATTTCAAACAACAACATTCAACACAACATAAAAATACATTCATATGACAAAAGAAACATAATGCAAACAAAGGGGAAGCTCCTACCTTTCCATGGTAGAGTTTGCTCCAAGTATGAAGTCTCAAATCCCTCCAAGGATCAAGCAAGCATCCACAAGCTCCCACAAAAATTCCCACAAGTATCAACAAGCTCCAAAATCCACAAACTCCTTCCAATTCCTCTCCTCTCCAAAATACACAAGACTAAAAATGAAACTTCCAACCCCCAAAACAAACAAGAGGATCAAATAAATAGAGAAAAGAGAGGGAGGGATGATGTGGCTCCAAGTAGGATGCCACCTCCTTTTCCCTCCACTCCACATCATTTTCTCAACATCAAATTCCAATGCACCATTAATAAGTGGTTGAAAGAAAGGCAAGCACCTTACACACTCCAACTAAGCCCACTCCCTCAAAGGACAAAATTAAATTTTGAAAGAAAGTGCAATTAATATTTTTACCCTTTTATCCCCCCAAAACACCTAAAAGACCCTAAATTTGGCCTTCCAACCCATAGGTAGGGTTGGCATGGGGTTTTAAGAGGTGTGGGACAAGTTTGACTTGTCCCACAAGCTTTGAAATTTGGCCTCCAAGGCCAAATTCGAGTTTCCCATGTGGGGTAGAGTGTGCTACACTCAAACTCAAACACACATCAATCCACACAAAATCCCAAGTAAATCAAATCCTAATAAATGAACTCTCTTAGGTCACATCTTTTAATTAGTTTAGGACAATTTCAATTTAACTTAATTAACCCACTACAACCCATGGCTAACAAAGGGGTAAACTCCAATCCAAGAAATATGAATAATAACATAAGTAAAAATTTCACTTACTAAGAGCAACACATACTAACATAATAAAAAGGGAAAAATTAAAACAAAACAACACATGATCCCTAGGTCACAATTTTCCCTTTACCAGATAATTCTAACACACACACAATTACTTGTTGCCATGGTGACCTTAGCTGGATTCTTCTCGAATTCCGATGTGGTTGGTCTCCACTCCCAATTTTGTTGTGAATATAATATACCTGCAGAACAAAAAATACCTCCTTCGGCCTGTTGGCCGCATTAAAACATTCATGCCAAATATACAATATAATCTAAAATAAACAACACATGATTTACTATCATCTATGCAAGTACGATATCACTTAACACTTTCTAGCACATTTCTATTCCACATTTCATTTATGTCAAAACGATCATCACATTAGTCCAATTATCAAGTTCTACTCAAAATGATTAAACATATCACATGTCATAATTAAAGATAAATAACCCCAAAAAGTATACAAATATCATCATCAAATGTCCACCAGTAAACCATATGCATCATATAAAGATCAAATCAATAACAGTCCAATGTCTATGATATCTACTAACATGCTAAATCAAGAAGCCATAATAAATCCATAGTGAAGTAATCAGTCTCGAAAACAACAAAACAAAATGAGGTCGAAGGGAAGTGGGCACTACATCCCCCTCCCCTTAGACTCGACTTCCTCCTGGAAGTCACTGGAAAAGGTGTGGAAACTATCCTCGTAGCAAAGTAGCATCCTCCCAAGTAGCTGCAGTCTCATCATATGTCCCATCCCATTGACCCGAACCTGATCAATCTCTCTGCGAAAGGCCTGTGGTCCTGCGATCTAAAATGTGCACGGCTCCACCATCACCTGCCCCTGATCCTGCACCTGCAATGCGGTCCAATCTAGCACATGAGAAGGATCAGAAATATATCTCCTAAGCATAGAAACGTGAAACACATCATGGACGTGAGATAAGCTAGGTGGCAATGCTAGACGATAGGCCAAGGGACCGAGGCGCTCCAAGATCTCAAAGGGACCCACAAACCTAGGAGCAAGCTTAGAACCTTTTCCATAACGGATAGGGCTCTTATGCGGTCTGACACGAAGAAACACCTTCGTGCCTACCTCAAAACTGCGATCTATCCTATGCTGGTCTGCATACTTCTTCTGTCTATCCTGTGCCTCCTGCAATCTCTGTCTGATCAAGGCAACTTGCTGCTCCATATCCTATAATAATGCTGGCCCAAGGGAAACCCTGTCCTCAATCCTATCCCAACTAAGAGGTGTCCTACACTCTCTACCATATAATGCCTAAAAAGGAGCCATGCCTATAGAACTCTGAAACTATTATTGTAGGCAAACTCCACCAAATATAGATACTCCTCCCATCTCGACTGATGATCCATCACGTACATCCTGAGCATATCCTCCAAAATCTGATTCACCCTCTCTGTCTGTCCATCTGTCTCAGGGTGATAAGCTATGCTGAAATTAATCCTCATCCCGAGGGCATACTGCATGGTGGTCCAGAAATGGGAAGTGTACAAAGGGTCGCGGTCGCAAATGATCTTCACGTGAATCCCATGTAATCTAACAATCTCATCAAGGTATACTCATGCCACAACACTTGCTATATAGGTGGTCTTCACCGGAGAAAAATGAGCTACCTTCGTCAGTTTATCCACCGTGACCATGATGGCGTCGTGATGGTATCTCGACATAGGTAACCCAACGATGAAGTCCATGGAAATGGTGTCCCACTTCCACTCCGGTATGGCGTGAGGATAGAGAAGGCCAGCTGGATGCTGATGCTCGGCCTTCACCCTCTGGCACTCTAAATAGCGTGACACAAATGAAGCTACATCTCTCCGAAGTCCTCTCCAAAAATACAACTGTCTCAGGGTGGCGTGCATCTTCTTCACCCCGGGATGGGCTGAATAAGGTGCATGATGAGCCTCTATCAAAATGTCATGTCTCAAGCCTCCATCTCTAGGAACATATATCCGACCTCTGTGTCTGAGAAGACCATCTGCCTCTAATGAAAATCCATCAAATCTCCCCTCAAGGGGTCTCTGAGACTCAATCTCTGCTCTGGCTGCAAGGTAGAAACTATCCTGAGGAAGCTGCTGCAAGATCCTACTCCGCAAATCTGTGCCCACTGAGGTGGCCATAGCCACATGTCTCCACCTACTCAAGGCATCTGCAACCACATTCTCCTTCCCTTTCACATGCTCTATCTCCATGTCATACTCACAGAGTAACTCCATCCAACGCCGCTGACGAGCATTGAGATTGGGCTACGTGAAGAGGTGGCGAAGACTCAAGTGATCAGTCCTAGTGTAAATCTCCGGCCAAGAAGAAAATGTCTCCACCGTACTAAGGCATGTACTACTGCTGCAAGCTCAAGGTCATGGGTCGGATAATTGAGCTCATAATCTTGAGTTTGCGAGACTCAAAGGCAACTACTCTACCCTCCTGCATTAACACACCTCCAAGTCTTGCCAAGGAAGCATCTGTGCAAACATAGAACTCACCCTGAGGATCCGGCACTGCAAGAATAGGTGCTCTCGTGAGGCATTCCTTTAGTGTACTGAAAGCCTACTCACATCTATCTGACCATAAAAACTTCTTCCCTTTCCGCTGAAGGGAAGTGATGGGGTGCGCAATCCGAGAAAAGTCCTGAACAAACCTCCTGTAATACCCTGCTAGACCCATGAAACTACGCACCTCGGTCACACTAGTGGGTGTTGGCCAATCCATGATGGCTCAAATCTTGGAAGGATCGACTGCGATACCTTCCCCAGAAATGATGTGGCCCAAATACTGCACCTCAGGCTGAAAGAACGCACACTTCTCCAAGTTCCCGTAAAGGTGCTTTGCTCGCGAAGACACTGAAGAACCTGGCGAAGGTGCTCCTCGTGCTCCTCACGTGTGCGTGAGTAAATCAGAATGTCATCAAGGAAGATGAGCACGAAGCGATCAAGGAAGGTCCTGAATACCCCATTCATCAAACTCATAAACACTGCGGGGGCATTCGTCAAACCGAAAGGTACCACTGTGAACTCGTAGTGGCCATATCTCGTGTGGAAAGTTGTCTTGTGAATATCCGTCTCCGCAATCCTGAGCTGATGGTACCCTGACTTAAGATCTATCTTAGAGAAAACTGTAGCCCCCTTCATCTGATCAAATAAATCATCAATGCGTGGAAGGGGGTAACGATTCTTGATCGTTACTTTATTCAGCTGACGGTAGTCAATACACAACCGAAGAGATCCATCCTTCTTCTTTACGAAGATCACTGGTGCACCCCAAGGGGATACACTAGGACGGATTAGGCCTTTCTCCAGAAGGTCCTCAAGCTGCAACTTGAGCTCACATAACTCAGGAGTAGTCATCCGATAGGGTGCTCGTGAGATAGGCTCTGCGCCCGGAACTAGATCTATATGGAAGTCGATCTCACGTGGGGGAGGTAATCCCGGTAGCTCCCCTGGGAACACATCGGCAAACTCTGATAAGATGGGATGATCATCGAGGGAAGGTCCTCTTGACTCATCCTCTGATCTGTCACTGACCGTAATAGCAAACAACTGACAACCCCTGTCACGCACACCGCTTAAGCTACATAGCGGAGATGGTGCGAATGGATACGGCCCTCCTAACTCCTGATATCACTGACTCTACTCCAAGATCATCTATGCAAGAAATAGTCTTATGGTAACAATCCACTCTAGCTCTGTGAGTGGACAACCAATCCATGCCTAAAATGATGCCATAAGATCCTAATGGAAGGATCCGAAGATCAGAAGTAGTGGTGAAGGGTCCCAAATCCACTACACACTCCTTAACTAAGGAGTCTACAGAAATCTTGGCTCCAGAAGCCATCTCAACGTCCCAACTACGGCCCTGCCTAACTACCACCAGCCTACAATGCTCTACTAAGGATGGTGTAATAAAAGAATCAGAAGAACTAGAATCAAATAATATAGAGGTGGAAATACCACCAATACTACCTGTCGTCTCAATCACAGTACTCTGATGCTCAGCCTGGCGGTTCTCGACCACTACGTAGATCCGATGACTCCGTGCCATATCTCCAACAGTAGGCTCTGAGCTCTGCGTCTTACCCTTGTTAGGGTTATGTGGGCAAATCTCTCCAATGATGTCCAACAACACCACAACCATAACAGCTGCCTGGTCCTCTCCAGTGGGAAGCAGCTCCAGCTGGTACTCTAGATGACTGAGATACAGATCCTGACGATCCGGCTATGGACTACTGAGGTCTCTGCTGATGAGCTCCTGCTGACTGAGCTCTCGGTGCACCCTGTGTCCTGATGGGACCCCTAGGAGGAGGCCCCATACTACGTCCTCTCTGCGCATCAAATCTCTGAGGAGGTCGGTAAGGTGGGCGGGTCTGCTGCTGCTGCTGCTGTGGTGGCCTGAATGAAGCTTGCCCTAAACTCTGTCCACCCATGGAGGAGGAACTGACCCCTTCGACCTACCATCCTGCATCTGCTGGATACGGCTCCGAACTCTGTCTCTAGCCTGCTCTTGTCTTCCCCGTGTCTCCTCTGCAATATAGGCCTTCTCCACGGCCTCTGCTAATGTCTGTGGGTAGTGAATGCGCACTGCGCCACCTAAATCCAAGTTCAGGCCCCGGATGAACCTGTGAATCCATACCTGCTCATCCTGCATATAGTCGACGTACTAGAGTAGGTCCAGAAATCGACTCTCATACTCAGCTACTGTCATCGATGCCTGACGGAGGTCATGAAACTTGTCTATCCACTGTTGAATAAATCTCCTGGGTAAATACCTGCTCCTGAAATGCTCCTCAAATAGCTCCCAGGTAATCGTCTCTGAGTCAACATGGAGCTTCTGCTCCTCGGTCCTCCACCAGACTCCTGCTCCATCCTTCAGAAGATGGATTGCAACACGAGCTTTCGTGTTGCTAGTACAAGGGCAGAGCTTGAAGCATCCGCTCAAGCTCACCAACCAGGCCTCTGCCTGAAAACCACCTGTATCACCCGAATAGTGAGATGGTCGTAGCTTCAGGATCTCCCTGATATGGTCTGCAGCTGACGTATGACGAATCCTAGATCTCTCTGTATGCTCCTCCCTCTGTCTAGGGCTCCGAGACCTGTCCCTATGTCCTGAGATCCTGTCCCCATGTCCTCTCTGTGGTGACTCTGCCCTAGCCGACTCCACACGGAAATTCTCTACCCTGTGCTCCTCGCTGTGTCGAGGGGATGCCTGGGCATCTACTGATGGCTCCAAACTATGTCTAGCAAGTCGTCCTCCCAAGGGCTCTCCGCGTATAGCGGCATTGACATCCTGGAGTGTCTGCAAGATCTGAGGTAGAATGGCTGCTACGGCCTGCTCTGGCGGTGGTATGTCTAGGTCTATATGAAGAGACCCCTCACCCAATCCGCGCCTCCTGCACAGATCAAGGCGAGAGTTAGTTCATTATTCTAGGTCTTGTGTCAGTTTTCTAAATTTGTTGTTTACTATAATTATCAACATTGTGGTTTTATATTTTAAAAAGAATCAGCTCTGTACTAAGTTAAATGTTCCTGTTTTGTGTTTTCCTGCGTGTGCCCAAGGGTCCAAGCTTCGAACCCCTGGCTCTGATACCAAAATGTAATGCCGCAAAAATACGACACTCACGTTGACGATGACGATGACGCCGCGCCACAAACAATCAACCCGAAAATGCGACAATTTTTTTTTTTTTTAAGTTCCAGGGTGAGTCCGCATACAGGCTACACTACAACAGTCACGGTAAATGCTTCGTGATCAATGATGTTTAATTTAATCTCATTCGATGTTTCACAAAAGATAAGGAGGGTCGTCATTTGAGTTAATTAGACTAATGTCTGATAATATCGTAATAACAATATTTCTGAATGTTAACTCTAGAGTAAGATATAATTTATTTTGAAGTGAATACACTAACCACTCGATTTTTATTTTTGTTTTATTATCCATTTATATTACGTTATCTCATGAATTTAATACATTATAATATATATATATATATATATATATACATACATACACACACACACACACACACACACACACACTTGGCATATATATATATTATATATATATAAAATAACTATACATTAAGATGTATACTTGGCCCTAATTTACTTTATAATATAGCATGATTGTGTATGTATTTAGATATACATAACACCATGTTTATATTTAGTATAATATTATATGGAAATTAAGTTATGTGTCATACTACTATTATACTATGTAGTATATAATACTTAAACAAACCTAAGTAGTTATCCGTGTAGGATAAACATATTAAAAAAAAACCAAAAGACAAGAGTCTTTGTCAAGTTTTAGCTTTTCAAACTTTGTTTAGATTTTATGGTTTTACAAATGGCTCACCAACACCGACAAACATTAAAACTCCATCCCACTCCATGCGTGCAAGCCATTCTCAACCGGCAGCATCACTTCATTGAATTCTCTTTATTTTGTAAATCAATTAGATTTTCACAAACGACTGGCATAAAACCCGTTTTGTCCTGGCCATGTAAATACGATGTGATGGTTATAGATGAAGCCATAGACCAGTGGAAAGGTGTGGCGACCCGTTTTAATCGGCCTCGCCGTGTGAACAGGGAAGAGTGGTTAAAGATGGAGCTACGGCTTGAGTATCGTGCGCCTATTTTCTTCACCTTCGCTTGTGAGGCTTACAGGTGCGTCCAGATGGAGCGGGCCAAGATACCCAAGAGGTGATTCTCAAACTCAAAAGGACCGTAGGGGGATGATGAGGCGGCGTTTGTAAACAAGCAGACTATCCAACTATGTTGTTATCTATTCAGCATCGAGCTGCACCTTCAAATTCGGGGCTACCTTCAAGGCGCACATAAAATAACAAAATCGATTAAGGGACAGTGAGAATGTTACCCGGGGACCCGATGAAATTTATTACATTGATTCTCTATTGAAAACTTACCCGATATTGTACACAGCCCATGGAAAACAAAAAGATCTCATAAAGGTGGGTCTGTTTCAAATCAGAATATTCATGAAGTCCAATTTGTTTTGCAAAAAAAAAAAAAGGAACAAAGCAGCCTTTCAAGCGTGGACAACGTAGGATTAGGTGCAGGGCACATTTACGGCCATGTCAATAGGACTCGTTTGAATATATATGTAATTATTAATATACTTTGTTAATATATATAAGAATATAATCGGTATATTGGTGTATTACAATTTACTAATAGTAATTCCATTAAGTTTACTAATACTTTAATATGAATTATATTTAAAATATCAGTTTTCCTTATTAATGAAATATGGGTAATGAGCTAATTAAGCTTAGAACTATTACAATAAAATTTCTTTCTACATATTTTAATAGGAGCTTTTGTATGGAATTTCAAATAGGATTGGTTTCCTTTCATTTACTAATTTGCAAATAATTCTACAATGAATTCATAAATGAATGAAAACATAAAGGAGCTAGAGCTTAAAATGCTTCATTGGCATAATAAAAGCCATTTAAAAACTTAAGTCTTTCCATCAACTACACAAGAAAAGATAATGCACTATTTTTCCAACCTTTCCAATACATCACTTTCAAGTAACAAAACAAAAATTTAATATGCTTCCTTTTGTAATTTCTTTCCAACATTCCACAAAGGATTTCAACAACATTTCCAATAAGTTTTAAACAAGATCTACCAACATTTCAACAAGATCAACACATTTATAAGAGCTTCCAAGCCAAGTTAAAGGAGAATGAATGGATTGTCTTTCTTGTAAACTTTTAATTCCATCCCCATCACAAGCTTACTAATGAAGTTCAAAACAACTTTCCTTCAACATTTTGTTACAACACTTTCTACTTCATGTGGAAACAAATTTGCAATAGTGGAAGCTAAAATACAAAGTAATATTACATTTTTCCTCCACTCAAGGTGGGTAAAACTACACAATGGTTTCACATTATCATCAACAAGGTTCCAATGCTCCAAATATCAACAAGGTGGCTCCTCCATAGTTTGCTTGATTCACAACAAAATAAGGGGAGTGGCAACGCTCTCCTCCCAACAAAATACCCAATGGAGAAGAGAAGCCATCCTCTCCATTGGCCCCCGAGCCCCAACCACATCACAATGAGAGAAAATCCAACTCATGGCAACTACTAGCTTCCACATAACTAAACATAACATTTCACATTCATTCCATAATCCTTCAAAACAAGATTTACAACACAACAAGAGGGAAAAACAATCACAACAACAAGTCACAAGGCTTATCAAGAAAGCCACAAGAGTAAGACATATGGGGAGGCCACTTATGCCTCCCAATGGGAATGGGTGCCACCTAAAAGCCTCCAATGCAAACACAATACCCCTAACAACTCTTATGCCTCCCTCAAGTACCCCTTATCCCTCCTTTCACTCTTATGCCTCCCTCAACTCTTATGGCTCCCTCAAAGTAAAACAAGAAGAAATGCAAGCATTTCTCTTACAAGGTGGGCACCCAACCCAAACTCCCTCCTCAAGAACATGATCTCTTATGCCTCCCTCAATTAAGCTCCCCATAGTCTCCTCTCACTCCCAACTTAGGCATTCTACCCATTCCCAACAAGCATTTCAAACAACAACATTCAACACAACATAAAAATACATTCATATGACAAAAGAAACATAATGCAAACAAAGGGGAAGCTCCTACCTTTCCATGGTAGAGTTTGCTCCAAGTATGAAGTCTCAAATCCCTCCAAGGATCAAGCAAGCATCCACAAGCTCCCACAAAAATTCCCACAAGTATCAACAAGCTCCAAAATCCACAAACTCCTTCCAATTCCTCTCCTCTCCAAAATACACAAGACTAAAAAAATGAAACTTCCAACCCCCAAAACAAACAAGAGGATCAAATAAATAGAGAAAATAGAGGGAGGGATGATGTGGCTCCAAGTAGGATGCCACCTCCTTTTCCCTCCACTCCACATCATTTGGTCAACATCAAATTCCAATGCACCATTAATAAGTGGTTGAAAGGAAGACAAGCACCTTACACACTCCAACTAAGCCCACTCCCTCAAAGGACAAAATTAAATTTTGAAAGAAAGTGCAATTAATATTTTTACCCTTTTATCCCCCCAAAACACCTAAAAGACCCTAAATTTGGCCTTCCAACCCATAGGTAGGGTTGGCATGGGGTTTTAAGAGGTGTGGGACAAGTTTGACTTGTCCCACAAGCTTTGAAATTTAGCCTCCAAGGCCAAATTCGAGTTTCCCATGTGGGGTAGAGTGTGCTACACTCAAACTCAAACACACATCAATCCACACAAAATCCCAAGTAAATCAAAGTTAATAAATGAACTCTCTTAGGTCACATCTTTTAATTAGTTTAGGACAATTTTCAATTTAACTTAATTAACCCACTACAACCCATGGCTAACAAGGGGTAAACTCCAATCTAAGAAATATGAATAATAACATAAGTAAAAATTTCACTTACTAAGAGCAACACATACTAACATAATAAAAAGGGAAAAATTAAAACAAAACAACACATGATCCCTAGGTCACAATTTTCCCTTTACCAGATAATTCTAACACACACACAATTACTTGTTGCCATGGTGACCTTAGCTGGATTCTTCTCAAATTCCGATGTGGTTGGTCTCCACTCCCCAATTTTGTTGTGAATATAATATACCTGCAGAACAGAAAATACCTCCTTCGGCCTGTTGGCCGCATTAAAACATTCATGCCAAATATACAATATAATCTAAAATAAACAACACATGATTTACTATCATCTATGCAAGTACGATATCACTTAACACTTTCTAGCACATTTCTATTCCACATTTCATTTATGTCAAAACGATCATCACATTAGTCCAATTATCAAGTTCTACTCAAAATGATTAAACATATCACATGTCATAATTAAAGATAAATAACCCTGTCAAAAGTATACAAATACCGTCATCAAATGTCCACCAGTAAACCATATGCATCATATAAAGATCAAAACAATAACAGTCCAATGTCTGTGATATCTACTAACATGCTAAGTCAAGAAGCCATAATAAATCCATAGTGAAGTAATCAGTCTCGAAAACAACAAAACAAAATGAGGTCGAAGGGAAGTGGGCACTAAACTAGGAATAAATTTTTTCTACTTAGGAATCAATTCTTGCATACCGCTTTCAAGTTAGGGTTTCCAACTCTTAAGTAGTTGTTAACCTTCTTAACATTCATTCATATAAACCCTACTATGAAATGACCGCATTAATTTTTTTGAAAAATTATAGACTCACTATATAAAAATACCTTAAAGCCATAATGTCCCATATAAATCACACAATTCAGGGTGAGCATCATAAGTTCCAATTCAAGATGGAAATGCATTATTTCTTGAGTGTGTTTCACCAAAAAATCATAACTTACAAAAACATATTCGAATGACTCCATATTTTTCTCACACCTCAAGTAAACCCCTGTGCATCATCATAAATACATGAACAAATCTCCATTTCTCAAGCCTAACTCATTTGTATAACTTCCTCTTAGTGTTTTAAACTATAGAAGTTAGGGTCAACTGAAAGAACATTGTAACTCATCATGAAAGCACTTAAAATGGTATAAAAAATACTTGTACGCCATGATACACCTATATATCAGTAGACACCTAAAATTGGTTATCCAATTTAGTGTCCCCCGTGTGTGTTTTCCTTCTTAGGTAACCTGGGGCACGTTTGTATCACCACTTATCCCTTAGGGTATTATTTAATATTTGATTTAAACATCTATCCTAAGTTTATTTCACCCCATTATGTTTTACCCATAGATAATTAAATATTAACTATTTAATTACACTTTTTACATATATCTTAACCGCTTATCTACCACATATCAATTCCTAACCTCCCATATCAATTTTATCCATCTATCCCCCCTATTTCTCCTCCTCCCAAACCGTGTAGCAGGATATTTCCCGTATTTGAGGTGGAAGGATCAATTTCATCTTTCCAAAAATCACCCCTTTTGGCCATTTCGGGAGTCTGTTCCCTGATCGGCCTACCTACCAAGATTTCTCGGTTGACGCGTGATTTTCCAGAGCGGTGCCGATTGCATCTCGGTCGGTGCCGATTACAAATACAGGCCAAAATTCGATTTCGTTAGACAGAAAGAACAACAGGGAGTTTTGAGCATCAATTCTGAGCATTATCTATCAAGCGAAAGCAAATTCTATCCAAATCAATCCCTGAGAGGAGTACCATTACTCTGCTCCTACCACATCAACATTGTGAGCCTCCATCGATCTCTTGGTGACTCTGTTCCTACATCCAGAAAAGGTGGAGCTTTGTCAGTATCCCTACGGCTCTTACAGATCCAGCAGAGATCGACGATCTAGCTTCCATTGTCTATTTCTCAATCTTCCTGTAATTTTCCTCTAGTCAATGCTAACCATCCCGATCAACACCGATTCTCTCTGTCGACGCGCGACCCATCTCGGTCATCGCCGATTTTCCTAATTGGCGCTGATCTACCGCTATGACGCTTAAAATAATTTAGGGAACACAAATTCAGCATTATTTTCACACTTTCTCATTTTCTATTGGTTTCTATCTGTTGTTTACATTTTGTTCGTCATTTTTAATCAAATAAATCTAGACATTTACTTACATCTTTTATCATGTATGCTTCTTTCCTTAATTGAAAATGTGGACTGACATCCGCCGAGGGAGCTTATCGCTTCTCGGACCCGCTTTTCGGCAGTCCACCCAAATATATTTTAACGTTGTCTTTTTCTATCAAGCATCTGTGTCTCGTAGGTTTCTTGGATCTACTTTGCAGGATCACTCGTGTGCACTGTCTTGTCTACATCGGCTTTCTTTTCCATCTACATATTCGGATCTTATCTTATCTATCAGGTATTGATTTCATTTGAGTTTTTCAGGTTTTTGTGCTTAGTTTGGTACATTAACTTGGATAGGTAACAAGTGTAAAAATTCTTGAACTACATTCTAGCATGCCCGGTGGGACCCAACCAAAGTCCCTTATTGGTAAGTTCATTTCTTTTCCATTTTTGAGCTTTTGTTCTGTTTCTTCACTACTTTTCGTCAGTTCTCCATAGCATTTCCTTCCTTCATTTTGGTCTTGCTTCTTTCACTTATAATTTGCAAATTTAAAGTTTCTTTCTTTCTTGCAAAACTAAATTACAATTCCTATTTCGAAGATCAATAAATCTTTCATTTGATTTCAAAATTGCATTTTTTTCTCGTCTCTTTTTGCAAAATTGTTATTTTCTTGAAAGTTTTCTAGTTCCTTAAATAGAAATTTTCATTCTACTATTATCTGGATATATCTTTCTGGATTTGTTGTGTGTTTGCTTAACCTTTTCTTGTGGAGCACATTGCTTGTTCATGGGATTGTTCGAGGGGAAGATCTCAACAACGCGCTTTTTGAAGTCCACACACCTCGTTGAGCTAAATCTATAGGTATTGCTCTTTTACGGTGTTTTCTCCTTTTTAGATACTTATAAAAGAACTTGTTTTTTTGTTTTATATCACATTCAAACATTTCAGTTTTGGTGCTTAAAAAGAAATTAATCGCATTTGGGAAAGAATTTGTTTGACTTGTCTTCATCGAAATCAAACACTTCATTTTTTTAAGTGCTTAAAAACAAAAAAACTTTTCCTTTGTCATTTCTGTCGTATGTTCTACATCTAGTTTTCTAAATAGGCTAGAAAAATTGATCAAAATTGGTAGTGACACTATTTGATTTTTATTTTTCACCCTTGCACACAAAGCCAAAATCACTAGGTATAAAGCATTTAAACAAAAACTCCTCCCCTAGCCTCGCCTACTTGGAAGTGACATCCAAGAGGAAGAGCCTACGCAGTACTCGGGCCGCGCTATAAATTCATGGAAGTTCTGGTATATATTGGCAAAGCACCCGACTCCCTTATCGCAGCGGTGTGTGAAGTGCGAGGGTACGCCTATATCAAGCCATGTACTGGTCTTTTACTGAAGTTCCTTCGGGACTCCTCACCAAAACATTCCCCAAACCATCCTTAGTTTGGCTATCTAAGTAGTTCTTGTTCTAAAAAGCCTTCCCTAATATTTTCTTTCTTAAAAGCAGAAAATTTAAAAGAGATAATCACCTACGCTACTTGAATTGTCATGCATTAGTTAGGTCAATCTTCTTTTTCTATATTTCTACTTGTTTATGATGGTCATCACTCGGTTACAATCTAGAAAAATGGCTCAACTGGCCCCTTCTTCCTCCGAGATCACCACTAATGTGGATGTTTCGGCACCCCTCGGGTCTTCCTTGGGACCGCTATTAGTTGGTTCCCCATCTTGGTCATATAATCCTTTCTATCAGCCTAAAGCAATCCCATCATGTCTAACTTCCCCCAGTCCTTCAGAAATATCATCTGCTTCTGATATAGAGTATGTTCCTCACGGGGATCTTGAATTTTAGGTGCTCCTTGATCACAATCCAGTAGCCCTTATGGAATATCTAGTACATAAGTTCGTTCGAATATCTGATCAGGGACCACCAATCCAACAAGTTTACAATTATCCTCGTGAACCATCCCAGGATTTTATAGAACAATTAGCATATTTTTTCTCACCTCGAACCATGGAAGAGGGTGGCGCACCTATGCCTCCTTTTTCTCTTCCACCGACCATGTCGACTAGTTCTCAAATAGTCTTTCCTATTCCTAGTGCCATAGTTACCTCGACTATTCCACAACCTACTTCTGAGAAGTCCTCTTCTCTAGCTATAATGGGTGCATCTGCACACCCACAGATTGTTGTTAATTCTTCTATGCCGTCCATTGCATCCCAGGGTCAGTACCTCTTTATGAATCAACCCCTTCTATGAGTCAGTTGGTTCCTGCTTCTCATCCTCCAGTTGGTCTTTCTTCCAATGCTCCAGCGATAGTGACCTTCACCCATCCTCTAGCATCGGTGCCCTTAATAACCAATCTGGTAGTCAAAAGCCTCATTCAAACCTTGTTCCCCACCATGTCCAATCAAATCAACACCCATGTTCCTCAATCCATTCCGATTCAATCAACAAGTGTAGGAGCCCACCAATCACAGGCTCCGTCTTTCATTCAACCACCTTTTTCTCAACCACTTGTCATTTCACAGCTTGTTTATACACAGGCTCCTTCACAACAAATACCTCACCGTGACGTCACCCAGAATGCCTGGTTATTCCTCTTATCATCCTATTAATCAGCAGATGAATCCCCCATTGATGCCTCAACAAAATCCACCATTCACTTCTTATGTAGGACATACCAGCATGCCTCCTCCTCAATCTGACGTGGTCCAAGTTCTTTTCAAGAAAATTGTAGACCTAGAAGCCTCCACCAAAGGGGCTCATCCTTCATACTCTTTTGAAGAAGTATGTAATGAACCGATTCATCCATCAGTGGATTTTAAGCCTTATCCTCCCCAATGGGAAATTCCTAAATTCTTAAAATTTCATAGTCGGAGGACCCTCAACAACACCTGTGAGCATTCAAACATGCTTGCTACCTTATAGTCCAGGATCAGGAGCTTATGCTCCATACTTTCCCTATGTCTCTAGCAAGGCTTGCTTTAGACTGGTATAATAACATTCCCCAACATTCCTTGTTTTCTTTCTCTCAATTGGCCCAGATGTTTTTTGAAAAAAATTCAATAAATATCACACATAATATCTCAATTACAGATCTTTATAACATTCGTCGATTCGATGATGAGTCTATTGTAGACTTTTTCTCTCATTGGAGAGGGATAATAAACCAATTATCTTTCTCCCTTCCTCAATCTCAACAGATCGAATTGTTTACTCGATCTTGTGCTAATCATATTTCTTCCACTTTAAGGATCCAATCCTTTCATACATTTGAAGAAGCCTTTACGATGGCATGCAAACTTGAGTCCCGTGCCATTAAACAAGGGAAGTTAAAACTTCACTCTAAATCTAAACTAGATTTTTCTCGATTTACAAAATCAAACCCTTCCACTTCTAAAGACAAGAATCAGGGATCCACTAACACCATTGTATTAAAAACATCACGAGCCGACAACACTTCTAATCAAACACCATGGAGAGACTCCTCATCTTCTCGAAAAGGACCCTCATCAACTCGATCTTTCACTTCGTTGGGGGAATCATATGCGTCCATCTTAGAAAAAATGTTGGAAGTTCACATGATCGAACTTCCCCCTATTAGAATTTTTGATGAGAACCAAGAACGTCCATTCTGGTATAGGGAAAATGACTTTTGTTGTTATCATAGAACCAAAGGCCATGACATTAAATGATGTTAGACATTCAAAAATCTTGTCCAGAAATTCATTGATAAAGGTGAGCTCATTCTAGATAACCAAAATGCTCCCCCAAATCAGGTGCTTGATGTTTTTAAACAACCTTTTCCCAATCATTCCCTGAACAATGATGCTTCAGAGTCTCAAAAACCAAACACTCATACTATTAGCTTCATTTCTACTGAAGAATCTTCTTCTAAAACTAAGCCATCTACAAACAAATTGACCGAATCAAACCTCCTCCTTCGCCCGCTAATCGCTGGGATTCCACCATCTTCGATAAATTTGTCTTTGAATATTCCTACATTGTTAGAGATGGATTCATCTCTCTCTACCTCTTTATCTGATCTTCCGTCCATGCCCAAGACAGTTTCATCCTCATCTATCTCATCGTTAGATATTCTTTCAATGCTCGAGGCATTTACATCCCTTCGAGTTTCCACCGCGAATACATCTACTTTTGTTTCTCCCATTTTTTCGTGACTATGCCATTGGTAAACATACCTATAGTTGTACCAACTTCAATGGAAGCATCTTCAATTTTGACTCTTCCCATTTCCTTTCCTACAGTAGTTACACCCACAATTACTGTACCAGAAGTATCTCCCTCGCAAGGAACTACTTCTTCATCATCCACTTCTTCCATCACCGATACTATTTTGCCTATTAAGGGAAAATATAAAGAAATAGCACCGACACCTACACTCTCGGTTCCTGAACTTAAACCAAGACAACTAAAGTCTAATGTTACATCATTAGTACCTCCTCATCTCCTTCCCCGAAAAGGTTACAATCACCTTATGCGGTTGAAGTTGTCACCATCCCTGAAAAAGGAAAACCCATATTTCGGACTATTAAGACTCTTAGTGCTTTCCCTCAAAAATCTCTCTCTGCACCTCATAAAAGATTGTATTTATTACCCGGAAGGTGTCTTCTTATACAATACCAGCAGAGAACCATCATCTTCTTCTTCTACAACACCTTCTTCACTGGTGCCTTGTAAAGTGAATTTACCCACTAGAAAGGCATCACCTCTTTTATCAGGACCATCATCTTCATCACCAAAATCCAAGGCACTCTTTATTCCTCCGATCAGACCTATTTTGGGAGCTCCTCCCTCATCTAAATCGGCATTATCTAAATCATCATCTTTTTGACCAAGCAACCTTCTTTATCTCTGAAGACCACAACACTTGTCACATCTTCATCATCTTCAAAATCTATCTTAGGAGCTCCTCCTCCATAGAAATCAATCATGCCTCACTTGCTTCCATCTCAAGTGTCCAAGGTTGCTTCTCCCGATGTCTGAAAAATTAAAATGATCCCTAAAAAGACTGTCAAACCAGACATGCAGGTTCTTTTACCTCGGTAGTCTATGGAGGTAAAAGAGGCGCCTTCATCATCTCTGTCCTCATCTTTGTCTACCAGATTCTATACTGAAATTCTTCACCAACTTATCCAATCTTCATCCATATCCCTTCCTCCGATCAAACCCTATAATCCTAAAGGAGTAAAACCTTCCTGGTTCAACTCTAATTTGATTTGTGCTTACCACCACACTCTAGGACATGACACCGAGGGATGTAAAGCCCTTCAATCTATTGTTAATAGTCTTTTGGAAGAAAGTGATCTTCTGCTAGAAGAAGAGGAGGAACAAGTATCTCCTATCATCTCAACCACATCTGAGCCTCAATGATCTACTCAGGCCTCTAGTTCTATTAATTCCACTCTAGATGGTCTTCCACCTTCTCAAATCGACACGATTCATATCGCCACTAGAACACAATGATATGATAATCTATCATCATCTACATCTCAGCCACAGGTTGTCATTTCTGCAGCCCCTGAAGGAATTCCTCCTTCCACATCAGCCTCGAGACCTAGGGTCTCTATTCGTGCTTCACCTCGGGCTCAGATTCTCGTGTCAGTAGAGGAGAGTGTTATGAAACAACTTACCCATGCTCCAGGTCAAAATGTCTCTTTTCGACCTCATTCAATCATCTCCATAGCATCGCCAGGCTTTGATTGATAATCTGCGCCATATCACAGTGAATTCAGATGAGCCCCAACCTTTTGAGATGATTGTTGGATTGAATAAACCGTCAACCACCATTTCCTTTGAAGATTCAGAAATTCCTTCCCTTTCTTCTCGAGGATTTGGAGGCTCCCCTCTTTATCACAGTTCAAATCAATAACACTACGTTAAAACACACTATGATTGACAATGGTGCTGCACTCAACATCATTTCCTTGCACATATTTGAGCAACTTAAGTTACCAAAGAACATAATGTCACTGCTACCTTTCACCCTTCAATCATTTAACAATCAGCATTGGCGCTTACTTTAGGAACTGTGGTCTTGCCCATTCGTAGGTAAGAAATTACTTCATGAGCTCTTTTACATTGTTGAAGGGAAATTCCACTACAATATGATCCTAGGATGCTCCTAGATTCATACAATGCATTGCGTCCCATCAACCCTCCATCGATGCTAAAATATCAATATGAGGGAAAAATCTATACTCATCCAGGAGATCCTTTTCCTTCTGCACAATGTGACATGACAACAGGGTCTGCTAATCTAAAGAAGGATGCTTGTTCTCCTGATGAGGCTTCATCCTCTTCCATACCTACAACTAAACTACCGGATTTACAAAATCTGGAAGAGATGTTGCAGCGTTTCTCACTAGGAGAGCTTCCTCTTCTCTCTTTTGACACCCATCTCAAACCTAATGAGTATGGTAGACAAGAAAAACAACCTGAATATCAGCTAGGTCTCGGTCACATCGTCACAATTGGTCTTCCCAATCAACGGACTAAATTCATTTACGATGGTCTTGATACACCTCACTATCACCCGGATTCTCCTCCTAGGGCCAAACCCTATTCAGCAGGGTTTGATTGTCTACAGAATCCCATGTTTGCAAAAACTTATTTATATTGATGTGCATGGAAGGGTTTTGGCCTGGGAAAGTATGAACAGGTGTGCATGAACTTGCGTCCATTCCAACTCTCAAACCACATAAAAATTTGGTTTAGGATTTAAACCTCTTTCAAACGCCACCATCATTATTCTCAATGAGCCTCTTCCCATTGAGGAAACATATTCTCCCGCTTAGGTCAGAAGCATCATTTGATGTGGATGACACCATTTCCATCCCGTCTAACTTTTTTTTTTAGTCAATACCATTTCCTTAGGGCCGCTAACCTATAAAACTAATAACAAATCCACTTCCATACCATTAGTCTTCCCTAAAATAGTTGGAGACAACTCTCCTACTATCAACACTATCCACTGTGTGGATGATGATTCTGTCCTCACCTATCTAGGGGCAGAGGATTCCTATCTTCCTAAAACCATTCCTTCTGACACGTCTATGCTTCTTAATGAAGCCACTGTCGACCTTAATATAGGGACTTCTAAAGACCCTCGCATCATTAAGGTCAGCCAATCTCTTAATCCACAGGAGTTAGGAGACTTTACCACTTTTCTTTCCAACCATTGTCAAGCCTTCACTTGGTCATATGAGGATATGCCAAGACTCGATCCTAATATCGTGGTCCACAATATCATTACTCTTCCAGACATCAAACCAGTTAAGAAAAAATTATGTAAAATGCACCCTCGAGTAGCCCTTGCTTGTTAAAGAAGAGTTGCAATGTTTGCTTTCTGCTAACTTCATCCAACCCATTGATTATCCACAATGGGTTTCAACGTAGTACCAAATGAATTAAAGCTCTTTGGGAAATTTGAATTTGTACCGACTTTCGGGATCTTAATCTTGCTTGTCCAAAAGATGATTTTCCTCTACCTAAGATTGACCAACTCGTGGATTTAACGGCAGTCGAAGATGCTTTCTCTTATGGATGGTTTCTCTTGGTATAATAAAATTCTCATCACACCAGGGGACCAACATAAGACATCCTTCATAACTCCTTGGGGAATTTTTGTTATCGTGTCATGCCTTTCGGTCTTAAGAACGCAGGAGCAACCTATCAGCGAGAAATGACCTACATCTTCCATGATCTCTTACACAAAACTGTGGAAGATTACGTTGATGATCTCCTCAATAAATCCAAACACCGTCAGGATCATCTTTTCATTCTTGCACCTCTCTTTGAGAGGCTCATTCACTTTTGTCTTTGCCTAAATCCATCTAAGTGCATATTTGGCGTTCTCACTAGTAAACTCTTAGGATTTATCATTTCTATTAGGGGTATTGAAGTGGAACCCACAAAAACAAAATCTATCTTGAGATTCCTCCCCTTCTAATTTAAAGTAACTCCATGGTCTTCAAGGATGCCTTCAACCAAAGCATCATTGTATCTCACAACCTGCCGTCGACCGTTGTCAACCTTTTCATCATCTCCTCCGTAAGAATGTTCATTTTGAATGGGATGAGCATTGCCAAAAGGAATTTGATGATCTCAAAGCTTATCTTCTTTCCCCACCTATTCTTACACCTCCACGCGAGGGGGAGCCATTCTATCTTTATATTTCTATGACTGACCATGCTTTGGGAGCCATGATCTCGCATCGGGACGCTAGTGGTAAAGAACAAGCTATCTATTACATCAGTCACACTCTTCATGAGTATGAAACACGTTATTCTGAAGCTGAAAAGCTATGTTGTGCTCTCTTCTTCGCAACTTCTAAGCTTCGTCATTACCTCCTTAATCACAAAACTTACATTGTCACAAGTGTCAATCCACTCAAGACAATGCATGCAAATCCTTATCACAATGATCGTATCACTCGTTGGCTCATGCTCATGACAGAATTTGATCTCGAGTTTATCCCGCAAAAATCTATCAAGGGTCAGGTCATTGCAGATCAATTAGCTGATGCTCCTCTTCCGGACACTCAAGTCCCCTTGCTCAATTCCCCGATGAGTATATCCAACAAATTGATTTCATTCTTTCTCCATTTAAAGTAAAACTCTTCTTTGATGGATCCAAATGCCAACAAGGGGGAGGTGCAGGTTTCGTTATGATTCCTCCTTGGGGTGCACCTATCCCAGTCACACACAAACTTAACTTTGAGTGTACCAATAATATGGCTGAATATGAAGATCTTGTTTTAGGTATTCAAAACACCATTAATCTTGGTGCCCACCATATCGACATATTTGGTGACTCTGAACTCATCGTTAATCAAGTCATGGGTGTCTATCAATGCAAGAATGATATCCTTCAAAAATATCGCGATATCGTTCTCTTTCAACTTCAATATTTTGATAAATTCACTATCCAAGCTATTCCTCACACTGCAAACCAATTCGCAGATACAATGGCTTCTTTAGCCTCGCTTATTCAACCTTTTACCAAAGACTCATGACTTTATGTGGTTGTGCAGCGATTAGACCAACCATCTTATCTCAGGCAACTGACTTCAATCAATGCCATCATAACCAATACTCAAGATGAGTGGTATCAACACATTGTTGATTATCTATCTCATTCAGTGCTTCCTCCAGATATAACTTCCAATGGTAAAAGATCTTTTATCCTATGTGCTAATCACTATACTATTGTAGGTGGAATCCTCTACAAATGTGGTTTTGATGGTATTTTGCTTGATGCCTTAAAACCCCTAAATCATCTAAAGCCATCCAGAAGTCTATGATGGTATCTCAGAGTGGACATTTTAGTGGCTTGGCCATAGCTAAACGCATCTTAAGTTTAGGCTATTATTGGCCTTTTCTTAATTGATATTGTTGTGAATACACTAAGAAATGTGTCAGGTGTCAACAACATTCCAATCTCACACATATCCCAAGTCATGCTTTGAACCTGCGCAAAGTGGATTTGTGGCCTTTTTCACAATGGGGTCTCGATCTCATAGGTCTCATCAATCACCACTCTTCATAGCATCATCATTCTATCATTACTTGCCACATAATACTTTACTAAGTGGCTGGAAGCTATTCCTCTTTCATTGACCAAAGCTAAACCCATAGTTGATTTTGTCTATCAACACATCATTTGTCACTTTGGTGTTCAACACAAACTCATCACGACATAATGGTAAATCTTTCAAAAACATCAATTTGCGAACCTCCGTGATGCTTTCAATATCAAACTTAGCTTTTCTTCTCCATACTATCCCCAAGCTAACGGCCAGCCGGTGAAGCTTCCAATAAAAGTTTACGTAATATCCTCATGAAAGGTAACTAGTTGAGCTAGTAGGGATTGGCATTTACATATCCCTTTTTCTCTCTAGGGTTATCAAACTAGCATTCATACTCCTACTGGTGCTACTCCCTTCTCTCTTGTTTATGGGTCTAAGGTTGTTCTTCCTTTGGAAGTCCAGATCCCATCTCTTCATGTTTCTCTCAAAGAATTTGTCTCTGATGAGGACTATCGTCAAAATCATCTAGCACAACTTGAGTTACTCGATGAGTGGCATCTTGATGCTCTTGAGCATCATCAATTCTACCTTGAGCATGTCAAAATTGCTTATAACAAGAACTTGCAACACCATGACTTCAAAGTTGGTGATCTTGTTCTTAAAGAAAACCAAAATGTCACTACACTAGAACAGAGTCAACGTGGTAAGTTTGCTCCTAACTGGCTAGGTCCATACGTAGTCACTCATAAATATGGGTCTGGGGCTTATCGTCTATCTTCCATGGATGGTATACCTAAAACGAAACCTCTTAATGCCTTGCATCTAAGGCCCTTCTAATGTTAAAATCTGTCTTACATGGTCTTAGTCGCAAAATAGATTCTTCATCCATCTGCAACCAGTCATGTATTTCATAGTGATTCGGAACTATGTGGTTCTCTGCGTTATGTCTTTTCTACCTTAAATATGAGTATCGTGGCTCTACTCATGGCATTTTTCTTATAGATATGTTCCTCCTCATGGTAGGGACACTTTAATCACTTCTTCATTTGTCCCAAGTATCTATCTTAATCGAATCTACTCGGGGCATGAGTATGTGCTTTTTATACATTTTCTTCCCCTCTATCTGATCTATCTAGTCTACACTCAGCTTCTTTCAAAAAAGCTCCAAAAGCTCCAAAAAAAAAAAGGGTGCTATCCTAAAAATTCCCAAAAGATAGACTGATCCCTCGAAGGATAGCTATCTATGCATTATCAAATGAATCAAAAGATATAGACCATGCCCTTGAAGGATGGCTATCATCACATTCAAAATACAGACCACTCCCTTGAAGGATGGCTATTTGTTCCATGGAATTTCCAAGGCTTCTCACATTGATCAGCCTTTGCAGTAACAGACTTCCTCTTCGGCCAGTTTGTTCACTTTTTAGCATCACTGAAAGACTTCCCGTATCGATCAATCTTTCTATATCTAGCAAACTTTCCGCATTGATTAGTTTATTTTTTTATCAAAACAAAAATCATGAAGTTGAGATATAAGACCTTTTGTCGATCATATGGAGAACCCTATTTTCCCAATATGAGCACGTATTCTGTTCTTTCTAAATTTTGACAAAGATACATACTTACTTCTCCTTCCATTTACCTCCTAGATATGGTTTGCGACTAGCTAGTGTCAGTTTAGTTTAACCTTATATATGGCCTTGTATGCATGGTCTTTTGGTTTCTTATCAAAGTCTCTATTTTTGGTCGGTTAGGGGCCTAGCTTATCATTCTTTTTCTTATCTAGGTGTATTGCTTTTATTTCTAATCAGGGTCATTTCATTACGTCCCTTAGCGCATTTCCCATTATTATTTGTTATTCATCCAATTAAATTGACATTTAACATGTTAATTTAGTCAAAATCTATCATCTATCTATATTCATCTTATCTACTTTGTCCAAAAACATATCAAAGCATGTATTGCAAACACATGTGAATCTATCTATCTATTTTCATCACAATTAAATTAACATCTTAAACATATCAAATCTATCAATCATATCTATCCATCTATCCATCTATCATCTAAAAACGTGACCATCCAAGTTACACTACATCTATCTATATCTATTTTTCATCAAAATTAAATCCACATATCAATCACATCAAATCACATCACATCTATCTATCCTCTATGTCTATGTCCATCAAATCACATCTATTTATCCTCTATCAGCATATGTCTATATCCATCACAATTACGCTACATCTATCCATATCTATTAAAATTAAATGCATGAGTACAATCATATGACACAGAAAATGATGAATCTATATATATACATGAGTGTTTGTACAACAAAGAATGGATGGCTTTCAATCAAGCCATCTATATCATACATCAAAAATGCCTTCAAATCGAGGCTACATCAATATATCGATACAAAAATATAACATATCTATATCGTGAAATCTGATAGGTGGAAGACACTATCTCCTCCACCCTCCTCTGGTCCAGGTTGTCTCTCCTAGCCACCACCTATCAAGCTAGAAGCACCTCTGTTGGGGGTGTACTGCCACCTCAGTCTCTCCTGGTGCTCCCTCCCTCTGATGCACCACTAGCTGTAACTGTTGCATATCTCCTCCTCGCATTGTAACGAGGCACGGCAGGGGCATGTTGTGCCAGGGCATCCTCTTAGTATCTCACCTCTGCAACGAGAGATTGATAAGTGCTCAGGATCACCGTACCAAGTGCTCATAATAGCGCTACTGGTGCTACTGGTGGTGGCCCTCCTAATGTCGCACCATGTGACCTGGACTTTGAAATAGTGCCTGTATCACCGTATTTGGCCCTCAGGGCCTCCGTGTGTCGATGGTAGCGATCCCTCTATTGGATCATTGTATCTCGCTCCTGACGTGTTGTGTCTCTCTCTAGTATCAGTGCATCCCTCTCCTCCATTAGAGCTCTAATCTCTTCAAGGGCAGCCTGGTGTGTATGCATCAGGGTAGCATACTCTCCCTCTAGCCTCTCCACCACTGTAGCTATGTCCTCCTCATCGGCATCTATGGATGCTAGCAGGTGTCGTGGTAACTCTGTAGAATACCATGCCACATAGCCATCATCTACTCCGGTGTCATCATCACTATCTGTGGAAGGTGGGGCCTCCTTCAATGGATATGCCGGGATCAAAATCGGTAGATCGGTCTCTCTGCTATCTCACCTGTATGGCCTGTAGGTGGTCGGGCTGCTCGAACTAGGCCAAACCGCTCAATACCCGTATAAACAGGATGTGCTCCCACATATTTGGCCTGGGCCCCTAATCACCCTGCTCCATCTCAGCCCCACCAGGTGAGCCTCTTGACCGGCCCATGTCGGATAGACCCGATATGGTCTCCAAATCACCTGCTCTGGTGTCAGTGTCCTGAAACACTCAGCATACCACTCCGTAGATCTCCCTGTATCTCCTGGGGCCATGTCGGCCCGCCATCACTAGAATCCATAATCGAGGGCCCCACTGCTATTGGCATCCATGGAAGCCCAGATGGCCTGATCACTGCTATGTGCTCATATGCCTAGCAATGGAGCACAAAGCTAACATTAATACCTGTCCGCCTACCGATGGTGTACATCCATAACTCATAGTATATCTAAGCTATCAGGGCATCGGTAAATGTGAACACCTGTCTGAACTGTAGGATGTCACACACACAATCTAGTAACAACAAGGGAAATCTCCCACCTCCTAAATCTGGTAGAGAAAAATAGGAGATTGTCATCTCGAATCGGTGTTATCCGTCTCGCTCCTAACATCACCCTATCTATAATGTGAGGCTATCCTCACCGCCCCAGATACTATCTTTGAATCGTCTACCTTATCTCCATATAATTGTCCTAGGGCCCTCTACTGCTGCTCTCATGGAGTAATCTCAATCGGGTTATCGAAAGCCCCGAGCTTTGCTAACTCTATGTGGCACCAATTTACATTAGTCACATCGGAAGAATGGTCTCCAGAAGCTCGGGAATAGCATCCCGCATGTGTAACACCTCTCGTGCCTGCATCCACGACGTTAAGAGCAATGTTAGCTTCCCATTTATCCAAATCAGAACATCAAAAACACATTCTATCATCTTATCAGTCTATTCGGTCCAATCGGCATCGATTTAGTTAAATCGGCGTCAATCCAACCTAGTCGGCATCGATTAAAGTTAATCGGTGTCAATTTTTCCAATCGACGCCGATTGGAAGGCAGAGTGTCAAAAACACTCTTGCTTCCCACTTATTTCCTTTTTCTCTAAAAAAATTAGCATTCTAGTGTGCTATTTAACGGTAAACATGTACATGAGATTAAGGAGGATCCACTTACCTAGGTCATGTCCTCTTCCACTTCTGACTGCTCCCAGAGGCTTCCATGTTGCTCAAAATTAGTTTTTGACTCTCTCTAAATCAATCGTCGTGGTCTAAATAAATCGTTCACGTTTTCCTTTCACATATTTATATGGGCTCGGTACGGTTGGCACCGATTTGTGTGGTCAGCGCCAATTTTTATGGTAGGCACCGACTAATCTTGATCGATCCTATCGATTAGTTGCACTTTTGCTTCTTCACCTCACCTTCTTCCATCTCCTAATCTTTTTGCCATAGTGTTGATGCTTGGCTTATTTATCTGGTCATTATTATGCCGTGAGTGTTTCCTTTTGGCTTATAATTTTGATATTCTCACCCATTTCGAATCTGTTCCTTGTACACACGAGGCACTCACATTTTTAGCAGACTTAAAAGATAATGGGTGCAGGGCATTAGCCTTGTTCGCTGAGCACCATCCGGTTGTCCCTACCAAAGGTGCATCTCTCTTTAGGTGCTACTATTTTGCAGCCCTCCTTACACTCACGGGTCTGTAGGTACTACAATTGTCTCATGCGAAGACCGTCTAGTCTACCCTACCAATGCAAGTTCCTTAGGTTGCTACCTTTTTTATTTTTTTGCATCATTAATGATCGATCTATTCCGAGCATCTAGCTAGGGAATCCTGTGTTTTTCATCTACGTTTTCAAACTTGGAATCGGTTTCTCTTTCGGGCCCATCCCATCCCTAGTTTGAGGGGATCACATCATCATGTTTTCTTCCTTTCTTCCAACTCCTTGTTTTTGTCTTGTAACTTTGCTTATCGCAAGTTACTTGACAAAAAGGGGAAAATGTAGAGACCTAAAATTGGTTATCCAATTTAGCGTCCCTCGCATGCGTTTGCCTTCTCGGGTAACTCCGGGGCACGTTTGTATCACCACTTTTCCCTTAGGGTATTATTTAATATTTGATTTAAACATCTCTCTTAAGTTTATTTCACCCCATTATGTTTTACCCATAGATAATTAAATATTAACTATTTAATTACACTTTTACATATATCTTAACCGCTTATCTACCCCATGTCAATTCCTAACCTCCCATATCAATTTTATCCATCTATCACCCCTATTTCTCCTCCTCCCAAACCATGCAGCGGGATATTTCCCGTATTTGAGGTGGAAGGATCACTTTCATCTTTCCAAAAAATGCCCCTTTTGGCCATTTTGGGAGTATGTTCCACGATCGGCGTTGGCCGTACTTTGGTCGACACCGATTTTCCAAAGCGGCACCGATTGCATCTCGGTCGGCACCGATTACAAATACAGGGCCAGAATTCATTTTTGGTTAGAAAGAAAGAACGACATAGAGTTTTGAGCATCAAGCTTGAGCATTATCTATCAAGCGAAGTGAATTCTGTCCAAATCAATCCCTAAGAGGAGTACCATTACTCTGGTCCTACTACATCAACATCGTGAGCCTCCATCGATCTCTTGGTGACTCTATTCCTACATCTAGCGAAGGTGGAGTTTGTCAGTATCCCTAAGGCTCTTGCAGATCCAGCGGAGATCGATGATCTAGCTTCCATTGTTTGTTTCTCAATCTTCCTGCAATTTTCCTCTAGTCAATGCTTGACCGTCCCCCGGTCAGCGCGCCAATTCTTTCTAGTCGACGCCGACCCATCTGAGTCGACACCGATTTTCCTAATCGACGCCGATCTACCTGCGGATAGGTAAAATAATTTAGGGAACACAAATCTAGCATTGTTTTCACACTTTCCCATTTTCTATTGGTTTCTGTCTGTTGTTTACATTCTTTCTGTCATTTTTAATCAAAAAATCTAGACATTTACTTACATCTTTTATCATGTATGCTTCTTTCCTTAATTGAAAATGTGGACTAACATCCGTCGAGGGAGCTTATCGCTTCTCGGACCCGCTTTTCAGAAGTCCACCTAAATATCTTATAACATTTTATTTTTCTATCAAGCATCTGTGTCTCGTAGGTTTCTTGGATCTACTTTGTAGGATCGCTCGTGTGCGCCCATCTCTTCTACATCAGCTTTCTTTTCCATCTACATATTTGGATCTCCTCTTATCTATCAGGTATTGATTTCATTTGAGTTTTTCAGCGTTTTTCGGCTTAGTTTGGTACATTAACTTGGATAGGTAACAAGCGTGGAAATTCTTGAACTACATATACATCCATAAATGAGCTCATGTATCTCCAAAACGCATCCTCATACCTTGTATAATCCATACCTGCTCTAAATAAACACCTAAAAATGATCATCAACCTGAATCTCCACCCTACAACTAATGTGAGTTCCCAAGATCTTTCCAAACATACTATCCATCATGCCAACATGCTTCTCAAGCAACCAAGAAGCTCATACTACCATGCAACATCACCTAGGCACCTGAATGGGCTTGCAAGAGTAAAAAACCTCACTAAATCTCCTTGTATCATCATGAACACATTTGAACCATCATGTAAACATCATCCACAACATCATCTGACCCTAATCCATCATCAAATTTTTCATTAATGTGGTTTTTCATCAATGACAACACATATAGGACACATGCCCACAACACTCTAGTCTTTCACAATCCCACATTTAAGGTGTAGGAATAATTTGATTTCATATTTACTCCCATTCAAATTCCAATAAAATCACTTGATTCTTCACCTCTTTGATCGATTGCATCTCCACTCTCTCCTCAACCAATGAGCACTCTTCCTCCATAAATGGGTTCACATATACCTTGGGGATAGAACAAAGGCATGTTAGTGTTGGCTTCTCCACTTCATGAATTACCAAAAGGATTAAGAAAGAAATTTCCCAAATTTTATGGAGATGGAAATAATTTTCCTAATTATCATATTACATCTTTTATGATAGCATGTGGTGTTATTGGAACTTGGGACATAAATATGTTTTCATTCAACTATTCATGGATTCATGGAAGATGTCGTTGTGGAATGGTATTACGACTTTCCATTTTGTATAATTAATGATTAGGAATACATGAAAACTAGGTTTAAAGCAAGATTAAAAACTATAGAAAATGTTCATGCCCTCCTTTCTTAATTATCATAGATGAAGAAAGAACCACAATATCCCATGAGATGGTTCATGGAAAAATTTAATGAGTTGATTAACAAAATTCCTACCGGTGTTTGTCTTAGTGCAAATAATTAGAAGTGGATCTTCATAAATTGTTAGTTACCTAAATCTAGGTTAATGTTGTAGAGAGATCAACCAAACATTTTGGATAATTCTCAATAGATTTCAATTGAAGTGAAAGATGAATTTATCATGTCAAGGAAGATCAACAACTATTAAAAAAGAGTAATGTCTAGAGTTCCACGGATGAAAGTAATGACCCTTTGTTACAAAATATGGTGAATAATTAGACTACATTAGAGAAGCAAATTTCACAACATTACTCATATCAAAATCAAAACATGAATCAAATTGGTGGAGCACCCTAAAGATTTCCTTGGAAGATCCACCACTTAATGCAGATATGTGGAACTGGTGAAGATGAAGGAGATGAAATTATTGAATCAAAAGTAGGAAGAGAAGAAGAAGAATGATATGCCAATATTTGGTATTTCAAATAATTATCTGATGAAGGGTCTAAATATTCCATGGATTATATGAATATTTACTCTTGTGCAATGTTCACTCACTCACAAACACAAAAAAAAAAAGTATTTTCCCTACTATAATCTAAAAGAAAAAACTTGTAGATATTGAAAGGGTGAATCTACCAAAAACAAAACAAAAAAGGAGGATCATTGTAGTAGAGTCAGCTAAGAAGAAAATTGAAACTACCTCAGCCAAGGTCCCATCTTCCTCTTTAAGTAAGTATATTTCATTTCCTCTTGTGAAATCAATTTCAACTTTTGTTGATCCTAATAATGCAAATCCCACACTTGTCAAGTTTGACGTTGTTCTTAATGTGCCCACTACTTCTTCATCTTTTGACATCATTGACCATGTCAAGAAATCTAAAATTCAAATTTCTAAATCTGAGTACTTGAGAACCCATCCCAAGAAATTTGATAAAATTTTCCAATTTATCAAAGGAAGTAGTTCAAATGCGTATTCCAAAAATTTCATTACTTTGTATAACCACATCCTACTCTTAGTACCACTTCTCATAACCTCCTTACCTTAACATCCTCCACTTCGGGAAAAGTAGAACTTTTATATCTATCCTTGTTGATTAATGGGTATAAATTTAATAACTACATTATTGACTTTGGTGCCTCTGAAAATGTCATGCCCATCAAATTCACCAAGGATATTGGTATCTCTTTCATCCCCACTACTTGTCTTTGTTTCTCTATGGAAACCAAATAAATACCTCTTGTTGACTAGGTTAAGGAAGCTCAAGTAGCATTTTTCAGATTTTCCTAACAAGAAAATCATGATGAAAATACTTGTGGCAAGACATTCCAACTTTGTATGGTATGTTGTTGAGATGGAGTTTCTATCAAGATGTTGGTGGAGATATATATATTGATTTGTCATATGCAACCATACCAGTCAATGCTGAGATGAAGAAGCTCCTTCAAGTAAGAATAATGAAATATACGGTTCAAACCAAATGACCCAATACTAGATATCCTATACCGGATTCAAGGTATGGAAACTTCATCATAAATTTAGAGGAAGATTTCAAGATTGGCATATCAATGGGGGAGTATCTAGGATTGATTTAGCGATTACAAAAGCATTATGATGATTTGATGGAGCTAGAATTTGATAATGTGTACTTCTCATTAGATATGGATACAAACTCTCTTCTTAGTGATGATTTGTGTAACGGGTATCTTGAAATGTATAAAAATAGTCCCAAGATGATAAGCAATGTAATTTGTGAAGGAAAAATGATATCAAATGATTAATTGGCAGATGAGCCCCATGTTTCCAATCTTGTTCTCAATGCTAAGCATGCAGATTTTTTCAATGAATATGATTGTGAATATGAATCCTTCTCTTTCCAATTGGGATATGAAGACCTTATCAATGAGGGATATATAAATACAAATATTCTTTTGTATTTCTAAGTTGAATCTACTCAAGAAGAGGATGTCTCCATATAAGAGATGAATTTCTAAGCTCAAGATGGTTAAGATGGGGGAAACACATATTTTCACATTTCATGCCCGAGATTTTGCTCATTTTCCGTTCATTAGGATGAAGCATTGTGCACATCACACTACAATGAGAAGTGGTTGAGAAATTATCCAATGTGTGTGAAAGATGATTGTTTATATAAATTAAGAAACATGGAGTACTAAGAATCTTGTGATGAGGTTAAAAATCTCAAAATATTTGTTGAGAACTAGCCTATAGAGACCATGGTCATGAAGTAGATAAAACACGAAGTTAAAATTCCCATCAAATATCACAAGCCTTGTTATAAAAATGATGGGATTTTATATGGTGAAGAATCATTCTGTAGAATCCTGAAAATGAAAAAGGATAAATCATAAATATTCTTAAATTTGATAATGGATTAGCCTATGGAAACAAAACTTCAGAGTAATAAATGAAATGAGCTATATGAGTGGACACCCAATTATGAATAATAGTCATGTAAACTTTCATAAGATATTAAAAAGGGGTCATAATTCCTTAAACCAATCAATGTGTTTGTAGAATGAAGACATTTACTGCTACCCTTAATGAGTAAACATTTAGAGAAAAATAAAGGCTACAATGAAAGTGAGTTATTTGTTCCATGTATCGTAGGTGATTTAGGAATGCTGTACAATTTTTTCCCTTTCTATTGTGTGTTTTTGTTGTTTTTCTCTTGGTTTTGTTGGCATGTTTTCTAATTTTTTAGTGTGGTTATTTTATAGCCCAATAGATAAGGCACTTGGTCTACTCCCCATGAGTTTCATGAGGTTATTCATTACACCTTACAATATAATTTCCCGAGTTAGAGTTAGTTATTTTCATGCTAAATGTATAGCATGTAAAATTGAAAAAAATTTATCATTACAACTAAGCCCACCATTTGAAAACCTCTCTCCTGGTCATTGTGAACCATTCCTCTAGCCAACCCATTAGCTCACACAACTCCTCCAAAGATGTTTCACCCTCATTTTGGCTGATAGGAACTAGCTAACAAGGTTTTTAATTGTGTTTTACGTGCGGGAAATTGATCCAAGTTGGTTTCATGCTGATGATACTAGCACCAATGTGGAATAGTGATATCTTGAGTACTAAATTGACCATTTTTGCCATATTATAACATAAGGATATCCCACATAAGCTAACTGGAAAGACTCAACCCATATGGGAGTTGTGTAGGAGATAAATGAAAGTGATCCAAGGTAGTTTAGGGAAAATTTGTGAAGGAAATTTATTTAGAGAACAATTCAAGAAAAATTGAGCAAATTTTAGGCATAGGGAATGAAGGATTCAATGGAGAGAGTCACCTTGTTCTGAATATTTTGGTGTTCTGCTTTGGAGGACTTAGAAGCTCATGAAATAGGAAATGTAAATGTCTTAGAAATCTCCACATGATAGAGACACTAAATTTTGGTTCAAAACTTCAATATCCTCTATGATTATTTAAGACACTGCAGTTCAACCTTTGATCTAAAAGAGTAATAGGCCCTATAAAATTGTAGGAATAATTAGATCTTGAACATGGTTAGGATATTGTTGTTAGGTGTTTTGGAGAAATAATCATGTGAGGGTTTTCTCTTAAACTCCATGTCATGTTCTCATGCCAGAAACAACACTTCCAATGTTTTAATTTTGTATTTGGATGATGATACCAGCAAACAAACAAGCTTGAGCACACTTTTGGAGGTTGTGTGTACCTTGTACTTTGTCTCGAGGTCCAAGGGGACATGAAATAAAAATAATTGTGTTTTCCTTATGCTATTTTCACTATCATCACTTAAAACACCACAACGTGTGTGTTAGGAAAGTATAAAACATGAAATTTGGCCCCTTCCTCATGTTGTGCACCCCCTGTCGCACATTTTTTTATGCATGAGCATCCCTTACAATTTATCCCAATGTGAAAGGGGACATAGTTACAAAAATTGTGTTCCCTTTTCAGAGTTTTGTTTCGTCACTTAAAAGTTACAACTTTAAGTGTTAGAGAGTGGAAAATGTGCAAAATCGAGATCTATTAAAATTTGGCTTCCCTCCTCATGATGCAAGCACCCATGGTGAATTTTTGATCTATTTATGTCCTTTTTTTTTTCTTAAGGTACAAGGGGACATGAGGGACAACAAGTTTCACTCCCGCTCTCTCGGTTAGCTCCGGAAATATGCAACACTACTTTGTTAAGCCCGAGAGCTAGTTTTCAGCCCCTTGTAGCTCAATCTCATGAAACCCCGTGCTAACACTTTTCATGATCTAATGAAAATTTCATCCATGTGTTCCTATTTTCCCTTTACCCCTCTTATCCCATATTTTTAGGGTACAAATCCACTTCAACGCTCATCTTACCATGATTGAGCTAAAATAGGTTTAAAAAGAGTTATGGTGTAAAGATGAGATGGAAATGTTTTATTTCAAATCACTTAACCATTTTTTTAGTTTACAATGCATTTTTTTCCTCTCAAATATCTCTTATATTTTGATATGCTTCTCAAACTTTCTTGAGACCTCACATCCTTGAAAATTTATTTCTACACATATCTCATGATCTCGTGGACCTAATTACTTAAAATTATAACCATTAGCTCCTCTTAAAAATTCCTTCATGATGATCTATGATTTATGACATGAGATTCCACCATTTAAATATTATTAATGAATGGTTTTTCCTTTCATGAACACCATTTTTAACCAAAGCATTTGAAAATGTATTTACATTTTCTCGGTGACTCAACGAGCCCAATTGCCTAAAATTTTGAGCATATGATACTCATAAAATTATATTTAATTTGAGTTATTGCTTTCATGATGAAGTGGATTATTGTTAGGGATATGGAGGACTAATTTTTTTAAAGTATTTTTCCCTCTTCAATGATATTTTCATTTTCCTAGTGATCGAGGGAGTCAAATTTCCTGAAATTTGGAGAAAATATTCTTCATAAAATCATCTTTCATTCAAGCCATTTCTTGCATGATGAGGTGGAATATTTTTGGAGATATGAAGGACTGAGTTTTCTCTCAGTATTCTACCCTCTTTGATGAATTTCTCAATTTCCCACTAATCTGGATGAGAGAATCATCTAAAATTTGGAGAAGAGCATATTTGTAAAATAACAAAAAAATTGAGACCACTCTCGTCTCATTCCGAAACTCGAAGACTCACTTCTAAAAATATTAAGTATTACCAAAATTCACAATCTATAAATAATAAGTGTTGCAATAGTTCATTATCTGATTTGTCATTACTCCTTGCATATCAAGAACACTCAAAAGTGCTAAATTGAGACACTTACTAAAAATAGACATCCTAGAATTGGACTTACTAAAAATAGTAGGTCTTAATATTGTGGTCAAACTTTGTACACTCATTCATCTCCCATTTATCTCAATGGCCTTTGTCACCATATAGATCAAACACTCAAGTTTGGAGCCAATTTTAACTTCAAACATTGAGTATCCTAATAATAGTGATAATGATGTAATAATTATGGAACCAGAAGACTTGAAAATAAGGATGTTGATTGAACATGAAGCATATGCATAGGGAAGATATTCTCATTGGTTTATTCAGAGTTGGAAGGGTCACTTTTTGAAGAGACTAGATGGTTCACCCATCCTAACTGAGTCATATAAAAGGGTCCTCATGTTGAAGTGATTTGGGAATTCATCTCAAGTCCACATGATACAAGTAACATAGTAGTATTTTTAACACTTATTCAAGTATTTGGAGTGTTTCCACATATCACAAAAGAGGAGGTTGCATTCATAATGTTTCAATTCAATATGAGGTCAAAAGTAAAGAAATTCATTCTTGATATGTCATCTCGTAACCCATCGAAGAAATCTATTCATGAAAAAAATCTTCCATATCTCTATATTTCTAGTTCTCTCTCTTCTTCTCTTCCCTCCTCCCTATCTCTCTAACATTCTATTTCTTCATGGAGAATGTAATTTTTCACTCTTTCTTCTTATTCATTGAAGTGGCCTCACTTATTATTGTAAAATTCCATTTTCAAAAATAAGAAAAGAACTTAATTTCATTCCTAAAGGAATATGAAAGGTCCCAAGTGGTGGTAATATGAAAATTCACATGGGGGAAGATGAAGGAACATCCTTGTAAGCTATAAATTTGGATGGCCTCTCCATTCCAAAGGGTTATAATTTGTTGATTGTTGTTAGTTTTTGTCCTTTATTTCTCTACTACTACAAGAGATAAGCTATATTATTCTATCTCCTTACCTATGTTCTTCTATTCTCTCTAATTTTCAAATTCGAAACCATTTTAATCTTCTACAAACAAGATGCAACTTTTTATCTTTGATTAATGAATCCATATGATTTTTTTATGATTTTTTCAACTTGTTATTGCTTACGTGATTGATTTGTTCTTATTGAATGTGGACCTACTCTAGTTAATTTTGGTGATAATCAGTAAGTAGCTAGATAGATATTAACCCCCTCTATTTATTCTTGTACTTCCCTTTACTTGTTTCCAAGTAATTTCCTCCCTTATACGCTATATAAAAAATTTAACACGTGTATAGTGGAGTACTCTTGTTTCATTTAGTCCTTGTGTTCAATAAATGGGATCCTTCTCATACCCAAAAAGGCTGATCCTAGCCTCATGATCATTGGTAAAAAAACTAATTTGTCTTGCAACAAATCATTTCCCCAACAAGGGTTATAAAGTTGAATTAACCAATAAACTCCAACCCAAAGGGATTAAATGAAACAACAGATAATTTTGAGTTTAAAGCGAAGATGAAGGATATACCAAAGTGAAAAAGTGTACAAGTACGTCATGACCAAATATAACATCCTAACCAAATTTTACTATCTTGACCAGGGATGAAAAACATGTTAATTGAAGTTTTCATCTGGTAAGATTGATTTAGTATATTTATTTTATGCATTATACTCTCAAAATGTGTCATTATATCGTGTGCAAGGATAAAAAATATAGATAAGAGAACTTATAATGTACTAAGTGGTGATGAAAAGGTTTTGTTTATTCTAGCAAGAGTGCATTGTCAAAACTAGGAATGTCAAAGAGTAGATTTCTCGATTTGAATGTCTACACACATACGCACACTCATGCATACACATATATATACACATACATACATCTATATGCAATCATACATATATGTATGTATATAAATATGTAAATATTTATATATGTATATATACATATATACACATACATATATATATTTATAATATATCTGTGTGTGTCTCTATATATAATATATATAACTTATTATCACGAAAAATCAAATTTTAGATATCCAAACAATACTTTTTGGTGGTATTGAAATCCCTATAATGCTCTCTTGTATGTCATATCCCGCTTCTTCCTACATGGTGATAATTTTAAAAATGTTACACACTTGAAGATACCATACAAGAATTACAATTTTTGAATACAAAAATGATGGTCATAATTGTCTTCAATAAAAATTTAAACAAAAAAGCAATCTACTTGAAAAATACTAAAATTTTCAATCTATCTCCATGTAGAGAACTATGTTCTTTCAATTTAATATATTTTCTAATATAATCCCTCTCATCAAAAGGGGGCATAAATTATGGATGATGACATAGGCCAGATATTCATTCATAAAAAGTATACATTAAGATGTTATAGATCTACCGAGATCACCTAGAAATGTATGGCATATGAATTACAATTCACAATTGAAATAAATAAAAAGATGTTTACATATTTCAAGAAGGTTCATAATAATTTGTGAAAGTTGTAAAAAATAAGTTATATAATGTCTTGATATGAATAATGGGGACATGGTTTTGATTCATGAACATCTATTTTGTGTCGCAATATACAAGAATTATGATGGTCCGTGCTCATATATTCTACAATATAGTTACAGAATTAGCAACATTTATCACTTCCTTCAAAACTCAACATAATAAAATAATGTGATTATGGTGGGTGCATGAGTGTACTTCATTCCCTTTTGACCAAAAAAAAAAAGTTAAAACTAGAGCCATTTGTAGGGATGTTATTTAACTAGAACAAGTGATGTATGTTGGGTTTAGTGATACCCATCACCCTTGGCATCATTCACGGTGAACCCTTTTTGTTCAATCTTCCAAAGAGTGCACTATTCTTAAATCACAAATGTTGGGATTATAGCACCCCAAGTTTCATTTAATAAATTGGTTATATTTGATTACATATATTGTGCATATATTGGGGATTGATTACACCTAATTCAATAGTGGTTCACCATTTATCTCCATTTTATAAATATTCAAATTCACAAAAATATATTCTCTGGATAGGTGATTTGGTCCGTGACTCACAACTACACCATTATACACTATATACATCCTTATTTACAAATGGAATAATACGTAGAATCTTGGTCAACATAATTCATAAACAATTTTTTTATTCAATTGGGAATGAACTTATTTTCCTTTAACTAGAAATTTTCATTTACTAGATTAACGGGAAATTGTAGATAACTAAAAGTAGCACAAATGCCAATTTACACAACAAATTTATAACGTGTGCATATAGGGAGATCAAACATAAAAATGAGTACTTAGTAATATAGTGTACAATATTTCCTCTTGTTGTATAGATTGATTGTTAAATGTTTAATATTCTATTACAGCTCATTTTCACTCTACAACGTTGAGTCATAAACATATCTATTTTTTATCATGTTTCTATCTTGTAGTGTAGGACACAATTTTCCACCGAGGAAAATTTTTTACTATTGATATCATCATAATGTTTTAAATCCTAATATTCTTATTTAGTATTGGTCCTTTATTATCAAGTACTTTTCTATGTTTTAACTCTTCGGGTCATCTTTTGCATGCCACTAGGTTATATTATCAAAGTAAGAGAGTCTTATATATAAGGTCTCTAGGAGGTTTTGATGAGTCGCTATAGGGGAAAGAAATGGCATTATTACAAGTTAAATTATTCAAGCAGTCATTACATTATTTATATTTTGAAGGGTTAATACTAAAGCACATTCAATTAGTGATATTCTATATAATTTCAAGGGGACATAAATATTTGTAATATCATGATTTACCCTCAACTAGGTGTGAGAAATCAATTTGTATTTGAGCACCACATGGGTTAAATAGAGTTTAATGAATATCTACTTAATGGGGATTAACAAGATTAGTCTAACCCAAAAAATCCCTTAACCATTCCCCTAACCTAATGCCAATTGTAGTGATTGTGTAGTATTATAGGGTTTTTATTATAGGTAGATGTGTTCACATTTGGAGTGATAAAAAGTGATAAAAAGTGATAAATTATAGTGTAGATTAAAACAAAGTAATTAAGAGAACAAGGACAAGTCTCAGACAAAAATGTATTGACATCGATTCTTGTCCTATTCTAAGTGATTCTATACAAATGAAATTTTACACTAGGAAAGTTCACAACATGAATTTAGGATCATGTGACTATTCAAAATGGCACAAAACCAATTACGATAAATTATATTTTTATAAAAACTAAATAATTGGATTCCTAACCTACTTTGCACTATTTACTTTATTTTACATGTTAAAGTGAATGTTATCAATTATTTTATGAATATTATTTATTTATCTAATTTAATCAATCATTTTAAAGATTTGAATTATAATTATGGTTTTATTTTACATAAAATTCAATTAGGGTTAAGTTTCCAAGATTTAAGAAAAATGAATTCACAATCTCAAAACATGTAATGATTTCATATAATAATTAAAAAAACAAAATCATATCAATTGAAAATCAGTAATATTTATATCTAATTAAAAAAAAAAATTGTTTGAATCTTACGCTTTCATGAGTAAGGTGTTGTTTAACCCTTAGATAAATTTTATGTCAATTTAATTAGGTGTGGGATATAATAGAGTTGATTTACAAATCCAATAAAGATGATACAATACAAAAACTAATTCAAATTCGTAAATTAGATTAGATAAGAAGAACTTACATACACCAATTAACTTAACATATAACAAAAAGAAAAGGACGGAGGTATAGATACACTTATTTGATTTCTACTAATTTATGGAGAGATGTGGGACTATGCAATAGAGAAATTGGGATATCTTAATCTAAGACACCTTCCCAACATGGAATAGAACGGTGATCGTATTTGGGTTAGGACCATACCATCAAGCCATGATTTTATGATATGGTCTACCCCATTTTATATGGTGTAGGACCTTCTCGGAATCTACCTCTGTAACTTTCTAGGTTGCTCTCTTTACTATATTTATCTTTCATTATTGAACAATAGTTCTCACACATACAACAAAGCTCTTTGAATGGACTAAAAATTACCTCAAACCCTAGCCAGGATGAATATCCCTATAAAAAAAAATGTATGAGGGTTCTTGGAACTATTTTCCACCACCATATTTGGCACTACTTTGAAGAGGCCTCAAACCATATGTTTTTCTCCACCCAAAATGTGATATCTAGATAGATCAATCAGATTTGGAGTTTTCTTTGACCATGATTTCTTTGAATTAGATCTTACTAGAAACACTTGGAGAGAGGATGTTTCGATTCTTGTAGATGAGAGACATGGTATTTCCTTAATGATCGTAGATGTGTAATTTTGAGATTTATGGAGATTTGGATGCCTCTTGCAAGTGTATGAAGTGAGTTCTCTAGTGTAATACCTTTGGAGTTTCATGTTAGAAAATGAGGTAGTGTTTACTGTCCTATATAAGGTTCTATGTATGATTTATCCAATAACGGAAGAAGTAGATGAAGTATAAGACCCAATGAAATATTTCAAAATTGAAATTGCAGTTGGAAGACTCACAATCCAAAACTCTACAAAGAGCTCGGCATATATGGTACAACCCTAACAAAACTATACGGTCCCTTTAAAAGAGTAGGAAATGTGCCAAATGAATTATAAAATTGGTAAATTGATGTATTTCAATTGATTTTATGTGCTATATTCTTATATTTTTTAACATATCGGTATGAAATAATACATAGGCTAAATAATGGATCTTGATAAGTGTTAAGTGGGATTGAAGAGGCAACATTTATCAAAGAAAAAGTGCATATTCAAATAAAGGGTTTCCAAAATGCAAATTACCAAATTTGAGTGTCTAAATTTTCCCCTTTAAGTATGAAATTGAAAATTTCATGGCTAAAGTAAATTGTACCTGATTATGTAAACACATATTTCTTTAGCTTGAATGTTAGATTTTAGTTGCATTGTTATGAGTGGTGTCAACATGCTCCATGAAGAAACTCACAACATAGAGCGTAGTCAATGTTTGTGATAGATAATTGATCATAACTCAAAAATAATAAATAATAAAAAATATTTCCATTTGTATATATGTAAAGTGAAAAGATGTAAACATGGAAAAATATACATGTCCAATCATGTTTTTTTCTGCTTAAATATTTGTATTGTTACACTTCTCTAAGGGATTGGTTGTGACCAGTCCCAATCAATCTTTGAGAAGAAACTAAATTATTAGGTGCATGCATCCTAACATAGAAATTTACAAGATAAAGAAGAAGAAAGAGGTACAAATTCACCCCTGCAAAGGAAGAAGATCATGTATCAAAGTTACTCGGTAACTTTGATTTACTCCCACTTAGATTATAATTGGAGAGTAAAGCCTTCCCACAAAGACTTTAGCTGTTTTTCTACCTTCCATTATCCCATGAATCACACTGCTTTGTGGCGAGATGGATCTAGACCCAATTTTTCAAATATGCTCGTCAAATGCAATACAAAAGATAACATATTTCCCCAAACTCTCCACATAGGCCAAATAACTGAGTATAGATTGAAAAAAAAACTCAAATATGCTTAAAATGTGCAAACAATTTTGAAATAGAAAGGAGACTTATGACCCAAAAATTCCTAAAGCGTAACTAAGAGAAGAAGGAATGAAAACTTTCATCTTCCCTATACTTGATATCAACTAAGTAATATGAATGTGAAATCTTCTAAAAAACTCGTATACAAAGGTGAAAACCTAAAAAACACTAAAAAATTTCTATAATTATGCTCAATCAAAAATATATTGGGGTAAGAACCATACCGTATGGTATTATTCAAAGTGTATGGTCTCAAACCAGTGTTTTTCACCAAAATTCTATGTAATTACATTTTATGGTGCCTGTATACTATGTTTGTACTTGCATTTTCCACCGAATTTTGTTGGTGTCTATCAAAAGTGTAAAATAAAAATAGATATATGTCCCTCTTTTGAGGCATGTGTGAAAACCATTTTAGAGCATGTGACTCAAAATAAATAGGTGTATAATATTAAAGGATATGTCTAAAAAGTTGTGTGGAGTACTAATTAGGTGGCAACCTTGGAGAACCTATACTATAAAAGGAATAATGTTTTTGGATGGTGATAACCATGACATGTAACAAAAATAATGCTAGAAACAAATGAGGGTAGCAAGAATGAAAGCAACTAGTAGAAATGACAGATGTAGACAAACACAAGCAACATCAATGTAGAGAATTTGGAGACAATGACATACAAGAATATTCAAAAGACTTTTTAGGCTCAGTAAACATGGGACACACATGGTGTCACAAGAAAATCAAGCCTCTTAGGCATGAGAAAAATAGTAATCAATTATAGTCAAGATAGGAAGGATTTCACAAACATAGGACACCCACGATGTCACAACACAATCAAGGAACACAATCCACAAGAAAGGGAAACAATCAAACAAGAACACACACATACAAACACAAACATGTAGTGAAATCAATGTGTCAAAACATGATAATATGATGTTGTAAGAAACATAGATGAGATATATGGAACAAGTGATGTCAACGCTACATAAGAAACATGCGGTAGTCATGTTAGTATGAAAAGTAGCAAATACACAATGTATATAATTGAGCATAAATGAGGAAGTGAAAATGAACTATAATAGAACAATAACACTTATAGGATGTGGAGGGATTGCCCCCAAATGATGATAATGTAAGGAGACATGAGTGATATATAAGCATGTACTAATATGTGTGTCATGCATCCATCTCAATATACCAAGTGAATGCATGTGTGTAAAGAAATAAAGCATGTTATCTATCAAACCAAAGTGAAAAATAACATGTGTAATGTAAAGTACTAGTTCATCTCAAGTAAAATGTACAGGTCTTGATTTTTATTTTTACAAATATTTTAATGTTTTTGTACTATCATAGTTTATAAGTATGTGCAAAAGTCATGTGTAGTATGAAATCTACTAAATGTTTATTCAAGGTGTCATCATGCTAGGTGTGAAGGCCCGTGGTGTAGTATCACATCATGAAAAATGAATATCAAAGGGAGAACATACATTAAGGTAGAAGTAAAGAACTTAGGAGAAGAGCATATGGCTATAGAAAATATATTTGTGGTGTGCGAGTGCAAATATTTAAAATCAATGGGAGGGAAATATATATATATATATATATATATATATATATATATATATATGCATGTTCAACTTGAGGGGGATCATGGAAGATTTCTTGATGAGCATTATCATCAATCATCTTGGAGGCTTTGGTGGGTTCATCCCATTCAATGGCTTGAGAATATATAAGATCTTAAATAACATAAATATTTAAACACTTATCTACAAAGTTTTTGACACATATATGATAATAACAATGAGCATTAACATTGAACTTATTTCCATGAGGTATACTCATATAAACCTCACATAGTGGAGGGAGATATCTAAGATTACACTTGAGAAATTATTTCAAGACAATGTGAGGAGGAATTTGAAAGTGGGTAAAATGAAAACACATATGTTTGGGTTGCATCTTAATAGGTTACAATATAGTATTAAAGTTATCTTCAAAAGTATATTAGACCTCATTAGGATTTTTTTGAATGAGGGTTTCCTTGAAAACTTAACAATATAATTGGGAGAAGAGCTATCAATGTACTTACAAGGGCGGGGTGCCATGAAAGAAAATGAAGATATTTATGATGAGAAACTTGTAGTCTAGTGAGGGTTATGGAAAGGTGAGTAACATAAAACAAATTTTTCTCGAGAAGGATATTGTAACCAACATTATTAGGGACAACATAGAAGGTGGATTAGAAAGTATTAGGGCCAATAGTGATGATAGAATGATAGAACCAAGAACTCCAAGAGGGGCATTACAAGACCCCGTGATGGTAGGAATAGATGGAGAAATATATCATACCAATAATCTAAGGGCACATACAAAGGATATGGTGCAAACACTAAGATCGAATTGGTATCAATTAAAATTTGATTGACCAAAGTGCTTATCGAAATACTGTACATATTATATAGGCCCATTGTTTGTCACGGTCAATATATTAAATAAATATAACAATCATTGTTTACACATATAATACAAAACAACTTTATAAACATGAAGTAAATGAAATAAAGTAAATAACATTATAACACAGTGACATGGAATTTAACGTGGAAAACCCCTAAATGGGTAAAAACCATGGAAGAATAATCCACTATAGAGAAAAATTTACAACATCAGTCTAGTAACTCCTTCCTCACTTCTACTCCATGTTTTTACCCGAATCCATTGATTCACGTGATTATATCAAATATGACCTATAGCCATATTTAAATAACCTAAAGGGTTATAACCTTATTAAGTGACAGGGCACACCTCCCCGATTTAATTAGTTGATTAAATAATTTAACCAACCCCTAATATAAATTTTATATTTAAATAATATGAATATAGTTTATTCTATATTATTTAAATATAAACTATATATTATGATCCACTTAAGATTATATTTCTAACACCCCCTTGATATTAAGTGGGATCTGTATGCCAACATTACATTCTTGTACAACATGATTTATAAATCCATAAAACCTAAAGGTTTACGCTAGCACACGTATTTTTGAAGGAATTATAAGTCTTTCATCATGCTCAACTTACTTTTTGGTACAAAAGGATTTGGAATCCATAAATTAGACATATGATTTAGGCTACGCATGATTTGCAGAGACTAAATCTCACCATTTTTTATGGAAATATTCTTATACGGCATATTTAGGAGCCTTTTATAACACAAGGTTATCCTTTACAATCAGATGTACATTGGACTATTTTTTTCTTGCAAATGCTATCAATTTACATGTAAACTCTATCAGTTTACTTTAGATCATACAAGATATTTTACAATGATTTTAAACTAGAGTAGAAGTATAGAGGAGAAGGAGTCAATCAACCAGTCGATCATTAGGAGGTGGCATTGCCATGCACACTCCCCCTCAATGGCAACTCTGAAAGGCCAAACATTGTACAAAACTTGCAGAACTTTGCAACACACAATGGCTTCGTGAACAAGTCTACAACCTAATCTTCAATCGGGTAGTACTGGAGATCTATATCATCACTGAGAACCTTCTCATGAATAAAGTGCATATGTATCTCGATATGCTTTTTTCTTTGATGATTACCCTGATTTTTAGCGAGAGAAATAAAACTCTAGCTATCACACAGAAGAGTACTTCCTTTAACTTCCATGTGTATATCTTCCAACAACATTTTCAGCCACATGGCTTCTTTTGTTGCATCCATTGCACTTATATATTCTACCTCAGTCAAATAAATGGAAATTGTTGGGTAATTTTCACTACTCCAAGTAACTTGAATATATATCAATTTGTAGATTTACGATCTATCACATCACCAACATGGTCATAATCACAATATCCATCTAAATATACATTGTTCGATGAAATATAACGCAAACCATAATTAATAGTGTCATTTACATAACACAAAATTCTTTTTAATAACTTCAATGATCCTGATAAGGTTCCTACATAAACCTTGAAGAAATCCCTACTACATAAAAATATTAGGTCTAGTAATAGTTAGATAAATCAAACTACCTACAAGTTGCCTGTATAAAGTAGGATTAGCTTTTTCACATGTAGGTTTAGGATCAAGTTTACATCCTACTTCTATAGGAATAGAAATTGGTTTGCAATGAGTCATATTAAATATTTTATGTAAATTAGTTTCATATTGTGATTGAGATACAACAATAGAATTTTTGTCTTGAAATACAACCATGCCTAAAAAATGATGCAATGATTCTAAATCTTTTATCTCAAAATATTGCATTAACTTTCCTTTAATTTTCACAATTAAATTGTTAGAATTACTAGTGATAAGTAATTATTGACATACAATACAATGAGAATAATAGCATTTTCTTCAATTTTAACAAATAAATCATTATCAGATGCATAGTTAGAAAAACCAATTTCATTGAAAAAATGTTAATTTTAGAATACCAAGCTCTAGGAGCTTGTTTTAAACCATACAAATATTTTTTCAATTTACAAACATATATTTCTTTTCCTGGTTCTTCAAATCCTTTAGGTTGGGTCATATAAATTTCTTCTTGTAAATCACCATTCAAAAAAGCATTTTTTACATCCATTTGATGGATTTCCCAACCATACTTGAGCAGTTAAGGAAATCAAAATCCTTATTGTGCTCATTTTTGCAACTGGTGCAAATGTTTCAATGCAGTCGATACCGGGTTTTTGAGTAAACCCTCGAGCTACAAGTCTATCTTTGAATTTATCTATATTGTCATTTGCTTTATATTTTATCTTGTATAGCCATCTGGATCTGATTATACTTCATTTTTTAGGAGGAGGGACTAATTCCCATGTTTTATTTTTAATTAAAGCATTGTACTCATATTTCATATCATCTAACCATATTTCGTCAAAATAAACTTCTTCGAAGCATTGGTGTTCATGTTCATACAAGGTCATCTAGGCATGATATGTATGATGACTCCTGGTCATTTTCTTAAGGTTTCCTGAGTTAGAGTCTTGAATAATAGACTCATCCCATCTAGGTATTTTAGTTATAGAAGAACTAGGAACAATCTCATTTCCAACTATAGGTTCAACACTAGTTTCTTCATTACATACATCATTTTCACAATTTTTAAATTCAAATTCATTTTCATTTTCATTTAAAACATCATAAATAATAGAAGATGAAGGAGCAGAAGAACAAAAAAGTTTTTCCAATATTTTAACATTCCTATTTTCTATAACTTCTCTTTTAGATGGATCAAATATCCTAAGACCTTTATTTTTATACCATATCCTACAAAGATACAAGGAAAGGAGGTTTGATCAAGCTTCTTCCATTTTGATTTTGGAATAAAGAGAGAAGTTGGGCTACCAAAGATTCTTAAATGAGATATACTAGGTTTTTGGTTTGACCAATTTTCCAAAGGAGTTGAATTTATCAATACTTTAGAGGAACTTTGGTTAAGGTATGAACATCATTGTTCATAGCTTCGCCCCCAAATGAAACTAGGCAATTGAGCGTAATGTATCATGGTCTTAGCCATTTCCAGAATAGTGTGGTTTTTTCTTTCCGTAATCCCATTCTGTTGAGGGGAATATGGAGTAGTTAATTCCCTTTGAATTCCACATTCAACACAAAATGAGTCAAAATCTTGACTCACATATTCTCCCCCATTGTCAGTTCTAAGCCTCTTAATTTTATACTTAGAAGAGTTTTCAACTAAAGCTTTAAATTCTTTAAATTTTGACAAGACATATGATTTATTTTTAATGAAATACAACCAAATCATACGAGAGAAATCATCAATGAAAGTGACAACATATAGAAAACCATTAAGAGAAGGAACTTCTAGAGGTCCTCTAACATCACTATGGACAAGCTCTAAAGGTTCAGAAGAGTTATCATCATGATGACTATGAAAAGGATTAGCAGATTGCTTACCATGTAAGCATCCTTCACAAGTTTCATGATTTTGGGAAATAGGTGACAGACCAGTTACTAGGTTTAGTTGAGACATGTCATACATGCTCTTGAAATTGACATGACCTAGCCTCTCATGCCACAAATGCAAGTCACTTCTTTGAGTTTTCAAACAAGAAGCAGAAGGAAAACCAAAAAATACATACAATCCATCTCTTTGAATGCCTTCAACTATAGTAACATTATGTTCATTTTTAATAAACCATTTATCTTTTAACAATGTAACACTATAGTTATTTTGAGTTAATTGAGAACAGAAAGCAAATTCATTTTAATTTTAGGTACTAACAACACATTGTTAATAAAACCATTTGCTACTTTTGCTTTTCCCTGACCCTGAACATCGAGAATGGAATGATCACCCAAGTATATTTGTTCATTACATTCACTAAGTTCAGATAGGATATCAGATCTAAAATTCATGTGCCTAGAGCTACCACTATCTAATATACACCGATTTTCTTTTTACGGTGACAAAACAGAATACAAAAAAATTACATTTGATTTTTGGTTATTTTTCTTATTCTTGTTTTAATTTTGGTCTTGAATATATTTGTTACCCTTTTAAAATTTGTAATCCTCTTTCTTATGTCCAAATTTACCATAATGATGACATTTTCCATCAAATCTAACTCTTAGATTTCCAGGTTTCTTTTCCTTGTTAGGAGGTTTAAAGGTTTTCTTTTTGTTTTTGTTTAATCTAGAAGTTTTACATTTTAATTTCTCAGTGAGAAGTTGTTGTGTGACATTCTCGCTTAGAATCAAAATTTGACATTACTTGTTCTTCCTGTATAAGAATAAAACTAAGAGTTTGCATATCTAGAATGTCTTGTTCTGTTTGATATTTAGAATTCAAAATTGAAATGAAATTTCTAAATTTTTCATGAATATTTAATTAGATAATAAAATAGAGCAATTTATCATGAATCAAATTACTACCACATCCATCTAACTGTGACTTAGTATTTCTGATTTTTGCTAAAAAATTAATCACTTTTTCATCTCCCTTCATGGGAGTTGTCATAAGCTCTAAAACCAATTTAATATTTTTATAAACGTGTACCTTTTACATCGAATCCAATTGTGTCTAAGATTTACTACGACTCTCTAGATTTCAGATATGAAGCGAAATTCATCTTGTATGCTATGCAAGATAATGTAGACACTCGCCTCGATATGTGGTGACATTATCGCGAGCTACATGTCTTCCGATAGGATCTCTCTCTGTTCCATTTACAACTGCCCACAGTTTTTGAGCCATGAATTATGCTTTCAATCAAATCTTCCAAATGTTGTAGTTGTTTCCATTCAACATTTGAGATTTATCAATTGAAAATTGATTAGACCCCATTTTTGCATAAAATATAGATAAAGAAATGATTAACAAACAAGGATTAAAATAAGAGTTTTATAGAAATTCCCCTTGTCATATTTTAATCCTCGTAATCGATCATGATCAATTTTACACCAAAAAGGAGGTCCTATTAATTAAATAGTCTATACACAAAAAGTTTGAACTATATCAAAAATTAAATTAAAACGCGAGTGAATTTTTTTTAGATTTGTAACAAATTGATGATGAAAAAATCTTATCATTGTATGAGTATATAAAATGATAATTTTACTATTTCACAATTTTGTTTTATAATTTGTCTATATTTTGAAAAAATAAACAAATTATTTTCCCATAATTTCTAAAAAAAATATATATCTATATAAAAAAATTGGGGTCTCTTTCCCTTTTGATTAGATAATCAACTCGGTGAGCCATGTAACTATCAACTTGGAGAGCCATTATATTCAACATAATCACTCGATGACCCATATAACTATCAATTCAATGAGCTATTATATATTGCAAAACATATTACCAAATGACAATTCCAAACTGAAAATTATGCACACGACCCATGGCCAAGCCGCTTAAATAAACTAAGCACTGTGCCCACGAAGGGCTTAACACAAAAGGGGTGGTGTGACCTAAGTCACACCACCAAAACATTGTGGGAAGGCTTTTAAATCCCCCACTACTGTTTCATCCTCATGTGGGACTAAACCCACAGGCAAGTAGAGGGGGCATTGTTGTTGGAGGAGTTGCAGGTGGTGGAGAGGCCCTTGGAACGCGTGGTGGGTGGCTAGTGGGGGATTCACAAACATGAGCGATGAGTACCACTTGGCAGCAAGTTATGAGGGGAGTGGTATAAAGGGGGTTGCTCCCACTAAGTGTTTTTTATTTATATATATATATAAATATATGGCATCGGTTTTAGTTTTACAAAATTTAGGTTAGGTTTAGAAGTTTAGGTTTATATAAACCAAAGTTTTATTTATATATATATATAAACTATACATATATTTTTATAAATATAAAAAATTATACATATATATAAATTGTATTTTTTATAAAATACAAAATATTTAAAAAACCATTCAACTATTATAGTTGAATTAAACTATAGAGAGAAAAAAATATCAGGGGCCCTATTCAGGACATGAATAAGGGTTTTCGAAAAACAAATGTAAAAAAATGTATTACAGGGGACAAGAAATTTACTTGGCCAATGAAAAAAATAGAAAATCCTATTTTCTCGAATCTTGTCTCCCTCGTAAACTCGAATTTAAACTTGAATCCCTACAAAACTATATAAAACTATATAATTTTTTTCAAAGATTTACAATCCTTACTTTATTCTTAGGGTCTGTAATTCTCGAATTAGAATTCTTTCCAAGTAGTTGCAAATCCAAAATACCTTTTCACTCGGGCAATAATCATCCAACCAACTTTGCGGCAAAGAAATGGGGGATTAAATAATATTCAAAATTATTTCAACTACTTCCCAACCATTATGTCCTTAGGTTACATTAGGATTATATTTAATAAATTAATCTTGCTCTGGTACCATGTCGGGCCGAGATATTAAATAAATATAACAACCAATGTTTACACATATTATAAACAACTTTATAAACATGAAATAAATGAAATAAAGTAAAGAACATTATAACACAGTGACACATAATTTAACATGGAAAACCCAAAAATGGGTAAAAACCAAATATGAATAATCCACTATAGAGAAACATTTACAACATCAGTCCACTAACTCCTCCTTCACTTCTACTCCATGTTTTAACCCAGAATCCATTGATTCACGTGATTATCTCGAATATGACCTATAGCCATATTTAAATAATCTAAAGGCTTATAAGCTTATTAAGTGACGGGGCACACCTCCTCGATTTAATATTGATTAAATAATTTAACCAACCCCTAAAATAAATTTTATATTTAAATAATATGAATATAGTTTATTATGTATTATTTAAATATAAACTCTATATTATGATGCACTTAATATTATAGTTCTACCATTGCGAATAATAGGAAGAGTTAAAGGTAGTGTATGATGGTAACACCACGGAAGATAGAACCTCGGGAAAGATGGATAAAATATAGGTATTGCAGTAGTATCAATATTAATCCAACTAACATGGAGGAGCTTAAAGAATGAATCTTTGCATTTAGGTTATCGCTCAAGATATTCAAAGAGGGATACAACCTAATCCTAGGAGGATGCCATGATGAGAAGAAAGAAAAATTACAAGGGAAGAAAAAGAAGCATGTACCCAAATAAAAACCCCAAGTCAACTAGGTTTTAGAGATTAGGAGGCCTAATACCCAAGCATCTATGAAGATCCAAGATTAGGTTAAGTGTTTGATCAAAAACATGCACACCAGATTTTTAACCCTTATTTAAATTATAGGTTAATCTAATTAAGTGTAGGATACATTAGAGTGGATTTAAGTTTCTAACAAAGATGATACAATACGAAAACCAATTCAGATTTACAACTTAGATCAAATAAGAAGAATCAGATACAACAATTAACCTAACATGTAATCGAAAGCACAAGATAGAGGTATAGAGGCAATTAGCTAATTTATATTTATTTTTGGAGAGACGAGGTTGTGCAATAGAGAAATTGGGAGATATGAACCCGAGAGACCATTCATACCTAGATTGGAACTATGACTACTCCTAGGTCGGGATTGTACCATCGATCAAGATTGTACCATAGGGTTCAATCCCTTCTATATAGTCTTGGAACTACTTTGAATCTACCTTTTTAAATTTATGGGTTTCTTTCCTTATAATATTTGTTTGTCATTGTCAAACCCCTGCCTATCACACATGCAATGAAGATCTCTAAATGGACCGAACATCATCTCAAACCCTATTTGTGGAGGAAGAGTCTGCAAAATAAACATTAGGATGGTTGTGGGAACCCATGTGTACTGCAAACATTAGAAATATTCTAAAGAGGCCTCATATAGGATGTCATTCTCTACCTAGCATTTGATATTTAGATGATAAATAAAATTTGGCATTTTATTTTATCACACTTTCTTTCACATGGGTTTTACTAACAACACTTGGATAGAGGATGTGATTTTAGATTCAGAGAGATATGGTTACCTTGACCTGAATTTTTGCTTCAGACCTAGTATGAGTGGTGTTTTAATGATTATAGATGTATAATTACTAGATTTATGGAGCTTTGGATTCCTTATGAAGTGAGTTCTCTAGTGCATTTCCTTTAGAATTTCATGATAGCAAATGAGGTAGCATTTTCTTACTTATATAGGGTTTTATAGATTATTTATCTAAGAAAGGTCAACCTAGATAAAGTATAAGACCCAATGAAATATTTCAAATTAAAATTTGGGTTGGAAGACATGTTGCTTGAAGACCATATGAAGAGGTCACAACCATATGGTATGGCCCTAACCAAATTGTACATTTTTGGCTACGATTAGAGGGTGTTCCAAATGAAGTTTGGAATTGGTAAAATGGTGTCTTCGTATTGATTTTTTCCACTATAATTTTTCAAAATTTCATTGTGCAAGGATAAAAAAGCTAAAAAATGGACCTCAAAAAGTTATAAGCAGAAATGGAGAAGTTAAATTTATCATTAAAAATGTGAATAGCCAAATAAAGGGTTGCCAAAGTGTGAATTATTGAATTTGAGTGTCTATAAGTGCATAGAATGCTTTGGCTTAGTTGTCAAGGATTAAGGGGATTCTATTTTTCCAAATTCACCCAGTGTAAAATCGACCCTCATCTCTTATTTATTATTGCAACCTTGGTGGATGGTTAGGAATCACCTTTTACACCATCATATGCACCATGTGCTATATAATTTTTGATAAATAAGGGTTATGAGGGTCCCTTTCTCGTATTTTAGTATTTCAAAAATTATACAATCAATATGATATACAATTTCAACAAGCTTGAAATCCTAGATCAAGAGTTGTTATCCATCATATACATTCTAAGTGTAACTTTGAAAATTTTATCATACATAAATACCTTTATGGGAGTAATATGAACTATATGTTATACTATATAGTGGAATTCATTCCCATTTAGTATAATACGATGCAACAACTTTGGTTGGTGCAGATTCATTTTTCCTACATGGCTCATGTTGAAACCTTCATTTTTGACTTGTTTGGGATGGAAAAAATGTTATGAGGGTTATGAGGGTTTTAAGTGCTCCAACATTTCACAATCTTAGTGACAAAGTTTGGGATGGAAAAGAAATGTTTTTCTAGCCTTCTGAAGGTTCTAAAATGATACACTCGTGAGTAAGCACCCCATAAAAAGTTATAAGGGAGGACCTCAACCCACCCAAGCTTATACCTCAACCCACCGAAGCTCAGAACTCCAACACAACATCTAAATTGACCCAGTTCTCTGATTTTAGAATAATAACCCATGTTTGTAATGCAAACCTCTTATTTAGGTTCACTTTCAAAAGGTTATCAATGAAAACAACAAATATTTTCAAATTCACCCTTGGGTGACAACTTAATTCCATGTAGTTCAATACCAAGATATTTCCTTAGTGACATCCTATATTTCCCATGAATGGAACTTGAAAATATTTTCAACTACATAAGTTGTAATGCCACCACCAAATGCCAACTCCCTATGAAGGTCATGCAAATTAAAAAAGGATATAAATACCCTTCCATGTCGATGGCAGCAACACATTCCAAGGATACACCATAAACAACCGTCTTAAATAGGGAATGTAACATCCTGCCCTTCGAGTCCCGAAATACATGTCCGTATAGATGGCCAATAGATTGTCAACTAGTTTAAGCATAGTTAACAACTGTGAGTCTTAGCTCGCACCGGTATTTTCTATTGCATGTATGTTTTAATAGTTTATTTTGAAAAATATTCGGAAGGAAACCATTTTAATTATGTTAGTTCTCTTGCTTGGACTCTTCTTTCGAATCATTTGTTAGATCACTTGGCATTAACTATGGCATATCATACATATTAAAGTGTTTAATTTGAACCTTTATTATATATTAAGTGGGTGGTATGCATTGAAAACTCGCTTAGATTTTGCGATATGTATAAATGATATTAGTTGAGGCATGCACGCATGGATAAATACATGGGTTTTAATTATAAATATGAAGTCGGACATATTAAACCACTTAATATAAGTAGGTGGCATGTAACAAAGTTTTGTTTGGGCCTTCATTGCATATAATGAGGAGAGTATGTATTAGTGTTTTTGTTTAAAATTTTGGCATGTTTAAGTAGGACCTTGTGAACTTAACAAAATTCTGGGAAATGTTATTTGAGCCATGTTAGCTATGTGGAAGGTTTTTAGGAGTACGTGGCGGTAGGAGTTGTAACGATTTTTTTGAGTTTATGGTAATTTAATGCATGGCCTGACTCATCGGGAATGGTTAGCTTCCCCAAGAATCCAACTCTAAATGCACTTGCATTTCATATCCCTTTGTTCATTTGCATTGTTTTATTTTGATGGACTATTTTTGGGGTTATGGAGATGGTGGAATTTCTTCCCCATTGTGCTTGTTTTGCGGCCATGAATGTGATTTTGAATATGGATATAGTGTGGCTCGGTTTCAAAATAAATGTTTTAGTAAAAGTATTGTTATTTTTTATTTTTAGAGGAGATTTCAAGAACAATGTAGCAACGTTGAGCAAGGCATGGTTATCACATGCACGAGCTTCTCCCTGCTTCTCTATAACATAATATTTATATTTTGATAATGGAATACTGGGTATTTTATGAGTTTGGTTTTCATGGGGAATATTAATACTCTGTTATTAATGTTTTTGGGTATTTTTGTATATGGGTTTTATATCAAAAATGTTTGTGTTGGATTACGCTTGCTACTTGGATTGCATTTGGAAATGGAATACATATTTGTGAGTTTAAAGGGTGAAATAATATATGGGCAAGTGTATTGTTTTGAGATACATAGGTGCATAAAATTTCACAGTGTGTTATTATTTGGGTTTACGTTTTATTTATAAAAATGAAATAGTTAATAGTTAACAAATAATTGGGTGTTGATCTGCATATTTTAAAACCAAGAATGAAAATATTTATACATTTTTAGTTGATACTATGTATTATTGTTTAAAGTCTTCATTTTACTAAGTACAGTTTGAATACCCTCATATCGGGTATGCATATTTGTGTATTGGTGAAAAATTGTATACACAAATTTGATATCAGAAAACTATTGTTTTCTTTAAGTACGTTATACCCATTACTGGGTATGCTTAGTAAGAACGCATGCTGGGGTTTTATTGTTTATATTTTCTGGATTTTAGTCCTTTACCAGATATTAAGACTATTGTAAAAATGAGATATAACAGTTTCAAATATACCCATAACGGGTATGCATGCAAATGGTTTGTTGTAAACATATACATGCATATTCTGATAGGGGCGGGAACTAGTTGTTTGTCTCCTTTTTGAAGGTTTTCTCCCCATTATTGGGCATGTGACGTTTGGAATATATGAAACAGTTTATTACCTATATGTTTTCCAGATTTGAGTTTGTTTACATAGGGTATGTGAAATGTTATTTGTCCTTTTTCCTATGGATATCCGTTTTCTCTAAGGAATATAAATACTTTAGAGAAGAACTTGTACTTAATTATATGGTTTTATGGCTAGATAATTTTCAGTACTCTGTGTTGAAATTTGCATTTACTTCGGTATTTTTGGAAAGATAAAATTACTAACAAGGATTTAAATAATATAGTTTCAATAAATTGATTAGCTTTTATAGATAATAATGTGATTTATATTTGAAGTTTTGACTGTGAATTTTGTAGAAGATATGAACTGTAGGTATAAGTCTATTCTAGATAAATGTAATGGATGTCGTGTATTGTGAGATGAAGATCATTATTCTATGACTAACTAAGATTCGTTATAAAATACAAATATAATGCAATATAGATGAGTTATTTCAAATTGTTGTAAAAATGATGATATTATATTTTTTGACTTAAATTGTGTATTTCATTTGATAAAATGATTGTATTTAGAATAAGGTTAAACCTTAAATGTTATTATCATTATATAATGTTTATGATGCAGAAAATGAGTGATTTGACTCATGCGAGTTCTCTGAACTGATTTATGTATACTTTCTCTCCTAATTGATGCACAAGTAAATAGGAGAAGCTATGAATGGAATAGTGGGACTGATTCAATATTTTATGTAGATTACGACCTTGCGGTCATATGTAAAAAGGGTAATTTCAAAAATTATCTTGTTTGTATTAAAATATTTTGAGAGGAAATCTTAATTGGAAAGATGGGCATACGACCTTGATGTATAATCATAATTATGAATTTTGATAACTTTATAATGAAGGAAGTTGATTTTACAACTTTGTGAGATTTTCTATTAATAAAGAAATGGATGGCCTATTTAATCATGATATATACATGAGTAGATATTATCTACATCCCTATTTAATAGTTATCTCTTGTACAAACTACCATGGTCCTATTGATTTAAAAAGTGGTCAAAATACCTTTAGATGATTTATTAAGTCAATCTTAATTTGAATTCCTTACTTAATTAGTCCAATGGTTAAGTTGGATCAATAAAGCCGCTTATTGAATACGATGTTTATCATGGTAGTAATCGTTATCCCAATTTTTCCCCCCAGGAAAAATTGATCAAACCCGGTCCCATACAGGAAGAAATCGAAGGGTCGGCTCAGTATTATGAGTCCACATTACAGATCCAACAATCAGGTTGCAGGCAGATTCAAAAATGGGTAAGTAGGGTCGGCGAAGGGGGAAAATAGCATCAAAGAAACCAAAGGCTCACAGGAGGAAATTAGTGAAAGGCTCAAAGTTTTCAGACTGAGCCACATATGAGTAGACTTGGGGCTAAACAACAGACTCACGGAAGCCACCACGTGTCATCCTAGTGTAATTCCAAAAGGCGCATCCAAAACAAGGTCTCCAAACTAGCGCCAACTCTCCACATAGTCAGGGTCCAACAAAAGTCAAATGGGAGCGGGCCCAAATTGGATAAGTATGAAAGAGACAGGCGGAAGCTTCCACATGCCTCATTTGTGCAAATTCAAAAGTAAATCCAAAAGCGGAGACTAAAATGAGAACGAGGCTTCCACGTGTCTAGGGTTCAAAAAAGGCATCACCCAGATCGGTTAAAGTATCACAAACTCGCCGAAGGCACCACATGTTGACTCGGTGCATCTTCAAAGGTAAATCTAGAAGTGGGTATCCCAGACAAGCATTGGCCTTCCACATGTCCTAGGTTTAAAAATGGGAAGAGTCATCCGTCAAATTGACCAAGTAAGGGAGGGTTAGCGAAAGCCTCCACGTGTCTCATCGCGTGACTTCAAAATGCGCGGCCCAAAGAAGGACCCTGAACTAGCGCCAACGACCCGCGATGTGGTCAAAACCTGAAAATTCGAGCAGGCCAGGATCGACTAAGTATAAAAGAACCGAAGGAAGATGCCACATGTTGACTCAATGCAACTTCAAAGAAAAAATCTAGAGGGACAGTCCCAAACAAGTGTTGAGCCTCCACTTGTCTCGGGTAAGACATATGGCCCCGCCAAACAAAGAGGATTTAGCCAAAACACAAAGAAACAGATAAAATCCATGGAGGGTACCACGTGTTGACTTGGCACAACTTCAAAGAGGTAAAATCCAAAAGTGGTCCCTAAGTGTGTGTCACTCTACACATGGCCATGTTTCAAGTCAAAGCGGGAAGGAAGATCTCTGGAGCTAATTTGAACCTTTTGGATTTTGTTTTGAAAAGGCGTAAATTTTAAAAGTAGTCCACACCTCTCGCTAATGACTAGAGAAGCCATGTGTCATGCCTAAATTACAAGTGGGAAGACGGGCCTTTGGGGGATTCTTTGCCAAAAGTGGGTCGACGGGCCTCTTGAAGACATTTTTACCCAAGTGGAAAATGTAGGTTGTGAGTGCCCAAGGATGAAAAAATGGAAAATGAGAAAGTAACGGGCTTGTGGGGCTGCACGGCATTTTTTGTAGTTTTCTAATTTTGTGCAAAATGCGCAAAGTGAACTCGAGCCCATGAACCCGTTTTGCAAAAGTGGTTTTCCACCATTTTTGCACGGAATTGATTTAAGTATTTAGATGGGCATATCTTTCAACCCAGTTCTCAAAATTCAACAGATTTTTAACCATTAGAAATATCTCAACCCCCTCTACACCATGGAATCTTGAAACTCTATTTTCAAGAAGGTTAGGTGGGTGAAAAATAACAAAATGTCTTTCAAGCCATTAATGAATGATCCGATTGCTTCAACCACCAGATCAGATTTGATTTGATCCACTGTTCTTTCTTCTTTAACATGCCCAATAGACATAGAGTAGTGGACTTGACTAATTGTGGGTAGATATGTAAGGGCATTGATGGTTGGTAGCTAAGATCCAAATCAGCTTTTCCTGCCACTTTCCTTCTCCTCTCTTCATTACATCTATAAAGGAAAGATCTTGGCTCATTGTAAAGGGTTGGACATTTCAGTTTTGCACCCTCCCTTCTTCTCTTGTCTCGCATAAAAGTTCATTGAGTCCAAACCTTCTATTGAGACCGAGACTATAATGCAAGTTTTTCATCTCTTGCCACCGTAATGCTCTATATCAATTTGTGAAGCAATAATACACGTCTGTGGATGGTTTCAACCCTCTCTTGTGTTTATTTCCTTTATCTGATCTTTCATTGCAATATTGGTTATCTGTGCATGGTTGATGTATTACATTTTAATTTTTTGTGTTTGACAACAAAGTTGGTGTCCAGAATTCCTTTGGTGCATCACCTCTATTAGTTTAGATTTAATTTCATGCATCTTCTTACCCTTTCTCCTTGGCAAGTTAGAATAGACTTTAGAATATATCCTTTGCAAATTTTATGTGTGCACCTGAACAGAGGAATATGAACCGGCCTTCATCCAAATATCTCTCTAGATTTCAAAGTCCCACACTTTGAGAAATGTTCCATGTTATGTAATCACACTCTGAGTATCAACGCATCATGTTCCAGACTCCAGGGGTGTTGTAATTTTGCACTAACAGTTTTGGCACACTCGGTGGTACCAAGAGGTATTCATTTTTATTGCAACAAGATTGATGTGCACTTGTTGTAAGTTTTCATCTTGTAAGGAGCTTTGAAATTACACATCTGGTGACTCTAAAAGAGACAAAGTCCACTGGTTTCAACAGTCCAAGCTTGGCAGATTCATGAGAAGAATCCAAACCAGATCAAGAACTAGAGAAGAAAGATTATTTTTCTATCTTCACTTATCCCCAGACAGAGGGGAAGGGGGAAGAAGAGCTCAAAGGTTTCCATTTCCACCAAATAAGACCTTGTCAACACCTCCCCCTAGTAGGACATTTTTTTAATCAACAAGAGTTCTTAGGCCAATCATAATGGCACATCCACCACCCAATCCCTATGTCAACTTCACTGACAAAGAACCCACTCACTCTCAATGCACAAAATTTAGTTCCATTTGTAGCATTGAAGAGAATTCCATATTTCACTAGAGAGAACTAGACTACTCCTAGTGACCACATTCAAGACATTGCAAATGTCTAGCGCAATTCATGAAATCACTGAGATGGACATTGTAGTCAAATTTTTAGCCTCTTCATTCAAGGGGAAAGCATTGTAATGGTTCAAGAGTCTAATAGCAGGCTCTATTCAGAACTGGGACCATCTATGCAGAGCTCTTCACAACCAATTTGGAGAGAAGGGAGATAATCTATCCTTGCTGGAACAACTGACAACAATCAAGAGGATCCTAATGAGCAAATTGACCAATTTAACTTCGATTCCAGTAGACGTGGTATAGTATTCGGTGTCCGTAAGAACAACATAATAAGGTGCTTTTCTATACTTTCTTAGAGCTTTAAATTCTGATATTGCCTTAATGATTCAATCCATGGGAGGTGTAACCTTACCTGTAGCCTATAACCTTTCCATTAAAGCTTAAAATTGTTTAATTGGTAAACTTGCACCTAGGCCACCTATGCCTCTATATCTAGAAATAAGAGCTCCAAGCACTAGTCAAACAACCACATTAGCTCCCATACCTGCTCCAATGAATCGGTTTTAGTTGAAGTTTTCACCTCATCTTCTAGCACTTCAAAAGAGTACCAGGAGGTCTTGAAGCAACTACATAACCTAGGAAATGAAATAGTGGCTATCAAGAGACAACAAGCTCAGAGTCCTACGTCGTATCAACCTCAAGCTCAATACCCTCAACTCAGGATGCAAACCAAAACCAAAACCAAGATTAACCTCAAGCTGCTAGGCCCTTCTAACCATATGATTCTAATGTAGCTTTAACATCGAGGGCCTTCATTCCAGCAAAAAACAACATGGCACAGGAGTACGATGGGTGTTGCCCCTACAATCTACCTCACTGTCAATCAATGTGTTTCAATGGTGCACCAAACCAAGCCTTGATGGTACAGAACGTTGGTATGTCCCAAGAACCTAGTCAAGAGGAAAGTTAGAAGCAAGAAGCTTAGCAACGGGGCACCTCCAAGTGAGACCATGCTTGTCATTTGGTAAGTGAAAAGATTTTTCTGCTATGAATCAAGCACCGCCTCATAGTGTGGTAGCAAATACATGGTCCAAGAAGAGGAATTTTTGGGATGTGCAATCCTCTGATTCAAACGGTCCACAACCATCTATTCCTCTACAAAGTGCAATTCCCAACGTGTAGAGCTAGCCCAAGCCACCTTCCAAACCCACTCAAGCATCGGTTGTAATGACCCATGTGCAAGAGAAGAATGTACCAAGAAAGGGGCAGAAAAAAGATAGCTCATCCCCATTTAACATCATTGAGAAGATGAAGAAAACAAATGTAAACATCTTAATGTGGGAGTCGTTGGCTATCCTAGGACAGAGAGACCTATTGTAGGCTGCTATGGCCAATTGGTTAACCTCAAATCAGCCCCCCAACTAATAAGATAAAGTGCTTACCAATTTGGTCCAACTTGAAGGGAAATCATGGAGGAAAATGAGGTAAGAATCTGAAACCCCCTCCATTCTATGTTTCATTGATCATTAGGGACAAATTGGTACATAATTACATGATTGATTCGGGAGCAAGTAGCTCTGTAATGCCAAAGCAAATAGCTGATCAGCTGGGTCTTCAATACGAAGTCATCTCTAGGGGCGTAGTGCAATTGGATGGGACCGCAGTAACAACGGTTGGGGTAATCAAATATTTGAGCCTCACATTGCATGCATGTCCCAATGTGACTGTCTTGCAAAAACATATCAGTCATAGACTTTCCACCACACTTTGCATTGTGTTTGTCAAGGGACTTCACTGCTAAAATCAGAGGTTATTTGTCTGCTGATTGGTCACACATGTTATTTAGAACAAGATATGGAGCTAAGGCTACAATCAAATCTGAGTCCAATTAATGAAAATTGTTCAGCCCTTGATCAAGAAGATTATCCAAGCACCCATGAAGTTGATACCAAAGTCAGATACATTCTAGACTTGACTCTTGATGAATGGGAAAGCAAGAAGCATGCTTTTGACCCTTACAAGGAAATGGAGGAATCTGAGATAGGATTCTATTTCTTGCATGAAGAGAATCATCCTCTTCCTAACATCACTAAGCTAGACTACAAGGATGATAATGAGGTATGACAATTATTCTTTGATGGCTCAAGAAGTAGACAAGGTGCAGGAGGAGGAGCTATGCTTGTTTCACCACAAGGTATGAAATACTACTCAAATTTTCTTTTCCAGTTTGCTTGCTCAAATAACATGGCTGAGTATGAAGCCTTGATCCATGGACTACATTGGGAAAGAAAGAGAGGGATCAAGAATCTGCAAATATTTGGTGATAGTGAGTTGATTGTGAACCAAGTTAGAGGACAACATGCTACAAGGAATGACCTACTCAGGAGCTATAAAAACTGGGTATGGGACCTCATTGAGGACTTTGAAGCTTTCAACATTATGTCCATACCCAGGAAAAATAATGATGCAACAAACAGATTAGCAAAGAATTAGGGCAATGTTTGATGTTATAGAAAGGAAAATAATAATAAGTCTCATTATATAAATGTGGTTGTGAGGCCATTGTCCCGAGAGAATAACACAAATTGGTAGGTCTTGCAGAGTGATTAGAAAATTGTCAATTTTATACAAGAAGAAATTGAGTTCTCCTCCAAAAACCAAGACAAATTGGAACAATGGTATGGCGACCAAGTGGTGCAGCTGAGAACCAACAAATTACCAAATGGTCTTGTAACTTTGGAGTCAATCTTCAACCCAAATGATCAATTCCGGAAGGAGAAAGAAAATATTCAAGTAAAGGGTGAAGATTCAGAGCCCATTTCCATAGAAGAAGGAAAAATGTTACGAATTGGAAAGGTGAGTACCCAACAAGAAAAATATGAGTTTTTCCAACTTTTTCAAGAATTCCCATATGTCTTTGCTTGGACTTACAAGGATTTAAGAGGTTTTAACCCAAGGTTAGCACAACACACTATCGATATGGATCCAAGATTTAAGCGTTTCAAAACATAATCAAAGGTCGATAAACCCTCACATTGAACCTCTCATGAGAAAAAATTTTAATAAGCTAATTGAGGCTAGTATCATCTTCCCCATCAAGCATTCAAGTTGGGTTGCAAACTTGGTGCCTGTGAGGAAAAGAAGTGGAGAAATCAAATTGTGTGTAGACTTTCATGATCTAAACAGAGCATCACTCAAAGATCACTACCCACTTCCATCGATGGAGCAAATCTTGCAGGTTGTAGCTAGCTCTGAGAGGTTTTCATTGCTAGATTTGGGCTATAATCAGATAATGGTGAAAGAGGAAGATCAGTACAAGACAACCTTCACCACCAAATGGGGTACATATGCTTATAAGAAGATGCCATTTGGAATGTCAAATGTCGGAGCAAAATTTCAGCGAGCTATGGACATGGCATTCAAAGGCTTAATCAATAATATAGTTTTGGTATATCTAGATGATATCACCATCTTCTCAAAGAATGTTGCAGACCATCTCTTCCACCTCAAGTAGGTATTTCAGAGGTGTAGAAGGTTCAGAGTGTCATTGAATCCAAAGAAGTGTGTATTCTTGGCACATGAGGGAAAATTTTTGGGCCACATTGTCTCAAGAGAAGGGTTAATAATTGATCCTGAAAGGGTTGAAGCCATCCGAACACTTCCATTTCCACAACATAAGAAGTCTCTCCAAATCTTCTTGGGGAGAATAAAATTTGTTCGCAGGTTTGTGCCTAATTTTGCCACTCTTGTGAAGCCTTTAACAATGATGTTGAAGAAGAGTCTTGCATTTAAATGGACAATAGAAGGAAAAGAGAGTTTTGAGGCCATCAAGCTTGCAATATCACAGGCCCCAACTCTTGTTAACCTAGACTTTTCAAAGGACTTCATGTTGTATGCTTTTGGAGGGTCAGACACAATCTCAGTTATCTTGGTTCATCCTAACAAGGAAGGTTCAGAACAGCCCATATCCTTCTTCAGATCGAGCTTAGAGGATTACAAGCTAGAGTATTCTTTCATTGAAAAGCATGTCCCTGTTCTCATTAGGAGTTTGAAGAATTTCAGACACTTGGTTTCAAACAACAAGATTCAACTACTAGTGTCTCATGCTGGTGTCAAAGATTTTCTCCTAAATAAGGAATTGATTGAGAAGAGAGCAGGTTGGATCAGTCATGTAATGGAGTATGATATTGAAATCAAAGTGACCAAGCTGGTTTTGGAAAGGGACTATGTGAGTATCTTGATTCCAAGCAAAAAGATGAGTCAACGGATGAAGAAGAGGTTGTCTTGTTTCTGCAAAATGATCCAGAGCAACTAGCTAATGATACACCCATTCCATGTTGGACTCAAGCCTTGGTGCATTATCTCCAAATAGGTTTTTGCCCTCCATAATGGAACAAAGAAAAGATACTTTAGGTTACAAGCCATCCCATATGTGCTTATTAGTGGTGTCTTGTTCAAGAAGGATATCAATAATGTTCTATTGAGGTGCATTGGGACAAGCCAAATTAAGACCGTGCTGCATGAGTTCCATGATGCATAAGCAGGAGGTAACTTTTCTCCTCAAGTAACAACTCTCAAAATCATGAAAGCTGGTTATTATTGGCCTACGGTGTTTAGTGATTGTTACTCATGGATCAAGAAGTGCAAGAAGTGTGCATTCTTCACAGGGAAGGAAAAGTTAGTAGCCCCCCTTCATCCAATTTTAGTGGATCAACCATTCATGAAATGGTGACTAGACTTCATTGGAGTAGTCACCCCAAATTCAACCAGGGCCATAAGTGGATACTCACAGTGACTGACTATTTCACCAAGTGGACTGAAGTGGTGGCACTAAAGGAGGAAAATGAATCCAACATCTTGGATTTCTATGAAGGGATAGTCACTAGGTTTGGAGCCCTTACCACTATCATATCAGATAATGCATTGGCATTCCTTGGTATAAGGATCACCGAATGGGCTGTTAAGAATGGTGTATACCTCAACACTTCATCAAACTATTACCCTCAAGGTAATGGCCAAGCAGAGTCCACAAACAAGAACCTACTAAGGATTATCAGAAGGACTCTTGATGAAAATCAGAGAACTTGGCACACAAAGCTCAAATAAGCTCTATGGGCTGACAGGATCACATCCAAAAGGTCTATAGAAACTCCCCATACAAGCTTGTATACGGAAAAGAGGTAGTATTGCCCATATCATTGGAGCTGCCCACTTTGGAGCTCATGAAACAATTGGAACTAGCTAAGTTTGAACCTATGGAAATCAAGTATGTAAAGCTAATGGGAGTAGAAGAAACAAGAGAACATGTAATGTAGATCATGGAGAAAGATCAAGCATTGATCAAGAAGATATTTGATAAGAAAGCAAGAACAAGGACCTTCCAAGAGGGGGACTTAGTTCTAAAGTGGGATGAAGATCGGGAAAAACTAGGAAGGCATTCCAAGTTCAAAGCCATTTAGAGTGGCCCCGAAATGGTCACAAAATGTAAAAGTAGTAATGCCTTCTAGCTGGCTAAGTTAGATGGCAAAGAATTGTATATTCCGGGCACAGGAATCTACCTCAAACACTACTACTGAAAGGAAAATTTCTCACCCTTGTAAATATTAGCCTAGGTTTTCAATTTCTCCAAGTGCGTATGCACATTATCTTGTTATAGTTTAGGTTTTAGTTTCCCTAAGTGCTAGTGCACATGTTCTATTGCTTCTAGTATGCTTGTTTACAGTTCATCTCACCCATGGAAAAGACTTGTGGCCATAAGAAACTAAATCTGTAGAGTGTCCATATTAGAGTAGGTCTGGATGTTTTCATCGCACTGCAATAGACCAGGTTGTGGAAAATCAAATGAGGGAGAAGTTTCCAGGTAATAGACGACTCTCTACTGTCAAAAATTTTTAATCCAAGATTTTCTCGCAAAGAAAAGAGTATGCACAGTGGAAGGAGGTTCCAAACTAGTTCTAAAATCACTAGATAGACTCCATGCCCAATGGATACTTCCAAGGCTACTAGTCTCTTCATCTAGCAAGAAGATGTCCCCGTAAGTCACCAAATTATTATCCCAATTTTTGCCCCAAAAAATTGATTAATCCCGACCCCGCACAAGAAGAAATCAAAGGGTTGGCTCAGTATTACGAGTCCACATTTCAGATCCAATAGTCAAGTTGTAGGCGGACTCAAAAATGGGGGAGCAGGGTCGTTGAAGGGGGAAAATAACGTCAAAGAAACCAGAGCCTCATAGGAGGAAATCGGGGAAAGGCTCAAGTTTTAGACTTAGCCACATACAAGGAGACTAGAGGCCAAACAACGGACTCATAAAATGTGCCACGTGTAAGCCCCCGCGAATCCAAAACAAGGTCTCCAAACTAGCGCCAGGCTCTCCACATAGTCAGGGTTCAACAAAATTCAAATGGTAGCAGGCCCAAATCGGATAAGTATGAAGGAGACAATGAAAGCTTCCATGTGCCTCATCCACATAAATTCAAAGGTAAATCCAAAAGCAGAGACCCAAATGAGTGTGAGGCTTCCACGTGTCTAGGGTTTGAGAAAGGCATCCCTCTGAATTGGTTAAATTATTACAGACTCGCGGAAGCCACCACATGTTGACTCGGTGCATCTTTAAAGGTAAATCTAGAAGCGGGTCTCCCAGACAAGCGTTGGCCTTCCACATATCCCAGGTCTAAAAAAGGGGTAGAGCCGACCATTCAAATCGAATAAGTATAGGAGGGTCAGTGAAAGCCTCTACGTGTCTCATCGGCACGACTTAAAAAGCGCAGCCCAAAGAAGGACCCTGAACTAGCGCTTGACTCGCCACGTGGTTAAAACCCGAAAAGTTGAGCAGGCCCGAATCGGCTAAGTATAAAAGAACTGAAGAAGGTACCATGTGTCAACTCGGTGTAACTTCAAAGAAAACATCTGGATGGGCAGTCCTAAACAAGCGTTAAGCCTCCACATGTCTCGGTCAAACATATGGCCCCACCAAAAAAAGGACTTAGCCAAAACACAAAGAAATAGATCAAAGCCATGGAGGGTGCCATGTGTTGACTCGCATAACTTCAAAAGTAAAATCCAAAAGCGGTCCCCAACACATGCCAGCTCTACACGTGGCCATGTTTCAAGTCAAAGTGGGAAGGCGGGTCTCCGGAGGTAGTTTGAACCTTTTGGATTTTGTTTTGAAAAGGCGTAAAGTTTAAAAGTAAGCCGCACCTTCGCTAACTCCAAGAGAAGCCACATGTCAGGCCTAAATTACAAGCAGGAAGATGGGCATTTGAGGGATTCTTTACCAAAGTAGGTCGGCGGGCACAGGGAAGACTTTTTCGCCCAAGTGGAAAATGCGGGCCGGCGGGCCCGAGGATGAAAAAATGGAAAATGAGAAGGTAGCAGGCTTGCAGGGTAGCGAGTCATTTTTTACACTTTTGTAATTTTGTGGAAAATGCAGAAAGTGAATTATAGGCCCCATGAGACCCGTTTTACAAAACTAGTTTTCTGTCATTTTTGTATGAATCGATTTAAGTATTCAGATGGGCATATATTTTAACCCAGTGCTCAAAATTCAATAGATTTGGTACTGTTGGAAATATCTCAACCCCCTCTACGTCATAGAAGCCTGAAACTCTAGTTTCAAGAAGGTTAGGTGGGTGAAAAATAGTAAAACGTCTTTCAATCCATAAATGAATGATCGATTGCTTCAACTACCAGATCAGATTTGATCTGATCCACCATTCTTCCTTCTTCAACATGCCAAACAAACATAGAGCACGCAGACTTGACAGATTGTGGGTAGATTTGCATGGGCATTGATGGCTGGTAGTTAAGCTCCAAATCAGATTTTCTCACCTCTTTTCTTATCTTCTCTTTGTTGCATCTATAAAGGAAAGAGCTTGGCTAATTGTAAAGGGTTGAACATTTTGATTTTTTGCCCTCCCTTCTTCTCTGGTCTGCAGATGGGTTCGTGGAGTCTGAACCTTCTATTGAGACTGTAATGCAAGTTTTTCGCCTCTTGTCCACTGTAATGCTCTGTATTGATTTGTGAAGCAATAATACATGTATTTGGATGATTCCAACCCTCTCTTGTGTTTATTGCCTTTATCTGATCTGTCATTGCAATATTGGTTATATGTGCATGGTTGTCGTATTACATTTTAACGGTCTATGTTTGACAGCAAAGTCGGTGTCCAACATTCCTTTGGTGCATCACCTCTATTAGTTTAGGTTTAATTTCTTGCATCTTCTTACCCTGTCTCCTTGGCAAGTTAGAATAGACTTTAGAATAGATCCTCTGTAAATTTTACATGCGCACCTGAACAGGGGAATAGGAACCGGCCTTCATCCAGAGAGCTCTCTCGATTTTAAAGTCCAACACTTTTAGAGATGCTCCATGTTATGCAATCACACTATGAATCTCAACCCATCGAGTTGCAGACTTCAGGGGTGTTGTGATTGTGCAATAGAACCGTAATAACAATGGACATTGATGAGTATATAAAACTAAAATGTATATAGACCATTATTGATAACGAAGTAATCTATACTTCATAATAAAAGACATGATAATAGTGAATGTGGTTAATATACTAAGGTTGAGGATAAAATGGGCATGGATAACACAAATGATTATTCTTAATCATTATTTTATTATGAATTATCAAAGTAACCATCGTAAATAAATGATATTGTCGACTGAATATAAGACCACAGTTATTAAACTAATCCAACCTTTTACTTGGTAACTTATAAAGGTTGTTGGAAAGCCAATTTAATGACTTAAATAAGTCTCGAGGAAGATTTCCTTATTATTACATAGGTAAACAAGAAGTAACTTAAGTCTCGTAGAAATTATCGCAAGACGAAATATGGTTGTGGTAGTAAACCTTAAATACGACATAGATTGGATGTAATCTTACATCAACATACAAACATCTAGACATAGTGCTAACTAGGGGTAGTTACGGAAGAGGGAAAGAGGACATAATGGCGGTAATTCCATTATGTGGTCTCTCCTATTCCATAAATACCTGGAGTAAGTTGTGGTTTTCTTCGTTTACGAGAGATGGTCATGTAAAGAACATACTTCGTATTTCTTAACATGTTCACCTTCATAAACAAAAATATCCAGATGAATGTGTCGAGATAATTGTTTGGTGATGGAAGACTATATCCCTAAGGATTTTGTGTGGTCTCGGGATAAGCTATTTATGCATAGCTGGAAACTTTGGCCAAAGTAATGCAAGTAGTTGATTGTATTTTTGTTCATTGTATCCTTACTTTATATATGTCAGATACCAGAATACGAAGTTAAGAAATTGACTTTTGTGGTAGGCATTTAAGGATGGAAAACATAGTTTTCTCAACCTTGAAAAAGTTAAGCCTAAACATACTAAAGATTGTATGATTACTTGTGTAGAGTGGATTGAAGGGAGAAAAGAATAAACCCTTCTCAGTTGCACAAGGTTTATACACGAAAGAGTTATTAGATGGATCAAACTTAACTAATAACCAGTTGTTTAAATTTGTTAACTGGTTTTTCCCGAGTTAACTCTATTACATACTAGTGACGAACATTGAAGATTAATTTTAAAAAAGAATTCTTCAGTTTTTGGAAAATAATTGAGGTGTTATAGGGAACAATCAAAAGACATGAGTTACTTAGGAAAAGAACGCATCAACTATCACACCCAAAAAAAGTCATGATGGTCTTCGCGTGAAGGAGGATGGCGTTGCTAAGCTCAAAGTATGTTGGAATAAATAAGCCATGATTATTAGAGTGAATGGGAGTTCATGATGACATTAGATCACTAAACAAGATATTGGCAAGGCTAGGCCAAGTGACCACGACATTATCCACAATTGAGTCAATATTTTGATATGCTCTAACACTTGCTAATCCATGAACCTATTACCATCACAAAAGCAATGACCCATGTCCCAACAACTCGAATCTGCTATAAGAGATACCTTGCTAGGAACAAAATACTATCTATTTTCCATGTCTTCGAGTTTCCTTCCTTCATTGCATAAACAATGATTTGGGAATCCCCTTCTATGAGCAAGTTCTTGATTGCACATTTTTTGCGATTCGGTTTTCCCACAACAAGGCTGAAATTTCAGCAACCAATAGGAGAAAAGAGGTAGCGCAAATGAGAGAGTCTCAACAATTTATGATCTCACAATAATAATTGGAAATCCCCAAATTACCATGTGAAGCTCCACAAATATTACGCTTAAAAGTATCTCGATTGGGTGAGATCCACTTAAAATTTATTCTACGAATATCCAAGCAGGAAGAGTTACACCTTACCTATTTACAAAGAACTATATATTATATATTAGTAAAACACTTTTCAACCATTTTAAAAATAAAATAAAATAAATAAGAACAAAAATATTAAAACATATAATATTGTGCCATAGCAATTACCAGACCCAACCACAGAAAAAGAGAGAACTCTTAATTTCTAAGGGTTCATGCCAAGCCCTTACCCCTGCACACATATGGTCTCTTATATTTGAATACAATACAGGTTCAATTCGATTGTCCATAAAAAAAAAAACCCACTGTCTATAACTTTGTTTGCTAGGTTAGACTTGAAGTCTTATATGCTTCTTAGTTCAGTGCTGTCGTTTAGCTCTTGAAGGATTTCAATTGGCCTATAAACTAGGGTCCCGACTCGACTATCGATGGATGACAAGTCTGATAGCCAATGATAGCCTCCAATATTAAAAGCCAAAAGCCAGCTAAACAATATTTATGGCTACAAAATCTCAAAGTGGACGGTGCAAATCACCAGAAATTTCTCAATTTAACGAAGAATACAGCTACAGACGAAATATGAAAGTCCACTGTCCGGTTAATGATTGTAATGTTCGGATTAAAGAAGAAAACCATTGTTTTTGTTCAGTCTTGTTTGACATTTAGTTCTTGGGTCATAAAGAATACCTAGCCACGCGGTGCATTTATGTGATATGTAACATTCCGAAACGAGTACGGATCGATACAAAACTCGAGATCAAAAAGAAGACAGCGCGATACACATATCTAAATTCCTCGAGTCGGAAGTGAAAATTGGGCCAGGCGCCAGCTCAGGAAAGTGTGATATTTCTTAAAATGTCACGATACCCAACGATCTTCCTAACAAGTTCCAATAGTACCGATCTCTCCCATTTTGAATTCAATGACAGTAAAACAATAGAATTGTAAACAAATTATGATCGTATCTTAGCCATCTTGGCACATCATATTTATGGGCATGAGGGCAATCCTTGTAAGTAAATTAAACTGGTCACTTTCCAAATCAAGCTGTGTGTAGGTGTGAACCGAACTGGAAACCATGTATAGAAATAGAATCGTAAACATCTTGTCCAGTCTTGGGAGGGGGAAGTTCGATCGCCTCTGCTACGCCGCTGAAGCCAGCTAAACAATGTATATATATGGGCCATGGCTACCATTTTGATAGAACTACTTATTAATGCAAAATCTAATGTGAGCTGTCCGAATCACCGATTGAGGAAACAGAAGATTCGCGACACAGATCGATCATTGTTAGGTATCTTTTGAAAGACAACTATTTTGTGGGGTTGGGCGGGTCAGGAATCAGAGTCCAGTACAGGAGAAAACAATGGTTATCGCCTACAGCCTTACAGGCTACAGCTATTTCAGATTGACTTTATGTGCACGGGCTCAGGCAATAAAGAATCCTTCTCAGCATTTAATATTCCCTACCAAGTACGGACCTGTCCAATTTTCTAGGAAATTGAGCAAAAGGAGACAAAGGGGTGGGTGTTCTGGGCCGCGTATTTGATGGCCGCCGACCCGGCAGCGCACTAGTCTAGTAAATGGAAATTTAATTAGGGCCCCAAATCAGTAAGTGCCTTTCATTTGGGGAGATAGTTAATCTTGGCAATGGCAAGTTGGAACAAATTGGAACCACGCAACATTTTTACCGTAAGACATTTTCACCACATTTCATACATATTGTGTTTATTACTAGCAATTCCATATGAATACTGCAATCAGATGTGGAAGGCGATGTGGTGAAAAAGTCAAATTGATGGAATGAAACATTGCATGACAAAGAGGGATGATGACCGCCACTCTTTCGTTGACTTCTTTTTTGCTATCAATGTTACCATATGTGAACTAGCAATACATTTATAGTGATCACCCTTTTTGGCTGGTGAACAATTAGAGGATAATGTTAATCAGTCTTTGAGTGGCCCCCATTTGTGTACTACTTGGAAAGGCGAGCTAACCACTGAAATTGCAAAGTATCCTTCACCACTTTGCTAGTAGATAGAGAAACTTCCATATGTTTGAATTCGAATTTTACATACGTTAGATATGGAAAATATGTGTTTAGAGTCCCTTCTATCACCAATTTCATCCACATTTATGATTAAAAAAATTAGTGAGATCACGGTTTCCCTCATTAACAAACCTCTTGACACCACCGTCAATCGATGACCAATGAAACAAATCGTCGATTGTCCATTTTCCCGACTAGACCGTCCATTTCCCGATGCATGGTAGACACAACCATCAAGAATCCAATTTGGAAATGCTTATCAACGTAGTTATCTTTGAGGAATTGGGACAAGACAAATTATTTTTGTGTGCACTCTTAGGTTCTCCTTGATGCTCTAGTTTATCTAAGGTCTTACATAGGGACTTTAGTTTAAAGATTATTGTTCGGTTAATCGATTTGAAGATTATGATTTACTTGATCATTTTGAATATTATAATCCACTTTATTTATCATAATAATTAGTACTTGTTTGAGACTTATTATTTTGGTCATGATGGTGTGAGTTGTTAAATTGGGAGTGGCGAGATGTTATGTCAACATATTCATCACCAAATTGAAATGAAATTGCAAATACTAGAGTGTTTAGTTCATCTTTGAGTGGGAACAAAAAAACGTGACATTGAGAGGCCTATCATGATCTACCAACATTAACAAACTATGATTCTTTCCTCAAGTTTTCTTTTTAGAATATGTGACATGTAAAATAAACCACGCCTAAACCAAACACTTTGATTAGGACTTGAAATCGTGTGGATCTGCTTTGAATAAAGAATTTAAAACTCTATGCAGCTTACATTTTGATGTTGATCCATCTTTACATCTTTAATTAAAAAAGTTCCCTTTTATGGTTTTTTAATTTTTAGGATTACTACTGATTACATTATTTTGTGTTCCACTAACATAAGCATTAAACTAATAGATCCCAAAAAACGCATACATTGTTATCTCTGCTTTGATATCATGCGTTAAAAATAAAAAATACTTCAAAATTTAAAAAACATCATCAACACATATTGTAAACAACAAAACAAATTCAAAAAATAAATATTATTAATAAAATATGCGTCGCATACATGGGAATGCAAAGGAAATTAACTCAATAAAACTCTCGAGACAACCGATTACAAAAAAATGCTTTCGCCATTGTAAAAGTAGAAAATGTAAAGCGCCAAGGTAGTATTTACATACATGAATCTTGAGCATTGCTCAAAGATTAAGAAGGGAAACCATGTGGGCATATTATTTAATGGATCCAAAGCTTAGATAGGTATTTTTTAAACAAAGTGTTGTAGATATATATTTCTCTATATGATTAACAACAATGCAAAAATAAAAAAATGCAAAACAAAAGATAACACTAATTTAAAGCCACATAAGATCCCACATGCCCATTCGCCCACCAGGCTTTAGGATTTTGGTTAAATTTACAAATCGAGATAATTTTTTCATGATTTAATCAGTAAAATAATCATACATATGAAATAACCATATCTTACGAATCGCATATTTCAAATACGACTATCACTTTTATATAGATTTATATGCACATAAATATATATTAAAAATAAGTAAATAAACATAAAATAATCTTTTATATATTTTGTTTGAATTATATAAATCATTGTTTTACATTTTTAAAGGAAATATTAGAAAATTACCTTTCTATGAAAATTTCTTAATAGGGATAGGTGGCCATTCCATACTACCCATGCCTCCCATGCACAAACACAATCATCCAGAATCATAATCCAAGGTAACTAATACTATGGGGAAGGGGAGAGATAGTTCAATGGCAGATGCCATAAATGAAAAGCAAGCTCTACTCGGTGACATAATAAAAAGAAATGAAGGAATAATAAAATTGAAAGCTTACATCCTCCTTCCTTGCTCAACATTATGTTTACACATCTCGTGTGCCTTTACATGCCATCAAGGTTTGTAGAAGTGTGGTGAAGGAGTGAAGAATAACATGTCATGAGGTCAAATCTCATATGTATTTATAAGGAATGTGTGGGCCCCTAGAGCACCACTACACCCAAATACTAGGATGTTTTTATTACCCACTCTACCATGTCTTATTGTTCCACTACTACCGCAAATAAGAAAAATTTGTCTTGTTGGAGTACGCCATGCTAAAGTGGTACATTGTTCCATGGCACACACCAATTATGCCTTCATAGGACGGTCACCTCTTCTACCTATATAATTTGTTCTTACCAGCATTTTCTTTCCTTCCATGTGTTTTGATAACCATCACTTGGATCCCTGGAAAATGAGATGGCATGATTGCATTCCAATATGGATGGATGTGATTTGCTCATATGTCAATGACAAAATATATTGCAAATAACAATGTCTCTAATGTTGTTAGTATTTTCCATCAAAATGAGTGTATAATTATTTTCATTTTTCCAACCTAAATAATTCAGTAAATTTTTTAAAATCTAATTAAAAACCAATTTACTTTTTTCAACATGGTTTCTTTGTAGGAACATGTGATATGTGTGTCTCTATGCATAAATCAATAGATGAATGTGATTTGAAAATGGATAAACAAAACTGACTCACTTCCCACTTTTTATGGGTACTTAATTATTTGTTCTCAAATCCATGTATTATGTTAGATTTTTACAACAAATGTAAAAATACAATATGAAAAAATTCCACCAATTCCACATCCATATTCATTAGTTCTCAATTTTCCCATAATTACTTGCGAAAACATAAAATTGGCTTAATATGATGTAAATAAATATGAAATATAAATTTTGAGGTTCAAATTAACCATGAGAAAACATCGTAGCTACCTCACTTAACCAATTTATTAATTTAAGGTACTTTTCAAAATTATCTCCATTTCCCGAGAATGATTAAAATCACTTAAAACTTAAAATTTAGATCATGAACTAATTACAAAAATAAAAAAGGAATAAAATAGAGACCAAATACTCCAATATTGGTAATGGAGTTTGTCTACGAGGGCTACCTCTCCGGGTTCACTAGTAAGATGAAAAGATCATATTAAAATGGCATTAAAACATCAAAATTTTACATCAAAATCTCCAAAAAGGGCTTAGGACCTATAAGTACACTTGTCTTAGTGTCTACGAAGTCCCCACTTGACGCATCCTACAAAAATCAGACTTGTATATGCTCTTCTCTCTTTGAAAATGGCTTTCTCTTTTCCAAAATGGGCATGCATACAAAATTTACCAACTTTAAATAAAAGTGAGGTATTTATATATTAATTCTAGCCTCTTGGTCTAATGTCCAAAGATTTTTGTTTTCCAAAATGTAACTTGTGTCTAATCCCATTCTATTCACATAATTGTTTACATGGTTAGGACCAAAAATAGGCCTTGCCACCCAACTAAGTTATCACATATTATGAAGTAGGCACTTAGACTAATAGCTAGGCCTCAAGGTGGCATGGAACATATGAGGGTTCGAATCACATGGTTCAAATTTTTCACTAGTTGTCATTACGAGGTGGGAATTATCTCACATCATGTCCATTTTCAATGATATTAGGCTTGAAATAGCCTAAGTTGGTGAGGAACTCATGTGGCTACGCCCACACTTATGCTTTGTTTTATTGGCTTAAATAGCTCCTCATGTGGCTTAGTCTTCATCTCATTGGTAATGTGGATTTCATAGGCCGGTAAGGTAGACTTTGAGTTAGAACTTCCTACAAGCTCGAACACTTTGACTCATGAGTTGGTTGCACTATTCATGAGTTGGTGGCTCAATGAATAATATGGTAGTGAGTTGGCTCTATTGATCTCTAACTCACCCTCCATCTTGCCGAGCTTATTAGGGATATTTTGCAATATTTGGGTCTTAGTTCGACATTGATGGAAAATTAGCCTTCTATGAGATTGATAAGTAAGTGTGGTTGTAATGTAATATCAAAATAGAATAGGGTCACCCTCCTAGAAAAAAGTGGACCCCGGTGGCATGACATGTGGGACACATCTCGATTGTCGAAGATGGAAGATTGATTTCAACATTTTACTCGGTCAAACTTTTCCACTCGTCACAACAAGATTTGTCCACTTGTTACATTATCAATATAACATGCCATATCGTGATGTGTAACCTATGATTTAATTTTTCTAGTTGGATGTAACATTCAACAGAGTGTATCTTCCACATATAGTATTTGTTTTGCCCCATTCAAAAGGTGTCTAAGAGCTATTGATGAGATCTTCCGTATGTGACTAGTTTTGGGAAGTTTAGCAAATAGTTGAACCGGGAATATCATATGAATCAAACCTCCCCACTAAAAATATTTTGTGTCACCAAAATTTTTCATTATAAAAAATTCTTTGAATGTATAAGGGAAGTCCATAGAGATGGGGGCAAAAAGTGGAAAAAAAGCTTGAAAAAAGAGGAATAGTCTTTGGTGGAGTTTTGTTTTGGTTTGGCAATTACCAAAATAAGAACGCATACACATTATAGTGTGTACATGTTATATATAAAAATATTTTAAAAATCCCATTTATCATATTTATTTTCCCCAAACATGTATTTTCCTCTAAACCATGCATTCATGGTTTGAATTCAATCCCTTTTCTCAAAAAAATATCTATAAATCATACTTGAAGGTTACATTGAGGTGGAATCGGTAATGTTGCGCAAAAAGAAGAGATAAGAAAAATTGGTTTCTCTCAATTGTAATCAAATCTGTAATGTTTTGATGTTTCTAATGTATATATTAATAAAAAAAAAAACATGTATTTATGATTTTTACAATTCTTTCACAAACAAAAAAGGACCTTCCAAATCCTCATAGCCCTCCTAACCCTTCTAGCCCTTCTAAATTTTTCATAGGTCCTCTAGGTAATTAAGAAGATTTAGTTTCCCATATAGTGGAGAACAAACTACAATTGAGGAAGTGATTAAATTATTGAGGGTACCCATTCCATAAACCTCGTCCATGCCTCCTTGCAAGAAAATTGGAGTCATTATTGGCTCAAGTTGACTCGACAACAAGTCACATTTATCGGTGGAGATCCTATAGAGATACTTGTAGGGATTATTATGCTAATAAATTATTAGCTTCAATAATAAAAGAGAAACAAATTCCAAAATACATAATTTGGGTACTATGCACCAACCATAGAACCAAGTTTCTAGTTCCTTTATCATGCAAATACTTTCCAATCCACCGATACAACAATAATATGATAAAAGACAATTTTGGGACCAATGATGGATGGTATTTTATATACCAACTTACAACAACAAAGAGCTTCTAATACACTTTTTAAGGAAACTTTATTGTGAGTTTTTCCTCAACAAGATCCCCAAATATTATGACTACTCCCATTTTTAGGGCCAATGAAAAGGCTCTACAAAATATAGACCAGTGCATGTCATACTCCTATTCAACACGCTAGAGTCCCAATCCAAACTCACACTTATCTTAAGATGATCCATACAATAGTGAAGAAGATAATAGAGATTGACACATTGCAAACAGCTTTTAGGAAATAATTGATTTCCTCATTCAACATAGGAGAGAGGTTTTCAAAACTGATGTTGGTGGAGGTGGATAACAGATTCCTCCATATAGTACTGTATGCGAGGCCACATATTTTTACATCTTGTAGTAGCATATGTACTGGAACCAACGAGGATGATAGTTTCATGTAGATTGGTGTTAGTAGAGAATCTAGTGGTGCTCATGATTTGGCTATGTTTGATTATGTTTTGAGTGATACTTTAGATTTTATACCTCAATGACACATTCATAGGTATTTTCGAGTGATTAAAAAAATAAGTACAATTTGTTTGATGTGGCTATGTTTGATGATTTTTTGAGTCATAAAAAATATGATTACAATATGTAAACGTTGAATTCAAAAATAAGTGCATTTGAACTTGGTGAAATTTATTAATTTACACACACGCATGCTCAAGCACACACTTACACACATTAATATTACAACATGAGAGAGGGACATCGTCATCCCAAACACATGTTTCTAGTAGCATTCTAATGTTTACATTCACAAAGGAAATTTATAATGTTTTGAAAATAGAGGGAAATCATCGTCCCAACCACATGTTTCTAGTAACATGCCAATATTTACATTTAAAAAGGTAACTTAGAATGTTTTTAATTACTTTCACATATGTATTAATAATGTTATATAGTTCAAATATATTTCGTAACTCGGTGTGTGTGTGTGTGTGTGTGTGTGTGTGTGTGTGTGTGTGTGTGTGTGTGTGTGTGTGTGTGTGTGTGTGTGCGTGCGTGCGTGCGTGCGTGCGTGCGTGCGTGCGTGCGTGCGTGCGTGCGTGCGTGCGTGTGTGTGTGTGTGTGTGTGCGTGCGTGCGTGTGTGTGTGTGTGGATGCATATGTGTATATGTGCGTGTGTGCACGTGCATCCGTGCATGTGTGAATGTGAGTGATGCGTGAGTGAGTGAGTGAGTGTGTGTGTGTGTGTGTGTGTGTGTGTGTGTGTGTGTGTGTGTGTGTGTGTGTGTGTGTGTGTGTGTGTGTGTGTGTGTACTCAAGTAACAACATGATATATTATCTGTAAAGTTGATGAAAAAAAAACAATCCACATATTTTAGTACATTTTAGGTTTCAATTTTATTAAGTTAAAAAAACCTCTAAAATCGAAATAACGAGGGTTTAACGAAACTCGCTTGAATGATGATAAAAAGTGATGGAAGAAGGATGATTTATATCTACACATGAATTTTCTTTTCTAAATAATGATGAACCTACACACACACAAACATATTTGACAAGAACTATATTATATAATTTAATGAGCCAAGTTTCTTAACAAAAGCAAATCCTAGGAACCAAAGGGTTCCTTTCAAGGGTGCCAACTCACTTTTTTGAAAATTATGTTACAAGTAATGATAACAGATGCGAGATAATATCAAATAATGTAAATGAAAAATTGCTGATGTGTACTTGCTAAATGTTGGGATCATGACAATTTTGCACTTGTGCAAAATGGGCAACCTCGAAACTTCGTTACGATGGATAGCATTGGTGAAGTATACCTAAGCTAAGGGATATTTTTAGATAACGTTGTTACTATTGAATTAGTTAAATGATTATATGAAATTTACATCTATGTGCTCTTGTTAAAAAATGTAACAAATCACATATTCTCGTAATTTCATGACTATCTTCAACAAAAGAACACAAAATCCTCGAAGGACAACCGTGTTTTCTTGATAAAGACATTCAATCACAGAATAGGTGAAAGGATAAGTTTTGGAACAAAAACATAAATGCAGATTGTAAAAATCAAAGCTAATTACTGGATGTTACGAGTTTTCTTAATGTTCTTTCTTTCACGTTTAAGACATTCAATTATATTACTGAGTTGTTTAGTTCATCATACAATCCATACAGAAAGCTGGAATGCAAAAAGAAATATACAACTCAATTTCAGAATTCAATGTTTTATTCATAAGGAATTTTCAAATGTTTCCCACACAAGCCATGGGATGTAACTAAAAAGTAAAGTACAACTACTATAATAAGAGGTACACATGCATGAAAAAGAAAATAAAGGAGTATGAGTGAACCCATCATTGCCTTTGGGGTTTTCTTCTTTTTTCAAGACATTTCCACTTTTGAATCTATTCCTTCTCCATCTTCATTACTGAGATCATTGTACCTAAAACGAAAGAAATATAGAACTATCGGTTATGAGCTCAAGGATCAATATGATCATCATATTGACAATCATACTAATTTCTAAGGTTTGGGTCATAAGGATATTCATTCTGATAGGGGTTATGAAACTATTCTGAAGGGGAAATTGGATAAAAGGGTTGCTAGCTTGGTTGATAATACTATTGAAAATGAGTGTTCATGGTTGCAGAAGATGATAAAATACTTTTGAAACTATAGAAAACAGTCTTTTTCTCATAAAACGGTTGATAACAACAAATAAACATATATGATTTTCTTGAAAAATACCTAAAAACTATAGCTGAAAATTTGATGATGTTGTTAAGTGTTGTATTGATCTAAAATCAGATTCACGAGTTGTCGAGATGAGTTTTGCTTGGATCTTGAATCTTCAAAATGCATCAATAGTAGTTTCTAGTCCTTGTCCCACCGGGCGTGCCAAAAACTGTTATCTCTCGAAAGTGCACCACAGAGAGATGGTTGCAGGTGTTCTAAGCTTGCGAAATTGATCTCTCTCTTTTATAGATACAATGGAAATACCTCAGTGCAATGGGTATACCTATTTTGAGGTGAGTCTCCTGGTATTAAGGCCAATTCCTTATTGATATATCCTAAACTGATTTATGAGGTTTAACGGTAAAAGATGACTCAAAAATAATTAAAACTAAGGTGATACAAAAATTTGTATGAGGGCTTTGGTGAGTATATGCACAATTGATATGTGAAAGGATTCTCGATGCATGAACCAACAATATTTTGTAGAATGTTAAGGGCAAAACACTTCAAGGTATTGAAAGAAAGTATCACAACAATACTGCTAAGCTAAAAATGCACGTTAATATCATGCAAAAAATACTAAATTTTGCAACGAGGTAAGATGGTTAATCAAGGAATTTGCATTCACAACATTAATTAAAGCATACACAAGAATGAAAATAATTTGGAAAGGCAGAAAATACTTCACATTCAGAGGGAAAAACTGGGAGAAATTGCTTCAGTATTCCTATCCAGAAAGTCCTCCTTGTGCTTTGCCAAAGCACACAATATATAGAAAAATGTTTTCCGCACCCTTCATAAAAAAATACTAAGGCTTGTACTCACCCATGCATCCTATTTTTATCCTTTATTTAATAATAGATAAAGGAATAAAACTAGAACATGAAATTACAAATAGGCATCCTTAATTACATTACAGTCAAACTGAAGTTAACTGTTCTATTTTTAAGAAAATAAAGGTGAATAATTTGCTAATAATAAAATTTCTTGTTGGAAAAGTCTCTTTCCTTGTGCATGTGAATTTGTCTTCTTGTCTATTTTGTCCTCTTGTGAAGGCATGCAAAAATTAACTCCCTGTTTGTGAGCAAAATAATTACAATACTTGATATTTGTAAAAATAATCATCCACACATCCATTTGATGGGGACCACCTCCATGCTCAGATTCTGATGTTGACATTTCTTATCTAAGTGGTCACATTGGTGACATACTCTAGATCATCTTAAACTCTCTTGACCGTGGGGGCCACCTTTGCACTTGATCACTAATCTCCATTTGGTTTGGCCACCTTTGTGGACTTAGCAATTTATAAGGTCAACCACGTTTGATTAGCATACATACAAGATTTCTACAATACTTAACCAACTTTGATTATATTACATGGTATATTTTGTTGACTTTTGCATATTGGATAATATTTGGTTAAAATTCACCTTTTTGGTGATCATAGTTGGTATGATTTGGTTGGCACTTGGCATTATTTGGAGCATATAGTTTAAGACCTTAGAAAGGTTAGAAGGCAATGATTTTTGATTGATTACGTGGGCTGGCCCCCTCTCCATGGTGATCTGATGCTTTGCATCATGTCGCTGGAAGTTACAACTATGGTTGAATTAGATCTTTATTCTGGACCGTCATCTCTCTGTCCTTGATGAATTCGGTGTCGTTGATATGAAACTATAGTTAGGGTTTTAAACTCCTAATTAATTTGGTTAGCGGTAACTAACCATGATGGTTTCCATTGAGTGTGGAGCTTGATATTCGGCATTTGATATTTGTACCTATTGAATTCGGACCGTTTGATAACTAACTCTAGGTGAGTCAGGCTAACCTATGGTTTATGGGGTTAGTTACAATGTTTGAGCTCCATCATTAGTGACAATTTTTTGGTTGACACCATTGTTGATATGTGAAATTCAGTTTTGTGGGTTCTACCTCCATTTTCATGATCTCTCTATTTATAGTATTTCTTGGAGGTTTTACAAGCTCATTTCTTGATACTCCTCGATGCGTCATTTTTTTGAGTTTGATCTCCCCCTTCTTTTTGTGTGCAGATACTAGCTCGGTTTCATTTTTCTACCTTCTGCAGAGCTATTAGAGTTTCCTGGTTCTCGAGATCTTTGCATTTTTTCCCCTTGGCCACCACTGTCGTGAACTTGAAGCTCGACTGTGTAGCTATCACACTATTTGACGAGGGAAAGGTAAGTCTTGACTTCCTTGGATATTATTTTTACTTCATCGTCACCACTTTTTTCTTCAAGAAATACTGATGATCTGTTCTTTCTTTGCATTTTCTATGTGATTTTGTGGCTCAACCTTGGTCATTTCAAGTTGAACCTCATTTTGAGCTTGATCTTATTTCTCTGAACTTGATGACTTCTTGAGGGTTTACTCAGCTTCAATACTAGTAAGTACTTGTTCTTACTCTTATTTTTATACCCATTAATGGGTTTTACGATTAAAGTTGGAAACTGTAATTTCCTTTCTTGGATCTACAACTTGAAACTGATTTAATGGTATTTTAGAGCTAACTATCTCTCGCCATTTTCTTATACGAAGTGGGTTTTCTTCCTGATAATGTATTGCATCGAAACCATATTACATAATGAATGCCATGATTTTCTGAAGTTTGTTCAGGGAATTCGAGTTCAACTTGTCTTACTCGTAATGTTTTAGTGATTCTGTAAAACTGTGGAAAGCTTTTTGGGTCTACGTTATCCTTGTACTTTGACTTCTCTGATTTTTTGAATTGGTGACTGTAGTTGTTTGTTGAGACCTGAGTTCTATAGTGTTCTTGAGATTTTATGCATATAACAAATAAGAAAGTACGTCATGAACATTTCCTTCAGGCCCTCTGTAACTTCTTTGTTTGCTTACTATAGTCATGATTATTTGTTTGGAGATTTAGCAACATGCACTTCTTCTTGACTGTATGTCATCATTACTTTGATTTCAAAGCTCTGCTTCTAAGGAGTGTCCTGAAAGACTGTTACGTTGTGAAATCATTGTCATTTTCTTAGCTTGAAGTTCTAGTCTGATATGAGTCTTCATCTGGGTATAACATAGTACTACTCAGAAGGTTAACAAACTCTGATTTTCATGTTTTGAGCATAAAATTTTGAAGTTATATATTTATTTTATTGTTGAAACCCCTCAAAAATCTCAAAATCTGAATTTAAATGTTAGCTTGCAGCCTCCTTCAGTAGTGTTGAGTCTGTTATTGACCTCTGCCTCTTCTCTGTGTGGGATGGTTGTGGATGTTTGGCTTCTTTTGCTTTTTGAACTCCGTTATTCTGTAACTTGATATGGGATTCTCTACTCGAGGATAGATGAAGAATGAATGTTTCACTTTTCTTATCCTTGATAATCTGAAATACTGCTTTCTTTAGATACAAAAACAAAGTTTTGAGTTTGATAAAAACTATAAAATGAAAAGTTTGAAATTTGCATTCTTTTATATTCTTCAGTTCACCTTCTGAAATGATCCTTTGTAACCTGTAGTTGCATACTTTGATTCTAAAGATGATTTTGTAATTTTGTTAGAATACTTTAATCTTTTTATTTCACTTAGATGCTTTATTTCCTTGATAGTATTATTTTTGGCCTGCTGGAAAATTTGAAATATTTATTTTTCATGGTTAAGCCCTGGAATTTTTTTCCAAAATTCTCTCTTCCTTCCCTTTTCAGATGTAGTAATTGTATTTTTGATTCAGAATACATAATGTAACACTTTTCTGTTGAAGCTGATTTGCTAGTTGGAAAATGAAACATAATAACTGCTAACTTGATCATGGCAATGTCTTCTTCTTTTACGTATCACTTAATTGATTTACATAGTTCTTTTAAAGCATGTAGTAGTTAAAAACAACATGATGAAAAGTTGCAAATGTCCATTTTACATGGCGAAGCCCTATCAACTTTTTCCTAGAATCTTCTTTTTCATTTTGTTTCGTATGTAACCCTTTAATCCATATTCCTATACTATCCTAATTCGTGCATACAAATATCTTAACAACATGAGATATAGTTTACTTGAAGATCAAACTACATACATGTTTTACTCACTTAGAAAGAAGGAGAGAGAAGAAAAGAAGAAAACCATGGACATAAGAGAGGCCAAAAAGCCTAAATATTTTCTAATTGTTTTCTTAAGTGTGCAGGTACATGTTACAACCAAGAAGAAATAAATCAAGTCTTTCACTATAAACAAAAATTGCAGATTTCAATGACTCCTATCCTATGGCATAAAATAGATAAGTCTTAATTACATGCTGGAATAAAGGAAGAATGCAACTCAAGTTTCAGCAACTGTCCTATAAATGGAAGAAGTTACGTAGTAGAAAAGAGACTGGAAAATAGAAGTACATGTTTCAGTTTGTAACTAAAGAAGAAGAATTAGATTTCAAGAAGCTGAAGTTAATTAGAAAGAAACACTACAAGAAAATGGGTACTCTATCCACAAAGTTGTCACAATTTATTTGTGGATATCTTATTCAAAATTGTGAATCCAAATTTGTGGACTCCACCCACAATTTTTTTGTGAAAACTTTAATTGTGAAAAAAATTGTGATAAAATACACACTTAAAACCATTGTGAAAAAGTCACAAATTATTAATTGTTACATTTGCCACAATTTTAATATCATTACATGTCTACAATTGGAAAATTTGTTATAATTTCACAATTTTACAAACTCTCAGTGCACCCACAATTCTAAAATTGTAACATGTATCCCTAATAAAAGAGATGTTATTCCACAATTTTTAAATTTTAATATATTTTGTTACACAATTATTTTAATTATTGTAATAATTTTTAACATTTGTATTATATTAATATTATATATTAATATTTTAATTCTTTAAGTTAATTTTAAAATAATATATTTTATATTGTATTTTAAATTCTAATATCTCTACATTACAAATTTCAAATTTCTTAAACTTATTTAAGTATCTGGATAATTTAAAATTATTTATCAATATATTAAATAAAGAATGTAAAATTAAGAAAAAAATTAGTTATATTACAAATATTCGAACACATAAATATTTAAATATGCATATTTAAAATTTAATATTAAATAATAACATAATATAAGTAAATATGAAAAAATAGTTTTCAAAAGATAATTTGATAAATGCATTTTTAAAACACATAATTTACTGAAATTACATATATGTTTTTACAATAATAGATAATTTCACAATTTTTTTATAAAATTTGGGTCTTTCTCAAAATTACATAGATATTTAAGTTGTTGAGATTGTAATTGTATTGTGCAATTGAAAAATTATATATTTTGGTAGTTAATTTGATATAAATTGTTTAAAAGAGTTGTTTGTGACATTCTATTTTGATGATTATTGTTCTCCTTCACCTTAATCAATCAATTACACTATCATATCCCCCTTTTAAATTTCATTATTTATAACATAATATAATACATTATTTGAATAATCAATGAGTCATTTATAATAAAACTAAATATTAAATTATCTATATCCTCACAAAATTAAATCAATAAATATTTATTATAACAATAAATATAGCATAATATTTTAAATCAAATTGATAAATAATTTCCAACAAAAATTAAGATAGTAGTAAAATTAAAAATATATATTACAGAAAAACTTTTACCATGAAACTGTATAAACTAACATAATCTTATTAAAATCTAAATTTGGTATGGAATATTTTTGTTAGCTATAAATAAATTCAATCACAAGGTGTCAAAGTCTGGAATTTATTATAATACAATGGTAAAAAGAATTGCATGATGGGGAGGTCGGAATTTACTAGAATACAATGCTAAAATATCAAATACTCATGATTTTAGGTACTTAGGATGAAATCAATACTGATCGGTATAAAACTTAATAAATTATTTCTTGCAAATGTAATAATTATTAGTATCCACTATCCAACTTTTACCTGTATTAGCGACTACAAACACAAATTTTAGAGGAATCGTTAATGCAAAGGAAACATTGTATAGCAATATTTTATAAAAAAATCACTATATCTGTTCTAAAATTTAGTGAATGATAAGGGTTGTAGAGATTACATCTGTAGATCTCAATTGAGAAGTTTTGGAATCTGCAAAAAAAAATTAAATACAAAAAATGGCGGAATTTTCAAAACCCTATGCAACCATGGAGCTTTGAAGTTTTTATTGATCTCACAAATAAAAATGGGGTAAGGATTGAAGCTGTGAGAAACTTCAAACACCTACTAGTTCATCCGATGCAACTTTTACCAAGTCCAATTTTCATGGTAAATACCTCCTTATTTATTTTTGTTGGGTTTTTACTAATTCACTGGTTCAATGCCTCGAATCGCGGAATTTTAGATTTTTAATTTTCATTGTACGGATCAAGTGCATAGATCAATAGTTGAACCGTCAAATTATTTTTTATCAATGGATCGTAGGTAATGTGATCTTGTTTGTTATGATATCCTTTTAGTTATAAATGCTTCATGATATTGATAGCTATCATTATAAAATTAGAAAAATAAAATTGGTGGTAAAAGAAGTTTTCAAAATTTTATTTATATCCACACAAAAATAAATGTATCGATTTTAAATATGGTAATTATTTTAGTTTTAAAGTTGAGAGTTATATTAAATTAACATCATTCAAAATTTAATGGGTTTAAATTTGAAAAATCTTGTAATTTTTTTTTTTAATTCTAAGAAATGTTATTTTAGACATTTTCTATATTATAGTGATTAATTATTTTAATTTTTCTACAAGTTTTTAAATAAAATTTGAGACAATAATTTTAATAAAAGTAAATGAGATCTAATTTCCTCATATTATCTAGATAGTAAGATTATTCAATTAACATATATGAATTTAAATACATATTGGTATATAATAAAAAAATAAAATTATATTATAATAAATATTTAAGGGGATGCATTTAAATATGACCATATAAATAAGAGCATGGATTGAATTGATGCTTACAAATACAAATATCAATTAGTATTATGGGGATGGTAGTTTAGACTCTTCCAAATAATTTTAAAATATTTGATTTCTTATTAATATTTTAAAAAAGTTTCATGTTCTTTATTAATAGAATTTATTGTAATTATTTTTTCAACTCGGATAAAATTATGTTCTTTTATCTTCAACATAAGTTCATGTGGTGTGGATGAATGAAAATGGTATGTGTAGTCCCTTTAAACTATGAAAATTTATGGGACTGTGTAAAGTATTTACATCTTTATTTTGATATTAATCATCCATAAAATATGTTTAGATCCATCATATATAAATTGATATATATTGTGAATTTGCAATAGAAAAACCATATCTTTAAGGATGAAATAATATTGTGTATATTACACAATGTTTCAAAATATCAAATTTTTAAATACAATTTAGTTACATGATCTAATTTGTTGTTATGAAACATATGTGGACATTGGGGGTGAGTTTATGATCTAATATAATTATATTTATTATTTTAGGATAGTGTGGATAATCCACAATTATTATTAATAGGAAATGTAAAGCTTCCACTATTATTAAAAATTACAATTAGTGTGAATTTTCTATAATTTGAATGATATTGAGTCATGGGTTATAAAAAAATTATGTTTTGAAGTCTTTAGTAAATTATTCACAACTATAATGTAGATTACCCACAATTAAAGCTTAGAATATTTTGTTAACGTAAATTATCAACAATTTGAGTTAGGTGTTGTACTATATTGAACACAATCTATATTATATTTTTAGATAATATATTATTAAAGTTAAGTGGATAATACAATGCATATATTTAATATTTTGTGGATAATTTAAAATGGAAGTTTAGTGGTGGAGAATTTTTTTATAAGTTTTGTTTGTATCGGAAAGTAGCGAAGTAAATTAAAATTAGGATACATTATTTTGGGTTATTTAAACAATTGATAAATCTAAGTTTAGAAATCTATTTTTTCAAACTACAATGTGAAAATGTGAATTATCCACAATAAAGAATTGAATATGGAAAATCCACAAATTTAAGTTAACTATTAATAAATTTTTAAATATCTATATCATATTTATAAAATTTATTCATTTTTGTTGATAATTCACAGTATTTAAACAACAATTTTTTAACAAATAACATTATGGATATCTAAGCGTACTTGAAAAAAATTCACGAGGAGAAATCATGATTTATTCAAAACAAAACTTCAAGCTATTACGTTCTTTAAGGTCAAATTTATGTAGAGGGTTATGCTTGAATGTGAAAGGTGAAGAGATCTTGAAATTGAGCTTAATGAACTTAAGCAATCATTTTTAGCTATCAAGGAACTATACGAGAAATCATTAGCAGTGAAAACTTATAGGAATCAGGTTATGGAACCCTATCAAAAGAGTTTTCCCACTTACCTTCCCTATCATAATTCAATGCCTGCATATTCTCCTTGTTAGCCATGGTAGCCGGTTCATCAAATTTTAAAATATCAGAGCTCTGCAATTTGTACTTTTCCTACCCCGTAATCATGCATTGAATCCAAAATAAAGTGTCCAAATTGGCATTCAGATGCTGTCCTAAAAATAGAGTTTGTACCCCAGCCTCTCTTTAAAGAATTTCTAGTTAAGGCTGAAATTAGTCCCACTCCTCCTTTACTCATACTTCTAGTCCAGGAAAAAGAGGATCATAATATCATTCAGGAGGGACAACCAGCTGAAGAAAACAATAGGTATGATTTTTTACCAATGAGATTCTAAATTTTAGTTTGATCATACTTCAAAATTAGGGGAGCAACCCATTCAAAAGGTACAGTCTGATTTTTCAGTAGATCTAAATCATATTAGGGATGATCAACAATATTTGTGTTCCAAGAATAGCATGCATGAAAGCACCATACTCCTAAAAACTACTAATTCATCCCAGTTGGTAGAACCTGAAGGAAATTTTCAAATAATTTCCAAAGATAAATCAGTTGATCTAAGGGACGAGCACTTGGTTTGTAGCTTATTAGTTTCCATGGTTGATGACAAAAAGAAACAAATCAGTTTCAAAATAATCATGATCAAACAATTGAGTGTGAAGACCCTCATTGTCTTTGCATGCATGGAGATAGCTGCGTTATTAGGGACTTGTAGTGTTTCATGAGGACTATTAGATGGTACTGAAAGTATTCAAGAGCAGCTATTTTTGATTGAGGAGGAGATGAAATGTTCAGAGAACATTGTAAGAAGGGATAGAGTGAAAAATTTGAAAGTGTTGCTGAAATGTCAGTCTTGGTAGTAGTGGATCAACAGACTAAAAGGATGAACAACAATTTGAAGACTCTAAAAATCTTTTCAAATAGTTTAAAGAAGGAGAAAAACCTTCTCATCATCTTCACAATGTTATGATTGATGATATACAACAACTTGAAGAGGCTAAATTTTTTTTAGATCAGTTTCAGATTGTCGAAAGGAATATACAACAGTTTATAGAGGTAGATCAGTTCTCAAAACAACCTTCAAAACAACTTCAAAAAGAACCCATGATCGAAAATAAGGTTCATTTTTTCAGTACAAGACAAGAAGATTAGCTTTTCAGTTGTTTGGAGACCATGTCCTATTTGGTATCTCGTTGGTTCACAACATGCCATAGAAATACCAAAATTCATGCTCATATCAGAGCCTAAGAATGAGTGTCAGATACTCAAGAATCAGTTTCAAAGCCCTTCATAATAGTTTGTAGATCAATTAGAAAGATTCTTCATGTTTTGGGCTAAGTTTTGAATAAATTCAAGGTACACATCTCATTTTCAGTTCTTTCATGCTACTTTTTTTGCAAGTTGAATTCATCGTCTCATTTATGAAGAAAAGGAAGTTATTTTCACTACCTGTCTCAGGTTTTATTTAGCCTCGATTTGCAGCTTTGGTTAGAATAGGGTAGATTAGGATTTCCCTTTCAATAAGTGTAGTTCATGCACATTGTAGTTTTCAATTCAATAATTGCATTCGTGCACGTGATCAGGTTCACCAAATCCATTCTAGTTTGGGTGTGTTTTCGAAAAGGAAGATTTTGGTTACATGTTTGTACTCCATGCCCAATGGAAAAGACTAAGACATTGATCTATAAGATAGTAGGCAACTTTCCCCACATGATCGCTAGAAATGTTGACAATTTTACACTTGTGCAAAAATTGGCAACTTGAAACTTTGTTATGATGGATAGCATTGGTGAAGTATACCTAAGCTAGGGAGATTTTTTAGATAATGTTGTTACTGCTGAATTAGTTAAATGATTACATGAAATCTGCAACTATGTGCACTTTGTTACAAAATGTAACAGATCACATAGTCTGCAATTTCATGACTATCTTCAACAAAAGAACACAAGGCCCCTGAAGGACAACTATGTTGTCTTGATAAAGACATTCAATCACAGAATAGGTGAAATGCTAAGTTTTGGAACAACAAACATAAATGTAGATTACAAAATCAAAGCTAATTATTTGATGTTACAGAGTTTTGTTAATGTTCTTTCCTTCATGTTTAAGACATTCAATTATATTACTGAGTTGTTTAGTTCATCATACAATCCATACAGAAAAGCTGAAATGCAGAAAGAAATATACAACTCAATTTCAAAATTCAATGTTTTATTCATAAGGAATTTTCAAATGCTTCGCACACAAGCCATGGGATGTAACTAAAACATAAAGTACAACTACTAAAATAAGAGGTACAACTACATGAAAAAGATAATAAAGGAGTATGAGTGAACCCATCATTGGCTTGGAGGTTTTCTTCTTTGTTCGAGACATCTCCACTTCTAGATTTGTTCCTTCTCCATCTTCGTTCTTTGAGATCACCGTGCACGAAAAGAAAGAAAGAGAGAACTATCAGTTATGAGCTTAGGGATCAATCCATATTCCTATACTTGTCCTAATTCGTGCATATGAATCTCTTAACAACAGGAGATATAGTTTACTTGAAGATCAAATTGCATACATGTTTTACTCACATAGAAATAATACGAGAGAAAGAAAATTCGAAACCATGGATATACGAGAGTCCAAAATCCTAAATATTTTCTAACTGTTTTCTTAAGTGTGCGGTACATGTTGCAGCCAAGAAGAAATAAATCAAGTCTTTCACTATAAACACATATTGCAGATTTCAATGACTCCTATCATATGGCATAAAACAGATAAGTCTTAATTACATGCTGGAATAAAGGAAGAATGCAACTCAAGTTTCAAAAATTGTCCTATAAATGGAAGAAGTTACAGTAGCAAAAGAGAGACTAGAAAATAGAAGTACATGTTTTAGTTTGCAACTAAAGAAGAAGAATCGATTTCAAGAAGCTGAAGTTAATTGGAAAGAAAGGGTTACAACTGAAACAGAATGCAAAAGAAGATCATGGGAAAATTTTGACACGGCTTCACCATGTAAAATGGACATTTACGAATTTTCATCATGTTCTTTTTAAATACTACATGCTTTACATGAACTATGTAAATCAAGTAAGTGATATAAAAAATAAGAAAAGCATGTCATGATAAAGATAACAATTATTGTGTTTGAGTTTCCAACTACCAAATTAGCTTCCACAGAAATGTGTTACATTCTATATAATTACGAATCAAAAAATACAATTACTATAGCTGTAAAGGGAAGGAAGAGAGAATTATGGAAAAAATTTGCTAGGGCTTTTCCATGATAAATAAACATTTCAAATTTTCTAGCAGGCTAGAAATAATACTATCAAGGAAATAAAGAATCTAAGTAAAAGAAACAAGATTACAATATTCCAACAAAGTGACAAAATCATCTTTAGAATCAAAGTATGCAACTGTAGGTTACAAAGGATCATTTCAGAAGGTAAACTGAAGAAATAAAAAAGAATGCAAGTTTCAAAATTTTCATTTTATAGTTTTTATCAAACTCGAACTTTGTTTCTGTATCTAAAAAAGTAGTATTTCAGACTATCAAGGATAAGCAAAGTGAAACATTCATTCTTCATCTATCCTCGAGTAGAGAATCCCATATCAAGTTATAGAATAACGGAGTTCAACAAGCATAAGAAGGAAAGCATCCACAACCATCCCACACAGAGAAGAGGTAGAGGTCAATAACAGAGTAAACACTCTACAAGGAGGATGCAAGCTAACATTTAAATTAAGATTTTGAGATTTTTGAGGGTTTCAACAATAAAATAAATACAAAAATTCATAATTTTATGCTCAAAACATGAAAATTAGAGTTTGTTAACCTTCTGAGTAGTACTATGTTATACCCAGATGAAGACTCATACAGATTAGAACTTCGAGCTAAGAAAATAACAATGAGTTCACAATGTAACAGTCTTTCAGGACACTCCTTAGAAGCGCAGCTTTGAAATCAAAGGAATGATGACATACAATCATGAAGAAGTGCATGCTGCTAAATCTCCAAAAAAATAATCATAGCTACAATAAGCAAACAAAGAAGTTACAGAGGGCCTGAAGGAAATGTTCATGACATACTTTCTTATTTTTATATGCATAAAATCTCAAGAATGCTATAGAACTCAGATCTCAACAAATAACTACATTCACTAATTCAAAAAATCAGAGAAGTCAAAGTACAAGGATAATGCAGACCTAGAAAGCTTTCCATAGTTTTACAGAATCACTAAAACATTACAAGTAAGAGAAGTCGAACTCGAATGCCCTCAACAAACTTCAGAAAATCATGGCATTCATTATGTAATACGGTTTCGATGCAATACATTATCAGGAAGCAAACCCACTTCGTATAAGAAAATGGTAGAGATAGTTAACTCTAAACTACTATGAAATCAGTTTCAAGTTGCAGATCCAAGAAAGGAAATTACAGTTTCCAACTTTAATCGTAAAACCCATTAATGAGTATCAAAATTAGAGTAAGAAAAAGTACTTACTGGTATTGAAGTTGAGTAAACCCTCAAGAAGTCATCAAGTTCAGAGAAATAAGATCAAGCTCAGAATGAGGTTCAACTCAAAATGACCAAGGCCGAGCCACGAAATCACATAGAAAATGCAAAGAAAGAACGGATCATCAGTATTTCTCAAAGAACAAAGTGGTGATGACGAAGTAACAGTAATATCCAAGGAATTCAAGACTTACCTTTCCCTCATCAAATAGTGTGATATCTACACATTCAAGCTTCAATTTCACGACAAAGTGGCCAAGGAGGAAAAACGTGAAGATCTCAAGAACCAAGAAACTCACATAGCTCTATAGAAGGTAGAAAATAGAAACCGAGATAGTATCTTGTACAAAAATAAGGGGCGAGCTCGAACTCAAAAATGGTGACCACATCGAGTAGTATCAAGAAATGAACTTGTAAAATATCCAAGATATTCTATATATATAGATATCATGACAATGGAGGCAAAACCCACATAACTTAGTTTGAGAGATCAATAATGACGTCAAGCCAAAAAATTTATAGGGCTTCGTTGCTTTTATGAGTAAGAAAGAAATTAGCAAAATTATGGACCTCGAACATTTTATTTAACCCGATAAACCATAGCTTAGCCTAACTCACCTGGAGTTAGTTATCAAATGGTCCAAATTCAATAGTTACAAAGATCAAAGGCTGAAGATCGAGCTCCACACTCAATGCAAACCATCATGGTCAGTTACCACCGACTGAATTAATTGCAGGGTTTAAAACCCTAACTACAGTTTCAAAACAACGAAACTAAATTTATCAAGGACATAGATCGATGGTCTGCAAAAAAGACCTAATTCAAACATAGTTGCAAATGCCACCGAAAAACTAAAAGCGTGAGATCACCGTGGAGAGGGGCCAACCCACGTAATCAATCAAAAATCATTGCCTTCTGACCTTTCTAAGGTCTTAAACTATATGCTCCAAATAATGCCAAGTGCCGACCAAATCATGCCAACTATGATCACCAAAAGGTGAATTTTAACCAAATATTATCCAATATGCAAAATTTGACAAAATATACCATGCAATATAATCAAAGGTGGTTAAGTATTGTAGTATGGCATGTATACTAATCAAAGGTGGTCGACCTTATAAATTGCTAAGTCCAAAAAGGTGGCCAAACCAAATGGAGATCAGTGATCAAGTGCAAAGGTGGTCCCCACTGTCAAGAGAGTTGAAGATGATTTACAGTATGTCACCAATGTGACCACTTAGATAAGGAATGTCAACATCAGAATCTGAGCATGGAGGTGGTCCCCATCAAATGGATGTGTGGATGGTTATTTTTGCAAATATTGCAAGTATTGTAATTATTTTTCTCACAAACAAGGAGTTAATTTTTGCATGCCTTCACAAGAGGACAGAATAGATAAGAAGACAAATTCACATGCACAAGGAAAGAGACTTGTCTAGAAAGAAAGCTTATTATTAGCAAATTATTCACCTTTATTTTCTTAAAAATAGAACAGTCAACTTCAGTTTGACTGTAATGTAATTAAGGCTATTAATGCCTATTTGTAATTGCATGTTCTATTTTTATTCCTTTATCTATTATTAAATAAAGGATAAAAATAGGATGCATGGGCGAGTACAAGCCTTAGTCTATTTTTAGGAAGGGTGGGGAAAATATTTTGCTATATATTGTGTGCTTTGGCAAAGCACAAGGAGGACTTTTTGGATATAGGAGTACTGAAGCAATTTCTGCAAGTTTTGCCCTCTGAATGTGAAGTATTTTTACCTTTCCAAATTATTTGTAGTCTTGTGTATGTTTTAATTAATCTTGTGAATGCAAAATCCCTGATAATCATCTTACCCTGTTGCAAATTCAGTATTTTTTGCATGTTATTAATGTTCATGTTTAGCTTTCCAGTATTGTTGTGATATTTTCCCTCAATACCTTGAAGTGTTTTTCCCTTAACATTCTACGAAAAACTTTTCGTTTGTGCATCGAGAATCCTTTCAAACATCAATTATGCATATACTCACTCAATGCCTTCATACAAATTTTGTGTATCACCTTAGTTTTAATTATTTTACAATCATCTTTTACCCTTAAACCCCAAAAATTAGTTTAGGATACATCAATAAGGAATCAACCTTGATACCGGAGACTCACCTCAAAATAGGTATACCCACAGGTAGGTGTTTCCATTGTATCTATGAAAGAGAGAGATCAATTTTGCAAGCTTAGAACACCTACAACCATCTCTCTACAAGGTGCACTTTCGATAGATAACAACGAATTAATCAACACCCTCAATGCTAGGTTAGGGAGGGTTAAAAATGTTTTTGAGTATAGATTGGCCTTGACACTATGTTTAAGGAGAACATATAACTTCTTAGTGATTTTTTCTAGGTTAGGTGTGAAGGTGTTGATGTAGAGACCTATCTCCTAGTCAATATCAGATTGCTCCCATATAAATGGTTGGTGCACGATTGATAGGTCAAAAATGGTGTTTAGTTTGTAGAATGCTCTTGGAAGGGTCATCTAATAGAGATACGATCTTACATGCAACATATGATTAGCCATGATAAGTAGATATTAGGAAAATCTACCAATATGTAAAATAAAGGTAAAATAGGAAAAATGTAATAGGGATTGATGTCAATCCGGTGGATCGATTCTGTCTAAGTGATCATTATTGATTTCTTATTAAACTATGTTGATTAAAATATGATTTTGATGCTTTTGATTGTTGATGGAAGACTAAATATATTTTGAGTATAGGTGCTTGTATTGATATGAATAAATATAAGAACAAAATATGACTGTTTTAAATAAATAAAACTTACGTTTGATGATGATGAAACCAGGATGATTGAATTTGATGAAAGAGATTACTCCAAAGAGAGTGTGAGATAACATAAGCTCTTGATCACCCCATGTCTATTCAATGTAGGAAACCAAATACCTTGGGCTGTCATGAGCAAGCTTAGAGGATAGATGTCACGATTTATTTTATAACCCTTGGGTAAATATCTCGAGTTTATTTTATAGGATTTATGTCATTTCAATGGATCCACACCGATCGACACCGGTTGTGGGGAACTACATTGATTTATATAAAATTATAAGAAAATGGTTGAATTTGGTTTCATCCATTCCCTTTTGTGCATTTTTCAATTTTATGATGGCATAGGGTTGTTTTGGGCTCATGGGAATGAAATTTTGTCAAGTGGTTTGTGATGGAAAATCCACTTGAATAAAATGAGTGAGATAGTTGGATTTATACTCAATAGATGACTACCCTAAATTGGGGGTTATCGCAAGCCGAAGGTGATGATCACTACTTTAAATCACTGGATAATGTAAGATCATGTAGGCTTGTGTAATATTGCATTTCTAAATAGATGTGTTTCAATTTAAGATTCCCCAAGACCAAACATGAAATATTATTGCACAAAGGTGGGATTGAGAAATCAAGAAGTCAAGTGATTGGCGAACCAATGGGATCTCAACTTATAGATGTATGAATTAGTAGGAAATGGTCACTGGGAGGTTGTAAAATCCTTGGTGGATTTGGGAGACATAGAACCGAGATGAGATATATTACTAGAAAGGTGGGATTACGTGACTGCAAAGTCAAGTGGTAGGAAAACCTTTGGGTTCTCGACCTAGATACATAAGAGTTTGAGGAAGTGGCTGGAAAAAGGTTCTTAAGAGACTATGGAATCGACGGTGGATTGAGAAACATAGGATTGAGAAAATATGATGTATTTTTACTTTAGATGGTCTTTGGGACCAAAAATAAGCACAAAGTTTGAAAAGTAAGAAATTTTAGGGGATCGGTGTCAATTTAATGAATTCGTAGTGATTACAATGGAATCAAAACCAATTAGAAATTGGTGTGGATCATGTGGGGAAGCCTATATATAGAGCTTATATAATCATGAGAGGTCATTTTTTTATTGTGCTAAGTTGTTATAAATTTTTTATTTTTCTAGTTTGAGAGATGATCTAAGTTGTTATCAATCACTAGGATTGTTGCCGATATAGATAAGATCGGTGCCAATTTATAGGATCAATGCTGATTTGACATGTTATGGTTGGTTTTTGTATTTCTATAAATAAATGTTTTCTTTAATATTTTGTGTGGATGTAGGAAAATTTGTGTATTTTGATGAGGTATAGAGTATCACCTTTGTTGGGGTGGTTATTGGATTATATAGGGGATGATAAATGGGAGAATTTGGAGGTGTTAGGGTTAGGTGGATTGAGCCACTATAGGTATGTTCACCGTGATTTGGAGATGATGGTGAATTTGTTAGATTGGTGGGATCCAACCATAGGGACATTTTGGTTTTCGATAGGGGAGATGAAGATCACCCCGGAGGATGTATAAAGGATCTTATGACTACCTATTCAAGTGTGAGCTGATTATGATGATTGATGAGACATGATAGGGATACGATGATGAGGTTGTATGTAGATGCTTCCCTTGACATGACGTATGTTGATGCGGTGTTTTTCTTTATAGAGTTTCTAGGAAGATGGGGTAAAAATATATACCTTAACTATGATGATTATTATGGGTATCAACTATTATTCTCTACCGTGATTCGATAGAGTCCGGTTTCCATGGGCATTTACATGGGTGTTGGTGTTTATGATGGAGTATCGACATTTTTTTCTTGGGGGCCAAGTCTACTAGCACGTGTATAAGGAATTGTGGGAGCGGTAAGTGAGGAAGAGGTATGAATTAGATGTGAAATTCATTTTGTAGTGTTGGGCATACGAACTCATTAGGGTGATCTTATTGTGTGGGATTCCTTAGGCTAGATGGTATCATAAGGATTTTTTTGTTAGGTTTTAGAGATAGAGGAGTGATATTTCCCATGATGCATATAACGGGATCTAGAGTATTGTGTTTGTTTTTGGATGGGATGTGGGGTGATGATGTAGTACGAAGGACATATGTGGGTATCCATGTATGGCATGGATAGGGGGATGAGATGTAGATGATGCAACAAGAGTGATGGATGCGGGGACAAAGGACAAATATGGTGGAGGTAGTTTTATTCGAGATGGGTTCCGTAGAAGTTAAAATTGATATATGATGTTCCCGGTAAATTTATTTTCTACAAGAAGGTGGAGGGAGATATAGAGTTCCCCCAACACATATGTAAAATATCCATGAGACAACGGAGGATGAGGTGGTGCTGTGGAGATAGATGATGTTTATATGAAAATTGAGTATCTAACATGGTGGAAGGGGAAAATGCTAGCTTGAGGGGAGAGAATTGTGAGGGCATGAAAAGAGTGAGGAGAGAAGATGTCGATATGGAGAAGGCAATCGAGGGGTAGTAAATAGGGGTTTTAGAGGAAAAGTTAGAGAGACCGAGGTAATTACTTGGTTGAGAGGGATGGTCGTGTGGCTACCTTGAAGGGTGAGGTGATGAGGATGATGGGGATGTTGGGGTAGAGAGATGAGTGAGTGAGTTCCCTAGAAACGAATTTGGGAAAAGTTCAACAAGATTGAGACCGATCTTGTCATTATCTTGAGTGGTTTTGCGTGATTGGAATTACACTAACATAATCGGGACCATTGGATAAGCGGTGGGAGTATCGGTAAGGTCTATTGTATTTAGAGGGTATGTTGACATACACCTACAGTCGAGATGGGGCTACAGGGTGGTGATAATGGCTCAATACTAGGCCCTATGGGAGGAGATGATATCTTGTTAAGTGGTGGTAGGAGAGAGGCTCCCAAAGGTGCCTTGTTATGCAAAATATGAAGGGATCCAACAACAATTGTCTCAACGGGGTCGTGCGGGCCGACACAAGGAGTATTGGCGGGCCTAGAAGAGAGTCCGATGGTGGAGCAAAGGAGTCTAGTATTATCGGGTGTACATTTTTCTATGTGATTATTATATGGGATATGAAACATTATCTTTTTTTATATATACATAAATTTTGAATATATATATTTAATATCTATATTTTAATGGATTAGTTTATAAGATGGTTTTCATCCCATAGTAATTTTAATTATTTTAGGTGAGGGTCCACCTAAGAAATCATCCGAGAAGGGTGGTTATGATACACAAGATAACATACATATCCTTAGCATGTATTTTGTTGATGGATAGGGTGAAGTAGGGGAGTAATGATTATAGGGTCCCTTACTATGAAGGGGACTTATACAAGTGGTATATGCTATAATTAGGGTTGTGGTGCCCATATTTAAGTTCATATGGAGTATACTCATGAGAGAGCACATAATTCTAAACCATTACTTAGGTGAGTGGTTTTCGTGGGGATCATAGCTGAACTAAGGTCTTGTATGTAGATATGTTAATTGTAGAAGAGATATAAACATGAGGCATTAAGAAACTCATTTTCAAGTTTACCATCAAGAGAGGTTAACCAATAGGCCCTGGATCCGTATTTGTGAGTGATGATGTATGGTCCAAGTCAATTTGGATAAAAATTCCTACGTTTACTCTTTTCCATATTTTTTACATGATGATTTTCTGTATGGACAAGATCAACACTATTACATTTAAGTTATTTTATATTTTTATTATATACTCTTTTGATTGGTTCTTGATAGATATTGATATGTTCGATGGAGGTTAGTCGAGGTTCATATAAGCATTCAAGTTGTGATAGGTGTTCTTGACGATATTCTTCTTCAAGGATGAAATATTTAAGAGAAACGTGTAAGGATGAAATCAAGATATCGTGTGGGAGAAGAAGTTTAGTAGTGTAAACTAGAGAGAAAGGGGCAAAGTGATCGTAGGATTTTGAATGATATTCCTATAATCTCATAGTGCAAAGGGAATATGAAGGTGCCAATCTTTACCAAATCATCAATGGTTTTGGTAAGAATCTTGTTAAGGGTTTAGTTAGATGATTCATCTTGATTGTTAGCTTTTGGATATTATGGTGTGGAGAAATTGAGTTTGATATTGTAAGGGTCACAAACTTTTTCAACTTTTTTATTTTTCAAATGAGTTACCATTATCTGTGATAATTTTATGAGGGATGCCAAAGCGATAAATGATGTTATTATGGCTGAAATCGACGATCTTATTTGCATTACTGGGGATAAAAGGGATATATTCTACCCTTTTTAAAAGTATTCAATTATTTTTATGATGGAATTATTTATTTCGTGATGATCGATTGTTAATAAGATCGAATAGGTCAAGTCCCCATTAGGAAAAAGGCCATAAATATTTAGTTCATTGAAAGTTATTACTGGGGACATGTGTAAGATTAGCATGTTGTTGACATTTGATGCAATTTTTTTACATAATCACAATAATCTTGATTATGTGTAGGAAAATAATAATCCACGTGTAAGTTTTGTTTAGTGATGGCCAAGCCATTAAAGTGTCTATCACATATTCCATTGTGGACTTCTCGAATAACTTGGTCATCCTTTGGAGATTTAATATAACAAAGAAGAAGGCCTTCAAACCATCTTTTATAAAGGATACATCCTAATCTAACATAGTGGGATGTATGTTGTTGGAAAGACCACTTACCATTTCGTATAGATCTCGAGAGTATTTGTTTGGTGGAAAGATAGTTGTATATTTGAGTGTACCAAATGTTAGATTGGCTATCTTCTATATGATTGATGGTAGGAAGATCAATGTTGGTATAAGATGGTTGATCAAGTTTCTGTACAATGATGAAGAGTTTATAATTATATGGGAATAGAAGAATAAGAGATGCGAGAGATGTCATAGTGTCTATAAATTTAGTGGATGAGCATAGCTTCATTTGGATTTAATAATGACCTAAGATTTTAAGGAGATTATCAATGGAAAAATAATATTTTTGCACGTGTCGAGTTTACATAGATATGTTTCTTTTATTTGATTGATGACAAGTTTGGAATCGCCATAGATGTCAAGGATTCCTACGCCTAGAAATATGGTGGTTTGAAAACCCATGATGAGGTCTTCATATTTTTCCATGTTATTTATAACTTCGAAATTTAATTTTAAGGATAGTGGAATATGAGCTCCCTAAAGAGGTATTATGAAAATTCTAGCAACACATTTTTTACATTTAGAACCATTGAAGAATAAGGTCATTTTTAGAGAATATTTATCGCGATTGAGAGAGTTCATAGATTCATCGTGATTTTTTTTGCAAAGAAGTTGATGATTTATAAGGGTAGATTCTATGATATGGTAGCAATAACCTACCTATGGATGGATTTTTGAGAGATGAATTCAAGATCAAACTCTTTCATGAGCATGAGCCATATAGTTATATGATCGATATGATATGGATTAGAGTGCATGGATTTTAGTGGATTGATCTTTTTTAATGCATAAATTTTTTGATTGAGGAGGTAATTACGAAGTTGGGAAATTGTGAAGTTTAAGGAAAAATTATAAATTTTCTACTTATAAATAATGGGTTTTGTAATCATGAAGGGTATGAATTATGTAATAAATATATTACTCCCTACCTTTCTCATCTCGATGTGCTAACATGGCTCACAATCCATGATTAGTAGAGGAGATATACAAATAGAAAGGCTCCACCTCTCATGGAGGTACGAGCACTAGAGGTGATATGAGGTATTGTTTGAGAGCATAGAAATATCATTTATAGTCATCATCCCACTTAAATTTGATGTCTTTTCTAAGAAGGTTGTGGAAGGGTTGATACGATGTAATAACCGAGAGACCAAGAAATAGATAGATTGAATTTAACCTTAGAGGATAGGAAAATTTTAAATATTGGATGGAGGAGGCATTTCAATTATGGCTTTGAATTTGGCATGATTGACTTCAATTCCCTTGATAGATACCATAAATCCCAAGATTTTATCTATTAGGACCCTAAATATGAACTTAACATGGTTGAACCAAAGGAAAAACTATATTAGATGGGAAAATATTACATCAAGGACAACAAGATAGTCTTTTTGGTGTTTATATTTACCTAAGAGATCATCTATGTAGTCTTCCATAGTTTTATGGATGAGGTCATGAAAAATATAGGTCATTACATGTTGATAAGTTGATTGTGCATGTTTTAAGGCCAAAAGGCATTACACTATAGTAGAAGGTTCCCCATGGGGTGATCAAATATATCTTATGTTGAGATTTTGCTGAGATAAGGATTTGATTATAACTAGAGAAACTGTCCATAAGATACAAAATTTCATGTCCCTCCATTAGATTAACAAGTTGAATAATGTTAGGTAAGAGGAAGTCATATTTTGGATGAAAAAGGTCTAGGTCTCAAAATTATGTGCGAGATATGTACATTCTCATAGTCATAGTTACGATGTTAGAAACCCATTGTGGATAATCAATAGGTAGGATGAAATTGGGTGAGAGAAAAAATTGTACTTCTTCTTTGAATACTAATGTTATGTGGGGATGTATTTTATGCAGATTTTCCTTCCCTAGCATAACATCATAAATGGTGACGATATTATGAATAATGATGTTAGGGAAATATCAGGTGTATCATTATAAGACCATATGAAGACTTAATTATGATGATAATAATGCGGTGAACTCAAAGAGCTCTTGTGGGTCTAAATCTTGACCAATTACGATGATGTGAGTTTCTTGTGGTGTGCCTATATTAATGTCAATGGTGGATTTATTGAGTGTGGATGTGTTAGGTGACATAAATTTCTATAGGTAGTGGTATTTAACACCCATATGTGTTAGTATGACATTTTCATCAGGACATTGAAGGATGTTGATAAAGGGGGAGTCCTATTTTATCATATCGGAAATATTAATAGTATGGTAAAAATTTATCATTAGTTTGGTAATTTAACAAAAATAAAATTATGCTAAATCATAATTACAGAGTCACGTATGATAAATAAATGCTAATGTACATATTTAACACAAAAATAGGCTAGATAAATATAAAATCCTAAGTGAAAGAGACGGAAATGATGAGTTAGATGATTTGTGTTATTCTGGAATTGATCTAGATTGAAAAATTGATGAACAGAAGGCGATGTCATAATTGTGAACTATAAAATATGGATCTATTAAATAGAGGTAGACTAGGTCCCCTTAAATTGGCCATGGGCATCTAGGCACTAGAGTGTACAACTGGGTTCTTGTGGATGCATGATCTTGAAACGTGTTTTTACATTTGTTGCACAAGTGTTTCTATTGGTTACATATATGTCGCAATATACTTTTTGAGTATGCTTGTAACCTACAAAGAGATGTTCACTTGCAAAACCCTCAAACTACATCAAATTTCCAAAAATAAAGATACATCTCAAACTCCATGTTGTTCTAGTGTGTGAGTGATAGAATCGTGCCCTAGGAAGCCCTTGTGCAAGTGCACTTGAGTGTAGGTGATAGCTAGATGTTCTAATGTATATAGATGTGTGGATGACAAAATGAATTTCCCTTCGTATGAAGTGTATGTTGAAAATCCAATCCCATGTCCCTTGTATGAATATTTTATGAATACCTTTTAAGATCTTAGATGCCTTTGAATGCGACCTTAGGTGATGATAGTAGATGCTTAGATCTCGGTCCCTTATTTTGGTCACATAGCTTTGTATTTATATGATTCCTTTAGTTGAATTTTATAATTAACAACTAGAAGGACGCCCCATAAGAAAATAAGACTCTCAAAAGAAAAAAAGAAGCTAAAAAGAGTGAGTAAAGTGGAAAGGGTCATGGGCACCCGTAAGGACAAAGTGCTAGGGGCGGTGGCATCCTGTAGGAGTTGGTGTCCAAAGCCATAAAAGAGAGCCAAGTGAAGTATTGATTCAATTTTAGGGTGTGAAAGACCAAAAACAAATTAAAGACGCCACCGATAGCTCTCAATTACTAGTTTTCTTCTTATGAATCATATGAATGCAATTATGCTTTTATGAACTATAAATGTGCCCAATCGCATGATTTTATGTCTACATTTTCCCCACTTTATGTTTCTGAGTGAATAATCGATAACTTAAAATGCTTACCTGATAACCATGTAGAATGTGATGGTAATAGCATACCATGGAGACAAGTAAAAGCGTGAAGTGATAAAAATGAAGCATGGAAGCTAAGAAAGAAGAAGTGACCCTAGGGGTGAAGCATATTATATTGTACCATGTTGTACCTATTATTGTGTTTGATGTTGTTTCTTGATGTAGGGATGCTTCTTGTTGGGTATTAATGATAGAATTACAAAATAAGAGAAAAAGAGTATTCAAGGTCATATATTATAAAAATTCTATAAACATATGTAAATGTGTGGAAAATTCATAAAATGAAATTTTTCACCTAATGATAATGAGTGTCAAAGGATAGAAAGATGTCCTAAAAATTTTTAGAAGAGAAATTTTTTTGGGTGATCTCACGCCAAGAGTGAGTTTTTGGTGATCTAATGCCAATAACATGTTTGTTGGTTTATCTCATGCCAAATGTGATTTTTTTTGGTGATCTCATTCCATGGTAAAAGAGTGTTGGGGAGAGGGGTCTAGTGTTACTCTCCTTCCATGACTTCTTCCCAAATTATACACCACTGCAGATGGTATGATCTGTGTTGTCTCCAGTTGTACCATTTGCAAAGGAGAAAGAATGCAATAATTCTTGCTAGAGGAATATGCCTGATACTATATAATTACTCTTTAAAATGTGTTGATCTGAAATAGTATTTGTGTTTTCTCTGAGGACATAGATTCCCAGAGGAGGTAAAGAGCTCCCAAGCACTAGTGTCTATATTTGGGTGCTGGAGTCTGTGCTAAAATGAAGACCCAAGTCAGATTATGGGCCGTTTTTGTAATTGTACTCTGTTTTGTTCATGCATTGTGTAATATTGTACTATAGCTATGAGTTGTTATATGGGGTGATTGATTCATCCAATGTATGCGCCATTTTTAGGGTGCATGTAACGCTAATAGAAGCATGTGGTCCAAAGGATAGGAACTGAAACTAATATGAAGTGGATACCATGTAGGAGGAGGGAATGTGCATGGTAGATACCAAGGAACATGCAAACATGAATTATAGTAACATGTGTTAGTGAAATCAAATCTAGTATGCAAGTAGAAGACAATGATAGATTGTGAAAATTAGGTTTTAGTCATGGGACATCACTCACAATGTCACAATACAATCAAAGATGAAGTGGCCAAAGCCATATAGTGTACATGCAAACAACATCATACAATGGAAAATAATGTCAATCAAAGTGTAATAGACAACCATGGTGGCATATAGTCCTGCAAAGAAAATTTTGCACATGAAACACCCATTAGCATGTTAGAAAGATAAAAAGTATGTCAAAGCATGTATAGATCAATGGAATGTAATGTGCTAGTAAGAAGAAGTAGTAAATAATGAAACAATAGCACCCGTGATGTGCAAGAGTAGTAAATGTAGATGCCACAAGGATCCTTAGTGGGACTTGTACAAAGTACAATGCCAAGAATCATTGTTATATACAAATATATGTAGGATGTCCGTATTCACAACTAAATACCAATTGAATGCACACGCGTATATAAAAATGATATTGACATGCTAAGTATTAATATAACATGGGGAAAAAGTGTACATGTAAGTATAATAAAGAAAGAATAGATACAACCAAGATATGTAGTATGCCTTTGTATGAGTATGATGGAATGGTATGAAACATGAATGTGATAGGTGTAGCATGGCTCCAAGTGGATGTGTATGAGATGTGCATGACATGATGTTCATTTATTAAATACCCCTAAAAATAAAAAATGAACCATAGAACAAGAGTGTGTCATCGAGAAATGGTTTGAAAATGTGCATAAGAAAGATATGATCAATGAACCATAGTGTGTACATAGTGTGACTAAGGTGAGGCTAATGAATGTAGTATCCCCTCAACATTCAAGTGTTAACCTTAGCAAAAGAGTACATCATAGGGTGGGGATGATACAATATGTGTGGAGTCTCTTAGAAAGATGAAGTATGAATTACGAAGCATAATGATAGACACTTGATAATGCTAGGAGGGGGAGAGAAGTAGGCACGTAGCCCCCAAGTGTGTAGATATAGTGATAGTTTCTTAGGGGATCAATGTAAATAATAATGCTTAGTTGGAGTTGGTAATGAAGTAGAATACTTATTAGGAGGAGATGATGGGGTAGATAAATTTGAATATGGTCTGACACTAGATTTGTTAGGTGAATCTTGAATTACAGAAAAAGGAACATTAGAAGTGATGTTATGATGCTCATTTTTCATAGAAGGAGCATATTTTGGAGCCCATTTTGGTGTAGCATTTAGATATGGGAATGTAATAGAATGTTGTATAATGAATGAAGTAAAACCCGATGCTCAAGGTGCTTGATTTTTCATTCTAATGTATAAAAATCATTTTCATGATGTCCATTTATTCGATGATGATTAAAAAATTGGAGGCCTTGATAGTTTGCAAGATGATAAGGAGGATAACAATGAGTAGGTGGAAAATTGATCAATTGTTGATTGAGGAGTGTAGGAAAAATGTCATGTTACTAATTTAACAAAAATAAATTTATTAAATCTAATTTTAGAGTAAATATTATGATAATATACAACATAATATAATAATATACAATAGAATATAAATGCTAAACACTCGAAAGATGTAACCATGTAAGAAAATAGGAGAGACATGGAACTTATTTGACTCATAATTTTCCTAGAATAAATATGAACTGAAACAACCAATGGATAAAGTCAAGGGCGAGTATCGAAATGATCAATATTAATTCTTGAATCTCAAAATAGTGTTATACATGAGTTTCTATGCTAGGGAGAGGGCACTAGAGACCTATTTTGGGTGCCAGTGCCTACACAGAGAGTCGAATCTATTTTTTATTGTGTCCCCGAGGTTTCTCTATCACTTCCTATTGATCGCATGATATGCACAATAAAATCACCAATGTACCTGTAACCTACAACAAAAAAACCTAGCTACATGCACAAGCTCACAAACACATCAAATTGGAATGAAAAATTCAACATGTGAAGTTATGCTTAACTCCCGACGCTCATCCAAAGGATGAACTTATGACTGAGCACTAGACTACATTACAGATTCCATCTAGTTCTTTGTGCTTATGTGTGAAATAGTGTCCTTAGGTTCCCCTCGCACCAATAAAACCAAGATAATGAGTTATAGCTAGATAAAATTCACATGTGTTAGATGAAATTCAACCCTTCCCCTTCTTATGCGGTGTATCCAGAGTAACCAACCAAAAAATGTAGTCCCTTTGATAGTATCTAAATATGATTTCCCTTTAGAATTTATCACCAATATTACAGTATATATGTTGTATATTTATATGGATATCTTTTTGAATTTCGACACTAGTGACACAACATGTTGAATATGACCTCAAGATACCGATAAGAAACCCAAAAATGCCAACCAAAAATATCAAAATAATTGAAAAGAACAAAGAGGATATGAGAACACAGGCGTTAGTGTCTAGTATGATCATTCGTGTCCTGGGATAAATGAGAAAAAATGTGAAAATAATAGCATATAGGGATCCCTACAACTTTGACCGAAAATGGGTAAAAAGTGACAGGATGTGTGACATAAATACAATAGAAATCAAGTTAAATAAGTGGATGAGCTCGAGAGTGTGTCACCTGGCGAATACTCTTCTCACTTAAGATCCATGCATATAATAATATTCTTGGCGGTATAGTAAAATATTAATATGTGTATGATTTTGTGTCTACATTTTCTCTCCTTTATGCTATTTGAATGAAATTCAAGTAGTGTAAAGGAAGTAAAGCAACATACTTGTGAGCGGCATCGAGAAGAAAAATTACAAAGGTGCATGTAGAATGTAAGAACATGTAGCTTGGAGAAATATGAATCATCGTGTTGACACATGTGGCATAAATAGAGATAAAAACCATTATAAGGAGAACTTGGAGAAACATTAAGATGATTTGTATATTTTGGAGATTTTGATTATTGCAAATGGATATTGAAGAGGTAGGGAGTGATCAATTCCCAACCTGATTTTGTATATTTGAAAATGGGAGGATTTGGGCATCTTGTTTCCAAAGGAAGAGTGTTGGGAAGAGAGGTTTAGTTTTAATCTCCATCCATTACTACATACCACAAAGTTCCAACCACTGCAGATAGATAAAGAAAAATTTTAGTTTCGTGTTGTACCATATTATTCTATATTGAAGAACCCATATAGTAATAGTATAGGAAAGATAATGACATGTAATTTCTCCTAATCCTATGGGTGATTCACTTTGAATAATGCTAGATGGATTCTATTTTAGGTAATCTGGAAGATATTGAAAGTAGAGTGACTCCTAAGTTAGGTCATCTAAGAGTGATAGTAATTGTGGTATAGCTCCCAAGTTAGGTCATCTTGGAGAGATAGTAAAGTATGCTTATTGTATTGATTGATTAATTTGATTTGAATGATCGAAGGTTGCTTTGATATTGTTGTACTTATTAGATTACTCATAGAGAGGTTTTTGTGTTTTTCCCCCATATTAGGTCATTAGGGGGAATATATTTGAAACAGTAGAAAGTATTTGAGTGTTGAATATAGAGTGATTTTGTTCCTTTGCTTTGAATAGAATCAAAGAAAAATATTGCAATAGTGATATGATAAGGGTATTTATTGATTATATTATAGCCTAAGAGGGATTATAAGGTGATCCCAATTCTATACCCCATTTTGGCGATAGGGGGAGGGGTGAAGAAACGAGCACTAAGCTGAAAGTAAGGTTAAAAGTAATCAAGAGGTTGTATATTGATGATCACTAGTGTAAGATTAAGATATAACATTGTGCAATGTGTATGGTATGTTGCTAGAAGAAATGTTGATCCATATGGCACAAACAGGGAAGAAAATGGAGTAACAATGCTCAAGATATAAGTGAAATTGTATGTCATGTATTAGTTGGAAAAGTGAATGTAAATAGTAACTATAGTATGTGGAAAAGTGGAATTACTATATATAGTAATAGTGAAAAGTGAATAGTAATTCATTTGTATTAAGATCAATTGAGAATTAAAGCTCTGAGTTGTGAAGATGCCATGTGTTAGAAGAATAGGTTTGACAATATTTGAGCGAGTAGTAGAAATCGTGGCTTCGTAGATAACTGATGAGTTGGTGAGTATGAATATTTTTGAAAAAATTAGTGAAAGTGGATCATTTTTGTCAATTTTGTAAAATTTGAACTTTTCTATTTTTTTGTGTTTTTGTCTTGGGTGAGAGTGGCTAGGGTGTTGACGTCTTTTGGGAAACTAGTTCGTAGCCTTAGGAACTAGTGACCTATATCTAGGTGCCCGTGACCTGATCCCCGGCATTGATGACCAAGGAGAGGGCTTTCATATTGGAATGTGAAATATTGGTATTGTCATTATTTTTTTGTATTATGAGTAGTTGGTTTTGAAGATGTATGAAGTACTAATTTTATAATTTTGTTAGTGTTGGTGTTGTGAAAAGAGATATAAATTTGATAAAGTTACGTGGGGGTCACCATTTGAGCACATTGTTGACTTTGGGGTTATGTGATGCTGAGTTAGACATACTAGACTGTGTTGGCATATGACACATAGTGAGATGGGGAGGTTCCCCATAATATGCCTATGTTGGGTACATTGTGTGAGATGTGGTGTACCTTTTGGTTTCCTACTTGGTGAGATGATAGTGACCCTAGAGGATGTTTATTAGATATTGTGAATAACTCTAATAGGAGAGAGAATGTGGGTTATGAGTATAATGGATGCCCAGAGAGACGGATGAGGGTAGTGATCTACTATTTTACTTTGGGACATGAGTATAGACAAAGGAACAAATCGAGTCTAGATGATATTTTGAGGTCCGTGTTCTGCGGTTATAGAAGTTTATTTTGGTGATTCTAACATCATTAGTGGTAGTAGAGGGTGGTGGAGTGGGTACATTGTATAAGATGAATCATATTCTTTTCTACATAGAGGGGATGGGATGATATTTTCCCGGAATGATGTATTCACACTAGATGACCATGGGAATGGACTAGGAGCCATCAATTTTTACATGTATGGGCATATGATCACATTACGATATTTAGGCCACTCGGTGGACCATTGGATGATTGGGTGAGGCCCAATATATTTTCAACGAGGTGGCTAGGCACCTGTAGTATGGGATTGGATACAACCACCAATAGGTCAATGATTGATGTGATGAGGCCGGGGGCTAAGAGGCCATATAGAGACTATGGTGGTTGGTTGGAGGATGAAGTAGAGTTGTGGTTCATCGACACACCATGTGTTTGGAGGAGTGATTTCGGGAGTTATAAAATAATTCCAAGGGGAGTGTGTATCGAGGAAATTTGGTATGGCTTAAGCTATGCCTCCAGAGCCATAAGTATGGGTGAGAGCTACTAGAGTGCTGAGGTGGCCAAGAGTGGCACTAGGTCCGACAGAGTACAAATAGTGTTGCCTCATTCAAATGAGGTAGATGCTTCGATGGGGACGATATAGGTGGATGGTGTTCGGTGTACTTAGGCCTATAGTGAGTTGTGGGAATCACATTGATGGGTGCTATTATTTCAAATTTTCGTAGATGCGGTGAGTTGAAAGCCAATTGGAGGAGTAGAGGACATGCACCCGCCCGATGGAGATGCATAGTAGTGGCACTAGTGAAGTGTGATTATTGTTTGTTGCTATTTATTGATTGTAGTTTGATTTCCATATATTGTAAAATGTGGGTAGTAACTAATGTGGTTTTGTATGGTTGTAGGTGATGCATATTGGTCATTGATTATTGATTCATTGATACACACACTAACATGGAATGTACCTCTAGATATACTTGTGGGAGGAAGCATATTAGAGTGAGTTGATGTGATCGCGGTAGAGCATGCCGATATTTTGAGATGGTGGCTATAATAGAAGCCACATGTACTATATTATTGAGTAAACACAATGAGGCTTACATGGAGGATGAGTGAGAAAGAGAGGTGTTAGGAAATAATATATAAAATATGTATGATAATCCCATGCAAAATCGAAATGGTAGAAACTAATATGCGTAAAAGTTCACAAATTTGAAATAAGAGTGAAAAAAAAAAGAAAACAACACAAAGAAAATATTTAACATAGTTCACCCAGATTTGGGCTACATACGGTAGGAACCAATTGCTTAGATTATATTACAGCTACCTCTTTCTCGAAAAACAAAACCTAGATCTATTTGGAGCTATGCTAAAAACTCTCTTGAATTCACCCTTGAACTATCACATCTATAATGTTACATATTCCCTACTAGATGCACAAAATCACATAAATAAGAAACTACTTAAGTAGTTTTACTATCTTATAATGGTACCAAAACCATGGGCCAAATCTGCCCTATAAAACTTTGGGTCAAAATACCACCCATATGAGAAGAGCACATCTCTCGAGAAAACTGTGGATAGTGTACAATACTTTTAGTGTACATTATTCAACACTTCCACACATGAAAACAATCTCCACAACATAATAATAGTTTGTAGAAGGATGATCTCTAGCTTAAGATATATTTGTGAGATATGTGGATCTTCAGGGCGATTCACACAAAAGTAGTTGGTGGAGGCAGCCTTATTACAGAGGCATGTAGAGAGATATATAGGCCACGACCATCGGTGTATATTGAGTGGTTAAGCATTTAGTTCTAGAGATCCCATGATTGTAGATAGTGACATTGAAGATTATATATGATGTATATGTTTGTAGTGATGAATGGGGTTTTTCCCACTAGCGATTGTATGATTTTTGACGAGATATATATAGACATGCATTGGATATCATATGTGTCGTGCACTTGTATTGATGTGATGGTTATCATTTGCCGTGATTTACTAGATGTTTTATACATATGAAATGGTTTTATTGAATTTGAATGCTTAAAATATATCATGATGTGGATATAAAAGGTAAGTAGTGAATTGAAAATAATTTTTATGTGAAAGAGTAGTAAAATGATATAACTAAAAGAAAGTATGTATATGATGTAAATTGATAAAGTATAAAAATAGGAATGTGATGTGTACAAGAGTAGAATAGTGAGAATTTGATATGCATAGGATGATAAGATGTAAGACCATGTTGATAATATCATACAATGAATGATTAACATAGAGGGGTGGAAGAATGATTCCCCAATGTGAGAATAAGGTTCATTTTTGTAAAATATATCTCAATAGTCATATAAAAACCTTAAGAACATGAGTTCATCATCATATAATGAGGTGATCATATGGAGGTCACCTAAAAACTATAGGGAGGCCTGAAAGGGATGATGGAAGCATGTGAAGCAACACTAACATGAGTATAAGAGATGAACTGAATGTTAGATGAAATGGTGCTGATAATCAGAGGTGTATTGGTGGGAAGCACAGATGCCAATGGCTTAGGAGGCCAATGGGATTTAGTAGCACTATGAGGAAGAAGAGGATATGTAGCAATAGATGAGCTAGGCAGGGGATGTGGAGGGATAATGATCTTAGGAATTGGGAAAATGAAAACCTTAGAAGTGTGTGGAGGTGATAAGTGAACAAATTTGGAAGCATGTTTATGTAGAATGGGAGAAATATACCACTCGTGAGAGTGAGAGCGGAAGGAAATGATACCTTTGTCTTCTAATTGTTATAATTTATCATGGAGAGAAAAAGAATCATTGTCACTGTGGCCATTAATGTAGTGAAAATTACAGTAAGGGTGATCACTCTAATGATGTAAGTGATGAGGGGGTTGATGTGTATTAGAAGGCAAGCACATTTGACACTTATTAAGAAAATTACACATGACACCATGAGGCTTAAAATCATATGCAAAGAGTAATGGTTCATAAGGAGGAGATGGAGAAGACTTAGGTGTAGACCGATGCGGTGGAGGGGAAGGAAAAAACTTATATAGAGGAGGATATGGTGACCATGGAGGATGCTTAATGGATGGAAGAGGAGATGAAGTAGTAAGAAATGGAGAAGTACAAGAAGTATAAGTGTGAGGATAAGGAATAACATGCTTTGCAATTAAATCATGTTCTAGATCTATAAATTTATAACACAAAAGTGTAAAAGATTCACATGTATCATATAATAATTGTTCTTTTAATGTAGGAATTAAGCCATGAAAAAGATAAATTAATTTTATAAATCAATTGGCTAAAATAATAATTGATGCATACAATAATTGAAGCATAAGATGTAATCTATAATGGGATCTTTCTTTCCTTGATGCAAAGTAGGTAAACAATCATATGTAACTCTAGGACCATTGTTAACCATAAACCACCTAAGAAAAGCATCCTCCATATCACAGTAAGTGCTAATAGATCCATAAGGTAAATGAGTGTACTATTAAAGAGCATGATCAACAATACTATAAAGAAAAGCTTTGAGGAACAAACGGTCACTATAAAAATACGAAAAGTCTGAACAATAATGCTTAAGATGCAAATAGGGGATGCTACGCCATCAAAACATGTAAATGTAGGCATGATGAAATCCTTAGGGAAAGTGGAATTGTGATTTTTTTAGGTATTGGATTTCCATGTAAAGAATTATTATCAATGGAAGCATAATAGGCTTTTCTTATAAGAGTGAGAGTATGAACTTGAGCCGAAAATTAGTGACAAGATGTATGAGAGAAAATATCATGTGAGGGGATGGTAGAAGAAGTGAGAGGCACATTAAGAGGTCGAAGATTTCCATTATGAGTGATCATGGGAATGTGAGAAGAAGAAGTGGATGTGGAAGGTGGGGAATAACAAGAAGTCTTAATGGGAATGCTATGTGTAGATGCAAAAGATGTGATAAGAGGTGTACTTGGTAGGAATAGTAGAATCGTACCAATAACGTTTGTAGAAGAAGAAGAAAGAGGTGGAAGAGGATAAGAATAACATGGAATGTCAATGGAAACGCTAGGTGAAGATATGAAGATATGATAAGAGGTGTGTCATTTCAAGACTATACAACAAAATTACGAGAGAGATTACATCAAAATAACAATACGAATGATATTCAATGTTTCCAATATTTACAACGTACATATAGATAATCTATTATATAGCAAAGGAGGTAGCACAACAACCTCCTAGTAAATAGGAATGAATAATGTAGAATAGTTATGGGAAACATAATAATAAAGTATGTTGTTATAACTATATAACAATTATCGTGAGCAATAGATTGATTTTCTAATATTCCCCCTTAGTGCAAACATGGGGAAAACATGCCTTTGTACTTGCACTTGCTTTCATTATTAGTTGATTTTTACCGTAGAATGATCACAAACCCATCATATGGTTTTCAAATGGTTAACCATGAATCGAAAATGCTAGTTTTTGATTAGAGTTCCATAACCAAAAACGAAGGTTTTTCAAGTGGTTTACCTACAACCATATCATGATGTGCCAAGTACTATTATCAAACCTCATCACATTTCATCCCAAATGAATAACATAGGAAAATATACTGCTCACACATTACAAACTGAAAAATTGAAAATGGAACATTGGATCATGTTGCCCCCTCAATGTGAGATTTCCACTTATTCAAACATGAACACTACAAACCGCAACATACCATGCACAAAAAGGAAAGCATATACTCACACCACAAAAATGTCACCATAGTTGAAGCGGCCTCGTCGTTGGTGATTGACGAGAGATTGATGATTGGCCTCCAACCTCCGATGCCCCCGTCTTTGATGCCATGCTGCTAACTCAACTAGATTTGACCGTGGAGCGCAATTTTACATACCACAATCGGACAACGGATTCCACCGAAAATACATTTGTAAGGAAATTTATTTTTAATTTTCACAAATTTTTAATCCATAGGACTAGACAATAACAGATTCACATGTTTAGACTTTTTCGACTCTTAACGACAACAATTACAATGTTGTTTAAACAAAATGACAATTACGACACTTAAATGAAGTAGTACTTATATTGATCAGCCTAAAGGACATACATTAAATATCTTGACAATATAATATTTAACTCGAGGCTATACTAGAAATTTAACCAACATGGCCTCACATAAAAAATCTATGGCATTTACCTATCAGAAAAAATGATTTAAAACCCAAATACAACCAAAATTTTTGTTTTGAAACGAGCTTATCTAAAACACACAAACTACAACATAACAATCACGGATTTGCTCGTTTTGATTAAAACGGTGGCAGATCCAATGCAACAGTATAGTACTGATTGTGAGGCAAGTTTTAATGACTAGATAAAACACCAATAGATTCAACATAGCAAGGTGACTACACATATGGCAGTTCAACAAAATACTGTGCTTGAACATGCCGAGGACGGTGCGTGGAGATATCATAATGACGTGGATGAAGATGGTGAGAACATAGTCACGTTTGGTGAGTACATGCAACTGTAAAATATGGATTGACTGTAAAATGTGAGATTTACACGCTGCACCGTGGGAAAATTAGTTAAGATTGCTAGCTCACAAACAATAAGAAATTGTCTTTCTTGATAATTACGTATTTGATCAGTAAATCTGCTACAGTCCAAGGCATTTTTAAATCTTAGATCAGGTTGAAAAAGTTGGAGGTCTGATACGGATTTTAAAATATGACATATATATCCACGTAATATCAAATTTGCACTAGCAGAATGAGTGTGAAACACGGTTCCAAGACTATCAATCACCACATTGCATCCTCTAAGACGTCAAGAATTACCTTCTTTCCACGGACCTACCAGCCAATCAAACAAATTTCAAGACAAGGAGAGCGCATCACTGAATTGAATGAAGAGACATGGGTTTTGATAACCAATGTTTATCTGAGCTTTTCTTTTGGCTGAACAAATTTTCCAACTCAAATAATGAACTCCATAGAATGGGGAAACACTGCAGACAATGATTGTCCCCTTAGCAATTCACTTCTCCATTACAGGAAGAGAAAAAGGTTGCTGTAATATCAAATCAAGAATATAAAGGATAATTACACAACATAAAAACAATACGAATGATATTCAATGTTTCAAATATTTACAACATACAATAGATAGGATATTATATAGTTAATGAGGTAGCAAAAAAACCCCATAATAAATAGGAACGAATATTCCAGAATAGTCACGGGTAACATAATAACAAAGTATATTGCTATAAATATATAACAGTTATTGTGACCACTAGATTAATTTACTAGCATCATAATATGCAACAAATTCAGAAAGAGGAGTACTAAATTCACATTCAACAGTTGGAAGAGAAAGAACATTATTACTAACAAGTTCATGATCAGAAGCATAGCCTACATCACTATCAAACATATTTTCACATGCAAGTAATTCATCAAGAGAGTCATCAACATATAGAGAAGTAGTAGGAGAACTATCATGAGATTTAGCATTGCATTCATTGGAGTCATTTTCAGAAGTAGGAAGAGTAAGAGATACAACTTTACATTCACCTTTCCTACTAATAGAAATAGCATCATGCCCATCATGCCCATGTACGTTTTCAACATTGCAAGTAGCATTATTTGTATCTATAGAAGAAAACATGTCACCAAACAAAGGATCTATAATAACATTATCATGTGTGACAATAGGAGAAGAAACTACAGCAGCATGGGTGGCCATGAAAGATGAGGGAGAACATGTGGCATAACTTTGGTCATTAGAGAGCTTACAAATATCATGATTATCAGTAATGAAAGGAATGGTGTCTTCGTGGGAAAGAAGTTATTTTTGGAATTTGTTATCAAATTTAACATTGTGATAAAGGGCACTAAGTTCAGCCTCAACAACATCATAAAGGATAGGATTCACAAGTAACATTATGCACAATGGGTTGGGCAAGAAGGATCTATTTTTAGTAATGATAGTTATAGGGATCCTATGGAAAGGAGTTCTAATAAGAGCGGGGTTCACCAAATGATTTGTTTTTTTTTATTAACTCTAATTTTATAGTCACTACTATGATAACACACAACATAATACAAATGCTAAGATCTCAAAAGATGTAACTATGTAAGAAAATAGGAGAAGTAGTGAACTTATCGACTCACGCTTATCCCGGAAAAATATGAATAGAACAAACTAATGAATAGGTTGGGTAGAGTGTCGAAATGCTCAATATTAATTCTAGAACCTATGGATAGAGCTGGACGTGGGCGCCTAGCCTAGGATGAGGGCACCGAAGACCTCTTCTCGAGCTCCAATGACTGGGAAGTGATTCAGAATCTGATTTTTCCTATGTCACTAGGGTTTCGCTATCACTTCCTGTTGATCTCCTGATATGCACACATGAATGAACGAGGTACCTATAACCTGCAACAAAAAACCTAACTACATCCATGATCTTACAAACACATCAAATTGGAATGAAAAATGTAATATGTGAAGTTGGGCTGACCTCAACGGTCATTCAAAGGATGAATTTATGACTAAGTGTTGCATTGATGTTGGAGCTCAAAATTTCACCCGAATCGGATCATAGAAAACGTGAAATTTGAGTCAACATGGGGCTGTCTTCAAGTTGTGGGACTTGAACTAAGACAAACCTACAGAGTGTTAGCATTAGTTTAATACATTGTTGTTGATGGACGATTCTGAGATAGTTCTGTTGTCACCTTCCTCTCGTAAACCAAACTGTAGCCTATATATTTGGCTTTTTTTTTTTTTTTTGGTACACACATTGAATTGAATACATTGAATAATCATTATTTTCTCTCCTGCTATCATTGGTATCAGAGCTTTCTCCATTCCTCTGCCTACGTGGAGAATAAAGTGACCTGTAGAAGTTTTGTTTTGGCGTTAAAGAGTATCTTATCTCTGCTGCGTGGAAGATTGGAGTGCCAGGTGCTGCTCGTGGCTGAAGCGTGGTTTTTGGCATGAAATTATACCTATGCATTTGAAAGTAGTTATATAATCCTTGTATATAGTGTTTGGAGCAGCGATATGTGGATTTGGGATATCCTTGGTGTGGAGTTTTTGGAGCAAGAAAACCAACTTGCATGGAAATCAACACTTATTGAAGAAAATAGTTTTGCATTTCTTTGTGTGCTTTGTGCGTCGAGATGGTGATCCATGAGGAGAAGTTGTCATGGAAGGAGCCTAGCCTACACCAAGGAGACAAGTGGTGACCTACGTGGAGCCGTGTCAGCAAGGAGCCTGCGTGACCTACGTGGAGGATCTCATCAGCAAGGCCACCGTGCCATCTACCTTGTATTTTTTCCCACCACGAGAACTCGTGTTTTAAGAAGCCACATTTGATAGTTTCCGGTGTGTACATATCGTACATTTTCAATGCCAAGAGTGTTACGAGCAACCCTTCTGTTGGGTCACCTCTGAGAGCCCAAGAGGACACCACCGACATCTATTTTTCCTTGCTCAATGAATTGCTTGAATACCGACAACGTATTATTTGACAAATTGGTGCGTCAAGGATTGTTTGACTATTTCTAGTTCGATGTGTGTTGTCAAGCACACCGAATCCATGAAGAATTAGAGCACGGATATGATGCAGATGATGAATGCAAAGTAGAACACCCACAGGAGTGTCCGCGTCTCACTGCACGATCTTATAGAGCCCATCTTCATGATAGGTTCCTTTAGTAAGCATTTTAAACCATTTTTGAACAATCAATAAATAAAATACAATTTTGAGTTTTTGGAAATGTCTACACCTCACATTTTGTTGTCGGATGACCAATTGCTAAAAGGGCCAAATTTTGCCATGGAAAACCAAGATGCAGATGATTCTTTAGCTTGAAGATCTTTGGGGGATCGTTTCTAACACGAACTCCCCTCCCATAGACGCTGATTTTTTGGCTAAGTATGAAAAGGCCGATGCAAAAGCATTAATACTTATTAGTCTGAGCCTCTATGATGAGGTTCAACCTCACATTCGGGAAGCAACCACTTCCTCTATGGCATGGGCCGCATTGTGTACCATCTATGAAGCCAAGAATCTGATGATGATGCTGCATCTTCAGACAAAGCTTCACACAATGAGTATGCATGATGGTGAATCAGTCGAAGCCTTCTTGCAGTGTGTGGTGAGTTACGTGCAGAAATTTCTACTCTTGGTGAACCAAAGGACGAGAACTTCCTAGTCCCACTCACCTTGCATGAGCTCTTCCTTCTCGGTTTCAAACACTTTGATCACCATGTTGACCATCACTCAATAGGAGGTGAGTTTTGTCAAACTGGTGAATTATCTCCAACAGGAAGAAGCCATTCAAAATGTTCAAGAAGCCTTTGAAGACAAGGCTCTCATCATGAGGCAAAAGCATAGCAACAAGCCTCGAAAGGGCGATCGACCTCCAAGAATCGAAACAACATCCACAAGAGAAACCTTCTCGGTGGCCACCACAACACCCAACCCGTATAGCAACAATACAACAAGGCGGATCGATGGTGCCACATTTGCTCCACAAATATGCACATGACTACGAACTGTTATTACAATGGTCGCAAGCATGGCAACTTTGGTGAAGAGAGCACTTCGGCCAAGGATATTCCAATAAATCCCAATGACGTGCTCATAATCAGAGGAAGAATGGTCATATTTCTTCTTAGTAGGATGCCTCCTTCGATGAAGAGATTCCAGACATAACTCATCCAAACATTTTCCTAGTCTCGCATACTTCGCAATCATCAGAAAGTGTCTGGTTGATTGATTCATGAGCCAAAAACACATGACTCACAATAAGAAGTTGTTCCATACCCTGAGTGACTGGCCCACTAGAGATCGGATCACCATCGCTGATAATCAGGGATATATTATGATGGGGATTGGTGATGTCATCATTCCTCTTGGGACATGAAGATGTACACTCATGAAGGTGCTATATGTTCTAGGTTTGACCTCAAATCTCTTTTCTGTGAGTCAGCTTCTTAATCATCGAATGTGGGTCGAATTCTTTGTTCAGAAAGGGGTCAAGTCTTGCATAATTTCCCAGAGAGACTCAGTTATTTCTCGAGCATTTATGAAGGGCCGTCTATTTGCACTAGATGCGGTCACTTCATCTAACATTGCTCTCTCTACTTCAACAGTGGATTCCACTGCACTATGGTACTTTTGATATGGTCATCTTTACTGCGGGGCTCTACATTAGCTCAGTGCCAGGAAATGGTAAGAGGGATTCCTCCACTCTCCCATTCCTTACCTATTTTCTTGGGATGTCTTGTGGGAAAAAAACATAGAGGTCTGTTCAAATAGAGCTCTTATGATTCTACGGAGCATCTTTAGGTTGCACACACCGATCTGTCATGCGTAGACACCGCCACCTAGCTTCCAAGGTTTTGAATACTTCCAGCTCATCATTAATGATTACTCACGAAAAATGTGGGTATATTTCCTTTGGAAGAAGAGTGAGGCATTTGAAAATTTCCAAACCTTTTACTAGCAAGCCACCAGGTAGTCTAGGAAGCCTCTCCTTCTTCTCCACTCAGATCAAGGGGGGAATTTGTATCGAAGAATTTATTAACATACCTAAAGCAACATGGTGTTCAACAACATCTGATTGTACCCTACATGCCCCAACAAAATGGGATTTCTAAGCGACACAATAGGGCTGTCATGGAGATGTCTCGTTGTATGCTCTCCACCGCCAAGTTGGAGGATCCGTTTTGGGTAGAAGCAGTCTAAACAATAGTGTATCTACTCAATCGGGAACCCACAAAGATCTTGTAGAACTGGACACCAAAATAGGTATGGACAAGTTGTAAACCTTCTATCTATCATTTGATATTTTTTGGTTGTACTGCATATATGCATGTTCCAGATGAGAAAAGGAAGAAGATCGATCCAAAGACACTACCATGTATTTTCTTGGGGTATAGTACTACCTCAAAGGCATATCATCTCATGGATCTTGAGATGAAGAAAATATACGAGAGTCAAGATGTGGTGTGTGATGAGTCATCCTTTGACTCCCTACCACACAATGGAGATCCAGTACTGACCTCGTCACATAGATTGCTCACACATCCAGATGATGGGCAAGATGATTCTTCTCAAAGAGAAGAAGAGTTGAGTGGAGACTTATTCATTGATATAGGCACATTGGAAAACACATCTTCACATCAGCAACAACAACACCAATGTTAGAAATGGGTCTAGAATACTATTGGGGATGCACACCTGAACTCACTTCTAGGTACTTCTATGGGAGTCAGAACACAAAGTCAAGCAAGACATGAGGTAAATTTTGCACTCATGAGTTCAGTTGTTGATAGCATTGAACCTAACACTGTTCATGAGGCATTAGACTAACCATAATGGAAATAGGCTATGAATGCTAAATATGATTCCCTACTTCAGAATCGGACGTGGGAACTTGTCGATCTACCTCTAGGTAAGAAATCCATTAGCTGCAAATGGATTTTCAAAACAAAATATAAGGTAGATGGTTCAATCGACAAACACAAAGCACAAATTGTTGCAAAGGGTTATGCTCAACAAGAAGGAATTGACTATGACGAGACCTTTGCACCCACTGCGAAGATCAAAACCATCAGAGTTGTCTATGCACTAGCAGCACAAAATGGATGGAAACTTCAGCTAGATGGATGTCAAGAGTGCTTTTCTGAATGGTGATCTCAAAGAAGAAGTATACATGGCCCAACCTGAAGGGTTTGTAGATGAGCATCAACCACACAAGGTATGTCATCTGATAAAGTCACTTTATGGACTCAAACAAGCACCTAGGGCATGGTATATAAAAATTGATGATCACCTATTGCAGCATGGATTCACTCATAGCCCCTTAGATACAAATTTGTATATCAAGAAGGTAGGAACAAAGATTTTTATTCTAGTTTTGTATGTAGATGATCTTGTGATCACAAGAAGTTCTGACAATCTTGTGGATGATGTAAAGAATGATCTAAAGAAATCCTTCGACATGACCAATTTGGGGCTACTTCACTACTGTCTTGGCTTAGAGATATGGTAGAAGAAGAATCATATCTTTGTCTCCCAGATGAAATATGCCAAGACACACCTGGAGAAGTATGGAATGTCATATTGTAAACCAATTTCCACACTTATGGAAAAAGGTTTGCAATTATCTAGATTCTAGGATTCACCATAGGTAGATGGCACTCACTACAGGTAGCTTGTGGGGAGTCTCATTTACTTGACTTATACCTGGCCAGATTTTTGCTTTGTAGTGAGCTATCTCACCAGATTTATGTAGGAGCCAAAGAAATTTCATTGGATAGCAACAAAGCATGTGTTGAGATACATCTGAGGTACACTTGACTTTGGTCTGGAGTATCAGAAGAACACTCAGTTCTTCTTACAGGGATATCTGACTTGGACTATACAGATCTGGTTGGTGATAGGAAATCCACTTCGGGTATGTTTTTCATCCCAGATGTAGACCTATCTCGTGGATTAGCAAGAAGCAAATTGTTGTTGCTCTCTCATCCACTGAGGTTGAATACCACACCGCATGAGGAGTTGTGTGCAAAGTGATTTGGTTACGTCGCATTCTTGCAGATATAGGGATTCCTGAAGAGAAACCTCCCATCATTCACTATGACAATCAAGGTGTGTTGAATCTTGTGAAGAATCCTATTTTTCATGAACGAACAAAGCATATTGAGGTCAAATGTCACTACATTCGTGAATAGGTCTTGAACCACCAAATTCAGCTCTAGTACTACCCTACTGATTTTCAGGTTGCAGATATTCTCACCAAGCCTCTCGAAAGGTGAAGTTTGATTTGTTTAGGGGGTACATATGTAGAAACAATGTATTAAGGGGGGAATGTTAGCATTAGTTTAATACATTGTTGTTGATGGATAGTTACAGACAGTTACAACTGTCACCTTCCTCCCGCAGCCAAACCATAGCCTATATATTTGGCTTTTCTTTTTTGTTTGGTACACACATTGAATTGAATACATTGAATAATCATTATTTGATCTCCTACTATCACATAGAAGGCCAACTTCCTCCACATACTCCTAATTCTTAACTACTCCTAGGAATTGAAATGTAACTATCTAACTCTACTCTAACATTCCAAGGGACCAAGGTAAGAAGGAGATGCATAAAACATAAATCCTAATCTACAAAGGAGATAACACCAGAAAATAAGGGGATGAACACTTCAGAGAGAAATAAAATGGAGGTAAATGATAATGAAGAGGGTCGAGGTGAAGACCACAGATTAAAATTGCATCTCGAGTTTTACTTTCATGATACACAATAGACACAAAGTTTGTAAATAAAACATATAACATGCTTGTAAAAGAATGAGAGGCAAGAGAGTGCAATAAAATGATAGCTAAGGTAGAGATGAGCCACAAAAATAAGATTTTATTTCCTAGAGATCATGCACAAATCATTACAAAATAAGAATAAGATGCAAAACATTTCTAGAACTTGAGTCCAAGGCATCAACCCTTAGAACACTTGCACAACTTAAAATGATGCCTTTGCATTCCTAAAGTATCCAACATTAAAACAAGGCATCTCTTTACAATATATACAAAGATAAAAGTAGAGAAAATGTAGAGCGAAATTTGAATTTTGAATTTCTCCCACCATCCAGAAACCTTAATTTAAATTCTGTACATGGTCTAAAGAAAGGCCCGAATGCTTTTGTAAATCTATGTATACACACCATATGCCTTGTTGAACGGAGAAAGGTACCCATATTGCATTTAATTCTGGTGGTTGAGCCATCCTGAGAAGACCTTTTGTGTGTTGGAGAAGCTTCCTTGGTTTTTGTCTATTTTCCTTGATTTGATTCATGAAATCGGATCTAATTGCATAGAGAATAGAAAAATATTATTGGATTTTCAAAGATTTGACAACTAAATTAAAGGCAGGTCAATCACCGGGTTCCACAAGAAATCATCATTTTACATAATTACGCACTTTCTCCACTTAGTCTTGCACGAATATTTGACATCCAAGAATAATTCTATTATATCATGACACCGTAAGTCTTCATGGATTTTGAAAACCTTCTCGCGACTTGTCTTGATGCTTTGTGACTTGTTGCCTTGAGATCTGCTGACCTACTTTCCATAGCTGCCTTTTCTCGTGGCATTATTTATAGTATCGCGGCTTCGAATATCCATTTGTAGAGTCTTTTCTTCAATACACATAACTTCATTCATATCACAGTTCTTTCTCTTCGGCAGCCTTATCTCCTTAGCCACGATATTTTCCTTTCATCTAGAGCATGCATGTCTTGCCACAACACACTTAAACCCTCCATGGTTTCCATTTCAAGTCCATGGCAAACCATGTTGGTCTATTATTCGGGGAGTGAAAAAAGCAGACAACATTTTCTTGACTTATAGAGGTAATCTACCTACTAGATAGCTAAACAAAAGCCTTAGGCATCCATTGGGCATGGAGTAAGCTGATCGATTTATTTGTTATGCATTTGATTCCTTCAACGACGTAAGTGATCACTAATATCTTGGAATTACTTTTACAATAACATCTTTTGAAGATACAAAACCAAAGTGCTGCATGGTCACCCAACAACAAAGCATGTGCAAATTGCTTAGGAAAAGGAACCTACACTACCAAAAAAACAATGTCTTTGAAGAACTTGGTGGAATTGAAATATTACTCTACTATGTACAAGATGCAAAAATTTTCTTAATGAAAGGGATTGACGTGAATCCCATTCACCGGGATTTGAAATTCATTCCCTTCAAGATCGAGATAGCTCAAAATAATTAGCTACCTTGTAAGCGATGATGTATGGGTCACAACAAATAACATCAAATTTGGAGTGCCTTCCGGGTTTGTCTCAATCCGCGTCCCTTTTTAACACTACGCTTCCAATCATGAATGTCTATTCACTAGTTTTCTTGTCAAACCACTTTGGTTGGTTAACTTTTGATGTTGTTTGATTACGCATAGCGGCATTCCCGATTCTTCAAGCTCAACCAATTCTGCTATGGAGATTTCCCTTTGATCTACATCTTCAAATTCTAACTGCTAAGCTAATTGAAGTAAAGGCAACTCAAGTGACAAAGAACATCTTACTTCTTTTCCATATACAATTTTGTAAGGGAAAGTGCCAATTGCCTTCTTCATTGTTATCCTATCCACCCAAAGAGAATTTTTTACTTTTTTATGCCATTTCCTTTGGTTGATGTCCATAGTCCTCTTCATGATTATGATCAAGTTTTTGTTAGTAGATTCCGCCAATCCATTACCTTGGGGGTAATAATTGGAGGAAGTTTTAAGATAAATTCCAAGTTGAAGAGCCCAATTGGATATTTTGGATCCTAAGAAAGCTTTAGCATTATCAGAAATAATGGTTTGGGGTATGCCAAACCTTGTAACAATTTCTTCAATAAATTCAAAGATGGCTAATTCAATAGCTTCCTTGAATGGTGTGTCTTCAGTCCACCCGGTGAATTAGTCGATCGATATGAGGACTCACTTGTGACCAACACTAGATGGAGGATTGATCATGCCCATGAAGTTGAGTCCCCATTATGAAAATGGTTGATCTTACTAAATTGAATGAAATGGTAGGGCTTCAAGTCTTTTCTTCCTAGTGGAGAGCGCACATTATTTACATTTCCTAACCCACAAGGGAGCATCCACAAGCAATGCAAGCTAGAAGTACCCTGCTTTTATGATTTTCATCGTTGTAGCTTTGGCAAAGAAATGCCCACATGAGAAACCATCATGGAACTATGTTAGGACCCTATCGAATTGTTTACCTTCAATACATCCGAGCATTATGCCATTATGCCATCAATGTTCCTCAAGTAGTGCATATAGAATAGATGTAACCTCAAATGTCTTCTTTTTTCCTTGTTCAAACCAAAGGGATATGCACCAAAAGATAATAACTTTGACATATCAACAATCTAGCTACAATCATTGAAGACATTTCTTTCATCTTTCTGTCATTCAACATTACGTGGTAGCTCATTCTATGGGGAAAATTGGTTTATGAGGGCCTTCTTTTGAAATTCCACGGCATCTAAAGCCAATTCCTCGTAGAGTGCTCTCCCTCTTACCAATTTTGTGGCCTTAATGGTCACATCATACTCCATGATTTTAGTTACCCATCTAGCTCATTTCTCACTGATTTCTACTCCCATGATGAAGTCTCTGACGCTAGAATGTGACACTATAATCTTTATACGACTAACAACAATTATGCTTTGGAATTTCTTCAAGGATCGCATGATAACAAATACTTTCTCCTCAATATGGGTGTACTTAAGCTCATAATCATTTAGTATTTTACCAAAAATTCCACAGGCTACTCCATTTCTTGATCATTTAGCTCTTTTAAAACTGCGTGGCTATAGTTGATTACGTTCCATGATCATAAAGAATGAATTCCTTAATATAATATGGATTAATCAATGTTGGATCCTGTGAAATTTCTTGTTTTATCTTCTCAAAGATGTTTTTACCTTCCGCAATCCACTTGAATGCTAAATACTTCTTGATCATAAGAGTAATAGGCCTTACCAAACCCACTGAATTAGGAATAAAGCACCTGAAAAAGTTGATCTTTCTAAGGATATACTGTAATGCTTTCTTATGAGATGGCAAGGAAAGAGTCATGATAGCTACAATTCTCTCTGGATGAATGGAAATGCCTTCTTGTAATGCCGTTCATTGTTGCTCTGGCGGCGGCCTATCCCCAAAGCGTGGGGCTCCAAAAAATATGATAAAATTATTTTTTTTTTTTTTATGGTAGGCTTGGCGGTGGGTGGAAATATATGTTCTGTCCTTGCGTGAGGGAGATGGGAGTCGGTGGAGTCCCATTTTTCCTCACCTGGATTTCTTTTGGATCCTCATTCAATGCATATAGTTGGGTGTCCGGCGTGTTTTTTTCTTCCTCCTGGCACGTTTTCTCTGCCTTGGTTGCTGCGTGAGTCTGGTTTGACGTGGGTGTAGATGAAGCTACGAGCTAGGGTAACAGGCTGTCAAACTATGTTGTTATCTATTCAGTATTGAATGCAGTCTGCATGCAGCGACCTCGATTATGCCTCTCAGCTACAGTTACAGGAGGCCCTCGCCATCTTGCTCGCAACAGCTCAACAGCCCAACAATTCCGCTTCTCCTTCTTCTTCTGCTCCTGCTTCTTCTGCGAATACCGTTTTCTATGGCAAACAACCTGCTCATAGTGAAGAAGAAGATGAGATGAAATTGTTACTATTAATGCAGGCACTCGAGTTCAAGAAAGACCAACAAGAACTCACCGATCACGAACAGGCCACCGAAGAAATGCTTCAAGCGGGACGGATTGATGAAGTAAAATAAATGGGACTTGCCTTGTATTGGATGTCTGCGTAAAGTATGGTGTGAGGAGACTTATATATATACAAGCTCATATAATGTTGTATATGGTGGCAAAGGAGTATGAGCGAATACGTGCTGGCAAGGCTCCTCATGCTATGGACATGTCACGCTATGGTTTAGAACCACCGCCTCTAAGCAAGTGGAATGATGTGACTGCCTGGAAGAATGCTCTTCACAATGCTCAAAGCCAACTTCAGCACCAAACAATAAGGTGACAGATCACACCCACAGGCACAGGAGATCTATGCAATGTTGGAGAAAATGTCTTGGGAGATGAAGGTAGCAGGATATTTTTTTTCAGAGCCAGAACATGCACTGAGGTTGTATCTCCAAATCGATTAAGTGACAGTGTGAGTGTTACCAGGAGACCCGATGAAATTTATTGCAAAGATTCTCTACTGAGACCTTACTTGTTTTACGATTTAACTCATGGAAGAGAATCTCATTGGCGTGGATCTGTTTCATATCAGAATATTCATGAAGCACTATTTGCTTTGCAATTTTATGAACTTCTTCAGCGAGTCACTAAGTTGGCAGGCATAAGGGTGCTGTTGGAATTATCACACCTTACAAGCTACCGCTGTAATGTTTGCACCGAGAGTTTGATGTTGTCCTCAAATCTGCTGAAGAAAAAGGTTTATGTATCATTACGGTAGATGCCTTTCAGAGCCAGGAGCGTGAGGTAATCATCATGTCTTGTGTCCGAGCTTCAAATCTTGGGGTTGGCTTTGCAGCTGTTATTCACCGCATGAATAACCATATCTATCTCCTAACAGCTTATTTCACCTAGTATTTGCATGAATAATCTTTTGCATTATAACCTGGGTCGATCTACAGTATTGGGTGAAATAGTTCTGGGTATTGTATATCCGTTTGAAGATATTATTGCTGTGTGTGGCTACTTGACGATGGATTAATGTATTGTTGGAAATGTTTGTGTTCTGCTGTTTTGGATGAATAAATGTAACCTGTATTTTGGGTTCTTGTGGTTACTATTAATTTGTAATACCCATTCTAAAATTGGGTTTCTATTATTATTGTAATTCAAAGCAGCTGCATTGAAGCAATCTAGTGACTGGTCAGCCTTAATCGAGGATGCTAAGTCTAGGGACTATTTTTTTGGATATGGAATCTGTTCCAAGAGATTTTCTTTTTGGTTATTAAAGCCATCTTCTTTTGCTTCGTCTCAGACCAGGGCTGCTCCTAATATGAGAGCACCAAGGTTAGGAGGTCCAAATCAGGAACAATCAGATGCATGTTGAGATGGCATTTTAAACCAGGCTCAAAGAGGAAAGTTATACGTTGGATACTTTGTGTCTGTCAAGTGGTTCTTTGCTTTTCTCTTTGGTTTTGGTACAGGGTTGCAGCATTTGTTATCAATATGGCAGTTGAGATTTTCTGTGGCTGGAAATTCGCTGCTACTTTTGCTTATTAAACGTATGCCCTGGTTCTTCTTGTGGTGACCTGCTCACGCCAATTATTGGCTGGCTGCGTGAGGATTTGGTGGAGAATATAGTTGGGTTTGTGGGAAAAAGGAAAAGGGGGTCTATAGTTATAGAAACAGATACAGATCTTCTTTGGATATGGCAGTCATGACGATGGTTGTGTGGGTTTCTATGGTGATTGTGATGCTCTTCATAGCAGAGTGCTTCTATCTTCTCGGAGTTGCTCCCGAGGATTTCAAGAAGGCATGTTTCAATCACCCCTCTCCTATGCCAAGCATGGCCGTTAACAGAGTTTGGACCTTCAGCAGGCCGAGGAAGAGAAGTTGCGCAGGTTGTGTTGCTGCTGCTCGAGCCCTGGTCGACGTGCTTGTTGGTGGGAAGAACTATAAACAGGAATGTTAAATCTACTCCTTGTAATATTTTTCTACCTTCTTTCAGTATCTTGAAATGAATATTCTTTCCTCTTGAATGACGCCTAGACTAGATGTTTTCGTGGTTGTTTATATCACTGCCTGATTGTGTGGTTGTTCCTTTAAATCTCGTTCCAATTTCGCTGATTTTGCTTGGAATGTTCTTTCCTCTCTTATAGCTTACTCTATTTCATATTTGTCTAAATGGGTTCTTTATGATATTGAGTGATGCAGTCTAGTTCGTAGGGAAGGAAACATTATTGAGTTTTGTTTGCTTATATGACTTTCTTTTAAAAAAATAATTCTGTGATGGTAATTATAATTGAAGGTTACTAAATGGAAGGTTAAGCCTACATACCTCTTTTGGTTGAATAAATACGTATTTCCTGTTTAGGGCTCTCCTGTTTTGCTAAAAGGTACATTAATAGTGACATTGTGTTCTAAAACTTGTTTAAGCCTGTGGGCATTCCTTACTTTTGTTTGATTAGAAAATGGCATTAGGGTTTTGCTATAGAACTGTACATGGTCGACTTTTGTACCTAGTTCTAGAGGATGAATAACCTGACTTCTAATTTTGGCCTCGACGTGTTGAGAGAATTACTTTACCTTCTTCCTGGTTCAAACTCTTGTGTGATTAAAGTAAGGGGGAAACATTGTAAGTTTAATTGAATGAAATCTCTACAATTTTTATTAAGGGTCGCGAGCAAGCTATTAATAGCTGGACTGAAACAAAAGTTGTAGGTGAATCCATGGTATTGGATTCGTGAACTCGTTTCCTGTTAGATGACAGCTGATTACAGTGATAATATCATAGGTGGCTGTTATATTTACTGTTTGATATTTGCTAGACTTTTCCTCGATAAGCCCACATGGATCGGGTAAAATTTCCATCTTCTATACCTTTGGCAAGGAGTTCATAGAACTTCTAGGCTGAATGCACCTCGTAACCTTCCTGATGGATATGTGTGTTGGTTCTTATTTTGTACTTGTACTCGTGGTAAGGTCTTTTGAGTCTGGGGCATCGTTGGTGTATTACCCACCGTGTATCGAATCCCTTTGTTTTCGAACTCGAATACCTTATTCTTCGAACTTGGTTACTAAAAGTCCCTTTTCATGGCTTTGTTAAGGAAATCAATTTTTATTTTTATTTTAAAGTACTTATTGGCATTGTCGGAAATATATAAAAATTATTAACTACTTTTGGGTTTAGCTTTCCCTTATATTATGTAGAGAAGTTGACGATTAGGATAGGGTTTGTTGGTAGAATAATGGCCCTTTCTGTGTCTCTTTTGTATGCTTTTGGAAAAGTGGATTTGTTTGGGTTAACTAGTACTACGTTTAAGAAATCCTATAAGAAGGTAGTGGTAAACTCCTTGGTTAAAACTGAAACTATAGTTGTGTTCTTTTAAGGGCGTCGAACCCATATTACTATGAAGCCCCCTGGAAGAATTGGATAACGTCGTTTTGCTTCGCGCCTACGATCATAATTAGTACGCTTTGTCTTCTCTTGGACCCCTTTAGTTGGATGGAGTAAATTTTGGATTCCAATCACGTAACCCATAGGATTACATGAAGGAGATATCAACACTCTTGACTTTCTTGTTCCTAACCCATAAGGTCTTGCCTTGATTTATGTAATTTTGTTCTTACTGGTATTTTGACTTTCTCCTTGTTGGATGGTTTAGATTTCTCTCTCATGTGATTAATCTTGGAGTTGTGAGTTGTGTTTTAATCCATTTCTGAATTTAGAACATTCCTTTCTTGATATTGTTAAATGTTAGCTTACTGTTGCAATGTGTAGCCTTAACATGCTCAGTTCTCGCGAACTGATTCTAGCTAGTATTTGTGCAGATGGATTATGCGAGTAGATTAAAGGAAAGAGTTGTAAAGTTTTCATCAGTGCAATTTATGAGGTTCCTTGTAAAAATGTCCAATGTGAGGTAAATTTTGTAATAGTGCTTGCAAAGGAGTTTAGAAGACCTCTTGCCTTGGGATATTCTGAAATTTCGTGATGATGTTGTCTTGTCCTTCTGTAGGTAAACTGGTAACTTACCTTTGTAAGAAATGGTATTCAATCTTTACATTGATATGAGTATTGTGAAACTTAGATCTTGAGAATAAATTGTCAAGTTAAATCTTTCTAAGACTTAGTGGAAATATTTTATAAGTAAAGTAAAATGGGTCGGTTAACCCTTAAAGGAGCTAAACAAAAATAATAATTTTATATTCAACAAATAAAGGTAGATGTGATCTACTATAAATCGAATAAGTCCATGAGTGATCAAAATGAAACCATCCCTTGTGAAGTAAAAATTTTATAACTTGATATCCCTAGCTACACTAGCGAACATTATCCTTTCTTTGGTGAATTCTTAAAATGATCCTAAGGTGAAACGAATTGTGAGTTGTTGTAAGATAATAAGATTTAATAAATAGGAGGAATCGGTTTCGAAGCCATGTAATCTGTTTCTCAACCATTTGAAAGGTAAATTATTTTCTTTTGTAAAATCATCCAGTGAAGCCTAAGTAAAATATTTAATAATTACGTATAAAACCTCAAGCTCCAATTAAACCTCAGTAAGAACTAATGATGTCTCAAGGATGAACTCAATTGACCTTCTTCCTTTAACTTTATCCAAGGTACCTCGTAATTTTCTCTTAAGTTGTTGAACGTGAACCCCTGTTGTCATATGGGCATGAACAAGTTCTAGTAGCGTAAGTGTTAATAGATGGCCTTGTGAAATTAAATTACCCCTTTCTCTAAACAAACGAATTAAGAAAATGAATGTCGTAATAGAGAAGATTAAAGATGATTGCTCAGTGTAAAAAGAATAAACTTAGCTTGGTAAGATGAATTATATGAATCATACCTTGAGCATCCTTGAAAACGTAAACTAAGAATTGCAAGATGTATTTTTAAAATAAATAATCCTCAAGAATATCTCATTGTGGATGGCCCTAACTGTTAGTGTGTTCTGTGGATGGACCTCTATGTTGTCATGTCAAAAAAAAAAAAAAAAAAGTGTATTGTCCTTTTGGGTGTGAATGTTTCCATGCTGACCTTGTGGTCATCCCCGTAACAAGTGTTCACAGTGTTAGTTGTATCCTTGGTGACGACATGTCGCATCATGTTACGTGTCAAGCAAGTTCAAAAAAAAATTATCCTGTCTTTTACTGTGTTGTTCGTGTGTGTGAATTTGTGGGTCGTTACACTTCTTTTGAGATGATATGCTATAAAATATTAACCCTAAGAACTGCAAAACTACATTTTTAGGACTTAGCGATACGCTAAACTCTTTTTATCTTTTAAATACCTTCTCCACGTGCTTCATCGATCCATGATTTTCTTGGAGAGAACGGTAATGTCATCTAGGTAAACCAAGATGAACTAGTTGATATATCCTTCGAAGGTAATATCCATTGCTCTTTGGAAAGTGGCACCTGCATTTGACAATCCAAAGGGCATTTTTGATATGCATATGTTCCCCATTTGGTAGTGGATGCGATCTTATACCGATCTTCTTCTTTCACTTTGATCGAATTAAAACCAAAATAGCCATCTAGCATAGAGAATCTTTTAACTCCAGCTACTGTCTGTAGAATTTTTTTCATGGATGGAAAGGGATAATGATCCTTGAGAGAAGCCTTGTTTAGGTCCCTAAAGTCTACCCGATCTTGACTTCACCATTCTTATTTTTGACTGGAAGAAAATTATCCTCCTAAGTGGAGTACTTAATGGGAAAAATAATCTTAGTCTCGATGAGTTTAGACAATTATTTTCTCATGAGGGGGTCTATCTTGAGGTTTACTTGACCTTTACTTCTATCTTTTTGTCTTGATGTTGAAATCAAGATGAATATAGTGTTGGAATATGTCTGGATTAAATTCTTGCAAGTCTTCATAGCCCCATGAGAACACATCTCTTAAATTATGACATAAAGCAACAAATTTTTTTTTCATGTTCATCACATACCTTCCGAAGTAACATCTCTTTTCCTGGGCAAATGCAACTTGATGGAAATATTCTTGATTAGCCTCCATATTCTTTTCATTACCTTTGAATTCATCATCTCTGCCAAAAAATTTCTCCAAGATGACCAATCCTTTAGGCAATTTATTCATTTTGAGTTGAATAATCTAATCACCATAGGTGTCCTACAAATCAAAATCCATCTTTGAAGAGAATTTAGCTTCATTTTGTATGAATAAGAATTTTTCGATCATTGTAAAACAATTTCTAGCTAGTTCAGCTAACTAGAAGGAAGGCCTAACAACCATCTTGATATACTTGTAAATTTCTTTTTATTAAGTTTTATGTAGGTGAAAACTGAGATCTAAGATCTGCCATCTGATCTTCTTCCTTGTTTAACTTCCATGGTGTGACCTGAAGGTTAATTGCATCAAAACTCTACATCAAATCCTAAACCCCGTGTTTTTAATCCCTCAATAGTTTTTTCTTGGTAGCACACTTGCCGAGAACTTGGTTTACATCTAATTCGGTGCCCCCAAAGATCTCGTAGCTCTTTGATCTTTCTCTTTTCCAAAATTAATAGGACATGTTCTAATACCTCATATTTTTCCACATTATTGGAACATGCAAATTGTAGCTTGTGAGAAAAGATGAATCACTCATTTATAGGAGATATCAATACAAAACCTATCCCATTTCATTCTATGCTCTTAGAGCCGAGAAAAATTCATCCGCCATATCTAAGAAACATCTTATTTTTATTCCTTGAATGCCGTAGGAATCATAGGATCCTCCTTAAGAATACAATAGGTAACTAGAATGGTTTCAAAAGTTTTAAGATCTTCTTCATAAGGGTAAAACCTGTGGTCTCTCTCATCCCATTCATTAAAAAAAAAATAAGGCATGAGAGGAGGAGCAGGTTGTTCTATTGGACTTAAAACCTGATCTTTCTCTTCTTGTATTAAGTAATTTGACTAGATAAGGTAAGGTCCATAAGAATATATGTGATAGGAAAAGATAGGCTCATATTGAATAGTGGATATTGTTCCATACCTAGTTCTCTGTAGCATGTGAGTCTAATATGAAGACAAGTACTGCTCACCTTAGCAGTGAAATCACTAGATAGGAAAATGGAAAACATGGGTGGCATGTTAATGAATGAAATGTCATGGATTACGGTGAGGTTTGGACATGCATGTAGAGTTAACTCAAGGTCTTTAATTACACCCTAGACATTCAAAATTGAATCATCTAGTTGTAAAACTCCCTAGACACAAGACTATATTTGAGACCGAGGAGATACAAAATTTTCTTGGGAATTATAGATGTACTAAACCCTAAATAAATCATACGAGTTATGAACTAGGTATTTACACATAATTATAGATAGGTAAAAGGGTGAGGTCTTAATTTTTTTACTTGATCATATTTATCTTGCACACATGCACTTTGTGACATGAGTCTTCCGTAATATTGGATGCACCCAACAAAATTTCTTAAGGGATTCACACAAGAGATCTCACTAAAATGGAATAGCAAGTGTGTTCCACATTGTCATATTAACATTTTTCTATTTAAATTAATCTACAATGTTGAATGGAATACTTGCGGATTTCTACATTTGAGGCATGCTAGTATCTCTCTTTTGTTACAACAAAGCATTTGAGATGGAAATTTTGTTTGGACATTAACCTTTTTATTTGTAGCTTTACCGGGCACCAAAGGTGGCTCGGGTAGATTATCCACTTCAATCAACAACTTACTTTTATCAAACGCAACTAAACTTATCCTTCCCACGGTTTCTCTAAGAAACTTTAGTGACTTGTTATTTGCCAACACGACCTCTTTTTCCTTGCATGCAACATCATTTTTAACATTTGGGATTAAGGTTGTGACTCCAACATTCTTATTTTTACTTCATATTATCAAAAACACTCATTTGGGTTCTATTGGAGTCATTGACTATATCCGATTGACTCCACAAAAGTCCTTAGCTCAAAATAACATTAGGTTCACATCAACAAATACCGTTGACTTTCATTCCTAGTATTTGGTAATTCTAAAATTAGTTCCTATTGGTTGGAAGCACCTTGATTTATGTAGGCTTGGATATTCATTTCCCTTTCACAACTAGGTTGGTTATGAGGTAGATTATATGGAAAATACCACTTTTTTTCTTGTGCCATATTGTTTTGTCTTTGGAACTAAGGTTTGACTTGAGCTGCGGGTAGGAAGTTTCACGTAAAGGAGGGATTGTTGCCAATGGAATATGAGAAATTTGACTTTGCCATCTGTTATTCTTATAGTTTTATGCATATCTCGATTAGACTTTTTGCTTTTATATGGTGATATCCTTGGTTTGAGGATTTCCTTTGATTTTGATGATTTCTATAGGATTGGGCTTACTACTTTTCTAGGGATATAATTTTTTTATCAAGTTTCTAATAAAATATTTCATTAGTTCATCTTCCTTTGGTTGTGCAAGGGTATGTGATGTCGAAGCAACATCTTTGTATATTTTGATGAGGAATAAGAGCAATGGCGAGGTTGTGTAGTTTGTGGAAATTTAGGGGATAATGACATAGGTGGCCTAGGAGCTAATTTTCCAGCTTGAATTAAACAATTCTCAACCCTAATGGCCAATGCATAAGTAATTGGTAGAGTTACACCTCCCATATATTACACCATAACGATATGTCGAGTTAAGAGATTTCGAGAAAGTAAGGAAATGCACCTTCAACCTGTCGGCCTAACAAGAAATGGAATTCTTTCCCAGGTTCTCTAGAATCTGAAGTTGAAATCTACCATTTGTTCATTAGGTGAACTCTTGATTATAGCCAAATTCTTGAAAAGATACAAGCTATCATCTATTTCCCTAAATTAGGTGCTCTCTTGACTAGGCTCGGGTGGAGCATGTGTCTTGATGGGTCCCTAGCTAGAGGCCCCATACTACACCCTCTCTATGCATCATATATTTGTGGAGGTATGAATGGTGGGCAGGTCTAGTGTTGCTGTGGCTATGGAAGTATGAAATAGGATTTTCCGGATGCATGCCCGCCATGAGGGGAAGGGTCGGTCCCTTCGCTTGAATTTCCTACATCTACCGTAAGTAACTCCTCACCCTATCCTTGGCCTATTGGGTCTTCCCTCTATTATCCTCTACCATATAGGTATTCTCAATGGCCTCACTAAAGTAAGTAGACAATGAATATGCAATTCCCCTCCAATATCTAAGTTCAAGCCCCTAATGAAGTTATGAACCTTGACCTACTCATCTTGCATGTAATCTATGTCTTGGATCAAGTCCACAATTTTTTTGTCATACTCTACCATTATCATGCTCGCATGTTGCGAGATCATGGAACACATTGATCCACTATTGAATGAACCTCCTATAAATGTACTTATTCTTAAATCTTTCCATAAAGAGCTCCCATGACACAAAATATAAATCTATGTGGAGTTTCTACACCTCTTTCCTCAACAAATATCATGGCCCATCCCTTAGTAGATGGATAGCAACAAGAGCCTTCATGTTCTTAGTGCATGAACATAGCTCAAGCATCCGCTCAAGCTAACCAGCCATACCTCAACTTGGAATCCACAATAATAGCAAAAAGTGAGGTGGGTGAAGCTTCGGATCTCTTAGATGTGATTGACCACTAATGATTGTCTACCCCTCGGTTTCTCCTCATGATAGTCTCTCTATCCGGGATTACGGATCTCTCCCACTCTCTCGTGGCCCTATTTCTCTATGTTGAAACACATGTCTATCTAGCCCCACATGAGAATTATCTACCCTATGTTCCTCATTATGTCATGGAGCATTCGATCCTCATGTGACAGCTCTCTCCTCATGTAGACTAGGTCATCCCACAAGCAAACCTTCGTGTATAGAGGAATTGACCTCCTGTAAGTTTTATAGAATTTGTGGTGATATGACAACAACTTCCGATCTCGGGGTGTTCCCTCTATCTCAACATGTAAGAACCTCTTGTTTATCTCACATCTAGCATAGACCAAGATGGGCGTTACTCCATTATTCTAGGTGTGTTTTAGTTTACTATGTTTTCTACGTTTATAACTTTTTTACAATTTCAAGTGTTCTAGGTTTAGTTTGTATTGATTTTTCAGTTGTGTTCCATTGTTTTCCTAAGGCCCAAGTATTGAACCCACGACTTTGATACCAAAGTGTGATGCCCGCTTATTACGCAACATCATCCCACACCAAAACACTACACTAACTTGAAAATTTATGAGTAATTTTGCTTTTTGTAATTAATTAAAACACGTTATACCAATTTTAAACATAATAATTATGATTAATAAAATGTATACTCCTTTATCCAATACACCTCCTTTTGAATTAATTTTATTTACTTAATTTGGAATTATTATTCTATTCCCCGATACATTTAAAAGCTTCATTACTTCCCTAGTTTCATTTAGTTGATTTAATTAATTAATTTATCCCTAAATAAATTCTATTTAATTTTCCCTTCTTATGTTAATAATAATTTTAGTCCAACTTTAGATATAGTAGTTACTTATTTGATTTCACCTAATTTTACTGCTAAGGTCTATGTTAATTAAATAACTAAATCCCATAAGGACACTTAATTTAATTCCTAGACATATAATAATCCTACATCACCCCTTTTAATAAATAAATACCCACTTACCCATTAGTCCTTTAATTTCCAATAGAAAACTTATATCAACCCATGTGAAGCAATGAATTTAAAATCTATACTTATAATATCCCTAAATGACTCAACATCTTCACACCCGTGATTAATTCTCTAGGCTCTATTAATTCAATTTTACCGAAACTTATTAAAAATTATTCATCAATCACTTAAAGAGATGAGGATTAAATCAGATCCGTAGGATTGATTTAATCCTCACCCTTAGATTTTAGGTTTCCCTCTTTTGTACCCTAACTATCCTTATGATCTCTTTTATTCTCATTCTAACCCTAATGTGCCTCCATTTGAATAGGTAAAGTTGCAGGGAAGGAAATATTGGAGGCAAGAGAACTTGGGGAGAAACTATGGTGGATAAGGCAATTCTCGAACTACAATGGGATGATTTTATCTCCCATATCTCATGTTTTATCATATTTTTATTATTATCTCTCATAGTTTTATAAATCTATAATTTTATTCCCGGTATTTATGTGTACCTAGATATAAGCAAGTTTTTTTACCCAAATCAAGATATACAGATATATATGTGTAGACACACACACACACACACACACACACACGTGTGTGTGTGTGTGTGTGTGTGTGTGTGTATTTTTCAGAGTAATGGGGGCCTGATTTAGGGCAGGTGTGTGTATTCATGACATCTTGGCCACAATTTTTTTGAGGTTATGGGGTGGGCGCATGGCCGAGCCACCCCCTTTCGATAAGGCTGGGTGGCTCGGCCATACCACCCACACCTATTATAGATATTTGGGTGGGTGGTATGGCTGATCCTGACCTTTTAAAAAAATTTGGGGTGGGTAGGCCATGCCGGTCACCCCTATGTTTAATTTTTAAAAATTTCTTCAATAAAACATAAATTTGTTTCACATTTCAATTTTTTTGTTATAATATGTATATATGTATATATATGTAAATATGTGTGTGTACACACACACATATACATATGTGTGTGTGTTTGTACAAACTAATATGTTTTTATAATACTTTTCATTTGATCGAGATATGAGGCTATATTAGCTTTGACAGATAATTATATGAGTTTACATATATACATATGTTTTAAGTATATGTATATATATAAATTGTATACAAGTAAATAAATCTAAGTTTGAGTTCTATAACAAAATTTGCAGGGGAAAGACATATTTTAATATGGAAGAACATTAACATCTCCTGTTTTATATTTTCATAGATATTTACGGGTAATGGGAGATTTGTAAAAAAGTTTATACATACATATGAGCTTATTAAATTCTACATAGAATAATACATGAAATAAAAGACAAATCCTTTGAAAACTTAAACAAGAATAATGAATGAAATATATTGTACTATACTGAGATAAAACAAATATATTAATCCTTCAAATGATTTACTGAGAATTTCCAAATGAGGTATAGACTAAATTTTTAATGTTTTACAAAGTTTCCAAATAATTTCATACTTGCCTTATAAGGCATATTTTACAATAATTAAAAAGAATACGGTCCTTTCAATCTTAAGAATTCAAGTACATACATAATCATATCAAATCCCTTTACTGAGAAACATTGAAATAATTATAATATAAGTATTTTACAAGCCCTCCATCTAAAATTGTGGAGACAACATGCCCAAATTTCCAAAACATAACTCATGCAACTCAAGTTTATTATTAGAACCTGTAACTCCACCCTTTCCATCTACAATAAACAAACAAGGGCAAGAAGCTAGAAAACACTCTCCTCCCTACCTAATTCAAATGAAAGGGTGAAGCCAACACCCTTATTGTTCCCAAGCTCCAACTAAGAAACAATGCAACATATTCTTAACAAAGGCAGCGACAACAATAAATTACACATACAAAACATACAACAAGATTGCAACACACAACCATCGGACATAAGAAAAATATGCAAATTTCAAATAATCACATAGGCACAATCTAGAGGCAAAGGAGAAGGAAAATTCATGACCACCTCCTTATATCTCCCAAGTGGGTTAGGGTTCCACCGAAAAACCTCCAAGCTACACAATACAAATGCTCTCATAATCTCCTTACTTATCCACAATTCAAATACACAAAATGTAGTAAGATTAACATTTAATCTCCCCATAGGTGGAATACCCTACCCACAGTCCCTCCTGAAAGACTCACAAACTTCCTTTTATCTCCACAAGGGCCGCATATTCCCTTCTTCCCTCACCTATCTTAAGGGGAAAAATACACAAACCCAACAAACACACATACATACATTCAAATTGAAAAACATACACAACAAAAACAAGGAAGAAAATAAGTTAAGATCCTACCTTGCCATTGATGGCACCTTCTTCCTTCAAAAAATACACTTCAAATCCTCTCCACAAGAAAGCACTCCAAGACATTTCTTCCCAAATCCAAATTTAGCAATAAAAAAACAAGTAACCCAAAATCATCAAAGGAATGCACATAAATAGACTTGGTGGAGGAAGAGGTGATGTGGCTCCATGTAGGATGCCACCTCATCCCCTTAAAATCCACCTCACATAATCCCCACACAAACCAAAGTCTCATAAAGAGGTAGGTGAGGATATGAAACTACTAATCTTACACACAATCTCCCTTTTGCACAATTCAAAATTGAATTTAGAGGATCAAGAATATGAGGGCAATAATTGCCTCTTTTCCATCAAATTTTCATGATTAGAGGCTAAATATGACCCCTTAAGTCATAGGTAAGGTTAGGAGGGGAGTTTAAAGAGTGTGGGACAAGTAAAACTTGTCCCACAAGCCTTCAAAATTGGGCTCAAAGCCCAAATCCGATATTTTAGGTAAGGGGATGGCACAAAAACCAATGCCACAAAATTTTCAATAACCCAAAGTAAAATACTAAGGTATAACCACATACACATTGCCCCCCATTCACCACATTAATACACTAGCTCATACTAAAAAATTACATAGTTAATTAGGGGCACATTGACAACATAGGAACATAAGGGTACAAGGGTACATTAGAACTTTAAAATAAAATCACAACATCCACAAAATAAATAAAGAACACAACCAAAATTATACCCATGGTCACATGTGAGGTGTTCCCCCATGGAGACCTCCTAACAATGACACACAACAAGATGATGCACACGAACAAACACACACATGCCAAGGTGACCATGTTGTGAACACATGACATTCCTTCATGGTTGGCCTTCCTAGTCCCTCCTTGTTTGTGTGATTTCATTTCCTGCAACCACAAAATAATACCACCTTCGGCCTCAAGGCCGCATCAATATGTCAAGGAAATCAAAACATATATAAATCATCCATCATATAGTCATCATCATGCATCATAATTATATCATTGTTAAGGTTACATAATTATAACATAAATCAATCATTTACAATTATCAATAATCACCATTCCTATTTTACAAAAACCATGAAATTCACATACACATTGATCACCTAATATCATCACAAAATTAATAAACCATAATATCAATGTACACATGGTTAGACGATGCATCTAAACATAGTCGCAACTACTATGAATCCAAGATGTCAGTATATCAGTGAAGCAATGCTAAATCAACATGTGTTGCAATGTCTAACGATGTCAACTATAATCTATGGTAAGGGTAATATCACAATAATCATCAAATGTCCATATAGTCTACTAACATGCTAATAAGAATACTATATCAATATCCATGTCTCTAAGCAACTAGTAAGCATGATCATAACATAAATAAGTGTCGAACAAAAGTGAACTCTACATGGATAACTTTATGGGGATAAATAAAATATCAAGAATAATTATCCCTAATTTAGTTCATGAGATATTATCAAATCCCACACACTAGTAGCAGTTTTATCAATCACGTGAAAAAAATACCCATTTGATTAACCAAAGAGCTAAATCAAATATTGAGACTAAAGACTTTGTCAATGAAAACATGCTAACTCAATAATCCCTAAATTTATATCATAATAAATATTTGAACATGCATCGAAATCAAGTGGAGTAAAAATATCAACTAGACTGTATGTGATTTCCTTATCCATATGTTTGAGTGCGTCCATAATAAATTTATTTGACACTCTTATACATTTTATTGGAGGATGTACAAGCTAAAACCCATAACAATACTCTGTTGAGCCAATCAGTATCTGTATCACCTCTTCAAAAAAATATTTCAAATATTTCATGCATATATATCGCGACAATATGTGGGTAATATATAAGAGGTTTCTCCGGCATCAACCGATGAAAATCAAACCTCTTAGTATTTTCTACATTAATTGTGAAGAATAAAATCGGGCTACCCAATTGAATTATCATATCTGTTAATTGAATACAATATACATACCAATATGATCTAGTGTCGTGATGTTTTGCACCGAAACATATCACTTGTTCTGCCAACTTCTCATCTGTTTCACTATTAATGGGTTGGCAGAAGTATTTAATTGTCATGGGAATGTTGTCCTCCAGATGTTTAATCACAAAGTAAAGTAGTGGCTTGACTATGGTAAAGAACTGATATATTACATCCATAATATCTAAATCTAGGATGCTTTCCAAACATGTTGTCATGATACCTGATCAAATGCTTCATATAATCATGCATCTACACTTGTTTCATCCTCGGTTGCAGCCATTCCACGTATCTTATAGGGAAATGTGTCGAAAATATGATGGATACCATTCCCTGTATATTGATTTATTCTATTGGAGTGGTCGAGGGCCTACTATGGTGGAGGTTGATAAGATTATTGAACTGGATGAGAAGTCAGTTTCAAATGCATCCTTCAAAGAATATCATTTGAAATTGGATAAAGAGGGTTTCTCAGAAGGTAAAGTACTTCAAATTTATTTTAAATTTTGAATCTCCTAATTTACCTGGCCCGCTCTCGAATAGCAACGGTGGTTCCATCCCACACCTCTTGACCCCGACTTCTTGAAAATCATGAAGGTTTTGGAGGGCCCCATATATAAATATTACCTAACTCTGAAGTTTGGCACGCAGAAGGAACTTGATAATCAGTTCTAGGACAATGGCCAAAATATCGTCTACCATAGGAAGTCGAAGTTGAAGTGATGGTTTCGTTATAGGTTTTCTTAAATTTCAGAGCTGGGTTTCCTGTTCTTGTGGGTTTTCTCATGTTCTTCAATGTTCTATCCTAGTATTTGGCCTTTTATACCTAGATAGGGTCACAGTAAAAATACCTTTATCCTTAATAAAAAACATTCTCTCTGTATTATATTTATTGATTGATGAAGAGCCAATTGGTGGTAAGTCAATAGTGTCAACTAAGCTCATATTTTTATTTTCAACAAATAATCTTAACTCCTCCATCTCCGTCCACGGATATAAAAATTTGAAAACAAATGATGATAGATGATTGTGTATTGTTTCTTCATCAACACTTGTTATATTCCCTACTACATTTGTTGTGTGATCTTCTGTCCCATCCTATATGGCAAATTCTATGTGATACATCTCCATTTTTTTGGGAGATCGTGTAATGCTGCATAACGTAGTCTATCTGCACATCCCGTGATACTATTCATTATGAATTTTACAAAAAAGCGTCAAGCACACGTGATCGATTAATAACACATAATTATTCTTTGTGTCTAGTGTTATTCCTTTTAACTATAGAATATAAACATCCTTGAATTGACATGGAAGAAGTCTTGCAACAAAAATATGTCTTGCGGGAAGCAAATTGTGTGTCCATTGTATTTATATTGGCCACCATGTACATGAGTTACACCAATATGAAATTCACACGTGCTATCAACATTTCTTCCACATGTGTTAGTATATGTAAAAACTTTGACTTTTCCTAATGATCCACATTATTCAACTTCAAAAACTAATGATCTCCTCATTCACCCTTGCGACTCTTACAAATAGACCATTCGATAGAGATGGCTATGACTATTCCAGTATGATTCTTTGCATATACCACAAATTTGAATAATAGTTAGTGCATCAATTACGAAAAGATAACAATTTAAAAAAATTATCATAGGAAGGATGTAGACAAAACCATAAATTTTGGACCAACCCATCAAAAGAATTGATGTGTTTTGAAAATTTCAGCCCTAAAATGAGCCGAGGTGTTATAAAATTTGATACATAGTAATCGAAATGATTAAATTGCTAACTACTAATATAAAAAAATTACAAACAAAATAAGAATATTGGAATAATACATTTTGTAACTTGTTAATGAGCTATCACAAGTTTAAATCCTTTCATAGAAATTAGTTTTTTTAAAAATATTTGTTATATGAATTATCACAAGTTTAATTCCTTTCATAACAATAAATTTAAAAGAATGATAATTGGTTGTTATAATGTTTGTACAAATTGTTCTTGGGCCACATCACTCGTCCAATTTGGTTGTTAGTGTTTTTACAAATTGTTCCTAGATCATATCATCATTGGTTTAATTAGAAATTTTTGCATCAAACTATGCTACCGTCAAACCTTTTTAATAATAAATACAATATCTCTTTTTAGTTATATAGCTATTATTTCATTAAATTATTAAATTTAAAAACTTATTTTTTTATACCATTTTAATAAAACAATTCAATTACCTTTAATAACATTTAAAAAATCCAAGTTTTAATACTATTTTTATAACACAATTGAAGTACATTAATAACCAAAAGAGACCATATATATGCTCAATTTGTTATTCTATAAAAATGGCAGTGCATTGAACATTTTATTATTTCAATAGTATTTTTATTGAACGATAATTCAATTTCTTTCACATAAATTTTAAAAACCAGCAATACGAATTCAATTTATCATTCCCAATCAAGAAAAGTGGGATTAATCATTAAATACATATATTAAAATGACAGTGCCGAGATATATTTTACCTCACTTGGAAAAATCATATATTAAAATGGTAGTGTGAAGATACATTTCATCACGAAGTACTTTTGAAAAGTTCAAATACTCGATTAATCATTGTAAATGGGCAATTTATACTTATATAGAAGCGGCAAAAGTCATTGATATATATGGATTTTATTGATTCCTCGTCTGATAAACATTTAAGTCCTTCCTTCGATTACCATTAAATTTCTGTAAAAAACAGTATGTTGGGTGATGCCATGAATGAAGAGTCTTCAACAAAAAGTTCCAAGAGAAATAGATTCTTTCGTTACGTTCAGGGAAAGAAAATATAATTTTAACCTTTCTCACATTTTGACGTGGAGCCTAGACATTCCCCAAAAAAATCTCATCAATGGCAGAATTTCAGTCCCAAATATTTAATTCTTGTAAAAGACAGGGAGATACATTTATTTGCAATGTCTTGGTACACCTTTAAATGCAGAAGAAGGCTACACTACCGAGTACATTCGACTACAAAATTTCGTCGAATCGCCGTTAACCATTTGTATCTAAACGAAACCATTCAAACTGAAGCTGTATAGAGAGTTTAAGTGCTGCTGGTGTCAAAGTGATCTATAAACAATTTGGTTCTCATTCTTTTAGCCCTCTTCCTCAGAAAAACATTTGTTTCTTAGAGCCTATGTTTTATACGTTACAGAAGTGCTATCCTTGGAAGAAAATGGTTTCTTCTTTTTCTTTTAGAAAGTTACTGGTGATTTATACTTGAGTTTGAGTCAAGCACCCGCCTTCCGTTCCATTTCCCCCACTTTCAGCCACTCCAAATATTTCCTAAAAGGCTTATTTGGGATGCGAATCGTTTGATGAAATTCATTTATAGACTTAACAATTTCGTCCAAATTCTCCCTTTAGTAACAATATCATCATCAAGAGAATGCATGAAAAACAACAGTACAGGCCACAATTTTATAGTGTCAATATTGAGATTGTAGCTCACATGAACACCTTGAAAGATCCCCGTCTTAATGCATGCAATGGGTACTCCTATATCTTTGGAGGCTACCCTGAAAGATATAGGAGTACCCATTATCAAAAATTAACGTTGTTTGCTCATTTATTGCAAGTTTAAGATATCAATATGAGTAATGCAAAATTACACTGTTCAAAAAAACATAAAAAACCACTCAGACCATTTTACCCATTAAATGACTTCTGGATATCCGGCCCATACCCATTAAATGAATCCTTAATAATCATAGCTCAACTAACTGAAATACCCTCACGAGTTGCTCCACCACTGAGACTGTGGTGCCTATCCTTTACCCAGGTTTGTCGTCAACGTGAACTTGGGAAAAATGTTTACTGTCCCGGTCAATTGCTGCACCCGGCCAGCCTCAAACCCACGACTGCCATGCCCCTTTTCTCATGCCCCATCATTCTGCTGTGCGTTCATGTATGAAACAATACGGCGACTATTCTTTTAAAAAATTAGAAAGCGATAATTTGACGGAATATAGGTAACAACACAAAGTAACAATGTCATGTGTTGTTACCTATTCCATCAAAACTAAAGGGTAAAATACTTTTTACCTCTTTGTGTGAATGTACATCAGGGATAGGCTCTTCCCATTGAGATTATGCATCAAACCAGGACAATCCTGGCTACAAATAAATAAGAAATAAAAAATTAGTTGTTTATAGATGGGCATGAATACCATTGAAGGAATCGACCATAAAAATTAGGCAGTAGAAGCGAATCGAGGGCTTTGATTAGGCACAGAATATTAGCTTTGTGTAGAATGCTTATCTAAACACTCAAAGCGTGCATCAAACCATGACAATCCCAAGCTACAAATAAATAGGAGATAAAAAATTAGTTGTTTGTAGGTGTGCATGAATACCTTTGAAGGAATCAATCGTAAAAATAGGCGGTAGAAGCAAATCGAGGGCTCGATTAGGCGTACACTAGTAGTTTTGCATAGATGCTAATCTAAATACTTTTTTATTGTGCGAATGTACGTGAGGGATAGGCCCTTCCCACTAAGGCGTGCATCAAACCAGGACAATTCCCTTCTGACAAACAAATATGAAATAAAAGCCTAGTTTTTATAGGTGGGCATGAATACGTTTGAAGGAATCATTTGTAAAATGAGGCAATACAAGTGAATTGAGGGATTTGATTAGGCATAGAATATTAGCTTTGCGTAAATGCTAATCTAAATACCTTTTTCCTATTGTGTGAACATACATGAGGGATAGGTCCTTCCCACTAAGACTACACATCAAACCAGGACAATCCCCAACTACAAAAATTAGGAAATAAAAAATTAGTTGTTTATAGGTGGGCATCAATACCTTTGAAGGAATCCACCATAAAAATGAGGCGGTAGAAGTGAATCGAGGGTTCTGATTAGGCGTAGATTATTTACCTCCTCTCTATGTATGACTAAAAAATAATTTACACCTACCGAGTAGAGAGAGTGAATATTGGATCGCTAGAGTGAATATATCCCAAATAGCTTGTTCGAACTTGCCATGTGGCACATTTGAATTACATAATTAATTTAAATTAGCGCACACTATATTTAACAGAGTGTAGAAAATGATTTTGTTAAAGAATGAAATACAAATTTATGTATATTATTTTAAAAACTTGAAAACTATGTTTAGGATTTATTTCTTTGGATATATTTTTACTATGCTTGTTTTAATATATGTTATATTATATATTTTTATTATGTCTATATTATTATAGGCTATAGACAATGAAAAATTGCATTGTTTTTAATTCATGTTTAGTTTTAATTTTTAAACCATGGAAAAATAAAAATAGGAAATTTGAATTCCCTCGCATTTTCAGATATTTGAAATTTCAATAGCCCACCCTTTTTCTTTTAGGGAGGTAACGTGAAAATTTCAAATTTTTGTATCCCACTCTTTTTCTATTTTTTAAATTTCTTTAATGGAATGTGCTAAACAAATTATTAAATACCTTGAAGAAATGTTGAGTAGGATTTTTTATTTTTTTGGTCAATCAGAAAAGCTTGTATTCAAAATAAAAAAAATACGCCAGGCCATAGATTGCGAGGATCGATGTCTCCGAATCCTGGTTGTTTGAGCATGAGATTATAATATTGTTTACAAATAAGGCACACAAAAGAACCACATAAAGGATGCACAAAAAGGATGCACATGCGGGAGGATAACAACACGGGTTGTGAAAAGATACATGCATATTGTTTTATTGAGGTAGTAGTTGGAGGTTTCACAAACAACATAAAGCACAAAATAATCCTACATATTATTAAACAAGGTATTTATAGTAAAGGAGTACCATTTTTTATTTAGGGATCTATTAGTTTCTCTGTAGTCGATTGGTTCTGTGTTTTCCATGGCGGTCCAATCGACATCCACACAAGCCTTCATTTGTCCCTCTTGAAATGTGCTCTGATCAAGCCTTGCTTTCCAGTTACTTTTGATCTCTGAAGAAAACTTCCTTATTCTTCATGAAAAACACATTTTTGTGTTAATAAAAGAAATTTGAATCACTTTTCTACTCTAGTATTTATCTTCGTTTAACACTTTCCCATTTCTACCATTCTATGTATCTCTCTGTCTATTTTCATTTTTAATTTTTGTTCTCATTCTTGGGATTTTTTTCAGGATAATGATAGCTTCTTACACAATCACCTTTTTAAAATTTTATTTTGTTCGGGAGAAAAAAATAGTTTAATGTTGTCCATTAAGATGATGCAAATAAACGTTGCTAATTAATGCATATTAAATTTTTACATGGTTTCTACTAAGACATTTTAGGAAAATATGAGGTTAAAAAATCAATTCAAAACTAAGTAACAATGTTAAGAATTTGATTGTATGATAATAATGTAGCCAAATTCTAAACAAACTTGATATACTGTAAATAATATGAACTCCAAAAGAAAATATATCTCCTTATTCGTTATCGAATAATGAATTACAATGTTTCCTAAATAGGAAAAACAACTCCCAACTCAAGTTTCCAAGTAAACCCTAACTAACTTTGACTAAATCTACTCTAGGTGGCAGAAATTACTATTTTTAGCAGTTTACTAGAACATGCTATTCTTAGTAAGTTCACATGGTTATTTGTATGGGCATAGAAATTGCCATGCATCTTCTACATTCCTAAATTAGAGGAATTTACAAATTTCTAACTCATAATTCAACTAATAGACTAAAATTAACTAATGCCCAAAAATAGAAAAAAACCAAACTACAACTTAAATCCTAATTTTTGGCCTCAAGATGGCGGATTTAGGGCTCGAAAATGTATCAAAACTTGCCTTAATTAGTAGGGAATGTTTCTAGTGCATTCATCTCATTGAAACATGTGGTTTCAAATAAAAACAGACTCAAACGGACACCCAGAGCTCAAGCTATGACCTTGTCAAGTTCCTACTAATTTTGGCACATCATTCTCCCTTGCTTGAAAAAACGTAGCTCCTGCAAGTTGTCTTCTTCAAAATCCTTCCATTTATCTACATCCAAATTCTTAATCTCCCACTCTCTGACCCAAGTATTTTCCTTTTGTTCCAGTCCTTTCCAATGGAGCAAATATTTTTGTATCTCCCATGTCGCGTGTCCATTGTTTTCTTAGCTATAATCTAATCCACTTCTTATTTCTTCTTCACCGTAACACTGTTGCCTCCAATCTACTACTTCATCAATAACATCCCAATCTGCACCATACCCATGAAAAGAATAAAAATACGAAACAATAAACACTGGAGAAATATAAAAATTCCTTGGCAATTCTATCTCATAAGCATTATCATTTATTTTTTCACGATTTTGCGGGACCAATCTTATTGTACTTCATCTTGTTATAGGTTCCTTTTGAAACCTTTCGTTCAAAAGATATACCATAACAAACTCACCAAATATAAATACCTTTCTCCGTTTGTGCACATCGATATTTCCTAATACTTATCATTACTATTCTGAAACTTCTTCCACACTACTTCTGCCTTTGTTGTATATGTTCAAAGCAAATACTTCGCATCATCACTGAATCTTCCATCAACTAGTAGATGTAAAAAATCTAACACTCCATTTGGATTAATCCTATACATAATTGAAAATGGAGACATTCTTGTGGATCTATTTATGGAATTGTTATATGCAAACTCAGCTTGTGGTAATGCTAAGTCCCATTGTTTTGGATTTTCCCCAACGATGCACCTTAACATGTTTCCCAAACTCCGATTTACCACCTATGTTTTCCCATCAATCTAAGGATGATAGGCACTACTGAAATGTATTTGAGTTCCCGATTTCTTCCATAAAGTCCTCCAGAAGTGACTTAATAACCTTGTGTCCCTATCTAAAGTAATGGTTTTTGGAACACCATGCAAATGAACAACTTCTCTAAAAAAAAAAATCTACTATGCCTATTACATCACTTGTTTTCTTACAGGAAATAAAATGAACCATCTTAGAAAACCTATCAATAACCACAAAAATTAAGTCATTACCTCATTGTGTTTTTGGTAATCCCAAAACAAAATCCATACTCAAATCTGTCCACGACCCTTTAAGAATAGGAAATGACATATATAACCCTGTATTTTGTACATTGTCTTTTAAGACTTGAAAAATTCGACACCTCTCCACATATCTTACCGCATCTTTTTTAGCTTTTGCCAATAGTATTTTCTTCTACCAGGATATCATCTTATCTTTACCAAAATGCCTAGCTAATCCTCTGCTATCCAACTCTTTCACTATATTCTCTCTCATAGACCCAACCAGAATACATAGTTTCCGTCCCTTGAATAGGTAGCCATCCTTTAAAATGTACTCATCCGGAAATCTTCTACATTGTCGATAATGGACAAATCAACCTTTCAACAATATCCTCGAAATCGAATCGAAGAATACAAACCCTTTATTGGTTCAAAACCCACCACCTCATTTTCCATAGTGGTAAACAAATTCACATGCCTACTCAATACATCTACAACTTGATTTTGTTTTCCTGATTTATGTTTTAGAGAAAAATTATAACCTATGCAAAATGATACTTGCTTTGTATGCCTACTATTCAACTTCTTTTGTGTAGTCACATACTTTAGGGCTATGTGGTTTTTAAATAACACAAACTCCTTAGGCACTAAGTAATGCCTCCAATGCCTTAGTGCTTATAGAATTGCATAAAATTCCACATCATAAGTAGAGTAGTTCTTTCTTACCTCATTAAGTTTCTCACTAAAGAAATCTACCGGCTTTCCACCTTGAATTAGAATAGCACCAACACCCACATGTGAGGTGTCACAATCAACCTCAAACACTTTATCAAAATCTGGTAGTGCCAAAATGGGTGCCTCTATTACCTTCTTCTTCAAGAACTGAAAACTATCCTCAGCTACCTTTGTCCACAAAAACTCCCTTCCTTTCGTGAAATCTGTTATAGGTGCTACAATACTGCTGAAATTTTTAATAAAATTTCTGTAAAATGTTGCTTTAGAGGGTAAGTGCACCAAGATGGTGGACAATTAAGTGGACATAAAAACCTGAAATTTAGGTACCGCACTTTTCATGGTTTTAAAAGCTGCTAGCTCATTGCACAACTATTTTTATAAGATCGGTGATTGTCGAACTTAAAACCGCAATCGCGGTTTACAAACTATGAGCGTGGTTTAAAACTGCGCTTGAGGTTTCAAACCACAATTGTGGTCATCTGAGACAAAAATACAGATCCGTGACTCCTCATTTTCCCTCATTTTTCCTTTCCAACCGTGATTTCTCCTACACCTTTGGCACTCATGCTTTGAATACCCCCTAAAAATTACTCTTCAGACTTGTGGATCGTGATAGTTTCAACCATGCCGCCAAGACAAAGAGGTAAGCCCTTGATTTTGATCAATTTGTTTACATTTTAGGTTTTTTTGTGATTTTCATGGGTTTTTCAATTTTTTGTTTATGTATACAATTTTTTGTTTTGTCAATTGCTCGGCAAGCTCATAATCCTATAAACCATCAAAATATTCCTCAAAACCCTCCAAAATCCTCAAAACCCTCCAAACATTCTGGCAAAACCCTCCTCCAAACATAGATCTACCTCCTGTGGCTCCTTCTGTCCCCATGGAACCAACAGGAACACAAGCTGATATCGTTGGAAAAATCTGACAAAATAAAATTTCCATTGAGAACCTTATTTAGAATATAAGACAAAATCATGCCACAAATCCATCTCGCATGACTTTAGCCAACACATTGCAAACATTGATTGGTGAAGTTGACTCTGCAACCAACCAAATAGATAGATGGAATACCTTTAGAGGTGATTGTAGGTAGTGGTATGCAAATAAATTATCCCATGCAGCCATAAAAGACAAAAAAATGGAAAAGACCGTATTTGTGCATTATTTACTAACCCAAGAACCAATGCCCCTTGCAGTTACTTGTAAACAGTTCTCAATCCATTGGTGCCACGATGACCAAATCAAGAACAATTTTCAGGACCAATGGTGGATGCTTTTTGATTATCCACCATGCAACAACAATGAGGTTCCCAGAGTATTTTTGAAGAAATTATCTGCGAATTTGTGCTTAATGAGGTCCCAAATGATTATGAATTTTCTGATTTTTATGGGAAAGGTGGTGGCTCTGCACAAAGTAGACTGGTGCACACGTAGGTCAACCAAGGATCCCCATGCCCCCAAACCCCCACTTGCCTTTTGTTACCCTCCTACGGTGAAGGAGGTTGTGGATATTGACACACTATATGCATTGAGGAGCTCATTGACACTTTGAGCCAACATAGTGAGCGATTACATCGACGATGTTGGTGGAGGGGCTAGTTCTAGCGCACGACACCACTCGCAGATCATGCGGTGCGGTATGCACTTGTGGGTGAGACATCATTTGCTTTGGATCACATGATTTTTTTCTCCGAGATGAGATGATGGCGATGTTTTTGGGCTGGTGCAATGGATCTTAGTCTTTCATAGGTGAATGTCAAATAAATATTATATATATATATATATATATATATATATATACAATAGTTTAATTCATGTTTGAGATTTTAATATATATGTATTCATTGTACATTATGTACATACATGTAAAAAATATTTTTTATTTTATTTTAAATAGCAAGATCTGGTGAAGGAAACATCTAGTGTCGACATGCTAGCTATTGCAGTTGGGCATGTTACAAACGTAAGTTTCAAGTTGTACTTAAATTTCAAATTTCATTTGATTGCACACTTTTATTATTATAATGTTTCACCTATACATGGAAATATTAATATATGTTTGTCTTTTATACGTGTAGGATCCTAGTGGGTCATCATCTTCTCTGGGAACTGTGGCTATTGGCACGCCTCACGTGACTTTTATGTAGGTTAGTTTCTCTTTACACTTTGGTTCTAATTGTGGAAGTTCACGTGGATTATGCTTTGGCTATGTTATGTGGCAGTCATGTAGATTAATATTTATTTGTACATGTTTTTTGTATATATGAGTCCCAGAGAGACTCCTCCATATATGCAGACTATGGAGGATGCTATAGATCTTTACCATAAGCATCTGCAAATCCACTAACTGAGGTACAATTTTTCAAATTTGTTAAATTTATTTAGGAATTATTTCTTATTACTTAAATCTACAATATCAAATTTTGTACGTGAAATATTTAATTTGAAATTTAATTATTTGTATCTAGCTTACCTCTCGATGAGTCTACTATTTTCCTGTCATGTCATGCGTCAATGACAAATTGATAGGGATCATGACATTGCTGTAATATTTCACATGCATTTTAACTAAATTATAAGTTTCTAAATTTTGAATGTATTTTAAAAATAAGGGTGTTAAAAACTTGTTGTTTATGAATGTGTAGGTTAGGTTGCGGGCACCTTAGAGACACCTAGGACCACGTAAATGAAATATGTAGTGGCATCTCCCTCTATTACATCCCCAAGTCGTAGACATGCTACTTCTAGTAGAGTGAAGAGAGGGAAGATGTTTCATGATTAGATTCATAGGACATGGATGTACATAAATATATATATGGGCTAGCTGGTCCTAGTTCATGATTCTTCATAAAGACACTTGGTTCGATATGTACACATGTTATGAACTTATATTTTCAGAGACGTGCGTTCAACACACTTAGTTTGATACATTATATATCCATGTGTTGGTTTTCATAATGATATTACTTCTATGTTTGATTCAAATTCATTACACATGATATCCTTCTATGTATGTATATTCTATGTATGTTAATTCTATATTTATGTTTTATTTAAAATTTTCAAAATATGGTGCAACAATAAGAAGAAAATAAGCATATATCTCATGTACCATATTCTAGTGCAACAATAAGTTTTATGTATGTTATGACATGTACATGTCAAGGACTGAAATTTATCATGTTGTTGGAGTTGTCAGTAGATCTTAGAAAAATCTAGGTAGAGAACATTGTTCAGTAGTGAAGTGGGAGTTTCACTACTTGTGAGGAAAAATAAATTATTGCATCACCTATAACAATATTGGTGATTCAATTTGTGGATATTTTGATTCATATTTTGTAAGTGATTTGGAAAAACAAAGATCGACTTCTAGTTATGCTATTACACTTGTAACTAGACCTATCAGTTGGATTTCAAAGCTTCAAAATATTACAATTTTTTCAACTACTGAGGTAGAATATGTAGCTGCCTATCATAGTTGTCAGGAGGTAATTTGGGTAAAAATTTTATTGGATGAGTTTTGAAGATATCAATAGAAGATGAAGGTATTGTGTGACAATCAAAGTGCTATTTAATTATCCAAGAATCTAGCTTATCACAATAAGACAAAGCATATTTTAGTTAAGTATAATTTGGTTATACATGTTATTGATGAAGGGATAATAGCACTTGACAAGGTACACACCATAGAAAACTTTGTTGATATTCTCACAAAACTAGTACTATTATAGAAGCAAAAATGGTGTTTATCTTCTATTCATTTGTAGAAAATGCGATGAGTTGGTCGTGTAATATATAAAGTGGATTGGTTATCAAGGTGGATATTATAAGATATGTGACAACAAAGTTAAATTTTAGATCCCTTTACGACAACATTTTTATCTCACTTTCCAAAGGGGTGTGGGGGGGCTTCCCCCCACTCATGTCACAGGGGGTCTAGGGGGGCAGTGTGAATTCAACCGATCTCTATTTTTAGTAAAGAAAATCCTAATGTTGTTTTCCTAGTCTATTTGTAGGATGAGGAATCCTAACTATACTTGGAATAAGAGAGTAACTATTGTTGAAAAATTTGTAATTGTTAAAAAGTTGTAATTGTTGAAAAAGTTGTAATTGTTGAAAAAGTTGTAATTGTTGAAAAAGTTGTAATTGTTGAAAAAGTTGAAAATGGTGGGTTGTGGTACCAAACCAACTATGTGGACACATCTAGGTGGCCAAGTGAATGCTAGAGGAGGTGTCGTTTTGGTGTGTGAAAACATCGTTGCTTGCGAGCTACCTTGTTCGGGCAGAGTCCCTTATGAGCGCTGGAGACCAAAAACTCATTAAACTTCCACAGTGACTAAGCGCACTCAAAGTGACACCTAGAGATTTCTCATCTCATCTTTCACCTTAACGTAGGGACCCTCTACAATAGCTTGTCTCAGTTTTTTCCTTCTCCAATTGGTTCTTTCGCTGCCCTATTGTTTGCAAACACGCCGAATAGTGTAGTTTGAGATAGTGTAAGGATGTCAAACTATATATTGTGTAAAAGCTGGGTCATGGCACCAAACCAATTGTGTGGAAACATTAGGGTGGCCATATAAATGCTATAGGAGGTATCGATTCAAGTGTGTAACAACGTCGTTACTTCGGGCTACCTCGTTCGGGTGGAGTTCCTTAAGAGCCCTGAGACCAAAAAATTGTTCAACTTCGATGGGTGACTACGTGCACTCTATGGAACCTAGAGATGTCTTGTCTAATCCTACACCTCAGCATAGGGACCCTCTACAATAGCCTATCTTAGTTTTTTCCTTCTCCAATCGGTGCTCTCGCTGCCCTATTGTTTGTAAACGCGCCGAATAGTGTAGTTTGAGACAATGTAAGGATATCAAACGATATATTTTGTAAATGGTTGGTTGTGGAATCGATCCAACTATGTGACATGTCTAGGAGGCAAGGCAAATGCTAGAGGAGGTGTCTTTTTGGTGTGCAAAAATGTCATTGCTTCTCGGCTACATAGTTCGGGAAAAGTCCCTCAAGAGGCCTCGGACCAAAAAAGTGTTCAAATTCGATGGGTGACTACACAAACTCTCGTGGTACCTAGAGATGTCTTGTCTAATCCTAGACCTCAGTATAGGGACCATTTATAATAGACTATCTCTATTTTTTCCTTCTCCAATTGGTGCTCTCGTTGCCATATTGTTTGCAAAGCATGCCGAATAGTGTAGTATTCGACGAGAGTAAGGATGTGAAATGGTATATTTTGTAAACGGTGGGTCATGCAACTAAATTGACTATGTGGACACATCTGGATGGCCAGGTGAACACTAGAGGATGTGTCATTTTTGTGTAGAACAACATTGTTGCTTCCAGGATACCTCGTTTGGGTGGAGTCCCTCAATAGCCCCGAGACAAAAAAAAAGCATTCAACTTCGACTTGTGACTACGTGCACTCCATGTCACCTAGAGATGTCTCGTCTAATCCCACACCTCATCTTGAGGACCCTCTACAGTATTTTTCTTAGTTTTTTCCTTCTCCAATTGGTGCTCTCGCTGTGTTATTATTTGCAAACACGCCAAATAGTATAGTTTGAGATAGTGTACGACTGTCGAATGATATATTGTGTAAATGGTGGGTTGTGCCACCGAATCGATACGTAGACACATTTGGGTGGCCAGGTGAACACTAGAGGATGCATATTTTTTGGTGCACAAAAGTTTTTTTGCTTCCGAGCTACCTCATTCAGGCGGAGTCCCTTAAGATCCCTGAGAACAAAAAAGTGTTCAACTTCGACGGGTGACTAAGTGCACTCAATGGCACCTAGAGATCTCTCGTTTGATCTTACACCTTGGTGTATGGATCCTCTAAAATATCCTATCTCATTTTTTTCCTTCTTCATGTGGTGCTCTCGTTTCCCTATTGTTTGCAAACATGTCGAATAGTGTAGTTTGAGATAGTGTAAGGCTGTCAAATGGTATATTGTGAAAATGGTGGGTCATGGCACCAAAAATGACTGTGTGGGAATTTATGGGTGGATAGGTAAACACTAGAGGAGGCATTGTTTCAATGCACAAAATGTCATTGCTTCCAGCTACCTCATTCGGGCGAGTTTCTTAAGAGCCCCGAGGCCAAAAAAGTGTTCCACTTCGACGGGTGACTACGTGCACTCCGTGGCACCTAGACATGTCTCGTCTGATCCTACACCTTGGCGTAGGGACCCTGTACAATATCCTATCCTAGTTTTTTCCTTCTTCAATCGGTGCTCTCGCTGCCCTATTGTCTGCAAACCCACCGAGTAGTGTAGTTTGAGACAGTGTAAGGTTTCATTAATGATATATGTTGTAAACGGTGGGTCATGGGATTGATCCAACTACACGAAAAATGCATGTTGCTAGGTGAATGCTAGAGGAGGTGTCGTTTCGGTGCGCAACAACGTCGTTCCTTCCCGGTTACCTCGTTTGGGCGAGTCCCTCAAGAGTCCCGAAATAGATAAATTGTTCAACTTCGATGGGTGACTACGGGAACTCTATGTCACCTATACATTTCTTGTCTAATCCTACACAGGGAATAGGGACCCTTTATAATAGCCTGTCTCAGTTTTTTCCTTATCCTATTGGTGCTCTCGCTGCCCTATTGTTTGCAAATGTGTCAAATAGTGTAGTTTGAGACAGTGAGGATGTGAAACAATATATTTTGTAAACGGTAGGTTCGGCACCAAACCAAATATGCAGACACATCCAGTGGTCAGCTAAATGATAGAGGATCCATCATTTCGGTGCGTAACAACATCGTTGCTTCCTGTGCTACTTCCTTCTAGCGGAGTCCCTCAACAGCCCTAAGACAAAAAGTGTTCAAATTCGACTTGTGACCATGCGCACTCCATGGCACCTAGAGATGTCTCATCTAATCCTACACGTTAGCTTAAGGACCTTCTATAATATTCTATCTTAGTTTTTTCCTTCTCTAATCAGTGCTCTCTCTGCCCTATTGTTTGCAAACACATCGAATAGTGTAGTTTGAGATAGTGTAAGGTTGTCAAATGTTATATTGTGTAAAAGGTGGGTCGTGGCATGGAATCGACTACATAGACACATTTGGGTTGCCAGCTAAACACTAGAGGAGGAATCATTTTAGTGTGTAACAACATCGTTGCTTCCGGGCTACCTCGTTTGGGCGATGTACCTTAAGAGCCCTGAGACCAAAAAAGTGTTCAACTTCGATGGGTGACTACGCACACTACGTGGCACCTAGACATTTCTCATCTAATCCTCCACCTCAGTGTAGGTACCCTCTATAATAGCCTATCTCTAGTTTTTCATTCTCTGATTGGTGTTCTCTCTCGCCCCTATTGTTTGCAAACGCATTGAATAATGTAGTTTGAGACAGTATAAGGCTGTCAAATGGTATATTTTTTAAACGGTGGGTCGTGGCACCAAACCAATTATGTGGAGATGTCTAGGTGGCCAGGTTAATAGTAGAGGAGGTGTTGTTCGTGCACAAAAACATCGTTGCTTCCAGGCTACCTCATTCGGGCGGAGTCCCTCAAAATCCCTAAGACCAAAAAAGTGTTCAACTTCGATGGGTGACTATGCACACTCTGTATGACCTAGAGATTTCTCATCGATCCTACACCTCAGTGTAGGGACCCTCTACAATAGCTTGTCTATATTTTTCCTTCTCCAATCGGTGCTCTCACCGCCCTATTGTTTGTAAATGCACCGAAGAGTGTACTTTGAGACAATGTAATGCTATCAAATGATATATTTTGTAAACGGTGGGTCATGGAATCGATCCGACTATGTGGACATGTCTAGGTGTCCAAGTGAATGCTAGAGGAGGTGTTGTATTGGTGTGCAAAAATGTTGTTGCTTCCTAGGTAAATCATTCAAAGTGAGACCCTTAAGAGGCATGAGACCAAAAAAGTGTTCAACTTCGATGGGTGACTACATGAACTCTATGACACCTAGAGATGTCTCATCTAATCCTACACCTCGGTGTAGGGACATCTACAATAGCATGTCTCAGTTTTTTCCTTCTCCAATCGATGATCTCGCTGACCTATTGTTTGCAAACGCACCAAATAGTGTATTTTGAGATAGAGTAAGGATGTTAAATGGTATATTTTGTAAACAAGGATCCAGGCACTTTGAACCGACTTTTTCAAACATGTCCGGGTGGCCAAGTGAATGCTAGAGGATGCATAATTTTTATGTGCACAACATCGTTGCATCCAGGATACCTCGTTCAAGTGGAGTCCCTCAAGAGCCCTAAGAAAAAAAAAGCATTCAACTTCGACTTGAGACTACGTGCACTCCATGGCACTTCAAGATGTGTCATTTGATCCCACACCTTGGATTAAGGACCCTATACAATATTTTGTCTTGGTTTTCCCTCTCCAATGGTGCTCTCACTACCTTATTGTTTGCAAACACACTTTGAATAGTATAGTTTGAGACAATGTAAGGCTCTCAAATGGTATATAGTGTAAACAATGGGTCATGGTACCAAACCGAATGCGTAGACACGTCTCGGTAGGTATGCAAATGCTAGAGGAGGCATCTTTTCGGTGTGCAACAACAATATCATTGCTTCTGGCTACCTTATATTGGTGGAGTCCCTTAAGAGCCCCGACACCAAAAAATTGTTCAACTTTGATGGGTGACTAAGCGCACTCAGTGGCACCTAGAGATTTCTCTTCGATCTTACACCTTGGCATAGGGATCCTCAACAATAGCCTTGTCTCGGTTTTTTTCCTTCTCCAAGTGGTGCTCTCGCTTCCCTATTGTTTGCAAATGCGCCAAATAGTGTAGTTTAAGACAGGTGTAAGGTTGTCAAATAGTATATTGTGTAAATAGTGGGTCCCGCACCAAAATGACTACGCGGAAATGTCTTGGTGGCCACTAATTGCTTCTTTCCGGCTATCTCATTCGGCGAGTTTCTTAAGATCCCCGAGACCAAAAAAGCATTCAACTTTGATGGGTGACTAGGTGCACTCCATGGCACCTAGACATGTCTCATCCGATCCTACACGTCGGCGTAGGGACCCTATATAATAGCCTCATGCCTTAGTTTTTTCTATTATCGCTGCTCTATTATTTGCATACCCACCGAATAGTGTAGTTTGAGACAATGTAAGGCTTTCAAACGATATATGTTGTAAACGGTGGATAGTGGAATCAATCCAACTACATGGACACATGCAGGTGGCTAGGTGAATGCTAGAGGAGGTGTCATTTCCATATGTAACAACATCATTCCTTTCCGGCTACCTCGTTTGTGAGGTGTCACTCAAGATGCCTAAGACTAAAAAAGTGTTCAACTTCAATGGGTGACTACGTGAATTGGCGTGGACTGTGGACCCTCTATAATAGCCTGTCTCAATTTTTTCCTTCTCCAATCAGTACTCTTGCTGCCCTGTTGTTTGCAAATGCGCCGAATAGTGTAGTTTGAGATAGTGAGCATGCCAAACAATATATATTTTAAATGGTGGGTCCTAACACCAAACCAACTATGTGGACACATCCGGGTGGCCAGGTGAATGATAGAGGATGCGTCGTTTTGGTGTGAACAACATCGTTGCTTTCAGGATACCTCATTCGGGTGAAGTCCCTCAAGAGCCCTAAGACCAAAAAAAGTGTTCAAGTTCGACTTGTTATGACGCGCACTCCGTGACACCTACAGATGTCTCGTCGATCCTAAATCTCAGATTAAGGACCCTATATACTAGTCTATCTCAATTTTTCCTTCTCGAATCGGTGCTCTCGCTGCCCTATTGTTTACAAACGTGACGAATAGTGTAGTTAAAGACAGTGTAAGGTCATGTCAAAATGCTATATTGTGTAAACAAAGTGGGTCGTGGCACCAAACCGACTACACACATACATCCAAGGTTATCGGGTAAATGGTAGAAGAGGCATATTTTTAGTGTGCAACAACATCGCTTCTTCGGGCTACCTCATTCGGGTAGAGTCCCTTAAGAGCCCCGAGACAAAAAATGTGTCCAACTTGGACGGGTGACTACGCGCACTCTATGGCACCTAGACATGTCTTGTCTGATCCTACACCTTCATGTAAGGACTCTCTACAATAGCTTATCTTAGAGTTTTCCTTATCTGATCGGTGTTCTCTCTGCCCTATTGTTTGCAAACGCACTAAATAGTGTAGTTTGAGATAGTGTAAGGATGTGAAATGGTATATTTTGTAAACGGTGGGTTGTGGCATCAAAATGAATGCACACACGTGTCCGAGTGGCCGTAGAATGCTAGAGGAGGTTTCGTTTTGGTGTGCAACAACATCGTTTCATCCGGGCTACCTCGTTCGGGAGGAGTCCCTCAAAAGTCCTAAGACCAAAAAAGTGTTCAACTTCGATGGATGACTATGTGCACTCTATGCCACCTAGAGATGTCTCATCTGATCCTAAACCTCAATGTAGGGACCATCTACAATATTATGTCTCTATTTTTTCCTTATCCAATCGGTGCTCTTGCTGCCCTATTGTTTGCAAACGTGCCGAATAGTGTAGTTTGAGACAGAGTAAGGTTGTTAAATGGTATATTTTGTAAGCGGTGGGTCCCGGCACCGAACTAAATGCGTGGAGATATCTGAGTTACTAGGTGAATGATAGAGGATGTGTCGTATCGGTGTGCAAAAATGTCATTGCTTCTGTGCTACCTTTTTCGGGCGAGACTCCCTAACAAGCCTTGAGACCAAAAAAGTGTTCAACTTCGATAGGTGACTACAGGCACTCCATGACACCTAGAGATGTCTTGTATGATCCTACACCTTAGTGTGGGGACCCTCTACAATATTCTATCTCCTTTTTCCTTCTCCAATCGGTGTTCTCACTACCCTATTGTTTGTAAAAACACCGAATAGTGTAGTTTGAGATAGTATAAGGTTGTCAAATGGTATATTGTGTAAATGGTGGGTCATGGCACTAAACCAACTACGCAGACATGTCCGGGTGGCTAGGTAAATGCTAGAGGAGGAGAGGTTTTCGTGTGTGCACAATGTCAATGTCATTGCTTCCAGGCTACCTCGTTCGAGCAGAGTCCCTTAAGAGCCCTGAGACCAAAAAATTGTTCAACTTTGACGGGTGACTACACACACTCCGTGGCACCTAGACATGTATAGTCTAATCCTAAACATTGGCATAGGGACCCTTTGCAATAGTATGTCTTAGTAGTTTCCTTCTGCAACCGATTCTCACACCGCCTCTATTGTTTGTAAACACGTCGAGTAGTGTAGTTTGAGATAGTGTAAGGCTGTCAAATGGTATATTTTGTAAACGGTGGGTCGTGGTACCGAACCGACTATGCAAACACATCTAGGTGGCTAGGTGAATGTCAAAAGAGGTATCCTTTTGGTGTGCAATAAAATCGTTGCTTTTGGGCTACCTCATTCGGGTAGAGTCCCTCAAGAGCCATGAGACCAAAAAATTATTCAACTTCTACGGGTAACTATGCGCACTCTGTGTAACCTAGAGACATCTTGTCATATCCTCCACCTCAAAGGCATAGAGATCCTCTAAAATATTATGTCTTGGATTTTCCTTCTCCAATCGGTGCTCTCGCTTCCCTATTGTTTGCAAACGCACCGAATAGTGTAGTTTGAGACAGTGTAAGGATGTCAAATGGTATATTTTGTAAATGGTGGGTCATGGCACCAGACCGAATACGTGAGACACATTTGGGTGGCCAAGTGAAGGCTAGATGAGGCATCATTTCAGTTCCCAAAACATCGTTTCTTCCATGCAACCTCATTCGGGCAGATTCCTTCAAGAGCCCTAAGACCAAAAAATCGTTAAACTTTGATGGGTGACTACGCACACTCTGTGGAACCTAGAGAAGTCTAGTCTGATCCTACGCCTTGGTGTAGGGATCCTCTATAATAGTTTGTCTCGGTTTTTTCCTTCTCCAATCGGTGCTCTCACTTTGCCCTATTGTTTGCAAACGCACCGAATAGTGTAGTTTGAGACAGTGTAAGGCTGTCAAATGGTATATTTTGTAAACGGTGGGTCATGGCACCAAACCGACTGTGCGGACACATCCGAGTGGACAGGTGAACAATAGAGGATGCATCATTTTAGTGTGTAATAACGTCATTGCTTCCAGGCTACCTCGTTCAAGTGGAGTCCCTCAAGAGCCCTGAGACCAAAAAATCGTTCAACTTTGACGGGTGACTACACGCACTCCGTGGCACCTAGAGATGTCCCTTCTGATCCTACACCTCAACTTAAACACCCTATATAATATTATGTATTGGTTTTTTCCTTCTCTAATCAGTGCTCTCACTGCCCTGTTGTTTGCAAATGCACCGTATAGTATAGTTTGAGACAATGTAAGGTTTGTCAAATGCTATATTATATGTAAATGGTGGGTTGTGGCACCAAATCGAATGCACAAACATGTCCGGGTTACTAGGTAAATTCTAGAGGAGGCATCGTTTTAGTGTGCAACAATGTCAATGCTTCCAGCTACCTCGTTCGGGTGGAGTACCTTAACAGCCCTAATACCAAAAAAAGTGTTCAACTTCGACAAGTGACTATGCGCACTTCGTGGAACCTATACATAGCTCATCTAATCCTAAACCTTGGTGTAAGGACCCTCTTGAATAGCCTTGTCTCGGGTTTTTCCTTCTCTTATCGGTGCTCTCGCTGCTCCTTGTTTGTAAACGCGCCGAATAGTGTAGTTTGATACAGTGTAAGGCTTTCAAATGGTATATTTTGTAAACAGTGGGCCGTGACATTGAACCAACTACGTGGACATGTTTAGGTGGCTATGTGAATGGTAGAGGAGGTGTCGTTTTGGTGTGCAAAAACATCTTTTCTTCTGAGCTACCTCGTTTGGGCAGAGTCCCTCAAAATCCCTAAGTCCAAAAAAGTGTTCAACTTCGATGGGTGTCTATGTGCACTCTGTGCCACCTAGAGATGTCTCATCTGATCCTACACCTCGGAATAGGGACCCTCTACAATATTTTGTCTCTATTTTTTCCTTCTCCAATTGGTGCTCTCGCTGCCCTATTTTTGCAAACGCACCGAATAGTGTAGTTTGAGACAATATAATGCTATCAAACGATATATTTTGTTAATGGTGGGTCATGGGAATGATACGAATACACAGACATGTCCAAGTGGCTAGGTGATTGCTAGAGGAGGTGTCATTTTGGTGTGCAAAAATGGCGTTGCTTCTCGGCTACATCATTCGGGTGGAGTCCCTAAAGAGGCCTAGAACAAAAAAAGTGTTCAACATCGATGGGTGACTACATGAACTTTGTGGCACCTAGAGATGTCTCATCTAATCCTACACCTTAGCATAAGGACCCTCTACAATAGCATGTCTCAGTTTTTTCCTTCTCCAATCGGTGCTCTCGCTGCCCTATTGTTTACAAACACGCCGAATAGTGTAGTTTGAGACAGTGTAAGGATGTCAAATGGTATATTTTGTAAACGGTGGGTCCTGCACAAAACGATTGTGCGGAAACATCCAGTGGCTAGGTGAACACTAGAGGATGTGTTGTTTTTATGCGAGAACAATGTCATTGATTCCAGGCTACCTCGTTTGGGTGGAGTCCCTCAAGAGCCCTGAGACAAAAAAATAATTCAAGTTCAACTTGTGACTATGTATACTCCGTGACACCTAGAGATGTATTGTCTGATCCCACACCTCAGCTTAAGGACCCTCTACAATATTTTGTCTCGGTTTTTTCCTACTCCAATCGGTGCTCTCGCTACCTTATTGTTTGCTTAAACGCATCGAATAGTATAGTTTGAGACAGTGTAAGGTTGTCAAATGGTATACTATGTAAACGGTGGGTCGTGGCACTAAATGAATGCATAGACACATCTGGGTGGCCGTGTAAATGCTAGAGGAGGTGTCTTTTTGGTGCGCAATAATGTCATTGCTTCCAGGATACCACGTTCATGCAAAGTCCATTAAGATCCCCGAGACCAAAAAAGTGTTCAACTTAAATGGGTGACGAAGCACACTCGGTGGCACATAGATATGTCTCATCTGATCTTGCACCTTGGTGTATGGATCCTATACAATAGCTTTGTCTCAAAATTTTCCTTCTCCAAGTGGTGCTCTCGTTGCCCTATTGTCTGCCAACGCGCCGAGATAGTGTAGTTTGAGATGGTGTAAGGATGTCAAACAATATATTGTGTAAACGGTGGGTCATGGCACCAAAATTACTACGCATACATGTCCAGTGGCTGGTAAAAGCTATAGGAGGCATCGTTTCAGTGCGCAACAACGTCGTTGCTTCCGGGCTACCTCATTCGGGTGGAGTTTCTTAAGAGCCCTGAGATAAAAAAAGTGTTCCACTTCAATGGGTGACTATGTGCACTCCATGGCACCTAGACATGTCTCATTTGATCCTAAAACTTAGTGTAGGAACCCTATACAATATCCTATCTCAGTTTTTTCCTTCTCCAATCGGTGCTCTCACTGCCCTATTGTTTGCAAACTGCCGAATAGTGTAGTTTGAGACAGCAGTGTAAGGCATGTCAAACGGTATATGTTGTAAACGGTGGGTCATGGAATCAATCTAATGGCACGAGACACATGCAAGGGCCAGGAGAATGCTAGAGGAGGTGTCATTTCCATGTGCAACAACGTCGTTCCTTTTTGGCTACCTCATTCGGGCGAGAGTCCCTCAGAGCCCTCAAACCAAAAAAGTGTTCAACTTCGATGGGTGACTACATGCATTCTATGGCACCTATAAATGTCTTGTCTAATCCTACACCTTGGAATAAAGACCCTCTATAATATCCTATCTTGGTTTTTTCCTTCCCCAAATGGTACTCTCACTTTGCCCTATTGTTTGCAAACGAGCCGAATAGTGTAGTTTGAGACAGAGTGAGGAGGATGTCAAACAAGAAAGTTTGTAAACGGTGGGTCCTGCACCAAACCAGCTATGCGGACACATTTGGGTGGCCATGTGAATGATAGAGGATGCATTGTTTTGGTGCGTAACAACGTATTTTGCTTCCGTGCTACCTCGTTACGCGAGTCCCTCAAGAGCCCTGAGACCAAAAAAGTATTCAACTTCGACTTGTGACTACGCGCACTCAGTGGCACCTAGAGATGCCTCATCTGATCCTACACCTCATCTTGAGGACCCTCTATAATAGTTTGTCTTAGTTTTTTCCTTCTCCAATCAGTGCTCTCGCTGCCCTATTGTTTGTAAATGCACCAAATAGTGTAGTTTTAGACATTGTAAGGTTGTCAAATGCTATATTGTGTAAACGGTGGGTCATGGCACCGAACTGACTACGCAGAAACATCTGGATTGCAGGTTAAATGCTAGAAGAGGCATCATTTCGTGTGTAACAACATCTTTTCTTCCGGGCTACCTCGCTCGGGTGATGTACCTTAAGAGCCCTGAGACCAAAAAAATTTCAACTTCGACGAGTGACTACGCGCACTCCGTGGCACCTAGACATTTCTCATCTAATCCTACACCTTGGTGTAGGGACCCTCTACAATAGTGCATCTTTGGTTTTTTCCTTCTCGATTGGTGCTCTCGCTACCCTATTGTTATCAAACACGTCGAATAGTGTAGTTTGAGACAGTGTAAGGCTGTCAAACTGTATATTTTGTAAACAGTGGGTCGTGGCATCAAATCGACTATGTGGACACATTCGGTGGCTAGGTGAACTCTTGAGGAGGTGTCTTTTCTATGCACAACAACATCGTTGCTTCGGGCTACCTCGTTTGGGTGGAGTCCATCAAAATTTCTAAGACAAAAAAAGTGTTCAACTTCGATGGGTGACTATGCACACTCATGCCACCTAATGATGTCTCATCTGATCCTACACCTCAGCGTAGGGACCATCTACAATATTCTGTCTCTATTTTTTCCTTCTCCAATTGGTGCTCTTGCTACCCTATTGTTTGCAAACACACCGAATAGTGTAGTTTGAAACAGAGTAAGGTCATTAAATGGTATATTTTGTAAAAAGTGGGTCTTGGCACAAAACCGAATGCATGGACACATTCAAGTGGATAGGTGAATTATAGAGGATGCATCGTATTTGGTGGTGCACAACAACGTCATTGCTTCCGGTTACCTCGTTTGGGTAGAGTCTCTCAAGAGCCTTGAGACAAAAAAATATTCAACTTCGACGGGTGATTACGCACACTTCATGGCACCTAGAGATGTCTCGTCTAATCCTACACCTCGGTGTAGGGACCCTCTACAATAGTCTGTCTCAGTTTTTTCCTTCTCCAATCGGTGCTCTCGCTGCCCTATTGTTTGCAAACATGCTGAATAGTGTAGTTTGAGACAATGTAAGGTTGTCAAATGGTATATTGTGTAAACGGTGGGTTGTGGTGCCGAACCAACTTCATGCATACACATCTGGGTATCTCAATAAATGCTAGAAGAGGAGTCATTTTGGTTCACAACAATGTTGTTGCTTCCGGGCTACCTCATTCGGCGAGTCCCTTAAGAGGCCCTCGAGTAAAAAAAAATGTTCAACTTCAACAAGTGAATACGCGGACTCCATGGCACCTAGACATGTCTAGTCTAATCCTAAACATCGGCATAGGGACCCTCTACACTAGTATGTCTTGGTATTTTCCATCTCCAACCGGTTCTCTCACTGCCCTATTGTTTGCAAACACATAATATAGTGTAGTTTGAGATAGTGTAAGGCGATTAAACGGTATATTTTGTAAATGGTGGGTTGCGGTGCTGAACTGACTTCGTAGACACATTTGGGTGGCTAGGTGAATGTTAGAAGACGTATCTTTTTGGTGTGCAACAACGTCATTGCTTCCGGATACCTCGTTCGGTGAGTCCCTCAAGAGTTGTGAGACTAAAAATTATTCAACTTCTACGGGTAACTATTCACACAATGTGCAACCTAGAGACGTTTTGTCATATCCTCCACCTTAGTGTAGGGATCCTCTAAAATATCTTGTCTTAGTTTTTTCCTTGTCCAATCGGTGCTCTTGCTGCCCTATTTTTTTTTTTACTGCAAACACGCCGAATAGTCTATTTTGAGATAGTGTAAGGGTTTCAGACGATATATTTCTGAAACGGTGGGTCGTGGCACCGGACCGACTATGCGAGACATGTCATGTCCGGTGGCCAAGTGAAGGCTAGATGTGGTGTCATTTCAGTGCCAAACAACGTCGTTGCTTCCAGAATACCTCATTCGGGTAGAGTCCTTCAAGAGCCCTGACACCAAAAAATTGTTCAACTTCGATGGGTGACTACACACACTCTGTGGAACCTAGAGATGTCTAGTCTGATCCTACACCTCAGCATAGGGACCCTCTACAATAGTTTGTCTCATTTTTTTCCTTCTCTAATTGGTGCTCTTGCTGCCCTATTGTTTGCAAACGCGCCAAATAGTGTAGTTTGAGATAGTGTAAGGTTTTCAAATGGTATATTTTGTAAACGGTGGGTCATGGAAACAAACTGACTACGCGGACACATCTGAGTGGATAGGTGAATGATAGAGGAGGAATCCTTTTGGTGCACAACAACATTTTTGCTTTCGGAAACCTCGTTCGAGCGGAGTCCCTCAAGAGCCTTGAGACCAAAAAAATGTTCAACTTCGATGGGTGACTACACGCACTCAAGTGGTACGTAGAGACATCTCGTAAAATCCTACACCTCACTTTGTAGGAACCTCTATAATAGCCTATTTTTGTTTTTTCCTTTTCTGATCGGTGCTTTCACTGCCCTCTTGTTTGCAAACGTGCCGACTAGTGTAGTTTGAGACAGTGTAAAGTTGTCAAACGGTATATTTTGTAACCGGTGGATCATGGCACTTTGGCCGAAGTACGTGAGACACATTCACGTGGCTATGAGAATTTTAGAGAAGGCATTTTTTCTGTGTGTAACAATGTCATTGCTTCCGGCTACCTTGTTCGGGAGGATTCCCCAAAGAATCATGAGACAAAAAAATTGTTCAACTTCGACGGGTGACTATGCGCACTCCATGGCACCTAGAGACCTCTCAATTGATCCTCCACCTCAAAGCATAGGGATGTTGTATAATATCCTATCTCATTTTTTTCCTTCTCTAATCGGTGCTCTCACTTCCCTATTGTTTGCAAACTTGCTTAATAGAGTAGTTTGAGCCGGTGTAAGACTGTCGAATGGTATATTTAGTAAATGGTGGGTTGTGGCACCGAAATGACTACACGGACACATTTGGGTGGCCGTTGAATGTTAGAGGAGGTGTCATTTTTGTTTGCAACAACGTCATTTATTCAGGGGCTACTTTGTTCGAGCGGAGTCCCTCAAGAGCCTTGAGATTAAAAAAATTCATCTTTGATAGATGACTACGCGCACTTGGCACCTAGAGACATCTCGTTTAATCCTACAGTTCAATGTAGGGACCCTATAAAATATCATGTCTTAGTTTTTTCCTTCCCCAATAAGTGCTCTCTCTGCCTTATTGTCTACAAATGCGCCGAATAGTGTAGTTTGAGACAATGTAAGGCTATCAAATGGTATATTTTGTAAACGGTGGGTTGTGGCACCAAACCAACTATGTGGACACATCTGGGTGGCCAATTTAACACTAAAGTAGGAATCATTTAGGTGTGAAACAATTTTGGTTCTTCTGGGCTACCTCTTTCGGGCGGAGTCCCTTAAGAGCCCTAAGACCAAAAAATTGTTCAACTTCGACAGGTGACTACGCGTACTTTGTGGCACCTAGAGATATCTCGTCCAATCCTACACCTCGGCGTAGGGACCCTCTACAATATTATTTCTTGGTTTTTTCCTTCTCCAATCGGTGCTCTCACTGACTTATTGTTTGCAACCGCATCGAATAGTGTAGTTTGAGCTAGTGTAAGGCTGTCAAATGGTATATGTTGGAAATGGTAGGTATGGAACTAAACTGACTACGCAGAAATATCCGGGTGGTAAGGTGACTACTAGAGGAGGTTTCTTTTCATTACATGAAAATGTTGTTTCTTCCAGTATACCTCGTTCGGGCATAGTCCCTTAAGAGCCCTGAGACTAAAAATTTGTTCAACTTGGATGGGTGGCTATGCGAGACTCCTTGGCACCTAGAGATGTCTTGTATAATCCTACACCTCGAGTACGGACCCTCTATAATAGCTTTGTCTCGCTTTTTTCCTTCTCTCTCGGTTGGTGCTCTCGATGCCCTAATATTTGTTAATGCACCTAATAGTGTAGTTTGAGACAGGTGTAAGGTCATGTCAAATGGTATATTTTGCAAACAGTGGGTCATTGCACCAAACCAACTGTGCACACGCATAGGGATGGTCTTGTAAATGCTTAGGGAGGTGTCATTTCAGTTCTTTAAGCTCCAGGAAATTCTAGGCTACCTCCTCCGGAGTTGGGAACCCCCTCCAAAGGTACATAAATAATTGTTAATTGCTTCTCTTTTCTTGTAAAACAATAAAATCTTCTCTTACCTTCAAGAATTTATAATTCTCTACTAACAGTGCCAACCACGTGAAGGTGGAAGCTTTTCTAGCACCACTAACCTACATATAAAAGTGTTAGTCAAAGAAATTTAAGTTTCAAATCAAAACCATACTAGATATATATAAAAAGACACAAATTTAATAAAATATATGAACTTAAATTTATCTAACAAATTTATATATACCAAAGAAATTATATATACTAGACACGAGCATTATAAATTCATTCCAATGAACCATCGGATCGAGATCCACTTATAATAGTGGACCAGATTGATTCATGATCTCGACTCTCAAACCTTCTAAAGAATCTTGTTATTAGGCCTTCCTTGATATCTATACAGCTAAATATTTGTCGCTAGAACTAGATGCGAATATAAGAGTATTTTCCTGTGTGTCTTAAAGTCTTCAAACACCCAAACAGAGGATGTTTTTAATGGATACAAATTGAATGCAAGTTCCAATAACTATCACCGACCCTTGTAGGGTACTCAATATCTTCGCCATCTATAATAGGAGAAGTTAACTTCTTTCTTTCTCGATGCAATGACATAATAAATAGTTTTTCCTTCTTCATTGTCTTCTATCGCAATAACTACAAACACATTTCCTATAAACAAAAAGGTTTCACTCAAATTTAAATTGTACATATTAAAATTTCAATGGACATAACTCAATACAAAAATTGTAAATAACCATAAATACCTTATCGCACCAATATTGAAATTTCATCAAAGTCCTTGGATGTTACAAATTCATCTCGTAGAAATAAGTCATAATGCTTTTGGAGGTTGATAACTAGTAGGTAGAGCTAGAGGCCTATAAATCCATCCATCAACCCATTCTTGTGAATCAAACTCAGCAGTGAAAATTCGATACAAGATGCAAAAAGACATGTCAACCTTCTTATCCATGTGGCCCACAGTAGTGTTTGAGCTACAAAATGAGTGCATATAACTGGACCCAGTGAGTGTCATACCATCCTCATAGTTAGCAATTTGTTGTTCCTCTATCAACAAAAAAATATCTACAAACCGTGGAAATTTCTTGAGAACCTTGGGCCATGTTTTCAAAACACCATTCCACTATGCTCTTTGCATCTTTCAATTTAGCACCCTCTTTATACTTCAACTCTTTTTTTTGCAAGATCTCTTTTCACACATACCCCTACACCGTCATTGTCTCATTTTCCATGTCCAAATTCTCGGTGAAACTCCAAATATGTTCCACACCCAATTTGACATGCATCTTGCTCATCTAATAAAACTTTCTTGCATTCTTAAACTGAGATGTGTAATTATCTGACCATATATAATGTTGTTTGAAGTGGATGTCCCTATCAGACAAGTTTCCATAAAATAACTAGAAACACCCTTGCACAAATTCAGTAGAATGAGTACAATCATCACTGATATAAAAGTGGTAATCTCTTAAAAAATTTGATCATTCTCTATACTGTCAGGAGAATGTATAAATGTTATATGCACAAAAATGGAAACTTGTATTGAGTTGTAATATTATGATTGAACCTCCATTTGTGGTTGCAATATGTAATTCTCTGCAAAATCGACCACTAAAACAATAGTACCAATAGGAAATGTGTCTTTTCATATCTTGAACTGTTCATCCAACCATCGAGCTCTCATGTGTGTATGGCTAACATACTCATAAACATTTTCATCCTTAAATTTTCTCATAAATTGAAAAACATGCATATGTTCTATAACTAGCTCACACCATTTAGACTCTTTTCCATCTTTCAAATGGTATGCAACTGATTTATATTTATCAAACTCAACTAAATTATTTCTTATTGCACCTTCAATTTTCTCATGGATGTAACTTTCCAATTTAGGTAATCCGCCACATGTACCACAACTTCCATCTAAACAATCCTAACTATAAAAAAATTGTCCAACTTCTTTTTCACAAAATATCATAGGAATGAAATCCTGGAAGATATTGGTGGAACTTGAACACCACATTCCAATAACATAGTTTCAGAATGCAAAATAGAACGAATACATAAAAATTTAGCATAATGCATAGAAAATTCAACATGTTGCCTACAACAACAAGTGGTGCAAACGTGGTTGATTTTCACATAGAATGGTTTTAAAATTTCAAAAAAAAATTGACTAATTTTTATTTTTATATGCTCTTGTTCAAACTTATGAAAAAATTAAGTTTGAGTCATATCTAAGAAATGCTTTGGATGTGGTTTGTGATTATTAGAACCAACTCTCCATTTTACAACATCTCTTGTATTAGGTGAAAATCTATTGTTATCATGCTAAAATTGAATAACAAATCTTATAGCATCAATATTATATTTGTCCTTACGTGGTGATCTAGCGAAAAAGTTCCCAAAATTGGCGTTATTGAGTGATTGAAGGATATTACGTCTTTCAATTGCTTTCATTAGATTTTTTCAATTAACTTGCAACATTCGACTTATTTGCGTCATCAAACGTTGTTTTTTTTATTCACTTACAACACTAGTAGCAAATACACGACGCACAATATTACTATCCCTAGTGTGTCTCTTGACACCAAGAGTGTGATATGCATCATGAAGGTTTTCAACAATTGAAGAGGTTTGAACACGTATATTAGATGTTGTCAATCCTAAGGTGTTTAATATAGGTCTCATTTTATTCAATTTCAACAAACTAACCAACAACTGACATCTTTGGGAATCATTTAAAATTTCAAAATGATTATCCCAAATTTCAGTGGCTTTTCTTTTGATTTTCCATTCAGAAATTTTGTCACACATTGGTTTCAAAATGTTTTCATCAATTTCAATAAAATAATTAGGTTTCTTATGGAAAATCTTAGGAGGTGTTTTTGTCAAATTTTGTTTGTCTACAGTTTCAACCTAAATTTCTTTATTCACATTTTCATTGTCTCCTTCAATTTCAACATTTGCTACATCACGAGTATTTAATTCTTCTTCAACATTGACAATAAAAACATCTTCATCATGAGTATTTAATTCAACTTCAACATTGACAGTAGAAACATTACCTGGTTCCTCATTGCTTACAATAGTAGGGGTTGAAGATGAACCTCTTCTTGATTCATGAAGATTCTGCATTCGCTTAGCATTTTGAAATTTGTTTGCCTCTAATTCGTTTGGTGTTTTTTTACTTAATGAATTCCTTTTTTGACTTCGTTTCTTGTCTCCCATGATGTTTTACTTCCGGTGATAAGAAAAACGTGTAGAAAATGATAGAATTTCATAGTAATTCATATGGTAAAGTCAAACAGTAAAAATCACATGGTAATTAGAACATTGGGATGCATATAAATATGATTTATGAACCATGATCGTGCTTTATAAACCATGCTTGTGGTTTATAAAGTGCAATCACGGTTCTTGTTTAAAAACCTGCGATTGTGGTTTGTAAACCGTGATCGCGGTCCTATCTATATCATCAAATCTGACCCTAAGGCTCGAGAAATATTTGTTTTGCCCCAACCAAAGCTATGGAAGGTCATTATGAAGTGTAAAGGGTCAAAAACTTCAAATTTTCTCTTCCATAGACTTGAACCATGCTAAAAAACTGAAAACATTTCACAAAAATGGTTCCATCACATAGGGGAGACTGTTAGCTTAGTAGAAATATTGATTTTAAAGTGAGTAGAATAAGATAAATATCATTTTATAATTTTTACTAACAATAGGTCTTGAAGACATTTTTTTCCTACGAATGTTCATGTCTAAGTTTAAGACTCGCAATTTTTGTTTCGCTTATTAAAATGTGCCTAAACTTATACTATCCCAAGTGTGGAGAAATTTTATACGCGTTAAAAATATATATATTTGATTTCGATATTTTTTGATATAGTTATGGCGGGAAAATGGAAAGTGCTCTATTTTCTAAATCTTTTTAGACCACTTTCACAGAAAAAATCATTAAAAAAAAATTTCTCGAAAAAATAAAAAATAAAATCCATCCCAAGATAGACAACTATATCTAAATTTTCACCAAAGGAAAAAAAAAGAGCAAGATTTGGTCATCCAAATCACGGGCAAACGAACTACAATCTTATAGGTTTTTTCAAAAACAAAAACCAAGTCATATAATTTTCACATTTTAATATAGCTAAACTTGCCTATTTTTTTAAAAAATTAGTGTTTTAGAAATTAGATTCCGGATGCTGCAATTCATATTTATGTAAAATTTTCTAATTTTGAGTTCACATATTGCTAATAATCCCTACATGTTGAGATTTTGTTGTTTTTTGCAATATGACGTCAACTTATGACCCCCTTTTTGTCCACAAACTTGGTGCACTTACCCTAGCCCATGAAATATTCTTACCTCTATTATTCTCTTTGGAGTAGGCCATTCTATAATTACCTTTATCTTTTCTAAGTCCATCTGTACCCCATCTGCTGAAATGATAAAGCCCAAAAATACACAAATCTCTTGCATAAATGTGCACTTTTTCATATTTGGATATATTTTCTGTTTCTTAACACTTCAAATAACACTCTTAGATGCCTCAAATGTTCTTCCTTAGTTTTACTAAAGATCAAGATATCATCAAAATAGACCACAAAAAACTTACCATTATACTCCCACAACACGGTGTTCATTAGTCTCATAAAAGTACTAGGTGCATTGGATAACCCAAATGGCATCACCAACCACTCATATAATCCATTTCCTGTCTTGAATGTTGTTTTCCACTCATCTCCTTCTCTGATCCAAATCTGATGGTAACCACTTTGAAGATAAATCTTGGTGAAATACCTAGATCCAACAAGCACATCCATCATATCATCAAGGTGAGGTATTGGGAACCTATACTTGATTGTAATTTTATTGATTTCTCTGTTATCTGTGCACATTCTCCATGTTCCATCCTTCTTTGGTGTTAATAAATCTGGGGTTGCACACGGACTCATGCTCTCCCTTACGACCCCCTTTCTCACGAGCTCTGTCACTTGCCTATTCAACTCTAAATGCAATGTCGGGATCATCCTATAAGCTGCTTGATTTGGGAGTGAAGACCCTAGAATCAAATCAATATGGTGTTCAATATCTTATTTGGGAGGCAATCCATTTGGTAGCTCATCGGGAATAATATAAGAAAATTCTTCTATTAATTCGATGTTTCTATTAGTATTTGTGCACTTACAGGTTTCATTCTTATTTGTAACTAGTGCATAGTAAAAGCTGGTTGTCTTTTCCTCCTTCACAAATTCCTTTGCTTTGAGCATATTTTCAGCCTTCCCCTCTTCCTTAAGAGGTAGAAAAACTATTTTTATACCATCCTTCCAGAAAGTATAAGTATTCTTTCCCCCGTCATGAATAAATTTTCTATCAAATTGTCATGGTCTTCCTAGCAACATATGACATGCATCCATAGGAATAACATCACACCAAATCTCATCCTTGTAACTTTTCCCAATAGAAAAAAATATTAAACATATCTTATCAATAGTAACTTCATTACCATTCTTAAACCATGTGATATAGTAAGGGTTAGGATTCTTCTTAAAATGCACCCAATTTCTCGAGCATCTCATTTGAAACCATGTTCTTGCAAATCGCCACCATCAATAATAACATTACATACCTTTCCTTCTGAAGTGCATCTTGGTATGAAAAATATTTGTATGCAGCCAAGAATCCCCCTTGATATCCTTTCATGGAGCAATCATTGTCCTCTTGATCATCGAAATTCTCTAACATCGGTGGAATTTCTAGGTCTTGTTCATCTTCTACTTGTTTAGCTTCAACAAGATTTACTCTTACAACATCTCCATGCCTCTTGTCATATGTATAAGAATGTAGGCATTAAAAATCATGATGCCCCTCTTCACCACATATGTAACTTACAAATGGTCTTCATGGAGCCTCCCATCCTATATCACCAAAGATATCCTCTGCCTCTTTGTTGATTATGGAAATCTTGTCTTGTATCTTCTTTCTTTTCTAATCCATGAGATGATTCTCCCCTACCTTGGCTAAAACAAGCTCATCCCCAAAAGTAAGATGTGACCCCCTAATCATTCCAGGTGATCTCCTAAAACTTTGACAAATTTTTTTCCTCGACCTTGAAGGCTAATTGATAGGCATCCTCCATGCTCTTAATCCTATGCATACTTATCTCATATTGAATAGAAAATTTTAATCCATTTACATACCTTGCAGCCATTTATTCCTTAGTTTCTTCATGCTCTACATGAATGGACAACTTTTAGAACTCATCTGTGTATTCTTGCACTATTTGTAAGTTCTATTTAAGATTTTAAAACCTCTTGTAAAGGGTTTGTGTATAATCCACAGGGAGAAATTTATCTTTCATCTACTTCTCTATCTTACTCCACATACTAATTCTTTTTTTCCCCTTTCTTCAATGCTTATTTCTGTAAGTGATCCAACCATAACATAGCATGACCTTTCAATTTCATGCATGCAAATCTGACCTTCTTTTCTTTTGACATAACCTTCCATTCAAAAAATTTCCCCATGGTAGTTAACTAGTCTATCGGCGCCTCTGGTTTAGACTACCACCATACTTTGAAACATCAACTCTTATCCCATCATTATTTCCTTCTAATGCTTGAAGCATCCTTTCTTCAAAACCTAATTAGGGTGCTTACATTTCCTCCTCTTCAAAACTTCTTCTTCATCTCGTGTCATCTCCACCTTGATTTCCTCTCTAGGTTATCATTACAGCAAGTGCAAAAACTTGCCTCTATAGATATTACATATTTCTATTCATCTGATTAATACCACCTCCTCTTCCTCTTCCTCTTCCTACCATTTTTTTAAAGAATCGAACCAGCTCGATACTAGATAATGTAACCAAATTATAAACAAAATTGATATACTGCAAATAATATGAACTTCAAAAGAAAATAGATTACCTTTTTGTTATTGAATAATGAATTACAATGTTTCCTAAATAGGAAAAAAACTCCCAACTCGAGTTTCCAAGTAAACCCTAACTAACTTTGACTAAATCTACTCTAGGTGGTGGAAATTACTATTTTTAGCAGTTTACTAGAACCTGTTATTCTTAGTAAGCTCGCATGCTTATTCGTACGGCACAAAAATTTCCAGGATCTTCTACATTCCTAAATTAGAGGAATTTCCAACTTTCTAACTCATAATGCAACTAATAGACTAAAATTAACTAATGCCCAAAAATAGGAAAAAACTAAACTACAACTTAAATATTAATTTTTGGCCTCAAGATGGAGGTTTTAGGGCCTAAAAATATACCAAAACATGCCATAATTGGTAGGGCCGCCCGATACATTCGTCTCATCAAAATATTTGGTTTAAAAAAGGGACTCAAATAGACACCCGGAGCTCAAGTTATGATCTTTTCAAGTTCCTGCTAATTTTCGTGCATCGATAATTATTTCCAATTATATACGCGTTTCCCTATAGAATTAACCGAATGTAATGTCTTCAACAATTTTATGTTTTATACATTAGAATTTAAACACATTATATATGCAATAATATTATTAAATCTAATTTTAATCAGTATGCATTTTATAATTAATATATTCTTCCTTTTGAGCACGTTAATCTATGCAAAAAAATCACGTAGCTTTGAGGATTCTAGGATATAATTATTCCTAAAGGACTGGTTGCTCTTGAATCAAACTTTTATAATACTTATTGCATTATCAATAGGCATATAATAGCCTCGAGGTATGTCGAGGAGAATGACCTAGGTACAGAGGAGAAGCAAAGGAAGATCTAGTTGGGAAGCAATCTGAACAAGGAGGAAAAACAGTCCTATGTCCAGTTGTTGAAGAAATATCAAGATTTCTTGGCTTGGTCTTATTCTGAGTTGAAGGCATATAGAGAGGATCTGTTTCAACATGAAATTCCTTTGGAGTCTAATGCAAAGCCATTCAGGTAAGAAACAAAGGCTGATCAATCCACTCCTATCTCTTAAGATGCAAGAAGAACTGAAGAAATTGAGGGATGGAGGGATCATTCAACCAACAAGGTATTCTTCTTGGGTTGCAAACTTAGTGCCAGTTAGAAAAAATAATGGTGATATTAGGTTGTGCGTGGATTTTAGAAATCTGAACAGAGCATCAATGAAGGATAATTATCCTTTACCAAACATGGATAACATGTTGCAATTGGTTACTGGCTCTGAGTTTTTATCTACTTTGGATGGTTTCTCTGGGTATAACCAGGTAGTTGTGAAGCAATCAGAGAGAATCAAAACTACTTTCACTACTCCATGGGGTACCTATGTGTATGTGAGGATGTCGTTTGGCCTGATGAATACTAGAGATACTATTAAGAGAGAAAAATGGATGTAGCATTCTTAGGGTATATCAGTGACTTCCTTGATGTGTATTAGGATGATGTGATAGTTTTCTCTAGGAGAAGAAGTGATCACTTGCAACATTTAGAAAATATGCTTTGATAAGATGCAGAGAGTATGGCATTTCACTCAATCCAAAGAAGTGCCATTTTAGAGTGCAAAAGGCCAAGTTGCTTGGTCACATTGTATCAAAGGATGGTGTCATGATTGATCCCGAGAGGGTAGAGGCCATCAACAAGGTCCCAATTCCAAGAACCAAGAAAGGAATTCAGTCCTTCTTTGGGAAAATAAACTTTATCAGAAGATTCATATCAAACTTTGCTGAGTTGACCTTTCCAATTACTTGCATGCTAAAAAAGGACCAAGTAATCAAATGGGAAGAGGCTGTCATTTAGGATTTCAATGGGATCAAAGAAGCATTAAATCATGCCCCTATTTTAGCAGCTCCAGATTATAAGAATCCTTTTCAAATATTTTCTTTTGCTTGAAAACTCAATTGCATTTGTCTTGTTGCAAAACGATGATGAAGGGGCTGAGAGGCCAATTGCCTTTTTCAGTAAGGCACTGCAAGGGGTTGAGTTAAAGTACACCACTATGGAGAAACAATAATTTTTCTTGGTTAAAGAAAAAAATGTTTTCAGACTTACATTTTAAGCTCTAAAGTTGTTGCTTATGTTCCCCACACCATGGTGAAAGATGTCTTATCGAGAGATGGAGGTCTAGAGCGGAAGAAGATGCGAGATGGGTGAACAAGTTTTAGGAGTATGACACGGATATCCAAACCACAAAATTGGTAAGGTGTTTGGGCTTAGCTAAACTTATGGCTGAGAGAAACCTATAAACTATTGAGGTAAATGAAGTAGAAGAAGGAAGGGTGGATGTCCTTGAAAATTTGGTGAGTTCTGAATGGTACAAAGATATAATTTTTTTATCTCAGACATCTATATTGCCTTGAGTATTTGAGTAAAAATAAAAAAAGAGCTCTTAAGTTGGCTTCCCAGAAATATTTCATTACTAATTTTGGGTTAGCTTGGAAGAACCTTGAGGGAGTCCTCTTAAGGTGCATTACTAAAGATGAATCCCCCAAGATAATTTCTGATCTCTATGGAGGAGTTTGTGGGGGAATTTTCTGGAAGAGTCACAACACAAAAGATCCTAAGGGTTGGTTATTGGTGGCCAACTCTTTTCAAGGATTCAAATTTTTTTGTTAAAAGATGTGAGAGCTGCCATTGTTTTTCTAGAAGATTGAAGGCTTCAAAATCCCTTCCTTTGTAGCCTATATCAATTGAATCCTGTTCAAGCAATGTCAAATAGATTTCATTGGTGAGTTTTCGGACCCTTCAAGTCTTTGGCCATAAGTGGATTCTTGTAGCCACTGATTACTTCACTAAGTGGGTGGAGGCAATCCCCACCAAGAGAGTGACACAAAATATTGTCATGGACTTCATGCTTTGAACCATATCATTTACGGGTTTCGAGTGCCGCTAAATTTGTTTACGCTCGACAATTCCATGAGCTTGAGCTAAACCTTTGGTGTCAATGTGTAAAGAATATGGGATAAATTTAACATATGACTCCAACTACAACCCCAAGGCAATGGACAAGCAAAATCCAACAATAAAAATCTATTAAAGAACATTAGGAGAACCTTGGATCTGAACAAAAAGGAAATGGGGTGAGCGAGTTGAAGTTTGCTATTTAGGCTGATCGAATTCTTTGTTAAAAGAGATATTGGAAAAAGTCCACTTGAATTGGTATATGGAACTCAAGCTCTGGTGCCCCTACATATGTAATTGTCCTCATATCAGTTTATTCAACAACTAGAAGATATAGAAGTAAGTACATATGACGCTCGCATTAACTAGATTGTTGAACTTGACGAGGAAAGGAGGGCATCTCACCAAAGGCATGTGAAGTTCGGAGAAAAATTAAAAGAATTTATTTGATAAGAAGGTTATTCCAAGATCTTTCAAAGCATTGGATAAATTGTGTTGTTATGGGATACCAGGCATGAAGACAAGGGAAAGCATGATAAATTTGATGCACTATGGATGGGCCCTTACTCCACCGACATTCGATTAGTTAACATAAAATTCTTCTTGAAGGACTTGGATGGGGAATTTCTCGAATTGTCTATTAATGGAAGACACTTGAAACATATCCTAGATTGATTCCCTATAATCAAGGTGAGAATCATTTGTACAATGTATAGTTTGTCGGTTTCTTTCGTATTTTATGTTTTTTCTCATTCGGTCCTTAGTGAGCTACTTTTTCTATTTCTCGGTTTGTGTTTGGAGATGGTTCTCCTTTTACGCTCTGTGAGTGACTCTTTTCTCAATGGATGATTTTTTTCCCTTGGTCTATTATTTGGTTCTTGTGGCACTCACAAGGAGTTCCCATCCCCAAGTCAGAACCGATGTTGGTGCTTAAATTAGTCTCTCTCTATTTTCCATTAAAACCCCTTAGTTTATGGCCTTTGTCACGGTTTTTATCTCCCCGTGTTGGTGCTTGAAGACTCTATCCTCCATTGGTTGCCATGATTAGTCCCTTCCTTGGTCAAAGATCACTTAAAAACCTAGAATTTGTTGATTCGTTCCTCTGTCCATCTGAAGGTGTCTGTCAATTGGGCATAAAACTCAGGTTGTTCCTTCCCTTCCATTTTCCATAGTCGTGTGTTGTTTTCCTTGCCATTTTGTGTCCCAAATACCTGAGGAAACATGATTGAATGTAGCTTGGAGGATCATGTGTGAACCTTACAACATTTCTAGATTCTCGTCCTTGAAGAAAATTTCATTTCTGGGCTCAAATAGTGGTTTCCTGCATTTTTTTGGTTAGACGGGTTTTCTTTTCCCGCCAAATTTACATCTCGACATCTTTGGCAACGTGGCCCTTTTTGGTTAGATGTGGCTCGGTGGGGCACTCTAAAAATTTGTGGATTGTTTTAACCCAAAACCTATCCACGTGGAGGAATGACACTCATTTGAAGACTCACCTTTTGGTTTGGCCTTGGAGTTACGCCGGGAGGACACGTGGAGGATTCTGCTACTTTTCCTAGACTTAGAAAATTATTTCATGTAGCTGATATAGTTTTGGTGGGCTGTGGACACATGGTGGGATGGCACTCATTTGAAGATCTACCTCAGGGTCCCACCTTAGCAATTGCAACAGAGGGACAAGTGAAGGATTCCGCCGGCTCCATTGGGGACTTAAAATTTTTAAAGAATTTTTCTAAAGCCGGGGACACGTGATGAACCCATGCTCATTCAGGGTCTTCACTCTTGGGGACCATCTTGAAGTTGCACCATAAAGACATGTGGAGGTTTCTACCAGGTCTTCCTTTACTTAGAATTTTCAAGCAACTTCCTAAAGGGCCTAAGACACGTGGAGGGACCATGCATGTTTGGGGACCGACCTTTGAGTTTTATTTTGAAGAAGCACCAGGAGGACACTTGGAGGCTTCCACTCACTCTACCTTTTGCTTGGAATTTTCAATGGCCAAAGAAGACTATCTTGGACCTTAGACACATGGTGCCTTCCATTGAACTCTCAATATTTTTAACAGACTCTGCTGGACTGAGACACGTGTTGAGCCCACACTTGTTTGGGGTCTCTACTTTTGGGGACCATCTCAAGATGCACCATTGAGATGCGTGGCAATTTGAAAAGTCAAAAGGTGGGGAGGCGGACTCTAGGGAAAATTTGGGAAATTTTTTTTTTCCAAAAATAGGTAAAATGGTAGAATTGAGCCACGGTTCCTTTGGGACCCACATTAGGACATGTGTCAAGCCCATTTTTCAAAGGTGGAGGGTGGAGAAAATTGAGAAATTTTGTATTTTTTCCAAAAGGTGTAAAAGTAGAAAGGATCCCCGGGCCCATCTTAACTTAGATCTCCCACGTGGATGACCCAGATTCAAAAGAGAGATCAACAAAAACTGTGCATCTGTATCTGATTTTCCACCATTTTTCTCCAAAGCTCCTAGGGATGTGAATTTTTATGGTTTTTTTATCATTTCTTGGTGTCTCCTACACGCCAAATGAAGAGGAGAATTAATTTGATGTCCTAGTTTGGTGGGGAAGGTCTGAAAACATCTTTTACCATTAAATATGTAATATGACTATCGGATTCGATTTGATCTTTCTTTCCTTGGCATGCAAGAAACTAGTTGATATCTTGGTTTGGTGGGAAAAATATGGAAAAATGTCTTTTACCATTAAGATGTGATCTGACTATCGGGTTTGATATGATTTTTTAGTCTTTCCTTCCTTGGCATCCAAAGAACAAGATTTGATAGATTGGAGAAGGAAGTAGTTGGCACGTGAGATGAAGAACAAACTACCAAGTGAAGAATTCAATCCTAGAAATATTTGGAGAGATTTTCCCTCTGTGAAGCTGACAATATTTTTGCAAATCTGATTTTAAGAGTCAGGATAAAATTCATAACATGCAATGGTTCTTTGAATGTTTTTTATTTTGGGGGGAAGACTCTATTATAAATGAAATATTATAAATTAAATTAAATTTTCATGCAAATGGTTGGAGTTTTAGAGGTCGGGAGCTAATTCCTAAGAGAAAAGTTTTACAAAGCTCATTTTTCTGAGAAATCATCTAAGGAACCTATTTATTTATTTTTGTGTTAAATTTGATCGTGTCAATGTGGTTACAAGTGTACAGCCATTGACAAGCTTTGATATTGTTCTAGAAACTTTCCCTAGTGATGAACTGAATCAAATTTGAGTTAATTTGTGTTGACTTTGAGAAAATTTGTGTCTGCTTCATCTCTAAATGTCTATAAATAGTTTTTCTTGTTCCCATTGCAATCTTACATTGAAATCTTTGTGAATCACACAAGATCTTAGCTTTGTGATAGTTTGGTGGCATTTGCAATTTCATTTATCAAAAGAGATTTCATTTGATAGTGAAATAAAAAAATTTAAAATCACTTTACTTCTAGCATGATGATTAAGATTGTTTGTTAGCCTTTGAGGGTATCTTAGGTGTGATAAAACAAAGGTTGATAATGTTCAATTAAGTTTTTCCAATTTGAGCCTTCATTTTGGATTCTTAAAGTTTGTGTGAAAATGTGCTGATTTGGGCCTCCATTGAAGCACACCTTCTGGTTAAAGGAACATTCTAGCTATTTTGAAGCATTTTTTTGGTCAAGCCTTCCATTTTTGTAAAATATCTCAAAGATCTGGTGAGTCAAAATCCACTCTGCCTCACCTCCCACCAAAATTCATTTAAAAACAACCAATCCTACCCATACTACCCATGTTTGTCCTGTGTGTGTACAAATGCATAATCACTATTACCAAAACATACAGAAGCAATTAGGTTTTCATAGTCTTTAGTAGCCTAAACCTTGCTCAAAAAATATATCCATTATCTCAGGTGACAACTCGTGAGAGTTATATTTTTGTTGTATTTATCATGTTTTCTTTAAGTTCTTCTTAATAAATTTGTAAAGAAGGACATCTCCATCTCCTCCACAAACAATAGGTTACAAAAGGTTCCTATTGCCCTAGTTGAAAGGCACAACCATAAAGTAGTGAGGATAGATCAAATCCTCTTAAGGGTGCTACCCATTTCTCCACATCTAAGTGACAAAGAGCAAGCTGCACCTCTTCCCTAGCTACAAAAGGACACACAACATGGTCTACTTGTCTCTAAGTTTCTGTCAAAACTCGATGTTGCTCACTTCCGAGGTAGAATCAATTTGGGTACCAACATAAACATTTTTTTATAGATTCTTAGTCATTATTCCATGTTTCTATATTTTTCATAAATGTAAAATAATTATACTAAAATCTCGTAAGAAGTAAAGAAAACTATAAGTATACCTATATAACATATTAAATATATGATTTTAGAAATATATTTGTGTATCCATTATATAAATGCCAAATTTATTTGTTATCTTTTATAGTTTTCAATACGATTTCTCCTATATGAATACACTCTACATGAAAAAAATTGTGTTCAATGAGCGCCACTAGGCTATAATTTTTATTTAGAGAAACCATTTATTTGGTGTTAACAATCTCTTTTGTTTTTGTCTCATATTATCGATGGAAATATTAAGAATTTAGATTTTTAACATAGTTTCATTATGAACATGATATATTTACCTTTAAGAATATCTTGGCATTTCTTTAGGGTGTAATGAGTAAATCGATTGTATTTAAAAAATTATATTATGACTTCTAGGTCGCTAGTAAAATTTTATTTTCTTATCCTAAATATAAAAATCTTCTACAAAAATCTCATAAGAAATATAGAACTCTAGATGTATATTTGTGTAACACATGAAAAACATGATTCTAAACGTACATAACTTCATTATGAACATGATATATTTAGCTTTAAGAATAGCTTAGTGGTCGCTAGGTTAAAATGAGTCCAAGTCTATATGTATACTATTATAGAAATTTAGGATTTATTTTTTACAGTTTATATAAACTCCTTTTTTAATATAATCTACATGAAAAATGTTGCCTACTCTAGCGACCTCTAGGCTATAATTCATATTTGGATGCGATCTTCATTTACCTTTGCAGTTCAATGGATAAGTGGATTTTTACTATAGGCAACACGCTTTTTGGTTAAACCGGTCACTTTGTTATTTGTCTCATGTTAAATACGCAAAGAGTAAAAATAAAATTCATAACACAAATTCATTATCAAAATAATATATTTCCTTTTAAGAGAAATTGTATCTAAAAAAATTCTTATAAATCTTCACGGTCTCTCATCTACTAGGTTAGCCCAAGATATAACATTAAGACCTTACGGTTGGTTAGATTAAAAAAAATAAATTAAAATAGTTTGAGCTAAGTGGCTGCTAGGTACTTACACAATGTAATATTTCAAGCTTAGTGGGCACTATAATATATCTAGTTACCCAATGATATTTTGATCTTAGAGTCCACTAGCTTATGACAAAACATAATATTTAGATCTTAGAAATCTATAGGTTTAAGTAAACTGTATTAAGAGATTATAAGCATAGCGGATGGTAGGTTATTCCAAAACATAATACTACAATCTTAGTGAATACTTGTATTTAAAAAATTAAATAAACATATTTTGAGCTTAGCAGCTACTAGGTGCTTAAACAATATATTATTTCGATGAAAGAGTCACTAGCATTTAAAAACTAGAGAAATACATATTGACTAAATTTTCTGCTAAGTTTTGTTTCAAAAAACCTTTAACAAATCATCGTGTAATCTACAAATATGAAAACAAGATGTGTATAAATTACTTGAATTTATCGTATGATAATTTAAAGATATTAAATTGATATATTTCAAACTTAGCGCTCGTTAGGTTACACTATAACATAATCGTTGGAACCTAGCAGTGGTTAGGATTTAATAAAATAAATTAAGGTATTAAGAGCTTAGCAACTAGTATTTTATGCCACAACGTATTATCTAGGTATTCAATTCATTAAGTTAAGTATTGCTAACATGATATACGTTGCAAAGAAGATGCAAACAAGATGTGTATAAATTATTTGAAGTTATCATATGATTTTAAGATTTGTAATTAAGATATGTCGAGCATATCATCCGATAGGTTATTCTACCGATAAACATTGGAACCTAGCGGTGGTTAGGATTTAATAAAATAAATTAAGGTATTAAGACCTTAACACTCACTAGGTTATGCCACAACATATTATTTGGGTAATCATTTTGCTAGGTTATGAATTACAAACATGATATGTATCTCAAAGAAGATATATATAAGTTAGTTGAATAGATTCTATGAATTTAATATTTTAAACAAGGATATTTCAATGATAAGTCTTCAAAAAAAAGTACATGAGGAGAAAGTCCAAGATAATTCTTGAGCGGTGGACTCCCATGACAATTACAAGCAAATTATCGTACTAAATATCTAGCAAAATATGGCGAAGAGTTGTAATCAAGTTCTCTTCACCCACGAATATGTCCTAAATCTATACACTTTTATATACGACAACCATTCGACCCTTAATAAGAAACTAAAGAAAAATGCATCTAGGAAATAAGTGGCCATTCAATGTCTCATCTCCACCTCGTCAATGACCTCAATGTCCATGTCCCCTCTACTTTGATAAGAGGAGGAGGACGAATGGACAAATCATTCCAATATTTTCACTTAAGCACCAACAAGGAGTTCTATACCCTAAATTTTCGTAGCTACCTCCAAACCACGCATAATCATTTGTAATTGCTGCATCAAGGAATGGAAATGATACTAAAGGTTGACTAGACACTCTTTAAACTTTTCATTCTCCTTATGTAATATAAAATGCACCCAAGAGTTGGACAATATGTTTCTCGAACTCAACCCTTGTGCGATGTATAAAATGTTCCCCCACCCTTTGATCGTTCAAGTCAAGCATTAGCTTGTGCGTGCTCTCACAAATATCAACATCATATTATTCTTTAAATCACTTCATGACCAACCAAAGCTTCTTGATCCAATTCCTCATATCTCGCATTCAAAATTTTACCATTCATCCAAGTAAACAGGTTTCCCAACGTCCTTTCCTATCATAGCTCTCTACCTCTTCCTACTAGGAGCACACTCCATACTACCAAAGACACCACCAACAACCTTGTCACCGCCTCGGAGACAAGAAGAACAAAAACCAAAAACAAAAAGAGGAAAGGAGTATTGAAATGTCTATCCGACCTAGAGATATAAAGCCACTAGCGCACAAAACATGAAAGGAGGTAAGTGTGAGGGTATTGAAGATCATTGATCATATAGCCAAATAATAAATATCATGCTTCTCATTAAAAATATTAAATTCCCGACACCATCTTAAATATTGCATGTGTATAACCCTTAATTGATTCTTTCTATTGCATGAATGTAATCTATTGATTTCATAAATCACTATAAATAATGCACATTCCATATCCTCTTGTCACACCGTAAAAAAAGGTTACCCCTCAAAATAATCTAACAATTTTTATTAAAATATTATAAGTTGCTATGTTTTGAAAAATTAAAGTAATTTTTTTGAGCTTATCAATCTCTAAGTAAATTAACCATGTTAACTTTGGAGAAAAGTATAGCAATCAAAATCTATATAAAGTAGTGGACTTTATTTTATGATTTTAAGATTTCAAATTAAGATATTTCGAACCTAGTGTCTACTAGTTTATGCGACCACAAGACATTTGTAGCCTATCAATGGTTAATATTTAATTAATTAAATTAGGATATTTTCAACTTAGTGGCCACTAGGTTATGTCGCAACATAATATTTCGATCTTAGTGGTCTCTAGGTTTCAAAAAAGAAAGGAGCTTAAGAATATAACATTTTCAGCTAAAAAAATTAGTAGTATTTAACAAACAAAAGAAAGACATTTTGAGTATGATGTCCAATAGGTTATGCTTAATCATAACCTAAAAATTTATATTTTCAATTTAGAAGGTGCTCGGATCCAACAAACTAAATTACATTGTTTTGAGATTAGTGACCTCTACGATTTTAAACAAAATTGACTTTGGAGATCTTTATTGCAATCAAGTCCATTATAAATTAGTTAATTGTTTTGTATAAATTTAAGATTTTGAATTAATATATTTTGAGCTTAGCACCCACTAGGATATAACACCACATAATATTTGGAGACTACCTATTTTTTCAAATACTTTGAGCTTAGCATCCGGTAGGTTGTGCCAAATCACATTATTTGGAGTTTGAATTCACTAGGGTTCAATAATTCATAGTTATGATATTTTATAGTAGTTAACAAATTACATGAAGATATTTTGAACTTAGTGGTACTATTTTAAACAACAATATAGTATATGGAGGTTATGGTCGATAGGATTAAATAAATTAAATTAACATATTTTGAACTAAGTGGATACTAGGTACTTCCATACTATATTATTTCAAGCATAGTGGTTCTCTATCATTGAACATGTTATTGAATCATATTTTGAGCTTAGCCTCCACTAGATTATGACACAACATAATATTTGGTGCATATCACTCACTAGGTTTAAACAAAAGAAATAAGATATTATTAGCTTGATTTCCATTGGGTTATGCAAAAACATAATATTTTGATGTTAGTGGTGAATGGGATTTATAAAATTTGAATCAACATAGTTTGAGCTTAGCGGTTGTTCGTTACTTAAACAATATATTACTTCGAGCTCAAATGACACTAGAAGATTAACAAAGAAGGAAACATATTTTGATCCTCATGGATGCTAGGTTTTCCCACAATAGATTATTTGGTTATTTCATTATTGGGGTTTAATAATTCATAATTAATATATTTTACAACATCTAAGAAATTAGAGGTAGATATTTATAACTTTTCTAGTTTTAAACCCATACTATAATATTCCGAGATTAGTCTTCGTTAGCACCTAACTAGTAAGAAAATTATATTTTGATATTATAAAATGGTATGTTATGCCACACCATAAAGTTTTGGAGCTTAGTAGTTTCCAAGTTTTACTAAAATAAAGTAGGATAATGTGATATGAGAAGTTGTTAGGTTATACAAAGACATAACTTTTGGATCATAGCAATCTTAAGGATGTAAGAAAATTCATTAAGATGTTAGGATCTTAGCCTGCAACTACGTCTGCCCAAAACATATAACTATATGTAATTAGATTAAAAGTGGGTTTTCCCAAATGAACCCCATACTTGAACAAAAAATCCCTCACGGTCGATATTATAGTGAAACAAGAAGAGAATAATCCCATATGCAAAAAAAAACCAAAAACCAATAAGGCCCAAACAAGAAAAATCAAAATTACATTTTATGAATTTTCGTGAGAGTAATTATTTAATCCTTATAATTAGCTGTAGGGTTGCCTTCAACCAAGATATCTACTAACATAATATGCTCCAAGAAGTCTTCGTTGATTTTCATCCAGGTCATGTCCATGTGAATTTTCCATTCCTTGATAACATATACTGAGTGTAACATAATCTTCAATGCTCTCGTACAAATTAGGAGAGATCTTCTCTAAATGCTCCTTGTGTTACGAAGCTACAGGCGGGGGAACCCATTTTCTTTGATGGAGGAGAAACAGGGTAAATTTAGGAGATATCCCACAACAAATATGAAATTTCTCGACCCATGATAACTTCCATGCAAAAATGAAGGAGGCCACCACACATACTTCGTGATCGGTAATTTGATTCATATGTAGCCATTACAATGTCTGTGGAGATGAGACGAGAAGCTAGAGAAACATTGGATAGTGGTGGAGAGGAAGTAGATGTCGGGTCCAAAATTGGTTCGAGAGACCTTAGGATATTACTCCGAGGGGTGCGAAGGGTTAAGAGGTGTTAAGGAAAATGAGGGAGACCTAAGAGAGAAATAATAGGGGAGACCACTAGACTCCTCTAGATAATGATTATGATGTCCAAATAAGAGTCAAAAGGGAGACAAGTGCAGCAATGAATGTGACGGAAAAAGGGAGCAGGTTGCGAGAGGAGGAGGGGACACGATGTTTCGGCCTAGATTAGAAGTGAAGCGTGATATTTATTTTTAGGAAATTATCATTATAACAAGAAAATACAAAAGGAATTGATGTTGGAAAGGACCTTCATCTTCTTTAGCTTGAGTTTAATGGAATTCTCAAGAGATTGAAAAAAAAATCCACAAAGTTTATCTTCCGATCATGTTAGAGATTCAAAAGAAGAAATGTATAAGTTCCATAGATCACATTGTAGTGTCGCTCCAGGTGTGAATTAGCTCCTCAATTTCTCATCTACCCTATCCCAAGGTTTTGGAATTCATTCCCATTCATAGCTCGATTGATACATTCTCATATTTTTACCAAGACACAGAACTCATCCATCTCCTCCTAAAGTGAGCATTTAAAATAATTGTCTCCCTTCATGGGAAGGCCCATCACAACCACAATGGAATTTCTTGAAATAAAAATTTCTTCTTGTCCACTTTGACTCTTCATTTCTTCCCGATTGCCAACACATTGCTAGTCACTCGGACATAGTGACTAGATAGTCTTTCCATAAACATCATAACACCACCATCATGTAAAATATTACATACTACCGGGTCATCCTTGACCTCTTCACGGAAGAAGGATCAATACATTTTATGGTGCCACCCATAGTGAACAAGGCTATTGTGACAATGATTTCCAAAGGCCCGATATACATGATGCTTAAATAGAGATGTCAAACACCTTCATTCCAATCTTTAACACGTGTCTCCAAGACTTCTAATTGCAATCTTTCCTAATTAGTAATAGTCATTAATTGGTCTTGTCCATCACATGAACACAATCTATGAATGCCATAAATGCACAAAAACCCACAAATGTCGTATCCTCTTGCCACCGCCAAAATAGGTTATACCTCAACATAAGATAACAAATTTTACTGTAATCTTAGTTAATATTCAAGAAAATGCAACATTAATTAGTTACTTTTCTTGCAATTACTGCATTTAGTGGAGGTTGAAGGGTTGAATGTTAGCAATATTATATGTATTTAGTTAATATATATTGTAAAGGAAGAATCTACAAAACAAATTGAGTAAGGTGAAATAACTAACATTAATAGACATGATTTCATAATGTATAGATTATAAGACAACAAATCATAAATCAATATATTATTACAATTTCTTTATTGACACATCTATTTGTTACATTTAGGTTCTCAAAGCTTTTTCATTCTACACATGGAAATGAAGAGGGTAAGGACAAAGATGTTATAGGGAGCATAATTATTACTTGTGATGGGAATTTGTTTTTGATATTTTGAGAGATGATATAAAAAAACATTGTTTTACTAGAATGAGACGAGGACAGTGTTGTCTCAATAAAAAATTCATCCTCATGAGTCCTCTCCATCCCGGGGTCTTATTTTTTCAATAGATATGATGGTGTTTAGTTCAAACCAAGGTAAATTTAAATGTATATACAATTACGGTACATGGAAATAATAATATGTTTATTGGGTTTGTGTTCTCTTACAGTCCAAGTTAGATGTATATGACAAGAATAATATGCTTTTTCATCTTTTAACTAGCCTCGTGCATGTTAAAATTTATTCTTATATTGAACCCTTACATAATTGAAGACTTTAGTGGGTATTTATATTAAATTTAATGAATATTGTTTTGTTGTAAGTACACTCGGTAGTTGGTTGTTTATATTATTTCAAGCATAGTGGTCAGTCACATTCATTTAACAAGTTACTCAAATATATTTTAAACTTAACATCGACTTGCCTATGACACATAATAATATTTGGATCTTCACGGTCTTTAGGTTTCAAAGAAAGAATCGAGATATTATTTTGATTTTAGTGGTCACGAGGATCTAACAAATTAAATCAACCTATTTTGACCTTAGCAAGACCAAATGTATTTTAAGAATATAATATTTTGAGCTAAAGAGTCACTATCATTTCACAAACTAAAGAAAGACATATTAAGTTTAGTTTCTACTAGTATCTCTAGTGTTAATCTCATGATGAACTTCCATCGGGTTAGAGGATTGAATTTTACTACAAAGAAAGGTATAGTAGTTTGGGATTGAAGTGAAATTTGTAACTGTTTTTAAATATGTTACTAATCGAATGTAGTGTGACTAGCGTCGTGGATGTTAAAAAATTTCTTATTGGAAGGATTGAAATATTTTTAATGACTACAAAATGCCTTTTATATTGTACTTATAATATGTTTTTGTTTGAATGAAAAAATATTGAACATGTTTCTAAAATAGTTTGATGTATTTTAAACATCCTTGATCAATTATTTTCACATAAACACTTTGGTTACAAGCATTGATGGAGAAAAATGACTACAATGTTTAAGTATAACACCTAACATATAAGCTATTGGACTAAACATATTCATTGTCAAAACATATGTTGTCTTGCAAAGGATTTCTAGAGAAATTTTTTTACTAAGGATTTACTCCATAAGGTCAACAAGATGAATTTTTTGCCTTAACTATAATTGAATTGTAAATATTGGAGTAATAAAATTGTATTTATCTGAAAGATTTGCTAATTACCTCAAAATAGCTTTTATGTTGCACTTATAATATGTTGTTGTTTGAATGAAAAATATTGAACATGTTTCTAAAATAGTTTGATGTCTTTTAAACGTCCTAGATCAATTGTTTTCACAAAAGTGCTTATCCTACATGTGTTTATGGGAGATCAATTACTATAATGCTTAAGTATAGCACTGTCATATCAGTTCTTGGATAAAACATTTTCGTTTTTCGGACATATGTTGTCTTGCGAGAGGATTTGTATAGGAAAATTTTGATTGAGGATTTACTTGCCAATGTTGACATGTTTTTCTAGTTATCAGTTCAAAAAAAGTTTAACCCTTGAAAATGTGAGAAATGATGTAATTAATAAAGTGAACATATGAAATATCTTGAAATATACCCAAGAAAATTTTCTCAAAGAGTTTGATAAATATATTTTTTTATACCCCTAAAAAGGGTAATAAATGTGCAGATTATATTGCGAATAGGGGGTAAAGGTAGTTATTTTAAATTTTGTGTGAGGGGAGATGATATGAAAAATGCTATTAATATTATTAAGAACATTAATTACTGATGTGTCTATGGCTCTTTTCCCTTGTTGGGATGTCATCCTTGAACTTACGGTTAGCGGGACTCTTCGCACATGCTTTGGATATATGGTGGGGTTTGTATTAATTTTTCTCTTACAATTCTTTTCGGCCATTGATTCTTCCATTTTAATATCAATCAACTAGAACCATAGGAGGTGGTCATTTGAGAACCGATCTCACAAGTTATGCTGCGCTAAAGGAAAACCCCTCCTTGTGGCACATTATTAAAATTGGAGGGTTTAGGAATTTCATCTAAAAATCACATGGTCGATGCTTATCTTGCGTTGGAGATTGGTGGGGCATAGATGAACGAAATCGTGGTGATCTCAGTAGAATGGAAATTTAGGTTTCGGAGGATTGGATAGTACATGTGAGTGGAATGTAGAGGGAGGGATTAAATATATTGAAATACCACACCGGACATAAGCATTGAATTGAGACTTTCTTCCATGGTAAAGAAATGGTTTACCTTTAGGTAGACGGTGCTAGCTAGATATTACATCCCGATATTTGAAATATGGTCTCGCTCCACCTTATGAGATAAATTAATCTTGAAGTAAATTATTGAAATATATTTACTCACCATCTTAATTTACTTAATATGTTTACGCATAACATTTCTACGAGACATCCCTTTTTCTTGTTTATGTTACTCTTTGCGTCGGTGAATGATTTTCAACACGGAAATATTGATACCCCAATACAACATGGAAAAATTATTTTTCTTTTTAAGAATGGTAAACTAGTTGTGGAAATGGAATTAGAGCCCAAACAATAGGATTCAAATAAAAATTATACTCTTATGACCGTATGAACAAACCGACGAGAAAGAAGAGTATGACACCTCAAGGGAAGTACAATCTTGGTACTAAGCTTGCATGTTCTATGATTGATATGAAAGGGGTGTTGTCTAAATGGAAAGAGAGATCAAATATGGGTTGGAGTGTGGATTTTGATAAAATTTCTCTCAGGGTGAGTTAGGTGGAAATGGATATGGAGGCCTTAGGAGAAGTTGGAACAGATATGGGAAATAGTGTCATCCATTACATCAACACCTCTAAGAAAATTTGCATCATCGAAAACTCTATTTGGGCCGATATGGTAGATATCAAAAGTGTTGTTTTGGACTTGCACGGGCATGTGGTCAAGCTGGAACATGGACACAAATTTCGTAGGTGTAATCTTCACCTTACTAGTTATGATGAGAAAGAGATGGTTGAATATGACATCCCTATCATGTAAGAGTAGGATGAGCGGATGAAAGGATAGGAAGAGCGTCAACCGGAGGAGTACAAATGTTTGAAGACTAGTTAGTTTGTTGGCTCTTGTAGATTATGTTTGATTGTTTATGTATTGTATCATTTGGGATGTTTTTTCTCCATGTTATGTGATTTTTCTTGTATTGATATGTTGGAGTGAAGTTTGGGATAAGTTTTTATCCCTTTTTGTCCTAAGTTTTCTTTCTATCTTAGTGATGCTCATGTTGAATTCTATTGTAAGGGTTATAGCTTCCTTGATCCCTATATAAAGCAGCCAATCGTTATGTTCACGTATATTTAATAAACCTTATTAATAGTAATTTTGTTAGTGAAATTTTAAATTAAACAAGATAGAGCGAGTTCATGCCTTGCGGTTGGTAGATGTGTTAGTTGTGCGATTGTTTTAAAAAAATTCTATAAATTTTTGCATTATGTTATTTATATTGATAAGAATAACCACTTTCAAATTTTGACAAAAAGTACAATGTACCAATACTTAATGTAGAAATTATGCATAAATGGTATGCTTTGACATCCAAATAATGCTAAAAATGGAATTCCCCTATGTAATGATTTTAAATGCATAAAATATGTATATCTTTGTAAGTAGCCAATTTAAATGTTGCACATATTGTAAATAACCACATTAAAATTCTAGTAGAAAACAAAACAAAAAATTAAATTATGCATCAAATATATAATTCTTTGGAAAAACATAAAGCAACCTTGAATCATATTATGCTTAAAAATATTGCATCAATATAAGTGGTCTTTTGAAATACATAATATGCTAGATTTTTTAGGTGCAATAAAAACACCACAACAATTTTACAAGTTGAACATGTCTACCTAAAGATTAAAATTTTCTATTAAATGGAATAGCCGAAATAAATCGGTTAAAAGATTTATCACAATATATGTAACTAATAATATTATTATTTTTCTTTTCTTTAACACAATATAATCAATCTAAAATATTTCATGGTTAAAAAATATAATAAAACCATAGATAAAAATGTGTTTTATAAAATTTAACTTACAAATCTAATTTTTATTGCAAAACGGATAAGGAAAAGATTAAAAAAATTTAATAACAATTTTTTTTTAAAACATATAAGGAGTGGGATGGGATTTGATTTAGAACTAGTTATAATGTGATTTGTTAAATAAAGTTTATTAATTTTTATGAATAGTGTACTATTCTAGATGTGCCACTTGTCCAAGCATGCAAATGCATCTTCCTTTTTGGATAAACATTAAATGCAGTGAATATTCTATTAACATTTTTTTCTAAATCTCATATCTTATTTAAAGATTAGAAAAATGTCTTTATTTGAATTATGATTTATATTAAATAGAATAAATCAATGTTGTAACAAGTCATATTTTTCAAATCAATACTAACTAGAAAATAAAGAAAAATATAAATAAGTTTTGTAGATTAAAAATTATTTAAATAAAATATAAACATTAGAAAGTTGAAAAGTTATAGAATTTTTTTAGTTTGATTGGTGGATTGAGAAGAAATTTTAAGTAAGATGTTTTGAGCTTAACCCTCACTAAGGTAACCTAATACTTCCACAATATAATATTTTGAGGTTATGGATCGTTTGCATTTAACAAGTCAAAGAATATTATTTTTATCTTAGCGTCCACTAACTTATGCGACACCATAGTAATTCTATATTATCGATCAATAGGATTTGACAAAATAAAGTAAGATATTATCATCAAAGAGTCATTAGTTTATGCCACAAAAACTATGTCCATTTTTGTATAAGGGTGAATATGGGGGTTTTGAAAGGACCTACATCCTTTTACAAAAAGGTTGGCGGATGGGTGACATATCATGTCACTCCTTAAATTTCTGTAATCTCCTTTGGTTGGCGTGGGGTTGAAGGCTTCTTTTTTTTATTGTTTTCCTGGCAAGTGGGGGGTGCCGTGAAGAAGTATCTGTCTTTGTGCAGCCGCTACAGGGCAGAGAAGTCAAAACATATCCCAGAAAATCCGTGGTTTCCAGTGAGAGTGAGGTGTGACAGCTGCAGGGTGATCCCAAGGCACCGCCGGTGTTGATCCTGATGTTCTAGATGCACGCAACCTCAACCACGTTCTGTTGTTGCAAAATCCCGTAGCTGTTTTGAGCGCTTCCAATGTGCAGGTTGTCCACTATGTTGTTATCTGTTCAGTTCGACTGCATCCTCAGACTCGAGTTATCCTTCAAGGTATTTGTTTTTTCTATCGACTGGGTGGCAGTGAGTTTGTTTTGCGGCTTCGGCCACGTGCTCTTTATTACCCGTCGAGCCTGTTGTGTGCTCTGTTTGTTGGTCGTGGATTTTCCGAGTTGTTTGGATTGGTGGTCGAGTTGTATGTTAAGGCCATGTGGTGGCAGGTTGATCCGCATGCAATATCTGTTGAGTTGTATATATAAATCGACCAATCCATTAAGGCCGAGCCGTTTCTGAGTCATGGGTTGGCCTGTGGACTAGTTTGTTCCCACCGCCCTTTGTGTCCGAATCTTCCTAATGTTTTACGCAAAATTTACAATGATATTTTGCACTGGAGGTGTTCTCCCTATGAGAATACCCCTATCGGAAAACGAGACAGTGATCTCCTTAAGCACGTGCCAGAGAGGATGCAAACTCAGGTGAAATTTGCACTGTTCACAGTTGTGGGGTTTTGGGTCCTGGAGGAAACTGTTGGCCTCAAATGGCTGGTATGGTCCCTGTTCCTGATGACGAGAGGGTGAAGAATAGTGTGGGAGCCGAACAATGGAGCAGATCGGTTATGGAGCAGGACACTAATCGTCTCACTCTCGCCTACTTCGCCATTTCAGGCCTCGACATCCTCAATGCACATCTGTTGCTATGTTATTTTCTGTTAAGTGTCGAATGCACCCTCAAATTCGAGATTCTCCTACCAGATAGTTTTTATCAAAATCGATTAAGTGACAGTGTGTGTTACCAGGAGACCCGATGAAAATTGTTACAGAAATTCTTTGTTGGGACCTTACTTGCTATTTCGATGTAACTCATGGAAGAGAACCTCATAGAGGCGTGGATCTGTTCATATCAGAATATTCATGAAGCACTTTTTGCTTTGAAATTATATGAGCATCTTCAAACGAGTCACTATGTTGGCAGGCTTAAAGGGTGCTGTTGGAATTATCACACCTTACAAGCTACAGCTGTGCTGTTTGCACCGAGAGCTTGATGCTGTCCCCAGGTCTGATGAAGGAAAAAGGTTGGTGATTTAGTTGGATATGCGGGAGTCCTATGGGTTCATACACTGAGGAGCAGATTCTTCCTGCAAGTTTTGTTGTACCAGTGCCATCTACCTTTTATCCTATTGTGGGTGCTGCAATTATGCTGAAGGGTATGACTGCTCAGTTTCTTCTTCGGCGTTGCTTTAAGGTGGAGCCCAGGCATACAATTCTTGTGCACGCTGCAGCTGGAGAAGTAGGATTTTTGTTGTCAATGGGGGTTATGCCCTTGGTGCCACTGTCATTGGTACTGTACCGACCAAGGAGAAGGCCGCACAAGCAATCGGAGATGGATGCCATCATCCCATTATCTATAACCAGGAAGATTTTGTAGATTGTGTTAAGAAATTACAAAAGGACAAGGTGTGCAGGTCGTTTTTGATTCTGAGGACAAGGACACATTCCAGGGATCTTTGGAGTGCTTGGTTTCTAGAGGTTACATGGTGAGATTTGGTCAGTCATCAGGTGCAATTTGATCGTGTTCCTTTGTCAGCCCTTGCCCCAAGATCATTGTTTTTGGACGCAGCCTTCCATGATGCAATACACTGCAACTCGAGAAGAGCTCCTGGAAACTGTAGGAGAATTATTTGCAAATGTTGCATCTGGTGTTCTTAAAGTCCGTGTGACAAAGACATACCCACTGGCAGAAGCTGCAAAGGCTCATGCCGACCTCGAGGGTAGGAAGACAAGCGGTTCAATAGTTTTGATTTTTTCCGATATCTAGCTGATGTGGAAAAACGTAGATCCAGGAGCGTGATGTTATCATTATGTCTCGTGTCCGAGCTTCAAATCATGGGGTTGGATTGTAGCTGTTTTTCACTGCGTGGTTGTGGCGCTAGCTCGAGCTCGCAAAGCACTTTGGATTAAAGGCAAGCAACGTCATTGAAACAATCATATGCATGGAGATGGCGTTTTAAACCAGGCATGTTAAATCTACTCCTTGTAATAGTTTTCTACCTTCTTTCAGTATCTTGAAATGAATTTTCTTTCCTCTTGAAAGGCGCCTAGACTAGATGTTTTCGTGGTTGTTTATATCACTGCCTGATTGTGTGGTTGTTCCTTTAAATCTTATTCCAATTTCGCTGATTTTTCTTGGAATGTTCCTTCCTCTCTTATAGCTTACTCTATTTCATATTTGTCTAATGGGTTACTGCAATATTGAGTGATGTAGTCTAGTTCGTAGGGAAGGAAACATTATTGAGTTTTGTTTGCTTATATGACTTTCTCTTAAAAAGAATTCTGTGATGGTAATTATAATTGAAGGTTACTAAATAGAAGGTTAAGCCTACATACCTCTTTTGGTTGAATAAATATGCATTTCCTGTTTAGGGATCTCTTGTTTTGCTAGAAGGTACATTAATAGTGACGTTGTGTTCTGAAACTTGTTTAAGCCTGTGAGCATTCCTTACTTTTTGTTTGATTAGAAATGGCATTAGGGTTTTGCTATAGAACTATACATGGTCGACTTCTGTACCTAGTTCTAGAGGATGAATAACCTGACTTCTAATTTTGGCCTCGACGTGTTGAGAGAATTACTTTACCTTCTTCCTGATTCAAACTCTTGTGTGTTTAAAGTAAGGGGGAAACATTGTAAGTTTAATCTGAATGAAATCTCTACAATTTTTATTAAGGGTCGCGAAGCAAGCTATTAATAAAGCTGGATCAAACAAAAGTTGTAGGTGAATCCATGGTATTGGATTCGTGAACTCGTTTCTGTTAGATGACAAATGATTACGGTGATAATATCATAGGTGGCTGTTATATTTATCTGTTTGATATTTGCTTAGACTTTTCTTCGATAAGCCCACATGGATCGGGTAAAATTCTCCATCTTCATTACCTTTGGCAAGGAGTTCATAGAACTTCTAGCCCTGACCGCACTGCGTAACCTTCCTGATAGCTATGTGCGTTGGTTCTTGGTTTGTGCTTGTACTCGTGGTAAGGTCTTTTGAGCCTGGGGCATCGTTGGTGTTTTGCCCTCTGCGTATCGAATCCCTTTGTTTTCGAACTCGAATACCTTATACTTCAAACTTGGTTCTAAAAGGTCCCATTTTGTGGCCTTGTTAGGGAAATCAATTTTTATTTTTATGTTTATTGACATTGTCTGAATTATATAAAAATTATTAACGACTTTTGGGTTTAGTCTTCCCTTATATTATGTAGAGAAGTTGACGATTAGGATAGGGTTTGTTGGTAGAATAATGGCCCTTCCTGTGTCTCTTTCGTATGCTTTTGGTAAAGTGGATTTGTCTTGGTTAACTAGTACTACGTTTTAAGAAATCCGATAAGGAGGTAGTGGTAAACTCCTTGGTTAAAACCAAAACTATAGTTGTGTTCTTTTAAGGGCATCGAACCCATATTACTTTGGAGCCCCCTGAGAGAATTGGATAACGTCATTTTTGCTTCGCGCCTACGATCATATTAGTACGCTTTGTCTTCTCTTGGACCCCTTTAGTTGGATGGAGTAAATTTTGGATTCCTATCACGTAACCCATAGGATTACATGAAGGAGATATCAGCACTCTGGACTTTCTTGTTCCCAACCCATAAGGTCTTGCCTTGATTTATGTAATTTTGTTCTTACTAGTATTTGGACTTTCTCCTTGTTGGATGATTTAGTTTTCTCTCTCATGAGATTAATATTGGAGTTGTGAGTTGTGTTTTAATCCATTTCTGAATTTAGAATATTCCTTTCTTGATATTGTTAATTGTTAGCTTACTATTGCATTGTGTAGCCTTAACATGCTCAGTTCTTGCGAACTGACTTTAGTTAATATTTGTGCAGATGGATTATGCGAGTAGACTAGAAGAAAAGAGTGTAAAAGTTTCATCTGTACCATTATGAAGTTCCTTGTAAAAATGTCCAATGTGTTGTAAATTGTGTAACATTGCTTGTAAAGAGAGTTGATATGACCTCTTGCCTTGTATTGTTTGGTAATGGTGAAATAAAGTGTCTTGTTCTTGTGTAGTTAAGCTTGAAATTATCCTTGTGAGAAATGGCTTTCAATCTTTACATTGATATGAGTATTGTAAAACTTTGATCTTGAGAATAAATTGTTAAGTTAAATCTTTCTAAGACTTAGCGACAATATTTTATAAGTAAAGTAAAATGAGTCGGTTAACCCTTAAAGAAGCTAAACAAAAATAATAATTTTATATTCAACAAATAAATGTAAAGGTGATCTATTTGAAACCAAATACTTCCATGAGTGATCAAAATGAAAACATCCTTTGTGAAGTAAACATTTATAAATTGATACCCCTAGCTAAACTAGCGAACACTATCCCTTTGGGGTGAACTCTTAAACAAGCTTAAAGGAAAACAATGGTTAGTTTCTGGAAGATATTAAGATTTAGTAAGTAGGAGAAGACTTTAAGTGAACTACTCTTCAGTGTATAAGAAATGAACTCAGTTGGTGAGATGAATTTGTGCAAACCATATATTGATTCCTTCTGAAAACTTAAGTCATGAGCTAAAGGGTGTCTTACCAAAATAAATAAACCCTAACCATTTCTTACTGTGGCTTGCCCTAGCCGTGAGTGTGTCATGTGGATTGGACTTTCATGTTGTCTTGTCAAAAGAAAAATAAATTGTCCTTGATAAGTGTGAACGTTTCCGTGCTGACCTTGTGGTCTTCCCCGTAACAAATGATTCCAAGTGTTGGTTGTAACCTTGTGACGACATGTTGTGTCGTGTTGAGTCAAAGCAAGTCAAAAAAAAAAGTTATCCTGTATTTCACTGTGTTGTTCTTGTGTTGGTATTTTTGGTGCGTTACACAATGTCAATGATGTCATAGCCATTGAATTTTGTTGAACATGTGCAGCAAAGGACTATTTGTTGACAACATTACCAACAAAATAATATCAATTTTATCAAATATGTCTTCTCATTGATTCCTTTGCACCACCACGACCATAAATTGATTCGATATTCACTATTTTATAGAGCTAATTGAGCCACCATTCATACCACCAGGATTCTTTTTTAAGACACAATAAAACAAGTTCTTGGAAGGTGTTATTACTTTTTAGAAATTATGTAAATTTTCCTCTCGTGTTTGTAATGCACACATTTTCAGCACCAAAATACCACAAGAAAATTATTGGAATAAATTTTTTTACTTTAATTGCACGTTGCACCATGGGATCTAAATAGATAAAATTGACATCACATAGGACACATATATAAAAATTAACCCACTCATACAATAGGGTAAAATAGGGTATACATCAATTTCTTACTCAAATGATGTATGCGAGGACAATGACCTAACTACAAGTAAGAAACACAGGATATGTATACTCCACGACATGGTATTTTCATGGTTTACATATTCATTACTTTTAGGTTTCCATTGTATGACCTTAATTTTTCAACAAAATTAAACACATAACGATTAAAATTTCCTATTTTTCAAACTTCAATTACTTTAATTTATAGACCAAAATTCTTTTACAAAGAATGTGCGGTTGGTTCCTTTTTCCAATTTCATTACTTATCCATAGCTCATTTGTTAAATAAATTCATTTTACACAACTATGAGTCTCCCAAAGATTCAATTCTTATGTTAAAGGTTTGTTTCTCAATAATTTTTTAGTTGACTATAATTTTCTGAAGAACACATTATATAGGACCCTTCATTTCTTTAAAACTAGGCTACGTGTTTTTGTTTAACATTCCACCTATAGTGATTCCTTTATAATTTTTCGTTTCTCTCATGGAAATAACTTTATATAGCATGATTGTGATTAGGAACGTATGTACACACATGTGTCTTCTAATATTTGACTTAAAGATTTGTTTGAGAGAGCCTTGTTTACTTGGTTTGGAAAAATACTCTCGTACTAAGGAGGAAAGTTCACATGAAGAAAAAGAAGGTTACTAGATCAATAGAAAACCTATCCCGAGTTCATTTCATAGAATTATTTAATACTAACAATACACTCTTTTAATCTTCAAGTTATTACAACCAACTATGTAGGTTAACTAATCAAGTTGTATAATTCTTGATTCACAATCCATTCCTCTAATTAGGAATTCATATTTTCACAATCATATTGCACATGGAAGGATACATTACACATGTGTTCCCATTATAGATATTTTTATTTGAATGTAATTGATGAATTTCACATTTCAAACTACTTTTGTTTCATCATCTTAAGGATTTACTCCTAATAACAATGGGTTAATTACATGTTTCAACCATACATTCTACTTCCTGAGTGATCCTAGGTTTAATATATTCCTATATAAGCCAAGGGTTCTACTAAATTTTATAATTCCAACTACAGTGCAATTTCCTTAACTTACAAGACCTTGGCTACAACCAAAGTTATCCCATCCGGTCAGCTACATTTTACTATTCATTAGCATCATTTTTTAATCCACATTTATGCAAACAAACCATGTGATCATGCATCATATTTGGTTTTCCAATTTATTAGGTTGTTGTATTATTCATGGAGCTCTACTTTATCACATTCATTTTATGATCACATTTGACATTTTAGTTAGTTTTGACATCACTCAATGGTGTACAATTTTCATAGTGGTCATTCCTTAGTTTAATCTCAATTACTTCGTTCTCACTAACTACATTTACGTGGTTACTTTGGTTCTGTGTTAACATCATTTTGGAACAAATGAAATTCCTATAACACTTACATAACACTGAGGAATTTAAGACTACAAGGAGTACAACCTCACACAAGACAACTCATTTCAATGCTCTTGGACATGGAAGTATAAGTGTATATTGAAAGAGAGATATCCCAAACAATATTATGCATTACAAAAGTCTCCTAAGGACCTATTTCAATTGTTGGGTAAATACACAAGTAAATTCAAAACGTAGTCTCCACTCACATAATTTAGATCTCACAAGAGATCAATCGTAGGTACAACCACCAACTATCTTGCAAGGCTTTGGCCACCCACTAGGGTACCAAGGGAAATTACACATAAGGGGGTTAAATTATTCATGATATGGTCATACCTTCAACACCTAGACATGATCACTTGACTCATCCCAACATGAAATGTTTCACAACATATATGCAACACATCATAGAGTATCAAGGAAATGGTCTTAATAAGATGTGTTAGGTGCAAAGCATGAAGATGATTAATGAGATTAGAGTAGTTTATTGACAAGATCAATGTTTTATACCATGGGAAAAATAATCAAATGGGAGGAGGAAATACAATAGGCATTATAGCTCATTATTTTAATTTCATTAGTTTTTATGAGAGGAGATTCTACCTAGCATTGTGGGTGTTAACGAAGTAAACCAATAATTAACAGGGCAAAATTTTTATTTAATATCTTTATAACATAAGTGCAACATTGAGTACAATTTCACATCTAATTCGACACTATATAATATAACTACATTAGTATTACCTTTTCAAAATATACCAAGAACAATTCTTCAAACAATAATACATATCATTATTCTATTATAATACATGTATTGCCAGATGAATACCACTTTACAATGACAACTCATTAATTACAACATATCACATTCGAAAACTATTCTTGTTCGAGTACCCGCAACCAATGTCATGCATCACCTAAGACCAAGTATGGAAATCCCCTACACTTAATCATAAATTTCACACATCCATCATTTCAAACAATTGGAATAGACAATAGAGAGAGATAGAGATAGGGACAGAGAGACAACAAAGTAAGAGAAGGAGGAAGAGAATCTAAGATTCATTTTCTTTTTGAAACACCATAGCATCTTGTATCCACTTTTCATTTCATTTCAACTCATATACATTTTGACCCATTTTTTATTTTCAAAACCGAATCAATACTTTCATAATTATGTCTAGAGAGAGAAAGTATGGATTTCATTTTCCTTTGTATTCATTATTTCATGATCACATACATTATCAAATTTTCATTTCATTTCCAACCCATGAACATTTACAAATCATTTACATTTTTAGAACCACCAAAATATTAGACTTACTTCTAGAATGAAACTCAAAGGAAGAGAGTGAAACATCATAGTTTCCTAAAAGCATTCATAAAATAATTAGACCAATTTATACTCTATAAAGTGTGGAAACAAAATTTACAAGGTCCCATGGTTATCTAGGAGTCAACAAAACCCTTAGAAGATATGATTATCTAAGGCTGCAATTTTGGTGCAAGTTTGGTATTTGAAACATCTAAAGTGCTCACAAATTAGGCCTTGAAAACAATCATTTTAAGTTTGAACACAAATTTTTATGATTCTTGTGTACTCTCCCATATACATAGAATTCATCATGTTTAACGTAAGTTTATTACGAAGAGAAAAGCTCAAGTTTTAAGGGATACTCGGGGTTAGTTATCGTAATTGTGTCGAACTCTTGTTGCACAATGACTAGTGCACCCCAAAACCCACTTGAAAAACTAGTTTCCTAAGGCATTTTAAAAGGAATAAATGTGGGTTACTATTATATTTTTTCTATTTTGGAGTTATGTGGTAGGGGTTTTCAATTTTTCTTAAACTAAGCGGCAACCGCAAGATGAAACCGATCACTTTTTATTAAAACGAACACGTCACACAAGTGAATGTTAAGCTAAGTGGCATCAAAATTTTAATTGAAAATATGCTAAATAAATTCAAATTATTTGGCTAAGTAAACCCATGGTGTTTCATAAAACTAGGGGTCATGCTAGGAGTTTCGGGTTTGCGGTATACATGGGTGTGGCACTCCATGTGCGTGACTTTCAAGATCAAAGTTTTCCTCTTCTTATTTTTGTTTTATTTTTGTTTTTGTTGATGTTTTGAGATTTCACATCAAGGGGATAGTTTTTCATTTGTTTGAACTATTCTTCCTATTATTCAAATTTTAATTTTGCAAAAAACTTGAAATGATGAAGTGAAAAAGGGAAAACCATACCTTTTTCATGAAACTCGTGATTCCTACATTCAATGAGATTAGATCAACATTGCGCATTCCATAAATAATTTTGACATTGTAATCGCATCACATAATTGGTATATAGTGGTGCAAACAAGCAATTATAGATAACATATTAGTTCCTATATAAGGATTAAAGAGATATTAAATGGACTACCTTGGTTATATATAATATCAGGGTTTGTAATCCCAATACCCTGGTCCAAAATGTTGTACATCTTTGGACACACTCCCTCCAAGTTAATTAATTAACTATATTATTAGAAATTAATTTATGCTCACAACAATAGTCGTACACCAAATATAGGCTATTAAATACAAAAGATATCAATAAAAAAATGAAATGTTGCAGGAAAACATGTCCCTTTTTTTTGCTTCCATTCATTTCCTTCATAAATTTATAGCTCCTTGTTTCTTCGTTTGCATTCTCTTGGTGCTTATTTTTTTGTTTGCAAATTAATAGAGTTTCTACTATTTTAGATGAGATTTCTAGTGAGCGAAAACCATAACAACCCACAAATTACCATAGAAGCCCCTCAAACTTCTTAGCAAACGAGTTTGGAGACATATACAATGATGCATCAAGGCCTGGCATATAAAGCAGTACTACCTTTGATATCAGAGGCTTATTTTTGATAAATATCCATGATGGCATCACTCCATCTCCAAGAACCCAAGTAATTAGCCCTAGTATATCTTGTAAATGTAATGCAATGTGGGCTTGTTGTATTTTTAAAATAGCTTTTTCCCTTTCCGGGGCCATAAACATCAAAATAAGTAGGGGCATTTGCATCATTTTTTGTATTACCTTTAAAAGTAGTTATTTCTTCCATCAAGCCATAAGAGAAAGTAAGAATCCACACAACAAGGTGTTATACCAAAATACAATGCTCTTAATCCTCAAGTTTCTTCATCTCTTTTACATACGACAACCAAAAGAATGACAACATAATTCCTTTCCTCTCAAAGACCAATGAACCCATTTCAGATTCAGATCTAGACCTAGTTAAGTCCATTCGACCAAAGTGAGGAGATATTGGGTTTGCACGTATATCCCTATGTGCAGGACTGATTTAACCCATAATGTATTGATCTTAGGACGACCATAGTTAGATATCCACTAACAAAGTTCCACATAATGTTCTGTTTAAATTAAATTATGAGAGTAGAAAATAATTTGTTTTTGGTTGTAAATATCTAATTACTACTAAATTTGCAATGTTAACCTAGTTTAACGTGGTGCAAAGAATTAGATCCCAAACAGTACTTGAATTATTGTGTAAGGAAAAAACAAGTCTCGGAATAGAGTTTAGGATGTTTCACTTCCTTTCTCTCAACTAACAAGCTCCCTAACAAAAGTGGCTCATGCAATTAATGAAGGGGAAAGACAATGTTATTACAAATTAATCTGTCTCGTTTATATGTACATATGTTCTCCATTCATTCCTCTTTCACTGGTGTAACAAATGTTTAATATATTACAATATTATTTATCGATAAACAAAACTACCATCTATAGAATATTGAATAACAAACATGCTTCCATTTAATTATCTTCAAATGCCCTACATAAATATAAGCCCTAATAAGCTATGGAAAATTTTAAATGGATATAATCCCTAACCAAATGTGGAATATTTTACATTAAAATAATTTTGAGAAATTTGAGGGCTGAAGGTGAGAATGCATACAATTTTTTGGCACGGAGAGGAAATCGAACGTTACGAGAAATTGAGCACCAAATTTTTAATGCTTTCCTGGTGAAATTTTTCTATTGATCAATAAGCTTACACATTGATGAAGAGAATAGAAAGGAAAATGTTTAAAATATAAAATCAAATAATTGTCTACTTATAGTGATATGTAATTGAAAAATACAACCACTAATTTCATTGGCACGTGAATTTAAGAGGGCATGCATATGATTTTATAGTTCTTTACATTAAATGCATAATTAATGGTCGACAACATTTACATGTTCTAAAAGGAGCACATATTTGGAAAGGTGAATGTACTTTTAAATGAAAATTTTTACATATCTCATTTTAATGGATGATTAATGTTGAGGCAAGTGTAACATTAATTAGCATTTTGTCTTACAAAATAGTTATCATTAATATTCCATTCGGTATTGTAATAACACTATAAGATTGATTTGGCCATGGGAGCTCACATTTTTGGATTGAGTCAAGTAAGTTGAAGCGGGTCGAGCACATTGCAAAGGATCTCGGGAGTTTAAGCTAGTTTGATGAATGAAGGAGCTCCAAAGTTTGAAATTTAGACTTCGGAGGTGAGGTCGTTTGGAGGTAGGCCAAAGGTGAAATTCAGGAACTCGACAGAAAGAAGGGAGAAAAAGGGAGAAGAAATCCGAAACTTGAACTCTGAATTTCGAAGTTCAGGATTTTGGAGATTTGAATGATTCATCAACCTAAGAAGGTGAACAATGCCATAAGCCCGAAGACAAAAAGGTCTCGAAAACCGAAGTCTGAATTTGGGACTTCAGGGTTTTGAAATTTCATAACATTTTTTCTCTTATTCGGATGAACAATAATGAAACACCAAAATCCAAACTCCCAAAATGCCCGAAAAGCTTGAAACCTGAACTCCTAAAATACTTAAAACCCGAACTTCAAAAAACCAAGACCCCGAAACTCCGAACTCTCGATAACCCAAGAGCATAAAGGTCTTAAACTGATGTCTCAGTATTACGAACTTCGGGGTTCAAAATTTCAAAACTCTCGAGCCACTTATCGAATGAATAGTGACAACAATGTTAGAAGTTGATATACCCGAAGTTCCAAATCCCAAATGTCTGAAATTTCATATTTTAGAGGGTGTGATGCAGGGTAAAAGCTCAAAAGGCAAATCAACCACTCGCTTTTAGTGCACTATAGCACCGTCATCTTACGGTGGCCATAACTTTTGACTAGGAGATCGGATTTGCACAAAATAGGACTTTTTGGAAATTTCTATTTCAAATGTGGAAGTAAAATGTTTCAAATGACCAAAGCCTAATTTTAATAAAGTTAAATATTTCTAATGTGGATGTACAGTCTACCATTTTAGAGGAATGGTTCCAGATTTTTGCCAACCCAAAATGATGAGTATGGGCTTCCTTTTTCCCCAACAAGCAAAGTAGAATGGAGTGTGGGCTAGGCATACTTTCCCATCACTCTTGCAAGGACAATGATGGATTTTGCAGGAGATTGGAGTACATTTTCATATTTTCTTCCCTTTCTCTCCTCATTTTTCCTCTATAAAATGTAAGGGGTTTGTATGTGCAAAGGGTTGGTCATTTTCTCTCCTCCCATGCACCCCATTCTTCTTTGGGCTTCAATCCTTCCCCTAAGCTCTTTAATGGCTTCATGCCTTCCTCTACATGTAATGTACTATGTAAATCTTAAGGAGCAATAAAATTGTGTTCTGTGTTGATTGTTCTGACCTCTACATGATTTTACTATTTTTTCTTGCCTCTCATTGCAAACAGATGGTTGTGTATATCCTTGTTCGTTACAGATTTGGGTATGTTGTTCTCATTTCGGGAATGATATACTGGGTGTGATCTAGTTTGTGGTGCAAGACCACCCTTTCTAGATTCATTTATTAGTCATTGTTGCAGGTTGGGGAAGTGATCAACACTCCTTTCTTGGTGTATCACCACTCTTAGTGTAGGTTTTCATTCCATGTATCTTTCTCCTGTCCTCTTGGAAGCATTAGATTAGGATTAGTTAGTAGTTTTTCTGCATTAGGAGTAGTTAGTGGTAGGTAGGTTAGGAGCAAGAACTAGCCTTCTCCTAGAGAGCTATCCCATTTCACAATTTCCCACACTCAAGATAGCTCCATGTTATGCAATCACACCAAATGCCCCATCTCAAACCGGAAATTCGGGGGTGTAGTGATTTTGACATAACAGCTTTTTTAAAAATACATCCGTAAGGATTTTTTTGTTTTTCGACATTTTAACTTCGAGTCACAAAAGACTATATTTTTGACTAACCATATGACATAAAAATGACAATTACAATATGACAGAGACTTTTGATATCCCGAATCTAGCAATACCAAAGTTTTAGTTGACAATAATAATGATATTAATGACGATGATGAACATTTGATTCTATTAGTGGAATTTACAACTCTTAGTAATAGAACTAGACACAATTAACTATATGACATACTAAAGACTAATTATATCGATCAAATAATTTGAACAATATCATAAACCAAATTTAATTTAAAAAGTAATCTACTTCATTACTTTTTAAATAACACCAATAATTGATAATAATATAAAATTTAATCAAAATCCTGACTTAAAAAATTGGCATCTAGAGACATGAACCTCAAAACTATTAGACTCCAATGCTTTAAAAAAAAATGCATTATATGGCTCAACACAAGATTCTAATATCTACAATGAAAACTACGGATAAACACATTACTCTTAAAATGGACATGAGTCGACAAGAACGAAGTAGACAACACAAATAAATCAAACTAGATTTTTATAAATAGTGTACCACTAGCATGACCAACTTATATATACGTGCGTTGGCATGTTGGTTTGAAGATTAAGTGCACAAACTGAGTGGGTGAAAGCCACATGAGTTTGCAACTTCGTATTAAACTTTGCAGGTGGAATGATTTATGCTTTGGGAGACTCGTTCTTCGTAGATGCCCTTGTTGATAAATTACCGATGCACAAAGAATAAATCTGTAGCCAGAACATCTCCAGGTAGAATGGCTCCAATGTAATATGACTATGAATACTAATTTGACAACAAGGATGCAAATTGCATGTAGATCAGGTAGTATGAAAGGATATAATTAAATTAACTGGCATGGTGAAGGTGTCGGAGATAACGAAATTGTTCATAGCCCATATTAAGACTACAGATATTCAAAAGAATTTTAATAACTCGTCTAATTAATGCATCCCTATTCTACGCGATGATTGCACAACACATGAATTCATACAAGGGCGATGAGCGAATTCCTGACCACAAACAAAATACTTACTGCGTATAAATATAAATTGCTCTAAATAAATTCACAGGATTCTCATTGTAATGGAGAATGAATAATTTCTCGTTTACCAAATGTAAATTTGGTCCCGAATTTGCAGTGTATAATCACAATAATTATATTATATTCAACATTCTCCGTATATTAAAAGGGACAATAGATTTACTATTACATAGCCATCGAGATAGCCAAACGATATTTCTATTAAATAGGAAGTCAAAATTATAAATTACATATATACCACTAATCAACTAACCTAATATAATACAAAGTTTCCGTATTAACTATATGGTAAACTACACAGTATAAATATTAATTTACCTCAGTGTAAATACTAATTTCTCACCACCCTCACCTTACGCATGATCAATAGTATTATTGAGAAAAAGAATGTAAAGATTTCAGAATTATAATAAGAGCCAATAGTTGGGACCACTGTAACATATTGTATGCCAACATAAGGGCAATATTATTTCACGGTAGTGGGGATTCAGAATTGCTAGTTTGAAAGAAAACATTTTTGAAGAGTCGGGGACTAAACCTGATGAGAAATAGGAAAAAAATCCACCACCAAAAGAGAAGAGGTAGAACATAAACAATCCTTATAGAAACTAGCGCTTGAAAAGGTGTAATAAACAATTTCAGGTTCTCCAAAATATTTCCACCTTTTTTTTTTTTTTAATTTAGAAATTTAATGGTTTAGTGAATAAATTTCATAAGGACAAGATACATAAGTATTTTAATTAATTAACTTATAAAAATTAATGAACTTATAAAATTAATCATACAATATCAAAACAACACATTCAATGCCTACAGGATATGCTAGAAAGTTATGAATGTGTAAACAACTTGAACTAGGAGATCATAACTTTGATAATGCCTCTTTCTTGGAACTATGAATAGAAATTGACTTCGGGCAAGACATTACAATGTTATTAGGACCGTCCACAAAGCCTTTACCATATTATATGGTATTGGACCCAGTGGTATTCTATCCTGCAAATTTCTAGGAGTTTCACATGCCCGGAAATGTGTATCACTATCAAACTCGAATAGCGGTCATGTTATAAAGTTCTTTCTAGGGTTCACTTTAAGACCCCTCCCTTGAATAATTATTATAGAATGGGTGGTGAATCTCTCGAAAAGGGCTTTCAATAATGGAGAAAATAAAAAAAAATGATTTCGTAGGGAAAATTCCGTACAACCGGGTGTCTATAGATGTAAGTGTTAGATTGCATATGCAACCACTTATCGGCATGATATGTGTTTAGAACCGGGTAGCTACATATCCAACTACCCGATTGTAGACACATGGGTTGCGAGATGGGTGATCGCGTATGCACCAGGATTCATATGTAGTCGCTCGACTATAGAGCATGTGTCTGCAATGGGCATGTGCATATGAAGATGTACGACTACATACTCACCACTCGAGTGTAGACATGTGCTCTACATCTTGGTAGCTATGTATGCGGTTGGGTGTCTACATATGTAGACATCTGCTACATACACAACCGCATCTCACGCTCATACTCCTGTTGCAGCCTCTAGTCAGTGTCTAGAGACTTTTCCCCTCATACCGACACGTGTTCCTCACCCTTATGTATATGTAGTCCTTAGTCCTACAACTCATTTTCTTCTCTATAGACCGACTCTCTCCGCTCCTCACTCTAGCCTCCACGTCTCTAACAACTGAATTCCAATTTATAAATGGCTTCCCAATCTCATTCCCATTCCTCCCAATCTCATTCTCTTTCCTCCCCCTAGAATGGTTCCCAAGCACAGGGGCCATGAAAAAATCGAACACAATTGAAAAATCTTATGTGACCCCATATTTGCACATTTCTCACATAAAAGCACACATTCATTGACTGGGTCAAGTAGTATTTCTTTCAAGGGATAATTTACATGCCCCAATATGAAACAGATTCAGGGTTACTTTGAAATTCTCATTATCGAGTTTCGACATGACATATTATTTCTTCAAGTGAATCTTCCAGCTTGAGCATTTTCTTTTAGGACATCTCCAAAATATATTGCATCACTTAATCGGTCTTTGTTACATAAATGCCAACCCTGTCATAACAAAATCACTACTCTCGGACGAGGCAAAAAAGTATCTGGTGTCCCACTTCAAAGTACAGGTCGAAGGTAAGTTGTAACAATCTTCTTTTTGGTAGTCTTTCATTATTATCAAAACATTAAAACAAAATTTCCTTTTCTCAATGGCATGAAGGTATTTCCAACACCTCTAAATCAAGACAGGGTTTAACTATGCAATCTATTCAAATTGATTTTTAGCAAGTTAGGATCAAATTTTTTAAGGCTAGGATTATCTTACAGGGCAGAAAATCAGACATACCATATTGGGCTCTTATTTACATGCTTCATTTCCTATGTTTCCAAAAGTTTAACAGGTGTACAAATATATCCAATAGGATACAACAAGATTTGACACATATTGTTTGCAATGACAGTGCACCATTATCATGTTGTAATTATGTACTTTCATTATATCATGAAGCATAGAATAATTTGAAGTCTGATGCTAATATTCCTAGTGCACTTGATGAAAGAATGAAAATAAAATGCCTTTCTATTGACGAACAAAATGTAAGTGTAAAGTTTGAATTTATACAAATAAAATTACATTAATTTATTTTGTAAATTTGAGCTAATTTTAAATTTTTCATCCAGACAAGAATACTTGCATCGAATGCAAGAAGACAAGCTGCACTAAGAGGCCATCAAGAACTTGAGAATATTCTTACTAAAATGCACAACTTGAACTCGGGGACTATAGGATTAAGACAATAAAATTGCATGAGGAATTCTCTTACACCCGCTCATTTGAAAGTGTTAGAAGAAAATGCATGATTCATTCCAGGTATTAATACCAAGGGCCAGTATGTAATTGTACAGTCAAAAGACAAGACTCAAGCTATGATTCATGAAATAATGTAACATATATTATTTCATTTTTTATTAATCAATTAGGATATTATCGGCTATGTGTAATTTTTAACATTACAATTTACAACATTTACAGATTTTGCTCATAGTTCTCATGAATCTTCCTAACAAGATGTTGAACAAATGAACACCACTACCACTATGAATCAGCCACTGAAAGTGGAAGAAACTTATGTCCCTACTCATAGACATACCTAACATGGTAAGTATAACTATATAAAATATATTTTTAAATCAATTATGTAATTCCTCGTTCAACGTTACCCCAACTCTTACCTCATAGCGACCCTATTGCTAATCCCGGGAAGGTTGTGGGTGTGCTTCCATTGATCGTTAGTTGACTTTGTCCTTGTCACAGTGAAGATTTAGCACCCTCTCTCTCCATCTTGCCTTCTTGAGTCATATTCAACACATCTAGTTGTGGACCTTATAGCATCCTGTACGGTTATCCTATTAAAGGAAAATAGTGTTCTCGCTTTATCGTGCTCACCTATTGATCATTATTAATATGATTGATAATTATTTTTTTTTTAGTCATAAAATTAATAAAATCAATGATAATAAGAATAATATAATTTTAGTTTACGATTAACGATTATCTTATTTTTTTGTCAATTTTTATCAATTTTGTTATTAATCACCTCTAAACTATTTTAATTTAATGATTGATCGCTCTCGTGCCCAATCCTCAATTCACGCAAAAGAGGAGGAGCTTGTTGTTGATGGCACCTTTTTTTAGGATGTGGTGTTCATGTTTAATGTTTAAATTTTCCTCCTTGTCTGCATCTAGGTGTCATTACATGCCTTGTAAATATAGATTTTTGTTGATAAAATGTTTTGTGTTTATGTGGAGGCTTCCACCCACCCCCACCATTTATTCATCTACACTTGGCCATATACACTTGTTTTGTTTTATTTTTTTGTTGAAAAGACTTGGTATTTGTGATTTGCATTTGGAGGTGGAACACCTGCCATTCCATCATTTCTTCTTCAATACTAAATGTGTTGGTCATTTCTTTGGGCTTAATCCCAAGTGGGAGGTTAGCCACCTATTCCTAAGCTATCTTTTCAAATACATTCCGAACATTTTATATTTAATGAGTTGCTCTACCTTATTGCCTTTTTCACGCCATGTTCCAGGATCATGTTTTGAAGGAATGAAACGTCGATCACGGAGACATTATTTTATGTCTTTTTCTCTCTGGTTTTGTTGCCTCCTGCCATTCATTTACTATTTCTTATAGAGACAACATTACTTGCTTTCTGTTTGAATGGTGCCTTTGTATTGGGTCCACATGAGCTGCAGTCACTCCAGACATAGCTCTAATGTAGTTTTGTTAAAAGCGGGGAGGATTTGAGACTTTCGGGTAATTTCTTTTGTAATGTAATCACGTCCTTCCTATTTTTCTCGGTCACGCGACTTGTTTGGAGGAGTATTATTGACTAGGGATGTTATGCATTGGCTTGTAGTTATTGGCATGGGTGGATGGAGTATCGTGGATAAGGCATAGAATTCTCTCGGACTTTAGTAAGCATTTCACCTTCTTTTTGTGCTCCCATGTTTTTCTTACTTATCTACTAGGGCACTTTCAGCTGTAACTTTTGAGATAAGTCTCTCCTCCTAATTTTTGGGTGGGTGCCCTTATCTTGTTTCAAGTTGTTACCTTGGCTATGGCTTCATGTAGTTGCAAATGGGAATTGAGTAGTTTGGATGCCTATTATTTGCATGTGGTGAAGCGAACTGTATTGCAGGTTGGGAGTTTGTTTGCAAGGTGTGGAGTCTATCTCTTCCATGTCAATGTTTTTTCTTGGGTTCCTAGGACTTCCTGCAAACCCGTTTTTGTGTATATGTTGTAGTCATGGCAGCCCATGAGACCAACTTATTTTATTTGGATGCAACTCATGGGTTGGAGCCCTTTCCTATGTAAATGTGAATGTGGATGTGTTTAGTCATCCAACAAGTTAAACATGGTTGATGTGTTAAGGGCCCTCTCGGATGTGTGGAACGTGTCGATGCTTCTTCCAGGCATGATAAATACAACCCCTTTTATTTATATGCAAACATTAACAATTTCATGAAATGAATTGTTTTTAGTTGTTGAAATGGTAAATTGCTTTGAGTTATATGGATGTTTTATAGTCATTTTACCATGCATGTTACTATTTTGGGTTCCCCATGTTTACCTAGACCCAAACGAAATGTTCTTTTGATTGCAAATATTGCATGTTGGGTGGGGTTGCCCATGATTCTCTCTTATTCTTGTTGTTGATTGTATACAATGGTTGCAAGGATACTTAACCTTATTCTTGTTATTACATTTTAAGTAGTATTGAAATATTAAGGACTAGCTTTTGGGTTATTTTTCGTGAATCTATGATGAATGAGTTTTATGCCCTTACTTTTGAGATGGATATGTGATGCTCTAGGGGATTTTATATTCTCCATGGGATTTCTACTGGGGATGGAAACTTTAAACTCTAGTCGTGTCCCTTAGATGCTCACCATTTGATCATCGTATCTCTCTTTTGAGGATGTTTTCTTTATGTGAAAATATAGTTTGATAAACCTTACCCTAAGTCTAAGAAGGATGATAAGATATTATAGGAATTATATTTTTAGGAATAAACACCCCTTCAATGATGATTCGAGTCTATGCAGCTGATAAAAATAATAGAGAGTGCACTATAAGTTTGGGTTACTGAATTACGGGAATGAGTATTTACTTTTTTGACTATGAGTTAATAGATTTGGATACTCTAACCTTGTGTTTTATTTTTCTTTATAAACATGAGAGATAATATTATCCTTGACCATTGGCATTTTGAGTTCCACTTAGGAGGGGCCAATAGGTTCTGTGAACCTGCATTGGTAAGTTTTGAGGGGTTTATGTGTTGTAGTCTAAATCTGGTTTTCTTTATTTTGAGTTGGTGATTCTGAGTTTATATGTGACTTAGGGGTAAGCGTGTTCAAGTTCCAAATTTTTTTGGTAATTTTTAAACAAGGTTTAGTGTGGTGTACCCTCATATACTCTCCTCTGACTATGTAAAATCAGTATCATGAGGAAAAAAGGTTAAATGGGGCTCTAGTTATAGCTAGTGAGTTAGATGCTTTCATATCTTCAAAATGGTGGGGGGCGGGTGTCTAGCTTTCTTGGCTTCTTGAATATTAATGAGTAGGATGCCTCTTTTTAGTAGATGCCTTACCCTTTTATGATAAAATAAGAAGAAATATGGATAATGGTAAAGTCTTATCTATTACGAAAGGAGTTTGGTTAATTATCTTCTTTTGTTCATTATAATGGTCGGGAATCATTGTTTCCATGTTGTGATAACTTAAGGCATTCCTTTACCTAGTAGGTTGGATAGGGGTGGTTACCCCTCCAGCTGTTATGAATAGGAAGAATCGTGATTTATTTGTGATGATAGAGGGTAGTATTACTTTTGAGATGACTTGGTGATTTACTAGTTATAATTAAATTGATTGGACTATAATTTAAATCTTGGTAAGACAATGGCATTAGATTCATTTTAATTGTTTTATTTACTAAGTATGTGTTATTTCTTTTATCATTATTTTTTACTGTTGTACATAACATGGCAAGATGATCTTATGTTTGAAATTTTCTTTTAGAACTTACTCTGTATGTTCCTTGCAAGAAATTAGGTGTAGGCATGTTGTGGGGTAAATTTCCTTTGAAAGGGGAAATTAGCGGTTAGTATGTGATGTTAAATTTCTAACTTTAAACCTATTAAATCTTATGACTTATTTAAAGGAATGTTGATTGATGTTGAGTATTGGATTTCAATCATGTTAATTATATAGATACATTATTGAAATCCCAATACACATTTCACTCTGTTTCGAACTCATTGGGTCTTTGATCGCTATTAGAATGATAGTAGTCCCTTTGTTGTTTCAGATACAATGTTCATAACAGATTTTTATGGTTTCCCTTCTTATTTGAAATAGTAAATATTTTATCATGATTAACGAAGTACTTAGTGGGTTAGAGCTTAGCTCTATTCTTTTTAATAACAGGTTCATTTTATGATATTGTTAATGGTAGCATATGTTTCCTAAGTGTAGTTTTTATCATGCTCAATTATCGCGAACTGAATCAGGCTATAAATGTGTAGATGGCCTTCATGAGTAGAAAAAAGGAGAGTTGCATTGGGTTGCTTTAGAGTCATTTTGTTCCTTTGGGTTGTGCATCGTGTTGGAAAGAATTGATGCAACCATGTATAGATTCCAAATGAGTAGTGATACACTTTTCTCTTGAGAATAAATCTTGAGGAGTAAACCCCTTTTAAGATGTAGTAACAATGTATTTCTAAGCATAAAAACATGGTTTGGATAATCCTTATAAAGGTAAAACTAAGGTTTATACTTGAATAAATTAATGTGGATGTGATCTTCTTGATAACTTTTAAGCCCTAAGCGATAAAAGAGGAAACTATATTTTGGTAATAAAAATATATTTATACGTTATTTATCCCCAAGCTAGATTAATCAACATTATCCTTTTATGGTGAATTCTTAAATGATCTTATGCTGAAATCAATGTTTAGATTTTGGAAGATAATGAAGTTATATAAGTAGGAGGGAAATTGTTTAAGAAACCCTTCGATTTCTCTCTCTATCGTTTGGATGTAAATGGTTTACCCTTGGAAAACTTAATCAAGAAAAGTCTAAATAAAACTTTTAAATAATCTTGATAAATTCTTAGCCTCAATAAAAGACTGAGTAATAACCCATGGGACCCCGAAGCTGAATTATTTTGACTTGTTTTCCCCTTAACCCTTGCCTTGATTCATTGTAATATTTCTTAAGTAATGTTAAAATTTAGATCCTTTAGCAAAGAATATTATTGTTCTAAACCTAAAACAGTGCTTTCCCTCAATCGGAGCTTGTGCTTACCACCTGTGCAATAGAGGTGTGGAACAAGTTTCAATAGCTTGAGTAATATTAATTAAACTTGTGAGAAATGGAAAATGTTCTTAACTCAAATGAATTAAGCAAATTATTGACATATAATTGATGATCCTCTTTTAGAAATATTTTCCTTAAACTATTTAGTCAATAGTTTAAAGGAAAAAATTTCTCCCTTAAGAAAAGAATTGTGCAAATCATTACATGAATTTTATAAGAGTGTAAGTTAAGAATTAAGAGATGTTTTGGTAAGAAAGAAACCTTAACAAGACTTTCATCATGGGATGCTTCTAAACGTAAGCGTGTTCGTGGTTGGAGTTGTATGTGATATTTGTCGAAATGGGAAGCAAACAGCTTTCATGTTAAGCATCGTAGATTTGCTTGTACCTTGGTAGTCAATGTTATGTCAAGCCTATCGTGAGTTGGAGGTATCCATTGTGATCTCTTTATATGTCTTGTAAACTCCAAGAAAGTATATTAAAAATAGTAATCTGATTTTTTCAAAGGTGTTGTTTTTGTGTGTTTTAAGTGGGCGTGACACTTAGTATCGAGTAGAGGTTCATTCTCTTAACCTCTCGTGAAAGATCGGAGTGATGATGGTATTGCATTATGGTGGTAGATATTGGAAGAATAATGTGATATAAGTGTGATGTGAACTATGTCATAATTATGATATTGTGAGCACACATGTTGTGTATGACACTTAGTGCGTAGCTATTAACATGATTGATGTGTTGGAGATGAGGGTATTCTCTCTCCTTTTCATGAATTCTTTGTGAATTTGAGTGGGATGTACCATCTTGTTATGTGTGATTGTGTTGATATGTTGTATGACAAGGTTGGTTTGTAGTGAACTAGATTTCTTAATGATGTCATTATCATTTTGTAGAAATGTGTGTATTCCCATGTTATATGGAAATTGACTGTATGTTGTAATGGTGCTCATCATAATTGAAATTCATGTGATGTATATAATGATTCATGTCATGATTTAGGGACATATGGTGGGTATATGATCCCTATCATATAGTGATTACACTTTGGGGTGCAACATGTGGTGATGTGGTGTGTGGTAAGCCGTGAATGTAATGTATGTGATATACCCTGTATTGGTGCCATGTGTGAGATGCTATGGTTAATGTGTGTGAACCACCATTGTATTAGTGATGTAGTTGCATGTTATGTTGTGAACCTTATGCTAACCGAACCTGAGGGAAATCGGTGAAGGTGTATGTTTGGAGTGAGGGAATTGGTACTATGGGCCAAGAACTTGATCTCGACCTTAGGTTCGGTAGATGATGACCCGTGTTTGTTTCCTCTCTCCCTAGGTGGTTGTTGTATGGATGCAGCACTGAGTGTAACTATGACTATGTTTAGCCTTTTCGAAGTGGTAGTGGGATGATTCAGATAGATATGATGATAGTTGTACTATTGATATGTTATTTTACGAGCTGAGGCTCGATGTTTCGAGTATCAAAACTTGTTGAGTACCCCCTTGGTGGGTAGGCAAGGCTGCATAATCATCTTAATGTGTTATTCTTGTATATGTATTTATTTGTAAATTGAACTTTTATTTTATTTCTACAAGGACCAGCATTTTTCTTGATTGTCATGTTTTATATTTTGGGCATTTCCTTGGTTGTGGTACTAACATATGTATTTTTTCACTAACTATGGGTATTTGGCCATTTATTTTTCTTGGATTTGGATCTTCTTTTAAAATTTTAAAATTTTACCACCTAGCCCAAGGCTTGTACTTTTCCACTTGGCATTTGAATCAGATTGCTATGTTAGTTCTATTATCCTGATGTGTTGAATAGGGTCATGGGATGCACCATTAGATGGATGGACCTATGGACCCGCTTCCTTAGACGGTATGCCCCAAGGAGTTACAAATAACTAGTGGGTTGTTGAACCATGAGTTATTATGTCACTTGGGTTAGGGGTGTCTGGACTCTATGTGCCTAGGGCCATAGGGAAACCGGCCTCCTTGAGGGAGGCATAAGAGACTTGAGGGAGGCATAAGAGATTGAGGGAGGCATAAGAGATTTGAGGGAGGCATAAGAGATTTGTGTGTATGACTGATGTTTTGGGATATATGTTGAGTTATTGTGATGTCTTGGGAGTGGTCCTATGATGTATGTGTTACTCATGTTAGTTGGGTATGTTGTGTGATGTTGTGGATATGGATTTGATGCCCTTGTTGACACTATGTACCTATAGCTATTTTTCTAAGTTATGTAAAATCTTCATCTATGGAATTGAGGAAATGTCTAGTTGTTGTAGTACACTTTTGTTTGAGTATTATATGTCAGTCATAGATGTGTGAAAAGTGCTATGTTATGTGGACCATGTTTCTACTCTTCCATATTTTGTTAAGCTCTTGTGGTGTGGTACCATCATGAAAGTATGTAAAATTATGCTTGTGAATCATTAGTGTTGTGTATGACCCTAGTAGGGTGTTGTGATTGTAGTTCATGTTGGGCACCCACAAGAATGAATAAACTAAAATTCTACAACAATGAAATTTTAAAGAACTTGAATTAAGAATAATGTAAATGGAAAGAGTCTAATTAAATAATGAATAAGAGGGAACTGCCAATCTTCATAGAACTTTGAAAGTTAAAAATTTTACAAAAATGTTTCTAAGGCCTCCCCATGGCCGTGCTTTAATGATTAAATTTTAACCTTAGGGTGCACCTTCACCTTTATCTATTCCTTGATGCTTACTGCCTTTCCTTCCTTCTATGTTATGCCGCATCAAGGACGATACTTTCTTAAGGGGAGGAGAATGTAATGCCTCGTTCACATTACCCTAGTTCTTTCCACGGTGACCACATTGCTAAGTCTTGGAAGGTTGTGGGTGTGATTCCATTGATTGTTAGTTGACTTCATCCTTTTTAGAGTGAAGATTTAACACCCTCCCTCTCCATCTTGCCTTCTCAAGTCATAGTCAACACCTCTAGTTGTGGACCTTGTAGTGTCCTGTACGATTATCCTATTAAAGGAAAATCTTGTTCTTGCTTTATCGAGATTTCCTATTGATTGTTATTAATATGATTGATAAATTTTTTAAGTCGTAAAATTAATAAAAATAATGATAATAATAAAAAAATAATTTTAGTTGTCGATTAACGATTGTCTTATTTTGTGTCAATTTTTTTCAATATTGTTATTAATCACCTCTTAGCTATTATAATTTAATGATTGATCTCTCTCGCTCCCAAGCCTCAATTCCCACAAAAGAGGAGGAGTTTTTGTTGGAGGCGGCTTTGTTTAGGACGTGGTGTTCGTGTTTAATGTTTAATGTTTCGTCCCTTAGCCGCCTAGGAGTCATTGCATGCCTTGTAAATATAGATTTTTGTTGGTAATTTTTTTTTGTTTATGTAGAGGCATCCACCCACCCCCACCATTTATTCATCCATACTTTGGCCATATATACTTGTTTTATTTTATTTTGTTTGTTGTAAATACCTAGTCTTTGTGATTTGCATTTGGAGGTGGAACACCTGCCATTCCATCATTTCTTCTTTAATACTAAATGTGTTAGTCATTTCTTTGGGCTTAATGCGAAGTGGGAGGGTCGCCGCCTATTCTCAAGCTATCTTTTCAAATCTATTACAAATTGTTTATATTTAATAACCTGCTCTACCTTATTTCCTTTTTCACGCCATGTTCCAACTCACATTTTGAAGGAAGGAAACGCTAGATCTGGGGAGACATTATTTTATGTTTTTTATCCTTGTTTTGTGGCCTCCCGCCATTCATTTATTGTTTGTTATGGAGACATCATTACTTGATTAATGTTCGAATGGTGCCTTTGTATTAGGTCCACATGGGCTGTAGTTGCTCTAGACATAGCTCTAATGTAGATTTGTTAAAAACGGGGAGGATTTGAGAGTTTCGGGTAAATGCTTCTACAAAGTAATCACGTCCTTCTAATTTTTTTTGGTCACGCGACTGCTTTGGAGGAGGATTCTTGACTGGGGGATGTTGTGCATGGGCTTATAGTTTTCTGCGTGGGTGGATGGAGTATCCTGGAGAAGGTGTAAAAGTGTCAAGACTTTAGTAATAATTTCACATTCTTTGTTGTGCTCCCACGTTCTGCATACTTATCTACCAGGGCACTTGTGGTTTTAAATTTTGTGATAAGTATCTCCTCCTAATGCTTGGGTGGGTTCCCTTATCTTATTTCAAAGTTTTTGCCTTGGCAATGGCTTCATGTTGTTGCAAATGGGAACTGAGAAGTTTGGATGCATGTTAGTTGCATGTTGTGAAGTGAACTGTATTGCAAGATGGGAGTATGTTTGCAAGGTGTGGAGTCTGGCTCTTCCATGTCAATGTGTTTCCTTTGGTTCTTGGGCATTCCTACAAACTGTTTTTGTGTAGATGATGCGCTCATGTCACCCTCGAGACCACATTCTCTTTTTCGATGTAACTTGTTGGTTAGATCCCCCGCTGCTATGCAAACGTGAGTTATGGACTGTGTTTAGGAGTCCGACAAGTTAATTTAGCTAAATTCGAGTCCAATAATAGGGAAATTGGAATCCAAAATAACGAAATTGGAATCCAATAATAACTCGAATAAGTCTAATCAATATTGCTAGTAATGGAATCCAATAATAGCAATAATGGAATCTAGTATAGCCAAAAATGGAATCCAATATACGCAAAAATGGAGATGAATTTTTTCCAATACTTGTAATAATGCGATCCATATTTACTTGGAATATGTGCAAATTTACTTGAAATAAGCGTTTAATCTATAACATTAGATTATATAAATATATTTAAAATAATAAAAATGGTTGGAAAAGTATTAGAATTAGTGATTTTCATTTCATATGAATACGAAGATACTCATCAAATTCGATGGTGAGAGAAATAGATCCAAATAACAAGATGATATAAAACTCTAAGGAGAAAGACATTAAAGAATCTATAATCATAAATATGTGGATTTTAAGAAATGTAGAAGCCTTGTTTCTCAAGTACCATATTAAATTAAATCATGTCTACAAATAAGTGAAATTTAATGTGTTTGTGAATAGGTGAAATTTAGTTTATCCACAAATAAGTAAAACTTAATATGTAGATTTGGTCTTCTTTACGTAATTTAGGGAATCCTGGAAAACAATTTCTCTAGTTTTTTTGATAAATAACTTTGAATCTAATATATACTTTTAGGTCGTAATTTGGTCTAACCCATAATAAAACCATAAAATGGGGAATGTGAGGTTATCCATCCATTTTTATCATTTTCATCATGATTTGACAAAATGACAAGTAGCACTCGATGTAATTTAGTAGACAATCTTATGTATGCAAGTGTCATAGCCTTTGTCTTTTGATGCATGTAAGAGATAATAGTTTTACATGTATTTATAAATGCCTTGTTTTATATTGTGACATGCATGCATAACGAAATGGTTAAGTTGTATTTCTAAAACTTCAATACAATTTTGGAGTAAATAATAATTCAATATATGTGTTTAAGTGCACTAGTGCACCACTATATTTATAGACTTCTTCAATTAAAATTAAGATGTCATTCATGTGCACACTAACACACAATGGGTAGGAAATTTGACAAAAGAAAACTTTGAAAAAGCAAAAATAGGAGAAAAAGGACGTTTAAAAGAAATGTCTATGAATATAGAGATCACCAAACATTTAGAGGCTACATTTCTGATAGAGAGTTACTTGTTATCTAATTCACCTTGATAAAGCCAAAATAAGTGGAAGAAAGAGAAGAAAAGAAGATCAGAAGGCAAACATGGAAAAACTGACAAAATGAAAAAACAATTTCAAATGAAGCTGAAATGAGGGATAATACATAATTAACACAAGACGATCGATGAAAGTAGAAAAACGTTAAAAGGAATACGCGTCAACGAGAGCCTGAACGTGACCATGAATCAATAAACAGAAGTCGAAGTATTTCTTGTGTGAAACCAAAAATATCCATAAGAAATCATCCAAATTATTTGAAATTCGAATTAAGGAAAGATACCTTTCGAAAATTATGCGATGACGTCACATTTCCATCGTATTATGGAAGCACTGTTCAAACGGGCGACTGCACCGTCAGTCTATTTCCATGGTCTAACTGAACATTTTTTGTTAACTTGCCGAGTTGGGTTGTTTTGTGGACTGGAATTCTTTTGCTCCAGGTGGGTAGCAAATGGAGGATGAGGTTGGCATGATGCGCGTTCCGTGCGTGCAGAAAAAGGAACGTAAGAAAATTCATACCATGCCACAAAGATTTCAACGCATGCAAAAGCACAAAAAAGGGCAGGCTGACTTTAAAATGCCGTCCAATATGGAAATTGGAGAATAAGATGTGCATGTGATCCTACCAACTCTGTAAAGTCGCACAATGTTCGCCGAGTGAAGTTTTTTTCAGCTTGGAAACATTGAAAGCATTCAACTGCCGTGCGTTTACAACTATCGAATTAGAGGAAATCGAGACCACCTGACACGCTTAACGTTCGCCACGATTACAATGTAAATTTCATTGAAAAAACAAGTCTGAGCCACAATGTTAAGTCGTGGAGATTACTTTGACCTGAAAACGGATGAGAGCCCGAGTCACTCTCCCCAGGGTTGTCGATCGTTCACATATATTTCATGTTTTTAGTCGTAAACATTTTACCATTTTAAAAATAATAATAATAAGGAAGAATTACTCACGAAATTTTTAGATCACTGTCTTTTCCTCTTGGAGATTTCAAATATGACTCCATATATCTAAAAGTAATGTTTTACATATTTATATAGTATTAGTAGAGTGCATAATTTAAAGGACAGTACACAAATATCGTTGTAGCAAAAAAATGTATGAAAAGTTTAGGTGGCCATGAAATTTAAAGTTTTCTGACTCTCGAGTGTCACTTGTACTCTACTCAAAATCTAATAAGATGTTGTTGTCGACTACAAGGTCACTTGAAACAATTATAATAAGTTTGGGATTGAGATCCCATATACAAATATTTTATAGTTAATCTAAGAGCCTTTTGATAGTGTTAATATATTTTAAGTATATCTTAACCACACATTAAAATATTTTATAACTAGTAATCGCACACGTGTGGTGTAATGGAGACATCGAAAGGAATGTGTGGAAGAAGTTAAAGTTGAAGGTGTGAAACAATATTGGAGGAAGAGGGCCAATAAGAAGATGATTGAGAGAGGTGAAGTACATGGGTGAGAAAAGTGATGGGAAATTACGGTGTTTTCTTCTTGTGATGACATAAGAAATTATATTGGTTGGAAATATTATAGTTCCATTGACAATAAAGCTTAAAGTTGATATCATTGTAACGCATACACCGATGTGAAGGCGGAGGAATTCAATATAGTATGACGTGCAAAGAAGGACACGCCTACTCCTTGCATGGATGGGAATGTGGATGGCACAATTACGAACCATGTGTGTGGTGCTTTGTTGTGTTTTCTCATATTTACGAGTGCCATGTGGACAAATGTGACATATTGGTAAATTGACAATCAAATGTAACTATGTTGTTGCAATTTGTAAATGTTTACTCTCATCATTTTAATTTGGAACACACTTATCCTTGTGTAATGGTCATGTTTTTTATTTGCACTCGAAAAATGTAAATTCCCACACAATTCTCAAAAGCGCAACTTTTAGGTATTCTCGGTCGCATGTATATGCAAATTAATATTTAAACAATCGAGTATTGAATATTATTGAGATTTAGACTAAAAAACCATGTGTACATGTTCACCAAACCAATGTTTTTAAAAAACATAAGATATATGTCTTATTGAGACTCAAATAATTTTATTTTTTCGAATTTTAATTTCTCATTTCCATTATGTTCAAACATACATAACCCTATTTGAAAGGATTTTTAATTTGTTCAGAAATTAATTTTGATGCATACAAGTTGAATTAAATTTCAAAGCATTGTGATTTATTTATATACAAACTCCTAACGTTTCTTGTGAGATAGATGGTTTATCGTGAAGAAAGCTCCTAACGTTTCTTGGGAAACAAGAATGGAAAAGAGAAACAAGATTATCAAGAAACCATAGTTCTGGTTAAGGAAGCTTTGGAATCCATAATTATTGCTATTAATTAGCAGAACAAAAGCTCCAGCATTCCACAAAAAAGCTTCGAAGTTCCGTAAAATTCTTTGGACTCAATCCTCTATGATTTGGGCTCCAACTCGCAAGCTAAATACTATTGAAAAAATTGGTCATCTACTAAGCAACATCAAAGGAGAAAAAAGGGTGGAATTTTTGTATCCATGAGGATCGCGAAGAATATTTCTTTGACTGAACACATGGTAGTCGAATTCCATCTATTCAGCAGTCAGTGACAAAGAAGAATGGAAACTCTCCCATCGTTAGTGAAGAAATTCCTAATGTTATTCTAATATAGTAAAACCTCTATGTTGCTTACGAATAGGATATCTACAGTAGTATTTAGCTGGCAACCGACGAGACGGATTTGTAAGCTAGTTCTATTAGTAATTTTGTTCAAATAAGCTTATATGAATGAAGGGCTTAATAAAATTTCAAAGTTCAAGCACCTATTAAAAACAACACATTGTAATATTGAAAGAAGTTGATATTTAATTTTATATCAATGTTGTTAGGAACATCACATCGTTTAATACATTCGAAGTTGTTGAATATTAATGGTATTAATTGTTGATTAATTTGAAGCCGAATCATAGGAAAGAATAAGGTATGCTCTTTCCTAGGAAATGAAATATCTAATATTATCTTAGTTTAGTTTTCTTTCGTGTTATTTTCATTCAATATGTATTGTAGAACCAATAGATTAAATACCTTGATTAAAAGTTTATTCATTTAGGTCATAGGCATGGTTCAATAGTTTATTGTCGTTTTCCTAAATATTTGTTTTCTTGATGGCTTCATTTTTTAAATATTGATTGTTTTATGTTTTACATAGTGGTATTTTTAGAAAGATATTTTATTTTTCTTTCTATAGCATATAGATTTTAGATGTTTCTTTTGTTCGGTAAATAATTAACTAAAGTGAGGGAACATAGTCACATTTTTACACCATTGTTGGGGATTGGGCATCAATTGTTATATTATGAGCTACGATGCATCGAATTAAAGAATTGTTTTTTTCCATGTAAGAATTTCAATTCATTACTTCCTATAATGATTCAAGAACATATAGGTGACAACAAGGAGATCTTGTGTGCTTATTGTCATTATGAATCGGGTCTAAAACATTCTCATAATTAATTAGTTGAAGAGAAATGATCTAAAAATGATCTTAATATTTATATTTAACTTAATCTAAGATTGCAAATTTATTTTTTTACTTCATACATAGTGTAAGGGATTCAAAAGGAAGATTCATTAAATAGAATACCCACATAATCAAAATAATACCATAGGTTTAGTAATTCAAGAAAACTACAAGAAGATATGGACAGAGTAGAAAACAAAGTCCTTACTCGAGATATAACTTTCACCTATCTCGTGTGATATACAATCATGAGCATGAGCATGCGAAAAATATATCCCAATAAAGATTTCCTATCTATAGGAGAAAAGATTCAAAAGACTCTAAAATTTATTTATTTGAATTCAAGGAACTTTTCAAGAATTATATGGTTACACTCCAGGATAATTAGAATATGAAAATTTTTCCTTATAAAACTAAATATTGATCAATGAATTTATTTATGGGTTTTGAACATAATTCAATTTGTAACTAATTTTAAATGGAATGCTTAAGGATTATCTTTACATATATCTCTTTCTAAATTAATGTTGTGGTCATGGACTTGACTAAGAAACCATGTTTCTGAGAGGACTAAATGTTGAATCCAAAGATGCTCAATATTTTCATGGGAAAAGGTAGTTTAAACAAACTAGTACTTTCAGATATTACTAACCTTTATAAGAATTAATGAAAGCCTACATGATTTCATTTCTTCTTGTTTCTTGTTATGAGGGAGGCATAAGAGTATGTGAGAGGTATAAGGGGTACTTGAGGGAGGCATAAGAGTTTGTAGGGGATTTGAGTTATGCTTTGGAGGCTTTAAGGTGGGCACCCATTCCCATTGGGAGGCATAAGTGGCCTCCCCATAGGTCTTGCTCTTTGTCTTTCATTTTAAGGATTTTTGCTCTTTGTTTTCTTCTTTCTTGTGTTGTTGTTGTGTTTGAATGTGGATGGAATGGATGAGAAACTAATTGTTAGTATTGTGGAAGCTTGTTGTTGCCATGTGTTGAAATCATCTCCCATTGTGATGTGGTTGGGGCTCAGGGGCCAATGGAGAGGATGGCTTCTCCTCTTCATTGGATGTCTTGGTTAGGTGGAGAGTGTTGCCTCTCCCCCATTTTGTTTTTGAATCAAAAAAATCTTGAAGGAGCTATCTTGTGGAGTTGCGGAGCTTGGAAGTTTGTTGGAGTCCTTGAAGAAATCCTTTCTTGAGAGAAGCCTTTTTGTTCCCACTCAAAGTGGAAGATTGTAAATTTGTTCATGTTAAAATGTAATTTGTATTAATATTTGTATTAGTTCATTGTAGGATTGTAAAGAAATAAATTTCCTTCTTATTAGAATTGTAATAGGGAAAGAGAAATAATCAAAAATAAAATCTTATGTAAGAGTTTAGTTGAAATTGTATGTAAAAAAAAGGAAAGGAAAGTTACTTTCATTATGGCATTGTATTATTGTATAAGAAAAAGAAGAAAGATTTGTATTGTGGAGATTGTTTGAGAAATAGAAAAGAAAGTAAATCTTTTATTTGGAATCTTGGTTGTATTGGGGAAAATTAATTCTTGGTGTTAAATGATTTGAGCCATTGCAATAGAAAAATAAAGTTATTATAGTTATTTTGAACATACATATGTTGTAGTAAAAATGGGAACAAGAGAACAAATTGAAGTATGTTGTTATTTGGAAATGTTGATTTTTGTAGTAAGAAAACAATAATGTATAAGTAGATTTAGTTTTCTTTTGCTCATGGAAATAGAGAAAAAATTTAGTTGAACAAAATAGAATAGACCTTGTAGTTATATTACTATTTTTGGAATGGAAAATGCTTAAATGAATAAATTTTAACTAAGAAGAGAACAATAGGAATGAAATCACAAAACTGGAAACTCTAGAAGCTCAAAATAGGCTCAGAATGCATTTTAACACCTTTTTGTAACTTTTGGATTTTGTAAAATTCTCGGGTTTTAGCTTCTATTTTTCAAAAGGAGGACCGCCACCCTGTGGAGAGCGGCGGTCCCATAACAACCACTCAGGCTAAGGCGGAGGTCTCAAAACTGCTGCTCAGTAGGGCAGCGGTCCCAAGACCATCGGTCTACTCTAGGTGGTGGTTCCATTAGTTACGACAGAACTCTATGAGTCTACTTCTGTGTGTAAATTTTAATTAGTTCAATCTAATTTATAAAGTGTAAAATTCATCTAATAGTTACCAAAGAAGCAAAAAAATGAGTAAAACCCTTAGATTGGATAATAAAAACATACAAATGGTGGATTTAAAACATTTCTTCTCATTTTATTCATGGGGGTAGGGTTTTCCCCAAATTTGAAAACCCAAATACAATGGTTTAGAATAAAACCAGATTGGGGAAGAGATCCCTCCCAATCCTTGAATGAAAATGGAAACAACATTAAACCTTCAATCTAAACCTTCTAAGTTTGGTCCTTGTAGAGTCCTCCATGATTTCTCCCCTCTTGCTCCCATGGCCTTCTCTTCTCCAACCTGCATTTTTCAGATATTACTAACCTTTATAGGAATTAATGAAATCCTACATGGGACTAGATGTTGAAACTAAATATGCTCTATATTTTCATGGGAAAAGGTAATTTAAACAAACTAGTACTTTCAGATATTACTAACCTTTATAGGAATTAATGAAACCCTATATGATTGTGAAGGAAAAAATAAATGAAAACAAATAGTGAAGAAATATAATTGATGGAGGAATTTTATAAACTGAAAAAGATAACCTTGTATACGTAAATACCTCTCTCGGATGGTTTATAAGGAAAATATAAGGATTTCAATCTTTTATATGTTTATTACCAAGAATTTCCATATAGGAAAGGTAGATATCTATGGTATCTATGATATAAACCACTCCACTAGCCAATGTAACTTACCCCTAGTAATAGATGATTATATGAAGAATAGGACCCACTAGGAAGAAAAATTTAATTACACAAAAGTCAAGGAAAAGGTGCTAAATTCCCTTTAAACAACGAATTTATTTTTATTCCTAAAAATCAATATCCTATAAACCAACAAAATCATAATAAAAAAGATAAAATCAATAATCCCAAGGTCAAATGTGTAATCAAAACATGTAAAAAAGTAAATGGACTTGATGATTGGATATTTCAATCATGTTCAACAACCTCAACTACAAAAAATTAATCAAGAATAATTTATTTCATAATCTAGGGTTAGTACTTGAAATTTAAAACATGGAACCCCATTAAAAATTTAAGAATCATAAAAATATAATAATTTAAATTCAATTAGTTTTCATAACATTAAACTCCATTAAATATTGAATCTTACAAACTCGTCCCCACTAATATTTGAAGAAATACATGAGGAAAATTAGAGTTGGATGAATAAATCCACAAAAGACCACTTCATGTGTAGGAACCTATTAAAATCCCTCATCCTACATCTTTTCTATTTCTAGAAAGTGTAAAAATATATAAGTCATGACCATAAAGAAATATTTTCATCTAAACTTATAAAAGAAGAAAAATTCCTCAATATTGGAATTCCACTAATAAAATCCATTGGGGATGCTCCTAATATTAACAATACCGTTAAATAATTATGTATCAAAACACGAGGAAGAGAAAATTATAGTGCCCACCTCTTCTTGCATCATTTGATTTGTTGACTTATTTCTTTTATTTGATTATGGACATGGATTTTAGCACTATTTTGAGACTATGTGGTTTCATTATGGATCATTTGATGACACTTATGATGATTAGGGCATGTAGTGCCAATCTAGCATTATGGATCATTATCTTAGTTTTTACATTATATGGTTTTGGATATCAGTAGGTTGTGATACAATTGGTTTTATTTCATATATGATGGATGGATGTATGATTTTTTCATATACTTTGATATCATTGGTTGATAATGGTTAATTGAATGTTGTCATGTAAGTGCTTAGATGGATATCATAGCTTGAGTTAATATGGATGTACGTTGTTAGTGCTTAGCCATTCTATACTGACATTGATTTTGGTATAGTTAGAATGATTATACATGATTGACTTATTGATGTTATTTATTTAGTATATTTTATCGAGCAGGTATGTTTAATGTGTGAATTAAGAGTGCGATTACGGGCACAAAGGAGAACTTGGGTTTGATACTTGCATATCATGTTTCTCAAGTGGTGACCGAGCATAATCATTTAGCCATGCATGATTGTTGTGTAGCCTTGTGTGTTTGTGTCATATTCATGTTTGGACACCTTTGGTGATTCCTAATTGTATTTATGTTAATTGTAATTTGTTTAAGCCTTGTGATAATCTAGTTTAGGGACCTAATGGTCCCTACATGTGATAGTTGTTTTTTTAGTTGGATAATATTGTTGTTAGTTGGATGGGACCACCTAATCATCCTATGAGTAGGCCCCACCATCTTTTCTTCTGGTCCAATACACCCTATCTCGAATTTGGACTGAATGTGGTATTTGTAAGGGCCTCTTTTAACTTTGGGGCTCTCCCTTACATGTTAATAGACCCCTTGGACCCTAGCTATGGGTAGGGGGTGTATTTTCAAGATCAAATGGGATTTTACCTCCCATATGACCCCTATCATGTCACCATCTTGTAAGTATGGTCTATTCTTGTGATTTTCTTAAAATTTGAAGTGTGTTGGATTATTGGGATTTTAGGTAATTTGAGAGATTTCCTTCTAAATGTGTTTTGTTTTATGTTTTTTGTGTTTTGGGAGTGTTTTGTGGGAGGATGAGATGGGTGACATATGTCACCCTCTAATTTGTTAGGATTCATGACTTGTTATTCTCTTTATACTTCCCCATGGAGAGGGGTTGGATTATTTGGCTTCTCGTTTTCACTCTTGAAGTTGGAGAGCTTAGATCTTGGAGCTTAGGAGAGCTAGTTGTTCTTGAATTTAAATTGATAATTTTAGGTAGGATACATAGCTCTTGTTTTTTTTTCTATAGAATAATGTGTAAAATAAATGATGGTTTTTTAAATATTGTTGTTGCAGGTTTGGTTGTGGATGTATTGTGTGATTGTATTTTCCTTTCATTTTCTCCATCCATCCTTATTTTGGTGGATTTTGGAATTGTATGGGGAAGAGGGAGGAAACCCACTCTTAAAACACATGACTTGATGGGAAATCCATTATTTTATTTAGATTTTATTCCTCCCCTCATATGGTTTGATGCGGTAGAAACATTGTTCATATGATTTGAACCTCCTTCTATCTTTGGCTAGGAAACCATGTTTAGTTTTAAAATACTCCCAAGGAGGAGGGTTGGTGTTTGGAATGGAATGATAAGAATGATATTTTTTAATGGAGAGATAAGGAGGGTATTTTGGATATTTGTATAGTGTTCCTATGGTTGGTTCACATTATGAATTCTTATGGGCTCCTTGAAAATATTCCCCTTTGAGGAAAACATTGAGTTATCCTCTTGTGATATTTTTGTTCATTTTGTTGTATGTTCAAAAGTTGTTTGTGTATGATTTTCACCCTTTTATCACTTGTGCAAACTTGGTTCATGCTCTCTCTCTCTCTCTCTCTCTCATGGTTTTAGAGGGAGGATAACATGTCCTCCATTTTATGGAGAAGACATGTAATGATTTCATTTGGTTGGGAGGAAACTGGGTCCCTTTTATCTTTTCTTTCAAAACTCTCTTTTGGTGTGAAAGATTGAGAAAATACTCTTTAAGCATGAAAGAAAACTATGGAATTTTTGGCATGTTGTTCCCAATTTTAGGAAGGGATTATCCTCTTAAATTTTAGCATGCTTTTTTATTGATGTTGTAATAATTGTAAAGTATTCTCCTTTTCGAGAGGAAGATAGAATCTTTCCACTTGAAATGTTGAGTCATTTTATCCTCTCTTTTTGAAGAGTTGTTGGCATATTGTAATCTTGTTCCTACATGCTGTAATAGACTCTGATCATTTCTTTTGTGCATGTTGTAAACCTTGTTTAATGGGAATTTGTCAAAATGTCTTTATCTATTAAAATAAATATTGTAAGGCTTGGAGTATGGGATAGGGAGATTGCATTTTTATTTGTATTGAAATGAAAATTTGAAGAAATGAATGTGTGTTGAGTATAATAAGTTGGTTACTCTTGTTATATTTTTTTTTCTTATTGTATTGAGAGAAAAGAGCTCACACTTATTTGTTCATTGTGTTATCAAATGATGTCATATTTATATGAGTTATGGAAATAAAGAAAGTAAATTTTGTTGTTGCATTTATTAGTATATGTTAGTATAGAAATGTATAGTGATAGTGGATATTTTAGTCTTGATTAAACTCCTAAAAGAATCATTTTATTGCAATATTTTCTCTCAATATTTTAAAATTTTGAATGAGGAATATAGTGAACATGCTATAAAAATTAGCTTACTCCTCTAGCTTGATTTTTAAGCGGCTTAGTGAAATGAAAGAAACAATAAAGTTATATTTGAAAGCTTTCTTATAGGATAAATCTCTTATACCTTATGCCTAAATGTGTGAATTATTTAGAGCTATCCTTTTCTTTAAAATCATTATACCATTTTTCATCCTTATGAGTTTATTATTCTAAAGATAAAATAATAAAGGCGGATTATAAAAAAAAAAAAGTTTCCATGGTGCTTTTAATCCTTTATATTTCTTTAAAATAATTCAAACTAGAATCTAAAGTACGTATTTTTATCTATATATACATACATATGTATATGTATGTGTGTGTGTGTGTGTGTGTGTGTGTGTGTGTGTGTGTGTGTGTGTACATACACATTTCTCTCTCTCTCTCTCTCTCTCTCTCTCTCTCTCTCTCACTCACACACACACACACACACACACACACACACACACACACACACACACACACACACACAAAGAACCTTATATTGTAAATATTATCGAATCCATTGTATATGTAATAATTTGTTATATAAAATAGAATACGGTTAGGGGAGGTCAGCCACACCCCCCTCCCTTTATTTTGTATTATAGACATGGTTGTGGTGTAGCCATGGCAACACAATAGTCTCTTTTAGTGTGACCATGACCAAGCCACACCTTTCCCTCACAAAAATCCGCTACCATGACTATGTTACCCCCATCTAGACCTTTAGCGTAGTCGGTCACACTATAACATGTGAACTTGAAGTTGATTTGTTAAATACATACATACATACATACATACACATATGTATGTATGTATGTATGTATGTATGTATGTATGTATGTATGTATGTATATATCTGTGTGTGTGTGTGTGTGTGTGTGTGTGTGTGTGTGTGTGTGTGTGTGTGTGTGTGTGTGTGTGTGTGTGTGTGTGTGTGTGTGTGTGTGTGTGTGTGTAAAGGAGAATATAAACCAAAATGTTGGTTTATGGAAATATTAAAAATCATCGAGAAGTGCTTAGGATCTATTGGTTCGAAAATTTCACAGGTGAATGATGTGAGATGTGAATTATTCCAAGATAAAACAATGCAAGCATATATGACTACACAAATACGAAAAATGTAAGAGAGATAATTGCAATAACATAGAAATAGCTCCAAATCAATAAAATCAAATAAAATAAAGCAAGAGATGTACATATAGGAGGTGAATGTGTAACGTCCTCCTAAAATCATGGCAATATTCACCTATAATAATGGTAACCAATAGATAGAATTGTGTATTCAAGTGGTGACTAACACCTAGAATAGTGTAGTGAAGTTTACACCTAAGCAAGCATATCCCATAAGTGTAGGGAAAATCCAAGTGATGTGGAATATCCTTACTAGGAATATAAAAACAAAGCGAGAAAATAAATCTTAAACTAAGAACCCGTCATAAGCACAAATTTGGTGGGAAGTGAAAAATGAAAGTTGTTACTAGAAATAAGGCCTAATGAGGTACCCACGTACAATGTAATCTCTCATAAAATAGAGTAAAAGGAGAAAACCTAGTGGGAAAAAACCTCCCCCAAAAAGAGAGATAAAGAAGAGAAGGTAGGAATTGAAAGACCCACTCAAAGCTACGGTTGCATGTAACCATCCACTATCCTACAAAGAAACCTCCTAGAGTGACTGTGGCTTAGAAATATATGCAAGGTGAAGATGGGATCACCATGGATAAGTGAAGCTAGCCTTTAAGTGTCGATGGATCTCCAACCAAGGTGTTTCTCCTATACAAGGAATTATGCTCCTCATACATGGTAGAAGTGTCAATTGCTCAACGATGGAATGATATATCTGATGCAGAAGAAAAGAAAGAATGTGTAGGGTACTATAACCGAGTAGCAGAATGTTTGGTGTTTGATGAGTTATAATTCAACTTTCATGTTTCAGAAAAAATTATGAGGTGCACCAGAAGTAGGTGGATCAAGAAATAATTCCTGTAATAATGGAAGGTGACAAGGAGATGGTGGAGGTGGGTCCCCATCACTATTGTATTCATATGTGCTAGAAGAGAAGTTCTCATCAAAAATGTTCTCAAGCTCAAAAGTGTCATCAAGTATAGGTGAATGTGGTGAAAAATCTAAAGGAGGAACAAAGTGAGAGAAGTAATATATCTGAGTCTGATGATCATCAACATCCAATGTAATGATAATGGCATTGTTTAACTCTCTGACGTAGACTGAATGTGGAGTGAAATCAACTTGCATGCTTTGACTAATGTCAATAATCTGGTATATTGATAAGAGATTAGTTGATAGTGAAGGAATACTAAGAAAATTATTGAATTTTCCTCTATCCACTTCAACAGACCCTCTCCCAAAAACATATGAAGAATTGTTGTCATGTAATTGTATAGTAGACATGTAATATGATTCTAAAGTCAAAGTATATAACCGTGTCCCACGTTCTTGTAATTTTTGTAACTTTAGGAAAATATGTCCAAAAACCAAAACCGACAAAACACATATAAAATTACCAAACCTGTATTTTTAAGATCATATAAATACTAAGGTGCGGGGTATCCGAAGCCACCTATTTTTTTATTTTTTATAGTATTTTAAAATATTTCTCTACTAGTAGGATTTTAAATTATTTTTGGCCACCAAGTGGGACACGCTTATATCCTTTGAATGTATAATGAAGTGAAATCCACGTGTGAAGAATCCATGTGATGTGGAACATCAAAATAAACAACCCATGTAAGAGGCGGTAGTACAACTACAACAAGGATCTCCTTTTTATCTTTTACGATTCTATCTCTTTCCATTTTTCATTTGTATTTGTATTGGAGGATTCATTGGTTGATGAAGACTGTTTGGAAGACTCGGGTTCACCTATCTTGTTCTTCTCAAGAAGACTTGTGAGGTGGTCAATCTGCTTCTTCAAACATTTTCTTTCATCATGTCTTCCTTTACAATACCCACATTTAATCCTTTCTTTCTTGGACTTATCACTAGAAGAGGAAGTTTCAGATTTTAATTTATATATTGAAGAATGATGATATTTCTTTGTTTATCGATCCTTGTTACTCTATTTATACTTTTTCTCTAATCTGGATTTCTGTTTTCCATTGCTAGAAATGATAACTTGATGTTTTGATCACTTCAAGGTACCCATTTTAATTAACTAGTCTTGTTTCTTAGTCAAATCAGCAATGAAGTAATCTAAGGATGACATAGACCATGTGGCTCCAAGAGCTCTCTTGGTAGCATAAAATGTAGAAACAAAGATAGAGTAGTCAGGACCTAGTTTGGAAAGCATTAAAAGAACAAGTTGTTCATCCTTATTTTCTGTTCCACATTATTTTAACTACAATCATAAGGAATTGAGCTTAGTAAATAAATATTCCAAGGTGTCAAAGTTTCTAGGACTTAAGTTGATAAGTTCTATTTCTAGCTCATGACCCCTCATAGTGTCAAATTTTCCAAATAATTTTTCTAAGGTTTTCCACACCTCATTGGGAGATTTGTCTAGCTCTATGTGAAAAAGGAATTCTTGAGACACTGAAAGACACAAAATAACAAATGTTTCATCACACTTATTATACCACTTAATTTTATTTGCGATTCTGATAGGCTCGAGTTCTAACCCCATTTTTGTATGGTATAAACCTTTAATCCCGATGGAAATAACCATTTTTAATTTCCATTCATGGTAGTTAAAAGGTGTATGTGGGTTAATTTTACTTAGATCCATGAATGAAAAAAGATAATTTTTGGTAATTCTTGCGAAACTAAAGAAATGTCTACGAAAAGAAATAAGTTACAAACAAGAGAGGAAACTGTTAGGTTATGGAGCCTATTTTCATGTGAGAAAGTGTTGAAGACTATACAGTAAGAGTATTGTACACTTTCCACATTTGTCTCACACCGGGCTTGGGGGAAGAGCCCGCGAGAAATTTCTTTTGGCCTTACAACATGCCTGATATATCGGGAAATGTGATTTTATCATATGGGTGGGATATTTGACCCATGGGTTTATGGGATGGTTTTGGCCCATGGTTTTAATACCCATGGTTTTGTAAAACTTCTTAAGCAGTTGTCTACTTATATGGTTTTATGCATATAGTAGGTATAATGTAACATTGCAGATTTGTTTTGAATTTGTGTGTGAATCAGAGAGTTTTTGAGCATAGCTCCAAATAGATCTGGTATTGAATTGAGAGAGAGGTGGCTTGTAATAAAATCTAAGCAAGTGATTCTTGGTGGACGTAGCGCAAATTGGGTGAACCACGTTCAATAATGTCTCTTTGTGTCGTGTTATTTTTTTAAAATTTTATTTGAGATTTGTAATATTTTATGCATATTAGTTTTTATTATTGTGATTACGTGATGGATTATTCCACATATTTTATCCCTTATTACCTAACAATTGGTATCACAGCCTAGTTTTGTTTGCTGAGTTTTTGAATCGTAGGGAAAGTTTTATCTTGAGTGGGAGCTATGACAGATGATGGAAGATATAGGGTTGATAAATTCAATGGGCAGAATTTTAGTCTTTGAAAGATGCAGATGGAAGATTACCTTTATCACAAGGATATTTATATTTCATTGTCGAGAAGATGAACAAAGCCTAGAGCATGACAGATTCATAATGGGATTTGTTGGATAGGAAGGCACTTGGGTCAATCTGGATATGTCTTGCATCTTCGATATTATTTAATGTTTTGAAGGAAAAGACTACAAAAGAACTGATGGATGCATTAGGGAAGTTGTATGAAAAACCATCTACCTCTAAGAAGATAATTTTAATGATTTTTTTTTTAATATGAAGATGTTTGAGAATGGTTCTATAGCAGATCATTTAAATGATTTTATTACGGTTATAAATATGCTAGCTTTAGTTACAATAGAAATTTATGAAGAAGTTAGGGTTTTATTAGTTTTGTGCTCTTTACACGAGAGTTTAAATAGCACTTTGTAATGGCGGTAAGCAACTCGATTCTAGCTAACTCAAAGTTGAAGTTTGAGGATGTTGTAGCAGAATGATTCTATGCGAGGAAATGTGAAGAAAAAGATCTTGTGAATCTTCTACTTCGGGAATGCTTTGATAGTGGAAACTAGAGGGATTTAGAAGAATAGAGGAAGCCATGGAAAATCAAAGGACCAGGCAAGGTCAAAATCCAAAAGCAAGATAGTATGCTAGCATTGTGGAAAGTTTGGGCATGTAAAGAAGGATGTTGGGAGCTTTGGGACAAGAAGAAACAACAGGAAGAAAACAAAGAGGAAAATGTGGCAACAGTAATGTATGTTAGGATGTTTTGATTCTTTCTTTGCACAATATTACTAAATCTTGGGTTTTAGATTCAAGGGATTCTTTCCATGCTACTCGACATAGGCATTATTTTGTTGATTATGTTCAAGGAGATTTTGGGCATGTTTTTCTTGGTGATGATGAGCCTTACAACATAGTTGGAAAATGTTCTATTTAGGTTAAGATGTAGAATGAGAATACTTGGATATTGAAGGATGTCAGACATGTGCCTACATTAAGATGAAATTTGATATCGATAGGGTAGTTGGGAAGTGATCTTTGTAATGTGATATTTACAATGGAATCTTCGAAGGTTTCCAAGGGTGCTCTTGTGGTGGCAAGATGTAAGAAGGTTGGAACCTTGTATTTAACCACTTATAACACTAATGTTTGTAATATTATGGCTTCAAAAGTAGATACAACATTGTGGCACTATAGGCTTGGTCATATGAGCCATAAGGGCATGGAGATCATAAAGAAGGATTTTCCCAGATATACAAAAATAGGTTTGGAGAAATTTGAGGATTGTATATATGGGAAACAAAAGAGAGTAAGGTTTCTCAAGGTTGGACCTGCAAAGAAAGAGAGTAAGCTAGAGTTGGTGCACTCACGATGTGTGGGGCCAACTCGGTATCATCTCTTGGGGTTCAAGTTATTATGTTACTTTTATTGATGATACAACAAATAAAGTTTGGGTTTATTGTATAAGAAACAAATCAGATGTATTTTAAACTTTTGTTAAATGGAAAGCCTTAGTAGAGAATGAAACAGGTCTTAAGCTAAAATGTCTCGGAGTCGAGTTAATGGAGGGGAGTATTACAGTATGAATTTGATGATTACTACTCTAAGAATGGAATCCGCAGGCAAAAGATGATTCCAGGAACTCCACAACATAATGGGGTATCAGAAAGGATGAACGTGATGTAATGGAACATGCTATGAGTATGAGGTTACATGCATGACTACCTCTTTCTTTTTGGGTAGAAGCGAGAGCACAACTATGTACTTGATAAACAGAGGGACCGTCAAGTTCCTTGGATGGAGGCATACCTGAGGAGGCTTGGTATGGTAAGAAATTTGATTATTCATTTCTTAGAGTCTTTGGATGTGAGTTGTTTATTCATATAGACACGGATGACATGACCAAGCTAGAGGCTAAATCATAAAAATGTACTTTCATTGGTTATGGTGGTGATGACTTTAGATATAAATGTTGGAGTATTAAGATCAAGAAAATCATTCGATCTAGGGATGTGGTATTTAATGAGAAAGTCATTTATAAGCAACATTTTTAGGAAAAAGGGAAGAATTCAAGAAATAATATGCAATGGTAGAGGATCTTTTTGATGGAAAAATAACACATGAATCGGTTCAGAACCTCCTCAACAGGAACCCTGAACTCCTATATTGAGGTCTTCTAGGGTAAGAAGAGAACCTAAACATTTTTCTCCTTCTCTTTATTATTTATTACTCACTGATAGTGGAGATCTAGAGAGCTTTGATGAAGCAATGCAGGTAGATGTCAGGAAGAAGTGGGAGCAAGCCATGGATGAGGAGCATCAAGCTCTCATGGAGAACCAAACATGGGATTTGGTGAAGCTACCCGAAGGCAAAAGAGAATTACATAACAAGTGGGTATTTAGAGTCAAAGAGGAAGAAGGAGGAAAGAAAAGATATAAGGCCCGATTGGTGGTCAAGGGGTTTACATAGAAAAAAGGTATAGATTTTGATGAGATTTTTTTATCTTGTAGTAAAAATGACTTCTATTAGAATTGTTCTTGGAATAGTTACAACATAATACTTGCACTTAGAGCAGCTTGATGTAAAAATTGCATTTCTCCATGGTGATTTGGAGGAGGAACTATATATGCAGCAACCAAAGTGTTATGAGGTCAAAGGTAAAGAGGAGATGGTGTGTAAACTAAAGAAGAGCTTGTATGGCTTGAAACAAGCTCCATGTCAATGGTATAAGAAATTATATAGCTTCATGATGGAGCAACATTATATTAGATGTCATTCTCGACCATTGCATGTTTACAAAGAAATTTGAGGACGGCAATTATATTATCCTATGTCTATATGTGGATGACATGTTGGTTGCAGTAAAAATGCATGAAATAAAAGTACTCAAGAAGCGGCTAAGTGAATCCTTTGCTATGAAGGATTTGGGGAAGACAAACAAATCCTTGGTATGAGGATATCTCAGGATAGGAAGGAATGGAAGATGAATTTATCTCAGGAAGAGTACATTATGAAGGTATTGGAGAGGTTTAATATGCAGGATGCTAAATCGGTTGGGACTCATTTGGCGGGCCATTTCAAGTTATCAAAGGAGTAGTGTCCCAAGACAAAGTAGGAGAGAATCCAGATGTCTAAGTTCCCTTACTCATCAGCGAGTTGGTAGTTTGATGTATTCCATGGTGTGCACTAGGCCTGATATTGCCCATAAAGTGGGAGTAGTGAGTAGATTTATTAGTGATCCAAGTAGATATCACCGGTAGGAAGTAAAGTGGATCCTTCAGTATTTGAGAGGTACCATGGGGATAGTTTTGTGCTACTGATGAATCGAAACCACTTTGTGTGGTTATGTAGATTCGATATGGGTAGAGATGTAAACATCGGGAGGAGCATGATAGGTTACGTTTACACTATAGGTTTGATAACAAGTGAGTTGGATTTCAATACTACATAAGTTGGTGGCTATTTCAACCATAGAGGCTGAGTATGTTTCTACGCCACGAAGAAAGAAAATAAATGATTTGGTTACAAAAATTGCTCAAGGAGTTGGGGCATAAGCAGGAGGAAGGAAATTTGCATAGTGATAGTCGAGTGCTAAAAACATAGCTAAGAACTCGCTTTCCACTCTAGGATGAAGCATATATAGTTAAGGTACCATTTCATCAGGATAGATTTGGAGGAAGAGAATTTAAAGATGGAGAAGATCCAGACCAGTCAAAATCCTATAGACATGATGACCAAGGTGGTCACAAGGGAAAAATGGAAGCTGTGTTCACTTTGGTTGGTCTTCATGAAAACTAGTGAAGGGTTGAGAAGCTTACTCGGAGGGAAAACTAGTCTCCAAGTGGGAGATTGTTCGGTTGTGGACCTGTTTTCATGTGAGAAAGTGTTGAAGACTGTACACTATGATTACTATACACTTTCCATAGTTGTCTCGCCGAGGTTACGTGACGGACGGAGCTCCGAGAAATTTTTTTTTTGCCTTAAAATGTGCCTGATATATTGAGAAACGTGCTTTTCCCATATGGCCGTAATTTTTGAACCATAGGTTTATGGGACGATTTTGGCCCATGGTTTTAATACCCATGGTTTTGTAAAATTACTTAAGCGGTGGTCTACTTATATGGTTTTATGCATGTGGTAGGTATAATGTAATATTGCAGATGTGTTATGAATTCGGGTGTCAATTCAGCAGAGTTTGTTAAGCATAGCTCCAAACAGATCCGGGTATTGTATTGAGAGAGCAGTGGCTTGTAATAAAATCTGAGCAAGTGATTCTTGGTGGATGTAGCCAAAATTGGGTGAACCACATGAAATACTGTCTCTTTGTGTTGTGTTATTTTATTCTATAATTTTATTTAAGATCTGTAATATTTTCTACATATTAGTTTCTCTTTACCGTGTGATTCTATGAGCGATTATTCCACATATTTTATCCCTTATTTCCTAAAAGAAACAAACCTGTACACCCCGAAGAAAATTTATTGAGAAGCCCCCATAATTTGGAACTTTATAACTTGGTGTGTTTTACAAAATAAATAGGTCCAATGCTTTGGAAAATAAAAATATTTATATTTTGTAAAATTGACACTTGAAATGAATTTTCCCTAAACTTGTAATGCACTTTTTAGTAAAAATACGTTGGGGTTTTCAAGGGGACTAGCGTTAGCCACCTTAAATGTATTTTTTTATTTTTTACTTGTACAATGCTACACCATGTTTACGCACTATGACTCTTAAATTTCCATGAATCTGAGTGTAGAAAAACACTTCTTTGAGACTATAAATAATAACGACTCAAGCTCGATCTTCAATACATGTATGGGTTGTTAGAAACTTTGTTACAGTGTTTTAAAATGCCACTAGATAAGAAAAATATTCCTTTCCGAGTTTGAACAAGCATGAAAATCTCTACCACAGGTGAAAATGCCATTCAAAGGTCTAAAAATATCCTAGATTTGGATAAATCTTCTAGGGATCCTACAATAATGATTTAGGGGCTGAAAAAATTAATCTCCGTAATCAGTATATGTACTATGTGGGCTAGTAAACCTCATAATTCAGCAAAATAGGCTATATACCCGAAATAAGGTAAAACCAACACCAAATAAAACTGCAATACTTGTAAATATTGATCTCAAATGAAAATAAAATTGTAGAATAATAACCAAACAATGTGAATACTATCTTTTCTCTAATACCATATCGGAGAATCACTCAGATCTACTAGTCTCAAGTTTACATAAGTGAATGCTATGAGACATGAATTGTTCCAAGAAAAATAATGCAAGCATAAAAGAATGCAAAAATATGAAAAGTCATGAGAGATAATTACAATAACATAGAAATAGCTCTAAGTGAATACGATCAAATATAATAACGCAAGAGATGAACATATAGGAGGTGAATGTGTAGCCTCCTTTTAGAATCATTACAATATCTACCTACAATAGAGTAACACCTAGAATAGTGTACTCAAGTGTACACCTAAGAAAACATATCCCATAAGTGTAGGGATACTCCAAGTTATGTGGAATTTCCCAAGTACGATAATACAAATAATGTGAGCAAAATAAATCCTACAATAACAAAAAAGAGCTTAGAAACCATGATCTAAAATCTAAAACCAAAAATAATGAAATGGGGTAATGCCCCTCCATGAAAATTTGATTAATATGGAAAAGAAGTTATCAAATCACCTCCATGGCATCCTTCCTCATCCTCGGTCTAACCTCCTCAAATGAGGAGAAAATATTCCAAAACAAAAGTAAAAATAGAAAACATAAAGTTGAGGATTATGGTTGTAGGAAACCCCAAAGACCTAGGATTGAAAACAAAACGATCTAAGGGCCTAGATTAAATCATACACCTTTAAATTTGTGGGATTGACATTATATGGGTTTTGGGTTAAACAAATTTAAAATTGGACTGAGGTGGATTTAAATAGGAAACATGAATGTTCGGGGGCATAAATTTAATAAATTAGGAAAACTATGTAGAGAGACACTTAGGCATTTTATTTTAAATGAAGTTGTGGGATTATTTTAAAGAGGGTACTCTTAGAAAATTTAATAAATAAACTAATATTGGACTTAAGCCCCTTTAAATTAACTAAGGGATATGTTAGAATTAGGTGGCCTAATGAATGTCCCTTTGTCAAAATAAATTTCATTTCATTTTAGCTAGACTAACAGGGTATTTAACCTGTGGAAATAATAAGGGAAGATAACATGATATAGATTAAGCGTTGGCTATATTAGTGCAACCTTATGTGACTATTACGAAAAATTAAAACAATAAATGTATTTAAAAAAGGATTTTTAGGTGTTTACGTTTGGATTGGTCATGCCAAATATGGGGCACTTCATCTAGTATCGAGCTCGGGTTTACAACTATGGATGCCCAGGTAGTTTTAAAATTAAATTAATGATGGTTAAATCAATAAACATAAACCATTTATATTATTTCCACTACCTTATAGAAACTTATAAACTTTCCATTTCCTTTTGTACATAAAATTTGTGCACGTGGTACGAAAGATTAGTCACCAAAGATTTGGGACGTGTTGTTGACCTCAAAATCCCCTAACTTTGAAAGTCGAGTTTTGAGAATTTTGAGTTGGGGCCTTCGAGGAGTGTTTAAAATGGAGTAAGAAGTATAGAGGGATGGAGAAATTCATGTTTTGAACTGTTGGTATTTGGTTTTTAACCCCACTGGTTCTATTTAAAAATTCCTCAGAATCTACATTTTGAAACATATTTTCTATTTTTTGTCATGGATGCGTGGAATTCATCTATATTTTTCTATGGCTATGGACTAGGTCAAGCCTTGTATTCCTTGCATTTATCTTTTTGCAAGAAAAATCCTTGATTCGGGCATAAACGGTGGATTTTTCCCTTTGTTTCATCTTTGATGGGCATATCTTCCCTGTTAATTTTGTGCCCCAACATCCATGGGCACGTGGGCATCTCTAATTGGATGCGGAAACATGGGTTGTTTTTGTGAACTTTCATTTTTGGCTCTTTTAGAAAAAGTGTCAAGTTGCCCCATGGCCCCGAAAGATCCTAATTGGCTATTTGGCAAAAGGCGGAAAGGCGGACCCTTTTTGTGTTTTGAGGCATTTTGGCAAAGGGCGTAAAGTTATAAAGTGACCTATGGCCCCGCTCATGCCAAGGGAAAAATTCAAATGTTGAGCCCACATCAAAAGAGTCAAAGTAGGGAGGTGGATCATCGAGCCTTTTGAGATTTTGAGCCTTTTTCCAAGAGGGAAAAAGTCAAATGTTGAGCCCACATCAAAAGTGTAAAAGCGGGGAGGTGGATCATTGGAGCCTTTTGATTTTTGAGCCTTGTTTCCAAAAGGGAAAAATTCAAATGTTGATCCCGAATCAAAAGTCAAATCAAAGAGGCAGGTCGGCAGAGAACTTTGAGGTTTTGAGCCTCATTTCTAAAAGAAGCAAAATTATAAAGTGAGTTACGACTCTATTGCCACTCAGGGAATTCCATGTGTCAGATCCTAATGCAAAATTTGAAGTTTCAGGTCTGCGGGGTTGCTGGAGATTTTTTATAATTTTTAATTTTTTTCAAAAAGGTGCAAAAGTGAATTTCAGGCCCATGGATCCAATTTGGAAAACTGGGTCTTTTCCATTTTTTACGGATTCAATTCAAATGTTCAAATTGGCATAAATTTTGATCCAGTGTTCCAAATTTGATAAATTTGGTACCGTTGGAAATATCTCAACCACTCTCTACCCATGGAAGTATAAAATATTAGTTTGAACATTATTTTGTGGGTGAGAATATTCAAAATGTCTTTTCACACCATTAATATGTTATCCGATTGCTTCACTACTTTGATATATGGATTTTGGTCTTCCATCTTCTCTAACATGCCAAATGGTCATGGGAACTCGATTTGGTAGATTATAGGTGGATTGGCATAGGCATTGATGGCTAGTGGTCAAGCTTCCAAATTAGATTTTATGGCTTCCTTTTCTTCTCTCTTTTTGCTTCATCTATAAATGTAATAGCTTGGCTCATTGTAAAAGGGGGTGGCATCGTGACATTATTGAAATTGTAATAGATTTGAAAATAATCAATATAGAAGTATTTTCCCCTTCTTCCTCTGCAATTCTTTCTTTCCTTGTTCAAATTTGTGAATCATCCATCTTTGCATGCTAAGAAACTTTGTGTTTTGGTTAATATGATTTCGATAACTTTGTGTCTGTGAAATTATATTTGTTATAAACACAAATGATTCCATTCTGCATCTCTTTTTCTCAATATGCATAAGGTTATACTCTACTACCTATATTACCTGAAAGTATTGTTATTTTCTTCCTCTCTCATCTCATTTCTTCTTCCATTATTTTGTATTGATGATCTTTGGGCATATGAATGTTTCAAAGTATCAGAATCCACACTTTGAAAGTTGTACATTTGTATATAAGTTTTACTTTTTCTTTCAATAAGGGAACCTCTCCCATTAAAGAGGAGGGACTTGTCCTTTGATTGTAGTTTGTTAAAGTACATTTTAAAACCCAAGAGTTTTTGGTGACTCCATTGGGAATTTTTTTCAAATGTATCCCTTTCTAAAGGAACAACTTCAAGATCATTTTTGGTCTAGCGACTCTACGGTATACACATGGGAAGAAAGCTCTCGGGGTTGAAGATTCTCATTTTCAACTTTTGGAGCAACAAAACTTCTCTCTTCTTCCAGCAAGAAGGAATAGAGGAACTCATTCTACAAGCACACCTCTGTTAAAGAAAAAATTCCAAGGATAACATTCCTCAAGAACAACTCAGTCCTAATCTTTTGCTTTTGATACTTGTTGGTGTTTCAATTCCCCTTCAGTCAATTTTCCAAATATGGTAGCCCATTTGCCTTGGGGACAATAGGTTGGGCCTCTTGCTCTTCCTCAACCATTGCATGAGTTACCTAGGGGTAACAGGAAAATTTTTCCCAAATTCCGAGGTGATGGGAAGGTTCATCCAGATGAACACATTGCAACCTTCATTGTTGCATGTGGGATTCTTGGGGTTGAACATGAAGATGTCTCTGTCAAAAATTTTGTGGAGACATTACAAGACAATGTTGTTGATTGGTTCTATCATCTTCCTGTTGGATCAATTACTGACTGGACCACCATGACAACTCAATTTGAGCAACGTTTCAAACCTGCTTGAAGATGTGCATGCTCTGTTAGCTCAAATATCTCATATCAAGAAGGAACCATTCAAGCCCATGAGATAATTTGTAGCCAAATTCAACAAGCTCATTCATAAAATCCCACAGAACACTCATCCAATGGATCAAATCCAAAAGTGATTCTTCCTCAATGTTCAGTTACTTGAAGTAAGCTATACACTAAGGAGAGCTAATCTTACAACTCTAGATGTTGATCAGCATTTGGCTATCAATGTTGAAGATGATTTAATCATGTCTGGTAAGTTGAAAAGAGAACCTTCCAAGTCTAAAGCATCTTCTTCTTCCTCCTCTCCTAGAGCTAACTCAGATCAGTTGGTACAAAAGCTTGCCAATGACCTCATAGCTATCAAGAAACAATTGGCTCAGCATGCTCCTTACCAAGATATTCCAAGGAAGAATTTCAGCCTAGGAACCATTTTCCTTCTTCTCAGACTAGATTAGCTATTGAAGGCCCACCCATCAAGGTCCCAGTCAATGCAACTTGTGAAGTTGAAGAACCTAATGATGAGGAGTTTAATGAACTCTATGAAGAACTATGAAGAACTTGGAGGAACTTGGTGGATCTCAAGTTCATTTCCTTACCATTGAAGGTATGGATGATGAAGATGACTATGATGAAAGAGTAGCAGAGATGAATAGTGAGTCATATGTTGTCATGACTCGGAGCAAGAAAACAAGAAAGAAAAATTGGTGCAGCCTGCTAAAAAATCCAAGGAGTTTCCTACAACTATTCCAGTGATTGCAAGAAGAGGAGCTCCTATTCCCACTACCTCCACACAAAAGGTGAGTAATACTAATCTTCCTTCTTCTACTTTTGTTTCCAAAACTCCTTGTCCTTCAAATCCTAAAACTGATAAGTCCAAAGTCTCTCAAGTTCCTAGTAGTGATGCCCCATCCACCTCTAGATCTTTTGATATCATTGATCACCTAAAAAGACCAAAATCCAAATTTCAGAGGCAGAGTTTTACCAAACCCATCCAAAATCCTTTGCTAAAATGGTAAACTTTGTCAATTCCAAATCCAAATCTTCATCTAATACCTCTAAAGGTATTTTTCCCACTCCCTCTTCCTCACCCCAATCAAGCCTTGTGGCTATAATCACTTCCCTAATGAGAAAGTTGAACCATTCTATGTGACTCTCCTCATAGCTAGCCATAAACTTAGTAATTGTGTTATAGACTCAGGAGCATCATACAATGTAATGCCTGAAAAAGTAGCTCATGCTTTGGGCCTGAATCTAACACGTGCCTTTAGTTCCTGCTATTCCATGGAGAGTAGAAAAGTGCCTTTGGTTGGGAGGATTAAAGATGCACAAGTAGATTTTGCTGCTTTTCTCAGAGAAAAGGGTCTTAGCCACTATTTTGGTAGCTAATATTCCTCCCTCGTATGGGATGTTGCTGAGTATAAATTTCTGTAAAGAGGTAGGAGGTGAAATTTAGATGGACTTGGTCACATGCTTTGATCCCGGTCAATGGAAAAATGAAGAAGCTGCTACTTGAGAAACAGATTGAATACATTGTGTAAAAGACTGATGATCCAAAAACACAAATACTCTATGAAGATATAGGGCATGGAAACTATATGATCATGTCAGAGGATGAGGAAAGACTTCCTAAGGGAGTGATTCATGATCCCAATGGCATTTGGACTCTAGATTTTGATGGAAGTTGTTCTTCAGCTAGTTCTAGAGTTAGTGTGGTGTTAATCTCTCTAGAAGGAAGATTCATCCATTTTATTTCAAGCTTCATTTTGAAAATACAAATAATACAACTTGAGTATGAAGCTCTCATCCTTGGATTGAACATGGCAAAAGAAATGGGAGTGAAGAATCTTTGTGCTCATGGTGATGTAGAGCTGATTGTGAAACAAGTCAGAGATATTTACCAAGTCAAGAATAGGAGATTGAAACATTATAGAAATCTTGTTTGGGATTCCATTGAATTCCTTGATGCTTTCTCCATTGAAGTTGTGCCAAGAGAAAGGAATACTAAAGCTGATTCTCTAGTTGTCTCAAGATCTCTATTGATTCCTCACCTAGATTTCTCTTAGGAGAAATTTACCATTGAAATGATTCATAGGCCCAGTGTACCAGATAATGTAAATAACTAGTAGGTTTTCAATGATGATCAACACTTTCTCTCATTCTTGGAGCTTAAGGATAATTTTGATCAGCTATATTTTGAAGGAAGTGAAAATTTTCCTAGAGAGTGTGTATCCTCTAATGAAGAATATATCAAGGAAGAGATGGATCAAGATGGTTGCATCAAATTGAAAGGTAACAAGATCCCTAAAGGGCTAGTAATCTTGGAAGATCTGTTTGATAAGCATGATAGGTACATCAAATCTAAAGCTTCTCAAGGAGCTCAGCAGATCTATTGAATGTGAAAAGGTTAATATTGGGAGTCTTGATGAACCCAAGATGGTGAACATTGGAAAATGTTGCACTCAAGAAGAGAAGAAGAAAGTAGTAAATCTACTAAAAAGGTATGTTGATGTTCTTGCTTATTCATATGATGACCTCAAAGATTTTCAACCAAAGGAGATGCAACACTTTATTCCTCTAAAACCTAGGATCAAACCTTTCAAGTAAAAGCAAAGGAAATACAATCCTAAAGTTTTGGCACTATTTTTCAAGAGATCTAGAAGTTACTAAAGGAAAAAATCATCTTCCCTATACATCATTCAACATGGATTGCCAATATTGTTCTTGTCAGGAAGAAGAATGGTGAGATTCACATCTGTGTGGATTTCAAGAATTTGAATCAGGCCTCTTTGAAAAAAACTATCCACTCCCCATGATGGATCAAGTTTTGCAAGCTGTCACAGCTTTGAGATGTTGTCTATGCTAGATGGATTCTCTGGGTACAATCAAGTGGAAGTCAATACCCCAGATCAACACAAAACTACTTTTACTACTCCTTGGGGCACCTTTGCCTACAAGAGAATGCCTTTTGGTCTTATCAATGCTGGTGCCACCTTTTAGAGGGAAATGGACTTGGATTTTGGCATAGCCTAAAGGGAAAGTGTATTGTTGTGTACCTTGATGATTTGACTATTTTCTCCAAAACAAGGGTAGATCACTTTCAACATCTTGAAGCAGTCCTCCAAAAATGTAGAGAACATGGAGTTTCTCTCAATCCTAAGAAGTATTGTATTTTGTGTTACTGAAGGAAAGTTGTTGGGGCATATTGTCTCCAAAGAAGGAATCAAGATAGATCCAGAAAGAGTTCAAGCAATCCAATAGATTCCTCTTCCCACAAGCAAAAAGGGTGTTCACTCTTTCTTTGGTAAGATAAACTTCCTGAGGAGATTCATTCCTGATTTTGCAGAACTAACTTTGAGCATTTCTCACATGATGAAAGGAAAGAAAAAATTTGGTTGGTCTTCCAAAGGTAAATAAGCATTTGAAGATATCAAGAAAGCCATTGCTAAGACTCCCATCTTAGCATGTCCTGATTTCAACAAGGATTTTATCATCTATTGCTATGCTATAGAGAATACCTTGGCTGTTGTGCTAACTCAAAATAATTCTGAGGATCATGAGCTTCCCATTGCATTCATGAGCTATGTTATGAAATATCATGAATTGAAATATACTATGATGGAGAAACATGCTTTTGTAGTGGTCAAAGTTGTCAAGCAGTTTTGGTTTTATATTCTTAATTCTCACTCTATTGTGCTTGTACCTGATACAACCATCAAGTCTATCCTTACACAACAGGAGTTTGGAACTAAGAGGGAAATTAGGTAGCAAAAATTCCAAGAATATGACCTTGATATCAGGCCAACTAAGCTAGTCTAGGGTAAAGGCTTATGTGAGCTCATTGTTGAAGGAGATAATGCAGAATTGTCCAAAGAAGTAGTTGATGTTCCTGTTGTCCTCTTCCTCAGTACAACAGATGAATGGTATGTTGATATTGCACATTTTCTTACTTATGGAGAGTTTCCATCCCACTTGAGTGCTAAGGAAAATAGAGCTATAAAGCTAAGGTCTGTACATATATGTATTATGGGAGAATGCTTTGTTCAAGCGAGGCATAGATGGAAGATTCTTGAAGTGTGTGGACAAAGAGAAACAGAAGAAGTTGTTCTCAACTTTTCATGATTAGGCTTGTGGAGGCCATTTCTCTTCTACTATCACTACCCATAAAATCCTTCATGTTGGGTACTATTGGCCTACATTTTTTAGATGCATCAAAATGGGTAGGCAAGTGTGAAGCCTGTCAGAATTTTGTTGGGAGACCTAAGTTGGTTTCTTTGCCACTAAAGCTAGTAGTGATTGATGAGCCTTTTCAAACAATCGAGGGATTGGATTTCATTGGAACTCTTAACCCACCTTCCAGTTTGGGCATACTCATGTGTTAACTACTACAGACTACTTCACAAAGTGGGTAGAGGCCATTCTAATCAAAAGCACTACTTCTGAAGTGGTGTGTAATTTCATCAAGGAGAACATCTTGATAAGGTTTGGGGTACCAAAAAAATTATGGCTGATAATGCTTTGAATTTTTCTTCTTCTGAGATGATGGATTTCTAGCTATGGTTATGGAATTTCCTTTCTCATTCTTTAGACTACTACCCCCAAGGAAATGGACAAGCAAAATCAACAAATAAGAATCTAGTAACCATCGTTTGGAAGCTTGTCAATGACTCTCAAAGGAATTGGCACAAGAATCTCTATGATGCTCTCTAGGCAGATAGAATTACACCCAAAAGAGAATTGGGATGTCTCCATTTCAGGTGGTGTATGGTGTTGAAGCTCAGCTGCCAGTAATAGTGGAATTACCAGCCTTGCACTTAATGAAGGCTATTGAGGACTCAAGTTTCATCGGTTCCTTGGACAAGAGAATCATGTACCTTCAAAAGCTAGATGAAGATAGGATGTAGGTTTTTGATAGGATCTCATCTCATCAACTGAAGGTGAAAGATTTGTTTGATAAGAAGGCTAGGCCCAGATATTTTCAAGTGGGAGACATTGTTCTATGTGGGACAAAAGACATGAACCTCGGAAGCCATGGTAAGTTTGATTCTCTTTGGCTTGGTCCTTTTAAAATCAGGCACTTCACTAGAGAAAATTTATTCTATTTGGATTATATGGATGGTTCTCCTCTCCCACTTCCTTATAGTGGGAAATATTTGAAGTTGTTCAAGTCCTAGGTGATTAGGCATGTCCTTCTATATATTGTGTACAATGTTTTGGTTTTTGGCCTTTCTTCTGTGTTTTAGTTTTTGGTTTTTCCTTTTTGGTTTTTTTCCTCTTCCCATTGTGTGTGTTGTCTTCTATATTGGTTTTTCCTTTGAATCTATTTTCCCAATGGATAAGGAATTGGTCTTCTTTCCTAGAGTTTTTCCTATGGTTCTTGATCTTGCCTCGTTCCTCTGTCAAGACATCCCCAAAAAGAGCCAACTATTGTCACCCTCAAAATCCCCCTCACTTTCCAAGTCCATTTTCAAAAATTTTGAGTTGGTTCCTTTAGTGTTTAAAATGGAGTAAGAAGTCTGGAGGGATGGAGAAATTTTTGTTTTGAAGTGTTGGTATTCAGTTTTTAATCCCACCGGTTCCATTTAAAAATTCCTCAGTCTGTGCGTTTTGAAACATATTTTCTATTTTCTATCATGGATGTATGGAATTCATCTATCTTTTTCTATGCCTATGGACTGGGTTAAGCCTTGTATTCCTTGCATTTATCTTTTTGTAGGAAAAATCATTAATTTAGGCATAAATGATGGGTTTTCCCTTTATTTCATCTTTGACGGGCGTATCTTCCTATTAATTTTGTGCCCCAACATCCACAAGAACGTGGGCATCTCTAATTGATGCGGTAGGATGGGTTCTTTTTGCGAACTTGTCATTTTTGGCTCTTTTAGGAAAAGTGTCAAGTTGGCCTCACGGCCCCGAAAGATCCTGATTGACTATTTGGCAAAAGGTGGACCCTTTTTGTGTTTTAAGGCATTTTGGAAAAGGGTATAAAGTTATAAAGTGACCCACGACATCGCTCATGCCAAGGGAAAAATTCAAACCTGAATCCACATCAAAAGAGTCAAAGCGGGGAGGTGGATTGTCTAATACTTTCAAGATTTTGAGCCTTGTCTCCAAGATGGAAAAATTCAAATGTTGAGCCCACATCAAAAGAGTCGAAGTGGGGAGGAAGATCATTGGAGCCTTTTGAGCTTTGTTTCTAAGAGGGAAAAATTCAATTATTGAGCCCGAATCAAAATTTAAAGTGAAGAGGTAGGTTGTTGGAGAACTTTGAGTTTTTGAGCCTCGTTTCTAAAAGAAGAAAAATTATAAAGTGAGCCATGACTTTGTTACCTCTCGGGAATGCCACATGTCGAGACCTAATGCAAAATGTGAAGTTTTGGGACTATGGGAATGCGAGATATTTTTTATAATTTTTTGTTTTTCGCAAAAAGGTGCCAAAGTGAATTTCTGGCCCACGGATCCATTTTGCAAAACTGGTTTTCAACATTTTTGTACGGATTCAATTCAAATGTTCAAATGGGCATAACTTTCGATCCAGTGTTCCAAATTCAATGAATTTGGTACCATTGGAAATATCTCGACCACCTCTATGCCATGGAAGCATAAAATATTATTTTCAACAGGATTTTGTGGGTGAGAATCTGGAAAAGGTCTTTTCACGCCATTAATATGTCATCTGATTGCTTCAACTACCGAGATATCTTGATTTTTTTCTACCATCTTCTCTAACACACTAAGCGATCATGGGGAACAAAATTTGGCTATTATTATAGGTGGATTGGTAGGGGAATTGAGTGCTGGTGGTTTGGCTTCCATATTAGATTTTCCACCTTCCTTTTTTTTTCCTCTTTTCACTTCATCTATAAATGTAAGATGTTGGCTTATTGCAAAACGGGTTAGGATCCTAGCATTCTTAAAATTGTAATAGATTCAAAATAATCAATACATAAGTATTTTTCCCTTTCTTCCTCTACAATTATTTCTTTCCTTGTTCAAATTTGTGAATCATCCATCTTTACATGCTAAGAAACTTTGTGTTCTGTTAATATGATTTCGATAAATTTGTGTCTGTGAAATTATATCTATTATAAACGTGAATGATTCCATTTTGCATCTTTTTTTCTCAATACACATAAGGTTATACTTTGCTACCTATATTACTTTAAATTATTGTTATTTTCTTCCTCTCTCATCTCATTTCTTCTTCCATTCTTTCATATTGATGATCTTTGGGCATATGAATGTTTCAAAGTATTAGGAATCCACACTTTGAAAGTTGTACATTTGTATATAAGTTTTGCTGCTTGCTTTCAATAAGGGAACCTCTCCCATTAAAGAGGAGGGACTTGTTGTCCCTTGACTGTAGTTTGTTAAAGTATCATTTTAAAACCCAAAGAAACATAGGTAACCAATTCCCAAGAGGCGTGCCCCGAGTAAGGACCTAAGATATTGGAGGCATTACAATAGATGATGGGAGTTTTGTAGTTGTGTCTTCCTCCAGCAGCAGCCAATAAAGGATATAGTTCTTCCAGGAGATCATAAACGCCAATCAAGGTCACACACTCAAAGCCACATCAACATGACATTCGAGAGACAAGACATGTCCCATAGCCCCTCCGTTCACCTTGAGAAAGTGGCCTCTATTTGTCAAAGCTTCTATCATAACATTGAGGTACCAATTCATGATGGAGAACCATATTCACTAGATGTGGGTATGGTTGGACATCGATGTCAAGATCATGACATAGGTAGTGTGATTAGGGATCCTCTTCGTATATAGCCACCAACTTAAAGTTGCACCATAAATGAATTTTGGCCCAAGTTATGGCTCTTAAGCCTTGCTATTTTTTTTAGAATACAATCATATGAGAGCAATTTCAAGGAAAGGTTTGTTATACACCTCGTCCATGATGCAAAAGACGTATGGTGGAGGAATGAGGAGTGAAAGCTCCATTTGAGTAGAGATATGGTGACTTCGATCTATTTTTGGAGTGCTTTAGAGCCCGATACATGTCCCGAGCACTTTTTTAGGAGAGGATTGATGAGTTCCATGATCTCCGACATGGTTTAGGCATGCTTGCAAAGTACGAGATCCAATTTTATAGATTTATTGCAGTATGTGGATTATCTGTAGGATGAGAAATTACAAGTCAATTTGTTTATCTAGGGACTGAATGCGAGATATAGCTAGGGACGTCATGATGTTATCTCCTCCAACACTTAAGAAAGCTATAGAGAAGGCCTACTTAGCTACGGAGAACATGAGCAAAGCCCAAGAGTAGAGATACCAACATAGGGGTATATTTTAGGAGAGGATGTTGTTAGAATAATAGTAATACATTGTTTTGTTGTGAAGACATATCATCTCCTCCACATATGTTGTCCACCTTTTCCCATGTCTATTCCTCTTCTAGTGAGGTAGTTAGATAAAATTATTCCAAACATGTATAAATTGGATTTTATTGCTATGAATAATATATAAATTTCTATTTTATCTCTCCTTTAATAATAGTGGTATTAGAGCATCAAGCAGCTCGTGGCTTGTGCATAGTAGTTATAATATTTTTCTCCTCGCATTTGCTAACTATATTTTTCCATAGAGCATCCTCAGTAGTAACCTAGCATATTTTACACGATAATAAATGCAAGATAAGGTGTATCGAGAAACTCGACATTGTCCCATCCTATGCAAAGATATGGCAGAAAATTTTATTATTATTTTTGGCAAAGCAATCTGTATTCTCATACTTTGCATGAAGGCGTGGAGTTATTTGCATTTTTGTAATTTGGAGTGACCAGTATTAGAAACGTGGCCTACTTGGAAGACCAAGCCATTTTGGCATCTTATGCTATGTGTTTTAGAGTGACCTAGTTGTTTTTCTATTCTTTCCTATCTCTTGGTGTTTCAAAGAATGAAGAATAAGCATCCGGACATGGTGTGGAAGTTATGAAACAAACATGGAGGCCTTAGATTCTTGTATGTGGAATTTTAGCACGTAGAATTGATCATTATGGTCTTTGGCATCGCTTGAGTGTAGTGTTTAGACCTGTAAAAAGAAAAATCCTATTGAGTTCTCATGCATGCTACATTTCTGAATACATCCTATCTACTTCAAAGATATTGTTATCTAATACCCAAATGTTGAAAGGTCTGAATTTTTCGTGTGGAAGACAAAGATGAATACCATTCTCTGTTTGAAGATCTTCGGGATATATTCACCGGAACACTCACTCTACCAACCGATGTAGATGAAGGAATGAAGTATGATAAGACCAATGCAAAATAATTGATGTCAATCACACCGAGAATATCCAATAAAGCGCAACCACACATTTGAAATGTGACAACATCAAAGACAGACTAGGAAACTCTTTCCATGATCTACAGAGAAAAGAATTTGATAATTATTTTACATCTCTAGTCAATGCTTTATACCATGAGTATGAAAAAAGGTGAGAAGGTGGAATAATTCTTGTGTTGAGTGGCTAAACAATGATTAGAGTTGAGCGCACTTGGAGAAGTGGTCAAAGATAAGTTTTTGGTCCATCTCACACTCATGAGCTCTTTCTATCCTAGTTTAGGAAATTCATCACCACATTGACCACCATATAGGAGGAGGTGATATTTTCTAAACTAGTAAATTTTTGCAATAGGAAGAAGCCATTTAGTAAATGCAAAAATAATTCAAGGAAAAACTATTGACCTTCGGATAAAAGAAGAGTCAAAAGGCTCACAAGGGAGGATAAGAGAAGCATAAGTAAAAGAAACCAAAGAAACCACAACATAAGAAACAGTCTTAAAAGGTGAATCAATGGTGTCACATCTGCACCACACATATACATGATACTAGCAACTATTGGTATAATGGTCACACACAAAGCAATTCTATAGGAGAGAAAAAATATGGTGGGGGGTCATTCAAAGAAATCCAACTAGCATCCTTGTGGAAAGAATTAGAATGGACATGTCGCAACCCATCTGGATGATGATTCAGAACAATATGTCCTAAAATAATCACATTGAGGTGCACATGAAGATTATTTGGTTGTTATATCTTAAACATCATAGCCATCAGATAATATTTCATTTATTGATTCAGTACCATCAAGCATATGATGTGCGATAAAAAGATATTTTATTCATTAACTCGATCAAGATACTAGAAATCAGTTCCAAATTTTAGACAACAAGGAGTACGTAGTAGAAGGAATAGGAAATGTGAGAAATTTTTCTTGAGACAAGAATATCTACTCTCAAAAAGGTACTCTACATCCCTTGTTTGACAAAAATCTCTGTCTATCTCTAAGATATTAAATCAAAAGCTCAAGGTGGAGTTCCTAGTTTAGAATGGCATCAAATCATGTCTGATATCTAAAGAAGGTATGATACTTGCTAGAGATTTTTTTAAGGATTGTTTATTTGCATTAGATGTAGTTTCATCATGTGCAGTTGCATTATCTTCCTCCACAATGGAATCCACTACACTATGGAATTATCAGTATGGACATCTTTCTATCGGCTCCCTCTATCGGTTCGGTTGATAGGAGATGGTATGAGGAATTCCTCTTCTCTCTAAGTCATTACCTCTTTATCTATGATGTCGATGGGGAAACAACATGAAAAATTGTTCGATTTGAGTACATTCCATGAAAATAACCATCTTGAGGTTGTGCATACTGATCTAAGTGGATCCTTTCCTTTCTTATTTAAGGGGTTAAGCTCTTCCAGGTTTGTCACCGATTATTAATCATGCAAGACTTGGGTATTCTTTCTCTAAAAAAAGAGTGAAGAATTTAAACATTTACTGAGACCTTTTATAACGAGTTGTTTAGCAGACCGCCTAGTCCCTTCTTGTCCTTTTTCATATTGAGAGGGCAATTCACATCGAATCAATTATTGGAATTATTAAAGGAGCATGACATCATATAGAACCTCAATTACCCATATACTCCCCAGCAGAATGGAAGTTTAGAACGTCACAATTGAACTGTCATGGAGATAGCTCATTTCATAGTTTCCACTTTGGAAGTTGGAGAAAGTAATTTAGGCGTATGGTACAAAATGTTGTATATCTTATAAACGAGAACCTACAAATATATTAAAGGACAAGACAGAAAAGAGGTATAGAGTAATTATAAAGCTTATATTTATCATTTGATATTTTTTGGATGTACTACTTATATGCATGTTTCGATAAAAAGAGGAATAAATTTTATTCCAAAATGCACCAATGCATATTTTTGGGGCAGATTATAACCTCAAAAGTATATCATCTCATAGATCTTGAGACAAAAATGATATATGAGAGCAGATATGTCATTTTTGATGAATCATCATTTGACTCATTTCCACAAAAGGAATATTTAACATCAACCTCACCTCGTAGACTACTCACACATCTAGATGATGAGCATGAGGATTCTTTAGAGAAGAAGGATGAGCTCCAAGTATAATTGTTCGTTGATCTTGTTAATTTCAAAACAATTCTTCACACATGAGTAGAAAAGTCGATTATGCGAAAGGGGTCCAAAGCACCATGAGACACTTCCACTGAACTCTCTTCCAGACACTTCATTTGGAGTTCGTACTAGAAGACAAATGAGAAATGAGATAAAACTTACACTCATGAGTTTAGTGGTTGATTTTACTAAAACTGATTCATTTTGTGTGGCACTCAGTCAAGTAGAATGGAAGAAGGCCACGGATGTAGAATATGACTCCTTGAAAAAATAATCGGACATGGGAACTTGTCCATCTTTATGCAGTAGTAAGTCCATTAGTTGCAAGTCAATTTTAAAAATTAAATACGAAAATCAATCCAGTTAAACACGAAATATAATCGATGTATTATTCCTCTATCAAATACAATGAATGGAGTGCTATTAAATAGCCATATACATAGGAAAACTGACTTCCTATAAAATAGGAAAGTCAACAAACCACTTACCCGTTTATAACTTTACGGGTACAACAAAACACTATAATAATATATTGTTAAAACAATATATTATAACAATTGTAATATCAACTCAACATAATTATAATCTAACTTTTATAATAATGTGAGCACTAATAATAATTCCTAACATTCCCCCCCTTAGTGCGAACATGGTAGAAAAACATCCACACACTCCTCTGCAGTATGCTCACCCCTGTGGCATGTCCAACTCTGTGACTCATGACCTTGATCCAAAAGAAAGGCTCTCTCCTTCCATGGTTTTAAACAGGCTTACCACAAACCTTGAAGTGACAGGAACCTCATCAACTGTCGACCTCGTGTGGTTTTCTGGATCCTCCCACAAACCCTTTCAAGATCCATGAACTGACTTACTCTGGTGCTACTGTTCACCACTATGCTTATACATCAGGGAATTATGTAGGAAACACAACTTGCATATGACAAAACTGCAGAATAGAAGAAATACTGAAAAAATTTCACATTACTTCCTATAAGAATCGTAATGTTCTTAATTGTAGTCTCTGTCTTTGATCGCTGCCACTCGATCTCGAACAGCCACAAAAACCCACTTGCCACTGGAAGCTTTCCTTGACTAAGCCGTTTTGGGTGCAGAATGGGAATGGAACATTGGTATGTATTCCCCCCCACAATGTGAAATTCCACACATATAGATACTGAGAAGCAAACTGCATCGAAGAACATACTCCTGAATGGATCTTGCTAGTTAGGTCTTGCTGCACATGGTCACTAATGCTAGTGAACGTATTCTCCTAGCTGACCATCTTCCAACGAAGTACGGCAGTCAGAGGACCAAGTCAGTCAGAGGATCACTGACAGTCATCTGTGCTCCAACACAACTTTCTTTCCAACATCCATCAAATACCAAACAAAATAGGAACTCTGAAAAAGAATCACACCAAGCTGAAACTGGAACACTGCAATACTCAAAAACAAGTACTCACACTGCACACCTGTGCCACCAAATCATTCTGTGTGGCCTCGTTGTTGGTGACTGACGAGAGGTCGCTGTCTGACCTCCAGCCTCCGATGCCTCCATCCTCCATTTTTCATGCTGCTAGCTCAGCTGGATTTGATCATGGAGCTCAAATGCATATTAAAGGACGTCGGATTCCACCGATAGTGCGTCCGTAAGGCAAAAATTTTATTTTTATTTTTTGACTTTTGACAAGTACTATTTTTACAGTGACATTGACCGTATGACCATTACAAAATGACCATTAAAAATAAAACCTAAAATCACCTATACGACTCAAAACTTGACAACATCTAATAGAATTTTGACATTTTGAATACAAGACAATATTACGTAGAGAACATATTACATGACTCCTTTGAATTTGATGACACTATTACAAATTTAGTTTAACTCTAATGCCTAAGACTATATTGAATTGTTTTGAATAAAAAATCAAATATCAATTAGACACCAACTACTAAAATGACACAAACGTGTAAGACTTCACAACCTAGACACTTGTCAAATTCTCTAATCAAATGAAACTACAGAAAATGACTACCTCCACGTAGTCACCTATTCCCGAAATGTTTGGTGATACAAGGAAGATTTGGTAAGATATGAGTTCTCTGAATGCCAGATCTGGAAGAATGCACTCTTGTAAGGTGTCTATTGACCAATCAACGTGATCAGAAGACAGATACACATAAACTAACTCCTTCTTTGACTGTGCATGGCCGCGCATGAAAAAGAACCAGTTTTTGCACAAAAATTCAGTCGATTTAATCTTCCATGATAGTACGAGGATATGCCAACAATACAGATTGATCAAGTCGGTCAATGGACAGGTCGACAAGATTCAAGATTGGCGCATGCAACAAAATTTCAATAATGAAGAATTGACTGAATGGATACTCAGCTGGGGACGAATTTTGATCTAAATAGACAATTATCAAATTGTTTTTATCATGAATACCTTTTAACAGTCCATTGTTGCGCCATACCTTCAACAATAATATTCTCCGTAATGTAAAATCTGCCCAGCACCAGGGAAAGGGGTCCGATATAAGAAAACACCAATTTGTTTATTCCCACGTACAGCCGTCCTATCTCTAAAAAACATCTGTTTGCATAAGATCAGATCGACTGTATGCAATAGATCTGACAGATTTGTAAACACAATGAGTTGTCACTTGTTCACCAAGTTTTATACAAACTTCAGGGAAATTTGTCTTGCTAATGATATCAGCGCTTTGCCAATAGATCTGCACACGAACTGCACATTGAGCAATAATACTAAAACAACAGATTGAAAATAAATATTCCAACTTCATAAATTGGGGCGATAGCTAAAAAAATATGCCCCTGCAACAAAAACTATTTCTCCATTGGAGCGAACTCGCTCTGATACCAAATTGAAAAGCAATCCACAGGTTAAACACAGAAATATAATCATTGTATTATTCCTCTATCAAATACAATGAATGGAGTGCTATTAAATAGCCATCCAAATAGGAAAACTAACTTCCTATTGTTATCTCCGAATCACAGCACCCCTGTGCATATACTTGAACTCACAGTGTGATTGGATAACATGGGTACTATCTCCAAGTTGTGGGACTTGCTACTTGAGATAGACCTCCAGAGAAAGCTGGTTCTTGCTCCTAAACTACCTGCCACAATCTACTCTAATGCAGGATAAGCTAACTGTTCTAATCTAAATTTCCAAGGGACCAAGGAAAGAGAATACATAAAATGAAAGCCTACACTAAAGCGGTGATACACCAGAAAAGGAGGATGTGAGAGTAGTCTCCAAATGTGTGAAATACAAAGGCAAAGTGCACACTAGAAGAGGTGATGACAGTTCTCCATAATCTAGCAAAATGCATTCACAACAGTATTCCAAGCACACACAATGATAATGGATTCTGCAAGAACATAATAATAGACACAATATTCTTGTGGAAAGATAAAAGGGCAAGAAGAATGTAAGAAAACATAGCAGGGGAAGATACATCCACAAACTTGTATTTTATTGCTTCCTGGTATGCACAGTTCAGTCTATTACAAGATAAGGGCCTGGATCACCATGCAAGGAGTCCACTACAAGGGCCTGCAACACACTAGCTTCACAAAGCAATTTTGGCAGAGCTTTGCTACCCAAAAACTCTCTCTTTACAATGAGCCCAACACTCCAATTTATAGAAAAATGAGAAGGGAAAGAGAAGGGAAAATGGAAATCCCGAAATCTGTCCTTCAACCACCTGTAAGAGGCATTAAATTGAGTGAAATGATTGCACATTACTTGCAAAAGGCTCCCCATACTGTCCCATGTGCTGCAGCAGAGAAAGAATGATGACCATGCCTCTTAATTGCACTCCCAGCTACCAAATAAAACACTGTTCTGAACCCGGCCACGTTTTCTTAAAAATCTTAATCAATTCTTGATCAAATCCGGAATTTCTTGATTTTTGTGCATTGGGCTCGGAACCACGATTCCAACGGTACCAATTTTGTGTGATTTCGTTGAGAAATACAAAAGTTATGGCCTTCTGAGTGCGGGTAGCTATTTTGGGTCTGGCAGGCGTTTTCTGTCATTTGATGGAAATGAGCATTCATTGACTGGAGCTGAATATGTTTCCTTAATTTAAATATATCTACCCTCATTAAAAATAAGGGTAGAGGACATCGCGCTCGTTCCAGAAAGTCCAATTTTGTGAAAATCGGAGCTCGGAGTCAAAAGTTATGGCCGTTTGATGTTTCCGGACCAAATGTTGACTTTTCTTCTTCTCCTTGGCCGCTTCACTTTTCGCGTCCAGCGCGTCACTTTGTCCCATTTGTCCCAAATTCATGTACGGGACAAATTCTTTCGAACCACCCAAAATGGGCTTCCATGTTCCTTTTCTGCCGGTGACACGTGGCGTGATCTGATTGGCTTTCGGCTCCTTCGGCTTTTCGCGTCCCACGCGTCCCTCTGTCCCATTTATCACAGTGCTGAAATTTCCCATTTCAACCAAACCGGCCGGTTCACATACTCGCGGACAAATTTTCCCGATTCGCCTGGTTTGGCGATTCGCGTCCTTTTGTCCCGCTGCGTTCGATTGAAAGTTCTCATTTCGGCCGATCCGGCGATTCGCACAGATACTTTGCATACCTTGACCCAACTATTCCGGCTGCCTTGACTCATTTCGGCTGATCCGGCCGGTTCACGTACTTTTGTCCCGCGCGTCCCGGACTGCCTGTTTCAACAGTTAGTCAATTTTTCAACTTTTCGGCCAGTTCGGATCTCCACGTCCCACACGTCCCTTTGGCCCAGATGTCCCAAATGCTACGCAGACCACCTGGTGGCCTTTCGGCCGGTTCGCGCCCTTTTGTCCCAACTGTCCCGACTGTTGTGAGGACTAGGACTTAGCCATTTTTCGTGATTTTTCTGGCCCGAGCTTGTTTTTTATGTAATTTTTTACATTTCCTCAGAACTTGCTCTCTTCTACTTGGACAGGGGAGTTAGAAAAAATATGAGGGGACCCTAGAAACATGAATTTTTGCCTTGAATCAATATAATTGCTTGGGACTTAAGAATTTGATGCATGTTATCAAAATTACCTTGAGGGGTGAATTTTGGATAACACCTATAAAATAGGAAAGTCAACAAACCACTTACCCGTTTATAACTTTATGGGTACAACAAAACACTATAATAATATATTGTTAAAACAATATATTATAACAATTGTAATATCAACTCAACATAATTATAATCTAACTTTTATAATAATGTGAGCACTAATAATAATTCCTAACAAATACAAGGTAGATAGATCTATCAAAAAGTTGAAAGAAAAAATAGTTGCAAAGGGTTATGATCAACATGAAGGAATTGACTATGATGAGAGATTTATACCCACTACAAAGATCAATACCATGAGAGTTGTCTATGCACTTGTAGAAAAAAAAATGGAAACTTATGTAGATTGACGTAGAAAGGGATTTCTTGAATGGTGATCTTAAACAAGAGGTATACATGACCCACCTAGAAGGATTTTTCAATGAGAAAGATCTTCAGAAGGTATCTTTTCTAATCAAGTCTCTTTATGGACTTAAACAGCACCTAGGGAATGATATATAAAAGTTGATGATCACCTACTTTGCAACATGGATTCACTTGTAGCCCCTTTGACTCAAATATGTATATCAAAAGGATAGGAAGAGAGATTTTCATCTTCATTTTGTATAAATATGATCTTGTGAACACATGGAGTTCTTAAAATCTCATCGAGGATGTGAAGAATGATTTGAGGAAATCCTTTGATATGACAAATTTAGGGCTACTTCAAAATTATCTTAACTTGGAGATATGGAAAAAGAAGAATCATGTTTCCATCTCTCAAATGAAATATGCCGAGACACTCTTAGAAAACTATGGCATGTCGATTCTAAACTTGTGTCTTCTCCAATGGAGAAGGGTTCATAAATTTCTAGGTTCTAGGATTCACCTTAAGTATATGTTACTCTCTGCGAGAAAACTTGTTGGGAGTCTCATTTACTTGAAATATACTAGACCATACTTGTGCTTTGTTATGAGCTATCTTTCAAGATTCATGTAGGAGCTGAAGAAATGTCACTTGGTAGCAGTGAAGCATGTGTTGAGATATGTCTGAGGTACAATTGATTATGAGCTACAATATCAAAATAACTCTCAATTCTTCTTGTAGGGATATACAAACTTGAAATATTTTGGATCCGTTGATGACAAGAAATCAAATTCAGTTATATTTTTCATCTTGGGTCTACACCTATCTCGTGGATAAATAAGAAGCAAACTGTTGTTTCTCTCTCATCCTCTGAGGCATAGTATTGCGTTGCATGAGGAGATGTGTAAAAAGTTATTTTTCTATGTCACATTTTGGTAGATATGGGAATTCCTGAAGAAAATCCTCCCATCATTCACTACGACAATCAGGGTGTGTTGAAACTTGTGAAAAATATAGTTTTCCATGAAAGAACAAAGCACATTGAGGTTAAATTTCTTTACATTCGAGAACATGTTTTGAACCACCAAATCTAGCTCTAGGACTTCCCAACAGATGCTCAGATTACATATAAACTCACCAAGTCTCTTAGCAAGGTGAAATTTGAATTGTTTTGGGGGTACATTTGTAAAAACAATGTATTAATAGGGGAATTTTAGAATAATAATATTATGATTTTTTGATGTGGATACGTTTCATCTCCTCAACATATAATGTTCAACTTCTTTCCATGTCCATTCCTCTTCTAGTGAGGCGGTTAGATCAAACTATTACAAGGATGTTTAAATTGGCTTTAGCTATTGTGAATAGTACATCAAGTTCTATTTTATCTCTCATTGAATAACATATGGAGAAATTTTAGGATAATAGGAAATGATGTACGAGTCCCACAACCTAGAGGAGGATTCCGGTCCCCATAGATAGTACTGAGACCTCCACCACACACACCCAACAATAGGCACAACACCATGATCATCGGTAGCAGAGAGGACTAGGAAGACACAAAGTTTGCAAAGAGGTGGAGTTCAAGGAGGATTTGGGTGGGTAGATACAAGAGACAAGGAGCCCAGAAGGTAAAATGAACCCATAGTCAATAGTCTTCCGAGTTGTGCTAGCTGATTTGGTACACCAAAGTACAAGAGAGATCCCTACGAAGAGAGGATTAGGAGAATGTTTTATTTGTGGTTCCCCTAATAATTACTTATGTTTGTGTCTGCACAAACCAACCACCATTGATAGGTAGAGAGCCCCTATCTTTGAGTAGAAAGTAACAATTTCAGGGACGTGCTCATTGTATCTACATAATAGTAGATAACCACTAGACCAAGTATTAGGCCACTATTATTGAGACTATAGGTATTATCAAGGGTATTTATGTATCATTTCAGTTTTATTCAAGAGCATCAACTTCATTTATATCACTATATATAGTGGACCGGTGTGGGCTAGTGGTGGTTAGGCGGTAGCAGAGTTGTTAAAGAAGGGCCTTATTCACCCTACTTTTTCTCCATGGGGATCATCACCTATTTTTTGTGAAGAAGAAAGATAGTTCTCTCGGACTTTGTGTTGATTTTAGGAAGCTTAAAAAGGTCACAATTAAGCACCATTATCCACTTCTAAGGATTGATGACTTGTTTGATCAAATGATGGATACCGATTGTTCTCCAAGATTAATTTGAAGTCGGATACCACCATTGCACATAGAAAATGCATACATTCATAAAACATATTTCTACACTCGATATGGGAGTTTTGAATTCACTTATGTACCTTTTGGTTTGACAATTCCCCATCTATTTTCATAAGCCTCATGAATGGGGTTTTCATCACCTTTTTGGACCATTTTGTCTTAGTGTTTCTAGATGATATGTTCACATATTCTCATTACGAGGAGGAACAATAGGAGCATTGGAGATAAGTACTACAGGTTTTAAGATATCATAAGCCTTTTCGGAACCTAGAGAAGTGTTGTTTCTTTCAGTTAGAGATTTAGTAATTGGGTCACATCATTTCATGTGATAGTATCTCGGTATATCCCTAAAATATTTGAACCAGTCATAGATATGAGGAGTTTCATGGGATTACCAGGCTATTACCATAGGTTTATATAGGAATTTTCTAGTATTGCACATCCCATTCTTTATCTTCAGGTAAAGGGAAGAAATTTGAAAGGTCAACAAAATATGAGTAGGATTTTAAACTACTTGAGTGTTTGACAATGACACTTATCTTAGCAATTTTGGATCTGACATGATATTTTTTTGTTTACACCAATGCTTCATTAGAGGTTCTGGGAGAATCTCTCATGTAGGAGTGTTGGGTCATTGCTTTTGATTCGTGTAATCTCAAGGATTATAAGCCAAACTATCCTACCCATGACTTGGAGCTTGCAGTGGTAGTTCACACTCTAGTTCATTAGCACCCTCTATTTTTGGGCATGTTTTTCATTTTTAGGACTGATAATCACAGCCTTAAACATATCTTCATTCAGCCAAACCTCAATTCTTGTCAATGGAGTTCGATGGAGTTTCTATGTGAGTTTGATATGGAGGTTCGATATATCAAGGGAAAGGAGAATGTTGTCGTAGATTATTTGAGTAGAAGATGACATGTGATTTCTGCTATGACATTTGAGTTAGACCTTCGAGGAAGGATTCTTTAGCATCTTCCAGGGACATATTTTATACGGGTTCAAAACATATGTTTGGGTCTCGGGTACTTTAGAGTGAAGATATTCAAGGTGTATTTTAGAAGTAGATGGTCTACTTTGGTTTCATATGTGCATATATTTTCCAAAGACACTTTATCTTTGCATCATTTTTCTTTTAGAGGGAACAATATGCACGTTGATCCGAGAGAGTTATAATATTCGCCTTGTCTCCATCGGGATATAAAATATATGGAACTCACTACCTTGAGTGTTATAAGGTCAAGGCCAAACACTCTCATCTTGTAGGAATTTTACATCCTCATGATATTTGTGAGTGGAAATGAGACATCATCTCCATGGATTTCATTTTTGTCTCCCTATGCCCTCTTATCATTATGATGCCATGGTGGTCACTATGGACAAGTTCACTAAGGTTGCGTAATTTTCACCAAACAAAGTCACGTATAATGGACTCACCATTTCCAAAGTATTTATGGAGGATATTTTCAGGTTGCATGGGATTCCTAAGAGCATTATTAATGACAGGGGACACAATCTAGACTTTAGAATTCTAGACATCCTTTCAAGCCACTTTAGGAAAACAAAATAGATTTAGTTCAGCTTACTAACCATAAATAGATAAGAAAACATAGACGGTTAATCGGGTACTTTATAATAAGTTGCGCATGTATGTGGTGGATGAGTATAAGAACTAGGAGGATTACTTCCACCTGGTCAAGTTTTCCTTCAACAATAGTTGTCACGAGTCTATCGGTATGGATCATTATCAATATTTATATGGGTGACCTTGTAGGACACCTTTGAGTTGGGATAAGTTAGACGATAGGGTTTTACTAAGGCTAGCTTCCCTTTAGGACTTGGAGCATAAGTTATTTTGATTAGGAAACATTTTGATTAGGCTAGAGCATGCCGGAAGGCATATGAAGACATCAAGAGATGTGAATGTCAATTTATAGTGGGTGAAAATGTTTTCTTGAGAGTTCTACCACATAAGATCCCAAACCATTATGGAAAGGGTTCTAATTTTTTTCTCACTTTGTGTGGCCATTTGTGATCTTGGAGGTCGTAGGTCCAGATTTCCTACCACTTATATTTACCACCAATCCTATCCTAGGATCACGATGTGTTTCATGTTTTTTATGTACATATGTACCTGATATTTCTCATGTATTGGATTGGTCAACATTACAGGTGGAGGAAAAGAGAAAGTTGAGATTGGATCCTGTGTGCATCATAAAGCACCAAAGATTCACCCATTGGGGTGACACTTGGACTAGGTTAGAGTATAGTGGGACCTATATGATGAGACAACAACTACATGTGAGGATGTGACACTTTGTTGAGGGATCAATAGCCTTATCTTTTCGAGTGACTTCCAGGAGGAAGTCTATTTTAGGAGAGGGGATGTAATGCCAACATCTTCTTGCATCAGTTCATTTGCTTTGACTCATTACTTTGATTAGATTATGGACATGAATTTTGACACTATTTTGATACTATGTAGTTTCATTATGGATCATTTTATGACACTTGTTGTGATTAGGGAACGTATTGCTAATCTAGAATTATGGATCATTATCTTAATTTCTTGCATTATATCATTTTGGATATCATCAAGTTGTGATATAATTGGTTTTTTTCATATATAATGGAGGGATGTATGATATTTCTAAATAATATTATATAATTTGTTGATTATGGCTAGTTAATGTTTTCACGTAAGTGTTTAGATGGATATCATAGCTTGAGTTAATATGTATGTACTGTTTGTTAGTGCTTAGAAATTCTATACTTGACATTGATTGTGGTATATTTAGAATGATTTTATATGATTGACTTATTGATGTTATTAATTTATTATATTGTATCGAACAAGTATTTTTAATGTGCGAATTGAGTGTGTAGATTATAGGTCACAAAGGAGAACATGCGTTTAAGATTTGCATCTCAAATTGCACAAGCAATTTGAATGGGCCAAGTCATTTAGCCATGCATAATTTTTGTGTAGCCTTGTGAGTTTGTGTAATATTCATATTTGGAGACCTTTAGTGATTCCTAATTGTATTTATGCTAATTATAATTTGGTTAAGCCTTTTGATAAGCTAGTTTAGGGACCTATTGGTCCCTTCATTTGTTAGTTGTGTATTTAGTTGTTTAGTCTTATTGTTAGTAGTATGAGACCAACTAATTATCCTTTAGGTGGGCCCCATCACCTCTTCTTGTTATCCATTGTACCCAATCTCGAATTTTGCCTAAATGTGATATTTGTAAGGGTCTCTTTTTACTTTGGGGTCTCCTTGCATGGAAATAGAGCTCTTTGACCTTACTTATGGGTAGGGAGGTCTATTTTTAAGGTCAATGGGATTTTCCCACCCAAATGAGCCATTTCATGTCACCATCTTGTAATTATGGGGTATTATTGTGATTTTATTAAAAATTGAAGTGTGTTGGATTATTGGAGTTTTAGGGAATTTGGGAGATTACCTCCTAAATGTGTTTTTCATATGTTCTTCATGTTCGAGAATATTTTGTGGGAAGATTATATTGGTGACACATGTCACCCTCTCATTTGTGAGGTTGGTGACTTGTTATTATTTTTATACTTCCTCATGGAGAGGGGTTGAATTTTTGGCTTCTCTTTTTTCACTCTTGGATTTGGAGAGAACTTGCATCTTGGAGCTTGGGAGATTTTTTTTTGCTTGAAGTTGGATTGTTAGTTTGAGGTAGGATACATAACTCATTTTTCATATTCTATAGTATAATGTGGAAAATAAAGAATTTTTGTTTGAATCTTTTTGTTGCACGTTTGGTTTTCGGTATATTGTGTGGTTGTAGTTTCCTTTTATTTTATCCATTGATCCTACTTTTTGGTGGATTTAAGATTTGTATGTGGAAGAGAGAGTAAATCCCCTCTTACACCACATGGCTTGATGGGAAATCCATTATGGTCTTTATTTTTATTCCTCCCCTCATATGGTTTAATGTGGTAGAAGGAATATTTATTATTATGGTCTTTATTTTTATTCCTCCCCTCATATGGTTTAATGTGGAAGAAGGAATATTTATATGGTTTGAACCTCCTTCCCCATCCTTGGCTAGGAAACTATTTTTGGTTTGAAAATTCTGCCAAGGAGGAGGCTTTGTGTTTGGGATACATAGTTGTAAAGAGGGTATTTTTGAATGGATAGATAAGGAGGGTATTTAAGAGATTTTAGTAGTGTTCCTATGGATGGTTCACATTATGGATTCTTATGGGATCCTTGCCACTCTTCCCCTTTGAGGAAAACATGGAGTTCTCCTTTTTTATATTGTTTCTCATTTGGTTTTTGTGCCTTTAAAAGTTGTGTTTCTATGATTGTCACCCTTGTCTCTCTTAAATTGGGAAAAATTCAGGGATGCACTTTCTCTCTCCCATGGATTTGGAGGGAGGCTAGCATGTCCTCCATTTGGTTAATCTTGTTATAGTTTTTGTGCTTATTTTATTTAGATAAAATAGATCACAATTATGTGTTTATTTTGTTGTCAAATGATGTCCTACTAGCATGAGATTATGGATATAAACAATGTCAAAAATTTTGTTGCATTTCTTAGTATATGATAGTAAAGAAATGCATAGTGATAGTGGAGATTTTAGTATTGTTTTAACTCCTAAAAGAATCATTTTATTGCAACCTTTTCTCGCTATATGTTAAACATGGGAATTATGAATACGAGTGTACATGGTGTAAAAATTAGCTTACTTCTCCAGACTAGAGTTTTAAATAACTTAGTGACATGAAAGAAACAATAATGTTATATTTGAAAGTTTTCTCATAGGATAACTATCTTGAGCCTTGTTCCTAAATGTACCAATGATTTTTATCTATTGTTTTATTTGGAATCATTATACCGTTATTCATCCTTATAATTTTGTTCTTCTTAAGAGAAAATAAGAAAGGAGGATTAAAAAAATAGTTTCCATTGTGCTTTTCATCCTTTATTTTTCTATAAAATCATTCATACCAAAATCTAAAGTACATCTATTTATCTATATATACATAGGAATATGTGTGTGTGTGTGTGTGTGTGTGTGTATATATATATATAATTTTCACATATATTCTAGCGTATATATACCGAGAGAAAAATTTTGAAAATAAAAATTATCTAGTTAATTACACCTTAATACATAGTGACCGGCAATCTCGAAACCTCTTTTTATGCATGCATGCATGCATGCATGTATGTATGTATGTGTGTGTGTGTGTATGTATGTATGTATGTATGTATGTATATATGTATGTATGTATGTATAAAGGAAAACATAAAATGAAACCCCGATTTATGAAAATATTAAAAAAAGCTTAAAAACCCTGATCTAAAATTTAAAACTAAAAATAATGATATGGGGTACTTCCCCTCCATGAAAATTTTATTAATATGGAAAAAATATATCAAATGTCCCCCATGGCCTCCTTCCTCCTCCCTGGTCCAACCTACTCAAATGAAGAGAAAATATTCCAAAACAAAAGTAAAAAGAGAAAACATAAAGTTGACATTTAGGGTTTTAGGAAACCCTAAAATTTTATGGTTGAAAACAAAAGGATCTAAGGGCTTAGATTAAATCCTACACCTTTAAATTTGTGGGATTGACATTGTATGGGTTTTGGGTTTAATAAGTTAAAAAGGGGACTTAGGGTAATTTAAGTAGGAAAAATTGATGTTTTGGGAGGGGTAGAAATTAAATAAAGTGGGGAAAAGTAACTAGATGAAAACCCTAAGGATTGTCTCTTAAATGAACTCGTGGACTTAATTTAAAGGGTGTCCTTGTAGAAAATTTAACAAATTAACTAATATTGGCAATAGGTAGCTTTAAATTAATTAAGGGATATGTTAGGCTTAGGTGGCCTAATGAATGTCCCTTTGTCTAAATTAATTTAATTTCATTTAAGCTAGACAAAGGGGGTGTTTAACCCCATGGAAATAATAAGGGAAGATAACATAGTATTAATTAAGCGTCGGCTATAGTAGTGCGACCTTATGTGACTATTAACAAAAATGAAAATAATAAATGTATTACAAAAAAAAAATTTCCTGGATTTTAAGGTGATTGATTTTTTAATCTAGTGCCAAAATATGGGGCACTACAAAATAATAGACTGAGACCATATAAGTAGATTGAAAATTAGCTGAATTATTAGTAGGAAAATGTCTCGCTCCTAAAAACGGAGATCAAATATGTCATGTGGTGAATATTTCTATTGGAAACATTAGCATAACTATATTTTTTATCGATTTGGGAGCTACTATTAATGTCAATAATTATGATATGATCTCAACTCCATCTCTAAGCAACATGCAACCAATAGATACAATCCTACAAATGGATTATCAAACCATTCTAAACTCCAAAGGGATCATTGAAGAAATTTCAATCACCATAGAGGTTTGGGAATACTAGATATATATTTTATGATATCTAATCCTAAGATTCAAATAAAAAAATTATCTGTTAATTTTAGGCACAACTTGGATTGCTGAAAATGTTTCCCTTATAGATTACAAATCATGAGATATGCCCATCTCTAATGGATTTTTTCAAAGAAGATTTCTTTATACCCACATGTCAAACCATTATTTCTATATACCTCCATATGGTTCTATGATCTTGATGAAACTGAAATTATGGTAAGTATTCCTACCTTTTCTGTCATCATGTTTGAGAGATATGTAATTTAATTAACTAAATATCATGATGAAGATAATGACATAAAGCTTGAGGCTATAACATATTCTCTTTGTCACTATTTATCTTTTAAAGGAAAGTTTTATTGGGAGGATATTGTAAAATTGTACAGATTACATCCTCACATATGTCCACTATATTCATTATGAAGTTACTTTTCCACAATAAACTCAATTCATCTAAGAACCAAGTATATTCTTGTACAACCAAGAAAAACATTAAATGTTAAAAATTGGTAAACAAATGAAGATGAGTATGACATATTAAAATTTTTGAAATCTGATTTAAATTATTTTTCTTGGGAATATATTGATTTATTTGGAATCCATCCTCATATATGTGTGCAACATATCCATATAAAGGATGTGAACCCTATAAGTAAACCCCAACAAAGAATAAATCTAACACTTAGAGACATTGTAAAAATTGAGATAGAAATTTTTTTAAAAATAGGTATCATATCTCCTATATTTGATAGGTAATGAGTGTCTCCTTTGCACATTGTACAAAATAAATATTTGAAATTCAGGATTTTCTTAGATTAAATAGAATTGAACAAAGTAATATGGAGAGATTCATTTATTTTATACTTTATTAACCAAGTTTTCAATAATTTGGAAGTGAAAGAATATTTTACCTTTTTAGATGGGTTTAGTGGATACAATCATATCCCAATAGGACTTGAAGACTATGAAACAATAACTTTCAATTTCTCTTGGGGTTCCTTTTCATGTAGATTTATACCCTCTTTATTGTCCAATGCACATGCAACCTTCAAGAGAATTAATATATATTTCTACATATTTAACCAATGTGTGTGTGTGTGTGTGTGTGTGTGTGTGTGTGTGTGTGTGTGTGTGTGTGTGTGTGTGTGTGTATTCTTTATAGTTTTTGGATTACCTTATGAAGAAGCATTGGATAACCTAGACTAGGTGTGAGAAATGCCTATTGTCTCTTAATTATGGAAAGTGTTTAATCATGATTGATCAATAGATAGTTTTTAGCATCATATTTCAAGAGAAGGAATTAAGATCTATCATAACAAAAGGAAGTAATTAAAAACAATCTAGAGCCTTCCACTCATACTTGAGGTCAGAAGTACCTAGGGACATTATGGTTACTAAAAGTATTTATAAATATTTTAGTAAAATAACATCACCTATGGTATGCTTCCTCACTAAAAACTATGAATTTATATAGACTTCTGATTTCCAATAGTCTTTTTACAAATTTTAATAAAATATTACTTCTCCTACTATATTAACAGGACCTAATTGAAAACTTCCTTTCTATATACAAGTTGAAGCATCAAATGAGGCAACAAGATTTATTCTTGTACAGAAAGAAGAAAAAGAAAGTATGCATTTTATATACTATATCAATAAAAACTTAAAACCCATAGAAATAACTACACAAATACTAAAAAAATTGATTATTGTAGATTATGCTATACATAAATTTCACAATTACTACATAAGTTATAAGGTGATAGTTTACAATAACATTATACTATTAAGTATATGATGAAACAACCACTAGTAATTGGTATAACTATTATATTTTCACTACCCTTACAATAATTTAATGTAAACGTAAATAAAAAAGCTAGAAAATAAAATTTGGCTACATATTTCTTGTCAAGAATAACTAAGATAGGTCAAGATAAACCAGTGGAGGATGAAATTCAATATAAATACTTGTTTTCCATATCCACTAGATCACATTGGTTTTCTCACATTTCCAATTATGTTACTTCGTGTAATTTTCCATATTATTTCACTCATAAATAGATAAGACACCTCATAAATGATATTTCAATGTTCACATGGGTAGAAGGAATATTATATAGATTGTTCTTGTATTTGTAATGCACATGAGGATAAAAGAGGATGAAATTTATAATAGTTTGAAGGATTTTCCATATGATCCACATAGAGTTCATTAGTCATCACTTAAAACTATTCAAAAGTTCTTTGATGGTGGATGTTATTTAACTTCCTTAACAAAATATGTGAAAATATATGTACGTAAATGTGACTAGTATAAAATAATGAGAAGGCCCACTCTCTCCAATCAAATTCCTCTCCATCCTCAAGTTGTCTTGTCACTTATCGAGAAGTGGGGATTGGATTTCATTTTCCTAGTCAATAAATATCACAAGTGGATGGATATGTTCTTGTATATATTCAGGGAAATTTTAAGACCCCCGAGAAACAATTCGTAGAAATTTATTAATGAATATGTGAGAATTTTCTTTCACGTGAATGGAAAATATGAAGACATCGCGACATCACTATTAAAATCTACTAGATAGTAGTTTTTAAAATTCTACCATCCAACATAATATAGTATGTTGTTGGCCAGTAGCATAAAAATGCTACAATTTGGCATCATTTTTTATGCTACCGACCGAAAGCATACTAGCTATTGTTCATCGTTAGCATTAAAAATGTTTTCATTTGGTACCATATTTTATGCTACCAGCCGACAACATACTATATGTTGTCATCCGATAGCATAAAAAAATGATACTAACTTACTATATTAAGGCTAATTTTTAGAATTTTTATTTCACGAGAATGATGAATTGACCCTAAAATTAACTTGTGCTTACAATTTTTGGCAAAATGGTCCTAATTTGTACCTAATTTTTTTAAATTTCAAATATAAAAACTTGAATATTCATGAATTAATGAAGATTCTTCAATAAACGTTTCCACTGTATATATAGTTTATGTTACAAAGTGGATCTATAAGTTCAATCGGTCTTAATGTTTTTTACGATAAAAAGGTGAATGATTTAGTATATCAAAGAATTTATATCAAATTTGTGGCATCTAGATCCCTTATTTCATATCAAGGGCCAAAAATGTGTCCAATGCACGATCAAAACGTTTATAGATTAATTTCATATGAACATTGAGAATTATTCACCTTATCACCCCAATCAAATGGAAAAGCAGAAGTTATCAACATAGAACTAGAAAACATATTAATTAAGATGATAAACATCAATAAGAATAGTGAGGCATTAAAAGTACTAGAAGAAATATCAACATACAATACAACATGGAATTCTACTAGTAGATTCTCTACATATGAGCTAGTCTATGAGGAAATGCTAATATTTCCCAATATCCCTACATATGAGGTCATATTTATGTAGATTCCATACTAGCTCATAGGCTGATGTGGTGACTCATGCTTAAAATATATATTGATATATATGTGAGGTCTTATCCACATGCTCATGGAATAAAATAGCTATGGAGAATATTAAGAAAATTTTAATGCAAAAAGGTTATTTATGTTGTCTTTCTTATGTCATATCAAACATGGGTTCAATATTATATTAGGCCAATACCACAAATTACAATCTAATTTAAAATTTATCCAATTCTACTCACCTTGCTGAAGATATATTTATGTATAAATGGGAAAGAAGAATAAAGCAAAGAAAATAAATTCTAAGAAAGCTCATTAAAGATGAGGTCGCCATTTAAATATTTAAAGATAAAGAATGGTTTTAATATTTGTATCTGTTTTGAGAGTTTTGAGAAGGACATGGTGGAGAATTTTTCCATAATTTGTAGGAGAAAATCTTCAAAGTTGATAGAAATAATATAAAAGTGAGAATACTAATCCTAATTTAAGTTTTTTTAATGAAAATACAAGAGGGGTGTTTGTTATGTCCAAAATTCTTTCATGTAAACTCATTACATTAGGAGACACCACCGTAAGGTTATGTCAATATAGTACTAGGAACGTGAAGGTAATTATGATAGAAAGTTTCTCAAACCCATGGATTTAGATAGTGATATGGGTCATGAAATATTTTACTTATGATGGTTAGTATCCTAATTTTTTTGTCCTACCATGCAGCTTTTGAATCATTTAAATCATGGTGTAGAGTGTCTTGAATTACAAATGAATTTTCTAAAAATAATTATCTATATTTTTGTAGTCTTTGTAAATAAATTCAATAGTAAAGGAGCACCTCTAAAGAATAATATCTTAATCAATATCATTTGAAAACATTGTTTTCTATAGTTATAGAATGGGAACTATCATGACAAACATTCCTGACTAAATTTAAGAAGAGGAAGACTAGTTCAAAACCCTCTATCAATTCCTATGTTGTAAAATAGAAGGCCAAAAGAATATAAAATGAGTTGGAAACATAGTCTGAAGCTAATGAATCAACTATTGTAACCTCCTATAGGATACTAAGGAGGATCCAAAGGATTATTTACTCCTTCTAGAAGATGAAACATTTCATTTCCAAAGATACAAAAGAAGAAGTAATCTGTTTTAAAAGATGAAGAGTATGATGAAGAAACAATGATGGAAGAGGCCCACCAAAACATGGGGCATCCTTTGACATTTCCTTAAGAACCTTGAGACCAATTACCTACACAAGTGGCGTCTGAGAAGCCACTTACCAAGATATCCACAACCATTCCAACAATAGACGGAGCTGAAAAACCTCAACATCTTGACAAATGGAAAGCCCTCTACAACTGACTAAATATAACCTTTTTTTCATATCCATAAGAAGCTCAAACAGGAACAACCTCATATGGTGAGGAAGAAATACAAATACATCAAGTAATGACCTTCTGTCATATTTAATTTTCCTTATGAATGCAAAATAATAACATAGCTCTTGATTAAGAAAGAGGTCGTTATTCAAAGTTTACAGGAAAAAAATTTGAATGGAAAAGAAAAACATATAAAATTGAATGCAAGATAAAAACGATGGAAATAGAGTTGGTTAGTGTCAATAGGAAGATGCAGGAAAGATTAAACGAAAAGAAAATGGAGATCAAATTGAATAAATATCCCAAATAAATCAAAATGTTATATGAACATGACAAATTCAAATTGATGAACTTAGGGAATTATGGAACATTTTTCAATGAGTGTCTCATAGAAATAATCAATTGATAAGTGAATTTAGAGAGATTTTCCTTCTCCCGTTGTAAGCCCTAAAGGAATTCTTTCCCGGATGTTTCACTGTAATGAATTTATAGATGTGCATGTTAACAATAAAGAATTAGAAAAATAATTCAAGAATTCCAAGGAAAGTAATACAACCCTTGAATGAAAACATACCGCAGATTTCAAAAAGGTGAAGCCATGCTTACTTGTACAACGACTTCAAACTTCTATGTCATGTTCCTTAGAGAATAATTCCTTAAATGGAAACTTTTAGGTTGTCGAACAATATGCCACATGACACTTATACAACCAATAATACAAATTTAAACAATGTGTTGTCTGAATTCTTTGTTCACAGGTTCATAATTGTGCATGACATAAAACGTTTTATCAAATACTTTACACGGCAAGTTCAACTTCAGGATTTCACCTATATAAAAAGCCAAGAGATATGGGTTGTAGAAGTTGCATAGTTACATAACATTTAATAATTTTCCAATCTCGTAATGAGAAATGATTTTCTTACTCGAAATAAGTTGACTACAACCTTAAGATCTCATGTTCATATACGCCAGCTAAAAGAGTTATTTTTGGCCAGGATAGATGAGTCCATTTTAAACTTTGAAAACTACAAAGACAGAAAATCTTTGAATCCTTTTGAGTACGCATAAAACTATGGCAATATCTGCTGGAAGAGATCAGAAAAGAGAGGTAGGTTTTAAAAGAAATCTTAGTGAGTTATGTAAAGGAGCATAAGTATTGGTACCCATAATCGGAACATTTAAGCATTAGAGGATCACAATGAATTGACGACCACATTTACTTTATTAACTATCATCGGCTTAGAACTCATGTTAAGAGCAATCTGTTGAAGACTTCCAACATTGTATAACTTGGGTTGTTAACAACAAAAGTTATATAGGCCCAAAAAATAAACAATAAAATACATAAACCTCGTATTATGAATACAATAGAATAATTGAATCCTTTAATCCATATAGAGGAATATAGCTTATAGGAGTGCTTACGTGGTCCTAATGTTTGGACGGATTATGAGAGACGAGTTCATTTTTGAAGTTTAATTTCTCATTTTTAAGTAAGTTGGAACAAACTAAATCGTGTTTGAAAGGATTTTTAGCCTTGTTTAGAGATTAAATGTGATGCGTATATGATAGATTAACGTTAAAATCATTTTGGTTTGTTTGTCTAGTAACTCCAATAATTATAATGAGATAAATGGTTTATAATGAAAAAATAGAGAAAAAAAGAATGGAAAAGAGAAATGGGATGATCAAGAGGCCGTACTAAGGAAGATTCAAACTCGTTTCTATCACTCAATACTTGTCGAAACAAGGCTCCACACATCCGTAAAAATATTTGAAATTCTGCATAAAGCTCTAGAGTCAAACCTCCAAGCTCTTAAGTCTAATACAAAAGCCATGGGCTAGTGAAAAATGCTTATCTTCCAAGACATGTAAAAAGAGAAGATGGGGAAGGATTTTGTAGTGCCCGAGGATTTTAAAGAAGAGCTTTTCACCGAACACATGGTATTCCAATCCTATCTATTTGTCTCAGTAACTAAGAAATAAAGAAAAGAAATTCTCCCATATTTTTTTTTGGAGAGATTTCTAATGTAATTCTTAGATTGCAAAATTTATTAGTTAATTAGGAATAACATATATGTTGTAGTCTCAACTCGTCAATGACAAACTAGATTGGTAAACTACTTCAAATAAAAATTTGTTCAAATAAATTGTTATAATTGAAAAGAGTAGTTTGGATTTCATGTGAGGCTAAAAGTTTTAAACTACAAGCACCTCTTGCATACCTGATTGTAAGTTCGAAAGAAACTGATATCTATTTTTATTTATTTTGTAAGGAGCATAAAATTAAATAATACAATTGTATTTTCTAGATCACTATGTTATTAATTCCTGAATAATTTGAAGCTGAAACTAAGAAGAGAGAAAGGGCTTCTCTTACACGAGAAGGATGGCATTTCTTGTATTATCTTAGTTTAATTTTGTTTCATGATATTTTCATTGAATAAATTGTAGAATTAATAGATGAGATAACTTTGTTAAAAGTTATTTCGTTTCTCTCATATATTCGGTTTAGTACATGTTATTATTTTTTTACTATATAACTATTTTCTTAAATTGCTTTATCTATTGAATATTCATTGATTTATAGTTTAGATAAATTTATTTTGTTTCCTATATAACATATAACTTCTAAAGTCTATCATGTTTAGATAAATAATTAACTATAGTGAAGGAAAAATGACCCCATCATATCCCTTATTCACTAGTATTAACAAAAATGCAAAATACAATATAGTGTTAAGTGACACCCTTATAAGATGAAATACTATTATGGAAAGATGGCACCTCATAAGACAATGAGAGTGGCTTATAAGTATTCCTAGGATACTACATCTAGGGAAATGATTGGAAATGATTTATTTTAGTGCACTTCACTGCTAGCCTAAAAATATTCCCGAAGGCGAGGGGGAAGAGTGCATAACTTATGCATACAACCACATGTTCATTGAATATGAAATGAGTGGAGGGATTCTCCTTGAATAGAAGACCATCATCTCTAAAAGGTGAATTTTATATCATAATTCCTTAGATACATGATATTGAAGATGGCTACTATGGAGGAGAGTTTTGCTAAAACCAAGCAACATGCTAAAAATACTCTTTCACAGTCAACTATGATTAATTTAGCATGAAGCCACATTTATTAATTAATTGTATAATATAATAAAGTGTGAGCCTCTTCTTGGGAGTAGGATGCATCTTACTTGTGGAAAATCCTAGTACGGTGGACTATTTTATTAATGACGATGAACTAACACATGTTTTTCTAAACCACATGTGAAGAACATGAGTGAGGTGGTGTAAATAATTTCTTGTCTATTTTCATATTTGTTGATATTGAACTCAAAACTATGTCACCACATTTCCTGCACCTACTTAACATTGAGTTATTCTCTTATTAGAGGAACAACACGAAGTAAAGATGTCATCCGATCAAATAATTGATGGACCTTTTTGACAAACTTAGTGGTATTGTTATAAGGGAAAATAATATGAAGCAAAGATGCCACATCATAATATTTAGTAATTTGATTACATCTAATTTTACTCACTAAGGTTTATATATAATCTATTAATACCATTTCTTAAGTTGGTCTTTAATTTAATTTCTGAAAAATTACAATAAAATTGGATTAAAATTATTATTAACCTAAGAAAGGAAAATTAAATGGAATTTATTTAGGGATTAATTAATTAATTAAATTAAATTAAATTAGGGAAGTAATTAAGTCATAATGCTTCGGGACAATAAAATAATAATTCTGGATTAAATAAATAAAATTAATTCAAAAGGAGATGTATTAGATAAATGAGTAAACATTTTATTAATCATAATAATGTATTTAAGATTGGTTTAATGTGTTTTAATTTAATAAAAAAAAAAATTGGTCATAATTTGTTAGTTATGTGTAGTTGTTTTGTGTAGTATGAGGTGGCGTAAAATGTCAAGGACCTAAGAAATATCCACAAGATATTATAGATGGAGAATGAAATGGAAATGGAATATTTTTTCCTTAGTGCACCTCACTAGTAGCCTCCACAATGTATTCAAAGGTCATTTTGAAGAGTGCATCACTTGTGTGTTCAACCATGAGTTCTTCAAAGATAACATGAATAGAGGGGTGTGCAAAGATATTGGACATTCATTTAGGAAAGGATTTTTTTAGTATGATGGGTTTCACACATTGTATTGAAAAATATTACTATATAGGATACATTTGTTATTGTTGACCAATGGATAAAAGTGAGTTGTGTGAACTTTAATATGACCTAATATTTTGTTAATTGGTTATATATTATAAAAATTCTAGAGTGTTTATTGGGATTAGATTTTAACTTACCTACAACAAATCCCAAAGTGAGATCAGTTTTTTTTTCAATATTATGAGCTAATGTACATTTTACACAACCATGTGTAAATCCCATGAATGATATGATGCACATCATCGGAAACAATCTATTTCCTAACCCAATAGAAAATATATTCACATAGTTTCATGTATATATTGTAGGTGGGCTGTGTACATTAAACTATTAAGTTTAATGTTCAAACATTTTAGGAGGGTTTTTTTATAGTATATGATATCCAATTAAAAACTATGTCCCCATGTTATTTGCGTTATTTATCACTAAGCAACAACCTTATGATGGTAACAACATGAAGTGAATATACGATATCATAAGACATTTTGACAATCTAATAAAAATTGATGGGATGTTACGGATGAGTTAGGTAGTTCTTAAAATAATGTTGCTTAGTGAATAAAAAGAAAAAGGTGGCCTATAGGAAATGAAAGGGATTGAATATAGTAGTTCCTAAAATTAATTCACAAAGTGAACTACTTATTTTCATGGAAGGTTAGTGAAGGTTTGGTTACGAGTAATTGTCACTCATGCGTACATGGACTAAGTAATCATCATATGAAGAACCCCGAGACTAGAAAAGAGATAAATATATGTAAAATATTTAAAAATATATATGAAAAATTGTTAGGAGTAAGAGATGTTGAGTTTGGATGATGTTCAAATGATACCATAAACAAGAAAGTGGTTTTTCGTTGGAATCCCACCACATCGAATGTATTCCTAGATAATGAGGCTAATAATATCTATGACTAAATGTATGCAAAATTTGAAAATTATGGATCAAGTGACGTGATCAATATTGGGCCCTAGAATATTGGCTAAGTACAAGAAGCGCATGGCGCAGCGCGCGCATGACCTATTTGAAGAAGGGTGTGTGGGGTGAAAGCGCAGACAAGGTTTTAGTGGGATTTAGTAGAATACGCGGTGCACATAAGGCAAGAAATGTTTTGGGACTAAGCCATATTTAGTGTTCCAAGTGGAACATGAGAAAAGTGTGACTGTTTAGCATGTAGAGTGCATAAGGTGCCACCCTAACAAATTGTATCATTAAGAAAGGAATATTCCATGCATGCGATGGAAGGATCTAGAACAACATCATTAAAAAGAATGGAGAGTTCAGATCAAAGGGAGCATGCTCCATTGGAGGACCACTTAGACACTTGGCAACCGATCTGTTACCTCAAAAAGGCATGTCGGTGGAGGCTAAAGCTATATATAGAGATGTTTGGGTAGAAGAAAGGGGGATCAGAGGGGCATCATATAGCGTTAGGATATGTGAAGCTCTGTAGAGATAATAGTGGGTTCTATGGGTTAAGGTCCTCATTAGGAGGACTGTAGGTGAAATGGAATGTTTAGGGAATGGGTCTCAAATAGTTTTTGTAATGTGGAGAGCATAGCTTAGGTTCTTGTGGAATGAATCTTATCTCGCATTGTTATATTTGTCTCTTATGGCCTTAATGAATGTAATATCATTATTGAAATGGTTAGAATGAATATAAGGTTCTTTTCTAATGAATATATGTTGTTCATGAGCATAAACCCTAGTGAATTTACTTTAAGTCATGAATCATTTCTATATTAAATTTGATAATTCTCTTTTCTTATCCGAATGGATGCATTGATTTAATAATTCATCCTAAATTCTCATAATTAGTGCATGGTTATTTTCTATCATGCATCTAAATCTATAATTAATGATGTATTCTCACATAATCCACATAAAGTAGAGGCTCGGCTGTGCATCTCTCGGTGAATTCCCAACACCCACCGTATGATGATAGGTCGATGCATATGGGTTTAAATTGTTGTTATAAGGGTATAAAATTTTCTACATCTTGGTTCCATTTTGGGACTTCTTTTTGAAGTTACTATGTGAAATGATACACATTTTGGGTCCCGTGATGTGTGATGAGAGAGCGCTTGACCATGGAAAGTGTTGAAGCATGGTTCAAGAGCACGAGAGGAAAAGTTTTCTCAAAGATTTGGCACTAGACCTGAGCTTAATGCACTTATATGGGTAGAAGAGAACATGTACCATGAGTTGTATGAAACCTTCTTTTGTTGTCTTCCGATAGAAATATATGAATGACTTTCAACATATGCATCCATATTGAACTAGTACTATAGATTGCGTGTATGGACTCAAGATGATTATGAGAGGTCGCAGAATGTAGATCTAACTTGGACATGTGCTTTGTTGATCACCGGTGGAAAGGAGTCCTAAATACTTATACCTCGTAATATGTTATTTCTCCGTATTCTTTCCTGCATGTTGTTCGGTTAAAGTTTCGAGGGAACCCAGAGGATCATTTCTACATGTTATCCCTTTGGCTATGAAGATCTTGATCATTACCCTAAGTTTAGAGGCATTCCATATGGTTGGTTAAGATTCTCTAAGTACTAGGCGAGGAAGCTAGGGTGGTGGAAGATGGCGGAGATTGTGGCTGAAAAAGAAATAGAAGAGAGACGACTCAAATATAGTGAATATCATGAAACAAAGATTGCTAGACAATGCAAGGTTTTCAAGTAATGGATCTATGGAGGTAGACATTATGTGAAGGAGTTAAGGTTCATGTAGAGGATGTGGAACTTGAGCAAGGGCTATACTACCACATCTTGGTAAGCGCGGGAGAGAAGCCCATTCAATTTATGATAAGAGTTCATTGCAAGGAGAAAGGATAGCCATTGATGCACATATGAACCCATCTCGTAACCAATCCCAGCACTTTGTTTTCTAGATCAAGGAAGAAGTATTTCTAATCCAGCTTAGTATCACCGGAAGTAATCGATCTACACCTAGGAGATAAAATTTATCATTTTGACATTCATTGATGCACAAACCATTCCCATATTTGGAGGAATTTTTGTAAAAGGTGTAAATACACAAAGTCCGGGTATCACGTCTAGAAGTTGCAGGATAAACAACAACCGGTAGTGGGATAATATCACAAATCATCGGTGCGTAGATTCGGTGGGATGTTGGGAACACTAGGCACGATCACTTAAAGACATTTGTTAGCTACAAAAGGTGGATCTGATTATATAGGAGTTGGAAGAATTGGTGGACCTAGTGGATCTACGGGATCTGGTGGGTTAGGAGGAAGATGACCTAGTGGAGGACGAAACACTTTGGAGGGAACCGAGGTTTTGGATCGGGAGGCCAAGGGCCACACTCACCTCCACAAGTTTTTTTTAGATGTCTTTTCACTTGCCAAACTACGGGGGTATTGAGGATGCTGCAGAGATCTTGTCCACAAGTGTGAATTACTATGACGCATGATAGGGATAACTACCCTATAGAAGAAGGAAAGTCATTTTACAACAACATTGTAAGGGTGCATGCATAGCTGGTATCAAGTATGACTCCTATTAAATGGTGGTAGACTATACCGCATTGAAGAAAACCTTCCTAACAAAGTTCCATATTCCTAAATTTGAGTAGAATAGCATTAGCACTCTGAAGGAGATCCAAAAAGGAATGGCGAAAGTGTGTGGGAGTATGATGAATGATTCGAGAGTCTCTTGTCAAAACTATCCTATGAAATTTACCCTTGTCAACATGTTGAATGGTTTGTTGGAGGATTGATAACACCGTTTAGAAGGGAAATATCACTAAATACTTTCATAGACCCGTGTAAGGCCTTGGAGGCTATCCTTCACACTTTGAGGTTGTTGGGAACATTGATATTGGTGCTAGCCATTTTTGGAGGCTTAATTTGTTGTAATGGCCAAACAGTTAGAGATTTTATCTACAAATTTAGTGCATGAGGTTCGTAGTTGTCTTTGGTGTACAGAATGTGAAGTGGAAGGGTATGGAAAGGATATTTTCCCTTGGAAGATGATACGCATCACGATGGTAGACTATAAGATTTTCCTTGAGGATCATGATGAAATAGGTTTCCTCTATTACAACACACAATCAGCAAGAATGTATTTTACTAATATAAAATACAACCCTCTACGACCCATGATACCAAGGATTGTAGGTTGATTGACCAGATTCAAATAACATAAAACTTACACGAAAACAGTTCCTATCTTGAACTTCCAAAAACCTTCTTGCTAAAAGAATTCCCTACAAACCTTGTCACATCACCTAATAATGAGGCAAGCAATATATCAATGGAACTATCTCTGAATATAATTTCCAACAAAGCTTTAATCACCTATAAATTGAAACTGTAGCTCAAGTTATGGCCAAAACACTTGACCCTACTATTTGAGACCCCAAAACTACCCTTTGACCAATCAACCAATTTAGACCTCAAAAAATCATGAAATTTCATGAAAATGTCCTGAAACCTTTATGAAAATTAATAAATAATACTATTCATCATGCACCATCAACTTAGTATGCTCCTCCTTTGGACCATATTGTCCTAAAACCTTCTTCAAAAACTACTACTTTTAGGTGGGGCCCACATATCACAATGACGTCAACCATACATTTATGGAAATTCTTAGGATTATTCTACAATATATAATCATCAGTTTTATGAATCAATCAATATTGGGTCACAACACTTCACTTTTTGAAAACTTCTCCTAGTTAGGGTTTAACTAGGGTTTTGAACCTCTTTACCTTCTTAACATTCGTTCTTAAAAAGTCACAAAAAGTTACTTCATTATTTTTTTGAATACTTCTAAACTTACCTTAAAATCATACCTGAAATCCACAAGGTCCCATGTAAAGCACAATGAGCATAAAAGTACAAATTCAAGCTTGATTTTTACATGTTCTTGACCCTATTTTACAAATTCAGAAATATCTTGTAAAATTCACATGATGGGAACCTAAAAATTTTCTGATAGGATCATCACTCATATCTCTAACGTCTCCAATTATCATAATGATAACATCATACCCGAATATCTCTAGTGACTAATACTTTCCTATGTTTGCATGCTAGATCTTCATAAGTAGCAATTAGGATTAACGAAATAATGCAATCACTCAACATGAAACTTCTACAAATGACCCAAACATACCTCATATGTCATGATATTCTAGATAACATGCATCTATGAGATCAAATTGATCGATAAAATCTACAAAACCTCCCGAAAAATACCAAGAACATTTTAAATCACCTCTACCTACATTATTCCACTAATGTGAGTTCTCAAGAACCCTTAAATAATGTTATTTATCATTCCAACATTCTTCCCAACCTTTCAAGAAGCTCAAAATTCCAAAAACACCTCTTAGGCACTGTATCAACTTGCTAAAGCAAGCATGTATGACTAAATATCACCGTAGTAGATGATAAAAATATGAACCATCATGTTAGCACAAAAAACAACATCATGAAATCATCCAAAAAATTAAATTTGCCATTTATGTTGATTTTCATCAATGACAACACCTACTAGGACACCATGCGAAAAATCTGCTCCTTTTTCATTGATAGAAAACACCTTGAACTGTTCCCATTTTTATATTAATGAAAAATGAATACTTGTATCTTACCTTCTTCAATTTGTTCATCTTTATACCATCATCTTTTTGGTTACAAACATCAACAAAAGGTACTAGAAAATCTCCATCTCTTGATTTTAACACAAAAACTAATTTGTAGCCTTATATTAAGCATGTAAACAACTAGCTCTCACTAGGAAGAACATCCGAAACATATTGAAATCACCTAAAATAATTGAAGAAGCATGATCTCACCTTGATAGGAGCTAAAAACAACACTTTATACCTTCTATGTATGCAAACAAGAAATTTCCTATACCTCAACTCTTTTTTAGCCTTCATTGGAACACTTTAGATGTCCAGTAGCCTAAGTCTATCATACCAAGAACATGCAAATAATGTAAAATTGAGCCCATAGCTTCATCATACTTTCTTTCATGATCATATTCAATATTTTCAAGACATAACTTTGACTTACCACTATACTTACTTTCTCTCTACTTCACATGTGGACTCACAACTCAAGAGACATTTAAGTACCTTTTTCCCCAATTTTGACAAGTCCTTGATCAATATTCATACCTTCACCATGCAATCTAAGACTCCCCTGATCCAAGAGAATTTTTCTAGTTCCCAAGCACAAAATAGAGCAACACACCATCCTATCATGGATGGAAATCATCTAGACAACTTTTGTTAGGTCCCAAAAATGTTTTCCATCTACAACAATCATAACTAACTGAGATAGGAAAAATTTAGCATTAACATGTTAAAACATGAAATAATCATACCTCATATTCATTAGGCATATCTAGAAAATCATCTAATGATCAAGTCATTACCTGCCCCTATGATAAAGGCTTTGAACACACTTGAGAAATAAGTACTTACCTAAAGAAGCTTCCTTTCATGTCACTATGGATTTGTAGCAGCTTCATCCACTATCACGGTCATCACCTTAACTTTTCTTGTCACTCCAAATGTCATCATTCTCACTTATACTCACTTCACAATTTGAAGGGAGGTCAAACTCACTCATATATAGATTTGTATATTTGCATCTTATTGGAAGATCTCAAAACTTCTTTAAAACCACCGCATCCACAGAGACCAAATCTGCACTTCTGATTTTTGTAATCTATAATCACCATATCATAAACTACCCTTGGGACTATACCATTGTTTTCATGTTGCAAACACCTAGCATGAAATAGTGACCTTCAACAATTAAGTCTTGACATTCTTGTTATACCTATTGGGAATTAGTTGCAGGTTGAGAGTACATCCTTTCTAATCACTATGTATGATAATTCTTCATAGAATCACCTTGATATGGAGATATTATTAGGAATTTTATATTTTCACATACCTTTACAAGTTTCTTCAAAATTAAACCTAAACCTTTTTCCCTAAAGAAGCACATTTTCACTATTTAGAAGGTTAATCATGACTAAGAATCATCGGTCTCATTGCTTTGTTTATAATATTTTTACATTGTCTCAATCATTTTTTTGAATTATAAAACATCAAATTTTATGTAATCATTATATCCATACTATACCCTATAAATCTAGATTCATAAAACAATATCCCTACCATCTATATCTATTCCACCTCTGTCTGCTATTGTGACTCTGTAACACTCCATACTTTCTTCACACTTATATTTTAAATCCATGAAATCACTCACTAAGAACCTTGACATACAAAAATGGTTTTTTCAAGTTCATATAAACTAAAATAGACTCCCCTTTCCCTATACATCCTTCTCGGATATATAACCTATCACCATAGCTCTCCATCTAGATACTCATCTTCACAAATCAATCGTAGCATCAACTTCTCAAAGGTCTTCATGACTTTATTCATCTTGGAAAAATCATTTCATGTTTCTAGCACTACATGCACCTGTAGCAAGTTATAGGTTTCATTGAGTGTAGTTACCTTAACTATGACATCCCATACATTGACTAAAATTTAAATTACATGCCAAATAGGTTCAAATATTTATTCACGACTTTTTTAAGGTAGAGAGGAGTTCACATATAGTTTCCTTAGCAAGTATACAAAATATTTTACCCCATAGGCTACTAAGATGTCAAATATAGCTTGAAGCCCTTTTGCAAATTTGTACATCTAAATTCTAACATTGTGAGACCTTGACCATTACAGTAAGCACTATAGCTTGTAGTATTATGTTTTCTTCTTCATAGAAACATTGTGATCATGAAGAACCCTCTTAAACCAAAATTACCTGTAGGATGTATTCTTTTGGTTTAGATACCTCTTTTAAAATTTGAGCCTGCGCATGAGACCCTATACATACCACCTAAAACTTACATGGACTTCTCGTATACTCTTGATAGTGCATACAAACTATAACATGTCATTATTCTTCTCTCCTTATATACTGCAACCTATAGAGTGTCATGGGTGAATTCACTGAAACCTTAATCTTTCCCTTCAAAAAAAAATTCATACTTTACCGAGAATTAGACACATAAATCAACTTAATGGTTTTACCATACTTATGACTAAAGCATTCTCATACATAGACACCATTGTACCATTTTCTATAGAGCCTAATACATATTATACTCATCCAAACTGATTAAAATATTCATATGCATTTAAAATACTTTCAAATACCTTCACACAATGACTTTAGCACACCCTATTCAACTTGGAAAAATACAATCTCTGGTCATACAAATTTAGAGCCATATTTGGTACAAATAAAATGTTTGATGACCATCAAGTTTATCTTAACTGGATAGACATATTTCTCATTCTCTTCAAAGATAAAAGACCTTAAAATATTATCACACACCCATACATGAACATAAGGAATTCATAATATGTATTTTGAAAACTCCTAGGACTAATAAAACATCTTTAAAAACCATTCTAGATGTGAAGTAACCAAGAGATAGGGTTTTGAGATCCAAACCCTCATCATTGTGCACCATGAACTATCCATCACACTTTTTCAAGCACAACCGATAAAATACACATACTTGAAGCTCAATATTTTTACTTCCTCTAGCCCCACGAGACTATATGATAAGTACCAAAATTAAAACCCAAAATCCATCAATTAGACCTTCAAAATAAGATTCCATGCATACTTCTTCATGGTGACTATGTAAATCCATTCAAGAACACTAAAATAGCATTTTTGACATAATTTGCACTTATATTCATGAAACTATAATTACCACCTTGCAACAAAATTATTGAAATTAATGTGCACCTTTTTAATTAGATTTCACCATTACCAATCACTTTATATACCCGTAACACTTCATTTTTCTTGAAAGTAGAGCCAATTTGAAAATATTACGGTATCAATCAACTTTCTTGACGTCAAATTGATCAAGGATTTGATAACATTAGGAAATATTCACAATATTTTTGAGAGTACTCCACCAATCATATATTGCTTTGAGAAACTCCATTTGGAGAGGCATAAGATACTTTCACCACATTAGAGCCATGCAAAAACACCTAAGGAATGACTACACTCCAGATTTGAATGTTGGAACATTTTTTCAATGAAGTGATAAAACTAATAACTTCATACACATGAATTACATAATGAAAACTCTATCAAGATCACTTACAACACATGATTTTTTCTATATAATCTCATAATAACTCATGAAAGATAGTGCAATATTCATAGAACACAAATATAAAACACTCGACCATATTAGGAAATAAATGACATGATCATGATGTACAAGACAAATAAACAAATAATAATCATAAAGGAACATGTCAAGATGACACCTTACACCCTAAAGACTTAACACTTTGAATAATTACATGCTTTCGAACTCATGTACCCACATGAGGCTAAAATAGACCAATACCAGTGACATAAAGACACTTTATACCACCGAGAAACCTTTACCAAAGACATGAGGCTAAAATAGACCAATACACGAGGCATAAGACACCCGATACCACCGAGAAACCTTTACCAACTATTTCTAATCAAGAACTCTTAGATACATCACATAATAACTCATGATAGAGAATAAGACATCAACATTGGCTTAGAAAGGAAACTATTTAAGTATGAAGGGATAGTTTCGTATGAAAAGAGACATAGAGATAGTTTTGTATTTGTAGACCTCCTATAGGTGGGTACATACCCGAGAATGTTGTTCACTCCTAGGATAACGCATTGATTGTCCATCATCCAAGACCAGGTATGGATCTGATTGTCTACTAATTTGTGGTCTAAGTAGCATTTGAGGAGACGAACCAGATTCTCCGGTAAACGTCATATTGTTCTAGCCTGAAGGCTCTGTTTGTTGCGTTCGAGGGGGTTGATCTAACTCCTCAGTTTGAAAAGATGAACTATATCTGATTCGTGGGGTTTGTGTTGAAAACTGATTAGTTGAATAGTTTTCACCCCATACTGAGAGCGAGGGTGATGATTGAATAGTTCGTCTTTTCAAACCGAGGAGTTAGATCAACCCCCTCGAACACAACAAAAAATGCAGATCCTTCGAGCTCGAACAATATGACGTTTGAAAGAATCTGTTCGTCTCCTCAAATGCTACTTAGACCACAAATTAGTAGACAATCGATCCATACCTCGGTCTTGGATGATGGACATCAATGCGTTATCCTAGGAGTGAACAACATTCTCGGGTATGTACCCACCTATAGGAGGTCTACAAATACAAAACTATCTCTATGTCGCTTTTCATACAAAACTATCCCTTCATACTTAAATATGTTAAAATGTTAAAATACCAACTGTGATGTATTTTGAAATGTTAAAATACCCCGTCATACTTAAATATGTACTCCAAATCACCACAAGGAGATATTTTCTCCTCTCCCGGCATGTTTGCTCAAACGCAAGGACCTCCTTATGCCCCTGCCAACGCATACGCTGCACCGTATCAACAACCTATCCCACCATCACTCCCTCAGCAACCACCATCAATGGTCGAAAGCTATGCGATAGGGACTTATTCAGAATATCTAAGGGAACCCTTATACTTCACCATACGAAGCGTCATGTTTCCAAGACCTCTTCCTGATTTACCCAAGTTCAAGGGTGAGGGAGATCCAAACGCACATATCAAAGCTTACGCTACAGCCATACAAGAATTACTCCCTTGGGATGGGGTTGTTGCTAAAATATTTCCCAAAACCTTGGAAGGCATTGCTCTCGACTAGTATTACAGGATACCTGAAGCCTCCATCCATTCATTTAAACAACTCGTGTCAGAGTTCATCAAAGCCTTCGACATGAACAAACTGTGAGAACAGAATCGGGGAATTCTTGCACATCAAACAAGAACACAACGAATCTGTCGCCCATTTCATCCAGAGGTGGCATACAGTTCTTTATTCTTCAGCAAGTGCTCCAAACATGGATCAGATGGAACTATGTGATTTATTCCTTCATTCTCTTAGCAAGGAGGTGAAGGAAGAAGTCCAGTTTCCCGCTAAGAACTTACGATGAAGTACTTGAGAGCACACTTCAATAGACCAAGCAGCGATAGATAGTGGTCGTAAGACATATGGAACAAATGGGAGGTTAATCACCTCCACTCAAAACACTACAACTATCACAAATGTCAATCAAGGACCCAAAATCCTTAACAAAAATCATGGGGTAACAACGGATGGGGTAACCGACCAGCCCAAGAGGGTAATCATGTTGTAATACTCCGTCACAAACAAACAACCAATGAAACAACAACTTTACCCCGACGATCAATACAGTGGATTTTAACCATCCACAACAACAACAACAATGGCGAAATCCCATACAAGGGCCAAGCCAAAACTCATTTGGTTATCAAAACCAAAGTCAAAACCAGAAACAACAATTCTAAAACTTTAATCCTAATAGCAACAATTTGATCATAATTTTAGGCCACAATACACACCTAACCAACAAAACAGAATTACAACCCCAATTCTTATTATGGTTTCCACAAAATTCGGGTCACGATACTAGAATGTGTCGTGACTACAATAAATTTATGCAACGTTTGCCAGAAGAACAAAGACAGTTCTTCAAAGATTTGTTTTTGGCAGATCCCGTGTCATCACAACCAAATACACTCGCAGGGGCAGTTTCCCCTCAGAATGCTCCCCTCAAGATCTTTAACGATCCGCTCCCAAATCATGATAACAATAGGCTGAATCCAACTGGAACAAACAAAGGTGCCATGACAGGAAACAATGATCACGAAGCCTCGACTTCATTAAATCCATCACGGTTGCGCCACGCTTAGGAGCTCAACCGAAACCCAAGATAGTCAGTTTGGTAGAATTATACGCTGAACTACCTATCGAAGCAATAACAAGAACACGAGAGTATTTTTCTCAACCAAGCCCAAGTCCTCGGCCAGAAATAGATAAGAGTTAGCAAATAGTAGAAAAACCCGTAGGTGCCTATGATTTAATTAATGACCTAACAAAGACCTTCTCACACATTTCATTTTTGGACTTACTAAAGAACTCTCCCCCTCACAGAGCTGCTCTTTTAGAAGCATTAGGTCTAGGTCATCTAATTAACATCACTCCACCTCCTGAAACACAAGTAAATCACGTAGAATTTGATATCCACCCTCCGGGGCAGCCGGACAAGGATGTCAAATTCATATTTGAAATAAGTAAGATGCCCACAGATGCTGAGATCGCACACTGAGGTGATCCAGCCTTACACTTACAAGTATAGGTTTATAACAACTATGTAAAACGCGGCGATGGTTCATGATGGGGCCGCAGCTAAAATAGTCCCTTTCTCTTTCCTCCAAAAACTTGGATATGGGGAAACAAACTGTTCCACTACTCGAAATACATTGAGTGGCTATGATAGCCTTAAAGCCACTTCGATAGGAACTATAATACTGCCGGTCACCTTAGGGCCCAAAACAATCCTGACTGAGTTTTATATTATAGATCGGGAAACTAATTATAATATGATACTCGGCCGACCATGGATACACCGAATGAAGGCAATCCCTTCTACATTATTTCAAGAAGTAAGATTCTTGCATCTAGGAAAGGTATTTGTAGCCAAAGGTGATCCAAAACCTTTCAATTTGCACCTAGCTGATTTAAAGAAAAGACCAGGGGTGCACTCAGAATTTGAACTGCCAACAAACCAACTTAATAAACCCACTGACCCAAAACCAGAGGAAAAGTTGGTACCTACGACAGATCTTGAAACTACCAGCATAGCCAAAACAATTCCAACCCCTAAAGATAAAACTAAAGAAACAGTATCATTAGGGAATACCGCAAAAATCGTTGAGTTGATAGAACAAGACTCACCAATGTTCTTACCATTTGATTCAATAGGCATAGGATTTTCCCTAGGTGTTGGTTCCTTTCCAGCAGAGGACCTCTGTATGGTAGAAGTAGAGTGTGCAAATGCAGCAGATGCCCCAACATCTATACTCCCAGCTAAGTATTGGACTCTCCATTTCGATGGAGCTAAATGCCGTTATGGAGCGGGGGCAGGTATAATTCTTACTTTGCCCGAGGAGAAAGTTCTCCCATTCGCTTTTAAATTAAACTTTGAATGCACAAACAATGGCGCTGAGTACGAGGCCCTCCTCCTTGGCCTTACCTTAGCCAAAAGAATTGGTATTGATAACATCAGAGTCTTGCGAGACTTGCAATTAGTGACAAATCAAGTTTCTGAAGAATATGAAACTAAAGCCGAACATTTGCAACTCTAAAAAAACACTGTATTAGATTTAAGCAAGGCGTTCAACTTCATATCCATTGAAGCAATCCCACGAGATAAAAATCTTCTCGCCGATTCAATAAAGAACCTCAACATCACGTTTTAGTCCAAGCAATGAGTTAGAAGATACCCAGTTCACGGTGTCCATTCATGATGAACCACCGATAAAAATAATGACAAATCCTCTTTCAAGCGGAAGTGAATCTACCATCCTAGACCATGTTGATAGTGATGTTGCTACTTTGCATTACTTAAATGCCTATGCAAAGACTACATCTCTCCTATCACATGCTAGATTTATCCTTGATTCCACATTTGTCTTCCTACTTCGGAAATCCCGTGTGAGATCTTCCCTCACAAATGGAACCTAGCATATAGGTAGTAGAAAATGGGGATGATTTATATTTTCCTCCAAAGACCACCCTGAGTTCAAAGAGGGTAACGCCTCTTTGATCGAAGAAACAATTGATGTCAACATCGGGACAGAAGATGAACCGAGAATATTGAAATTAGGATCTTCCTTAACCCCAAAAGAAGTGGAAATACATACTCAAATTCTCAAAGAACATCAGAAGGTGTTTGCATTTAATTATAAGGAGATGACAGGAGTCACACCCCACATTGCGGTGCACAACCTCGTCACTAGATCAGATGCAAAGCCAATTAAACAAAAATCAAGACCCATGAAGCCCAAAGTAGCTCTCATGGTAAAAGAGGAGGTAATAAAACTCCTTCAGGTAGGATTCATCAAGCCAGTTGACTACTCCCAATGGGTATCTAACATCATTCCCATTCTCAAGAAGAATGGAAAGATACGCATCTGCATAGATTTTCGAGATATCAACAAAGCGTGTCCTAAGGACGACTTCCCATTACCATCCATAGATGTTATTGTTAATGCAACAGTTGGTTTTGAACTCTTGTCTCTCATGGATGGATTCTCGGGATATAATCAAATCAGAATATCTGAGCAAGATCAAGCTAAAACCACATTTATAACTCCTTGGGGAACCTATTGCTACACTGTTATGCCATTCGGTCTCAAGAACGCCGGTGCTACGTACCAGCGGGCCATGACATACATATTTCATGATCTAATTCATAAAATCATGGAATCTTACGTAGATGACTTATTGGCTAAAGCCAAGAAGCGTTGTGACCATCCCGTACTCCGCGTCATTCTTTCACGTCTAATAGAATACGGAGTCACGCTAAATCCAGAGAAATGCGTCTTTGGTGTAACAGGAGGAAAGCTCCTAGGTTACATCATATCGTCACGAGGAATTGATGTTGATCCAACCAAAATTTGGGTTGTCCTCAAAATGGTCCCACCTTCGAGTGAATCTGGAATCAGATCATTTCTCGGAAAGCTAGGTGCAATCCGAGATTTATCCCGGACTTAAGCTTCGCCATTCATCCAATCAACAATTTACTCAAGAAAGACTATAGCCTTGATTGGACCGAAGATTGCAATGAAGCTTTTGATGCAGTTAAGCGTTTCCTTTTATCGCCACCTACGCTAATGCCACCTAAGCTAGATCGCCCGTTAATTCTATATTCACGAGCTACCAATGTCTCGTTGGCCTGTATGTTGGCCCAAGAAGACGATAACAAGAGAGAACGTGTGATTTATTTCATTAGCCAAACGCTGCTTGACTATGAAACATGATATACATAAAGCGAACGAGAATTCCTTGCCATAGTGTTTGCTACTAAAGGCCTAAGACATTATATGTTGAATCAAGAAACGAAGGTCATGGTAAAAATGGACCATTTACGGACTTTTCTCACACAAGGGTCATTGTCTAAAAATGTTGGACGTTTTATAACCTTAATGAGAGAGTTCGAATTAACATTTGTAAATCAGAAGTAGGTTAAAGGACAAATCATCGGGGATTGGTTAGCTGACAACCCATTAGACGGAGGTGATTTAGTAGATTTAGACTTTCCAGATGAATGCGTATACTACATCGAAACTCGACCCGATATCTCTGAGTGTCCTTGGTACACTGATATCATTAATTATATCATAGACCATACGTACCCGGAGGGAGTTACACCGCAACAAAGAAGGCGGTTATGCATAATCGTAGCTAAATAGGTAATTATAGAGCAGGTGTGCTCTATCGAAAATCATTCGATGGAATGCTCCTAAGGTGTGTCGACGTGAAAGAGTCCAAGAGGATTCTCCATGAATCCCAGTGGGTATATGTGGAGGCCACTTTGGTGGCCATGCCACCGCTCGAAAAATACATCGAATGGGCTATTTCTTTCCCACTCTAGAACATGACGCGATAGAGTTTGCACGCAGTGTCATAAGTGCCAAGAATTCTCCCATGAGATCCACGTGCCAAAGACAAGCTTTACAACCAATCGTAACTCCATGGCCCTTTTCTACATGGGGTCTAGACTTAATAGGGAAATTCTCTCCCTCATCCACAGATGGCCATAATTTTATAATCACGGCCACTGAATATTTTACCAAATGGGTGGAGGCCATGCCTCTTACTACTGTACCTGGTTCTGTGATTGCCAAGTTCATTTTGAACCAAATCATTTGTAGGTACGGTATCCCGCAAATCATTATCTCCGATAATGGAACTTCTTTTAAAAATGAAGAAGTTCGCGAACTATGCAGTAAATTTAAGATAAGCCATCATACGGCTTCCTTGTATTATCCCCAAGCCAACGAACATGTTGAAGCAATAAAAAAGACACTGAAAGCCATTCTCCTTAAAACGGTGAAAGAAAACAAACGAGATTGGCATTTGAAGTTATATCCGGCCTTGTGGGCCCACCGAACCTCAATAAGAACACCAACAGGAGCAACTCCTTTCTCGCTAGTATTTGGGGCAGAAGCAGTTCTCCCACTTGAGGTCGAAATACCCAGTCTCCGCATTTCAATACAAGGGATTCTGGATGAAGATGCTTACAGAGAAGCACGTCTTTCCCAACTAGAAAGCCTAGATGAAACTAGGTTAGATGCTGAGCAGCGGCATAGAGCTTATGCTGACCGAATGTGCCGGTAGTATAACAAGAAGGTCTATGAACGTGACATATACGAAGGTGATCTAGTTCTAAGACTAGACAGCTGGATCGATAAGAAGACCGGCGAAGGAAGGAAATTCCAGCCCAAATGGTTGGGCCCATACCGAGTCATGAAGGACTATGGAAATGGTGCATACCTCTTATGTACGTTAGAAGGTGAGGAGTTTGGTGAAACAGTCAATTCCCTGCACCTCAAACGTTTCTATGCATAAGCAGCTAATGCTACCTATATAACTATCTACATTGCATTTTCATATAGATTAGGATCATTTTGTCCATTCGTTTCTTACACAAATGGTGATCAAGGAATATATTCTCAAAGAAATTCATAACCAACTTATGATGTTGTTGGCATAAAACTTTCTAATCATATCTCTCCGTTTTCATGATATCATCAATCATCTCGGAATCTTTTATCAAATAAAATCGGACATGACAAATTCCTAATGGTAACCATACCAAGATCTGCAAGTTTGTTCTCACTTTGATTTCTTCTTAGGATAGGTGTCTTGCGTATGGTCCGTTTCTAGAAGCTTCATGGTGTCACATCTATCCCATATATATAAATCTCTTTGGAAATAAGCATATACCGACATTTTACTCAAATAAGCAAGTCAAAAAGTGATTAAACAGAAAATTTTATTTTTACACATTTCCTTGACCCACCAACCTTCGGTGATGAACTGCGTCTCTTACTAGTGACGTAGGGTTGGGAAAGGATGGAAATGCCCTTACTCGCCTATGCCTTGCCCACGGTGATAAACCGACGCTTCTTACTAGTAGCATGGGGAAACGTGTAGGGGGTGCTCTTGACAAAACAAACGTTAAAAGGTCATAAACAAACAATTCAAACTTTGAGTCAAAAATGAATGAATCGAGATGTTCAAAATGCCATGAGAGTTAAAATCCTAAAACCCGATTTTGTCTACTATGTGGCCATCTACGGTCTAAGTCTAGATAAACCGCAAAGCAAGTTGCATCCAAAACTATGAAGTCACTCGAGTGGAGTTGTCTTGTAGCTTCCAATTTGGTTCCACCAAAGCTTTATCATCTTTCATCACTATCATTTCACCATATTTCATAACTTGCGCCCTTCTTGGCTCTTGGTGATAAGCCCTCACATCTTACTAGTTTTGTGGAGTTAGGAGTGGGGCAAGTTAATCTGTCATCATACTTGGTTATTTTCATCACTTTGCCAAAACAAACATGAGGTATCCAAATTGCTCACAGAAGCTAAGATTCAAGATCACAATATATCTACAATATCATGTATCAGCATCATGAAACACAAAAAGAAAGCAAACATTTGCATCATCTGTTTTCCATTGCATACATTCTAGAAAGCATATAAACCATACATCGTAATATACACAAGGAAACTGGAAATAGAAAGGAAAGCATGAGTGACAAGCTTTTGATCCAAAGATGAATGCATATATATAAATAATCAATGTTTATATACAATGCCATCATGCACTAGGCATGGTCAAAACGCTCAAAGAGCCCGTGATATACAAAAGAATCTATGGTACAAAATACATAGGAGCCAAGTGGTCTCTCAACCCCTACGTGACCCCTCCGAAGGTGCGCGCCCTCGCCTAGGACTCCGGCTACGCCGACGCTCTGAATGAACGGAGGGCTCAGGGTCCCGAGGAGCAGCTGCAGTCTCACCACGAGAGTGGCTCCTCATAAGGCGCTCAGCTGTCCTATAGCCCGGTAACTCTGTACGTAGGGTCGACACCATCTTCGCCACATGCCAAACAGGAGCGAAGACGTCGGTATGCCTGCCGGCTGCTGAGGGCTCCCTAGCATCTACGGATAGCTCCATGCGGGTCCTATCCATAGGGATCATTGGGGAATCAGTGCATACCCTGTGGATTAGATCCCGCCACTCGTCGACAGTCTCTGCAAACAAAGGAGAAAAATGAATTAGAAACCAAGCAAGAGGCTGAAAGATACAAGATAAAAACACAAGGAGAGATAAAAATCCTAAATTAAACAAACATTGAAAGGAAGAAATGATAACTTACTGGATCATTGGGCCTCCAAGATGGATCGTCTGGGACCAAAGACCCGCCACGGATGCCACCGCTTGACCGAGGGGCTGCTCCTATAGCAGGGGCAACATGTCGCCCCAAAACTGATTTGTCCTCTCCACCATGTCCCTTAGAAAGTGGCTCCTCTGAAACTAGAGTGTCCCTCTCTATGCTCTCCTCGGCCCTCTCCGCCTGCATAATATCCTAAGTTTCATGCCACTCAGGATCACTATCGTCAGTCTGCTCCTCACCATCCCTCTGTAAGCTCCTCAGAATCGAGTCAATGTCTATAGGGTCATCGCTGCTATGAGCAGGACCCGCAGCAATCTGAAGCAAAGGTGCCCGAGGCGCACCGGCTCTCCCTCTGGCCCGAACTATCCTCCTAGCTGCAATGGGAGTGCCAGGAGTGACCACTGTCCAACCTCGGCCTCTAGGCCCCCCTCTAGCCTCACGGACTGATCTGTAAACTAGTGCCACTGGGGGAAGCATGCCCAAATACTATAGGTGAATCACGAGGAACTCTTGCGCAAAAGGATGTACCTCCACCCGTCCCACGCGGTCGATGAGCTGCCCTGTGGTGGAGCAGAGATCAATGTAAGGGTCTCCTCACCCCATATGCCGGCCATAAGCCGGTACGGTGTCACCTCCATATCTGCTGTGGTAAGGGAGGCAACTGGCTGGTGAGGTGCTCTAAGCACCGACATATCTGACCATCTGGCTGCCCTCACAGCCCCAGGATCTGCCACCTCTATGCCTCTACCATAGGGAATAAAATGCTCATACACCCAACTCATGACTAGAGTTGGGTGGCTCAATGACTGTCCCTGTAAATGGACCACCCTATATAAATCATGGTAGGTGGTCCCTAGAATGTCTGCACCCCAGGCGTATATCCGGCCATGCCCCTCTATCTATGCAATGATGGGGGCCCAGCAGTATAACAAAGTGTCCCCTCCCTTGTCCCCAATCAATCTCGAGGCAAGGATCCCCATGATGGCCTGTTGAAATATGGGGATAGGAAAAGAAGGGATGGATCGAACTCTCACTCCCTTCTTCGACCCCATGGAGATAGCTGCATCTCCCATGTAACCTACCCACTATGCAATCTGTGCCCGTGAGCTTGCGGTCTCTAATGTGAGTCTCCTCCCGATGATCGGGACCCCCAAAATATGGTAGACATCCTCCAACATGATAGTCCACTCACCGCGAACCCCTGCAGTCGGAAAGTGTTCCGATCTGCATCCCAATATGAAAATAAGTCACAAAGGATGTGACTAGATGGTGTGACATGTGGGACGCGCAATATGCGCAGTATATCGGCCCTCTGTAATGTGTCCTCCTCGTCTTGTGAGAGGGAATCCAGCACTCTCGACACAGCCGGTCCACACTCTCTCTCTCTCGGCTCCATCTGATGTATTCCTCCCTCGCCTGCATACACCCAAAAACACACAAAACAAAGCAAGTTAATATCTGAACAATACCAAGAGAGTCATAAAAATGTGTAGAAGTGCAAAAATGTACAAGCATAATCTCAAAATAAGTTCTTTTGCATTCGTGCAAAACCACCGCCCGAGCAGGAGGCGGTTTTAGAATCGCCCTTAAAGGTGGCGGTCGTGAATCGCCGCCCTCATCGTGGCGGCGGTCGTGTAACCGCCGCCACGGCCGGTGTGGCGGTCGTGGTCCGAAAACCCATGCGGGTTTCTAATCCCAAAAAGCCCAAAATAAGTAAAAAAAAGACCATTTAACCTAAAAATGGAGCCTACCAAGAAGGCACTCCCCATAGGTGGACCTTTTGAACCTAACATTTTCAAAAATAACCCCCCCATTACGACAAATTTAACATTTCAAATTTAAAGGGGGAAAAACACAAAATTGAAGAAAACCAACCTGTGATCTAGCAGGGCGGTGTTCCACACGTGGAGGCATGATCACAATCTCACTGCGGATGTTTTGACACTACTCACGCACGAAACCATCACTTTGGGTCCTAGAGCTCAAAATCAATCAAATCAACTTGCACAAATGAATAGGAAAATGGGCCCACTTTCATATATATATCGCTCTGTTTCATTTTAAAATGACTTTTTGCAGGTTTGGAGTGCTGATGGAGGTAAGTTCCTATCCCCGCACGAATGGTACGTTCTCATTCCCTATCATTTTAGTGTTTATTTTCCAAGTTTTGTATCTATCTGCACTTGAGTTCTCTTTTCATTTTGTAGGTAGCGAGAAGTTTAGATGGCATCGTTTCAACACACCTGGACGTGTAAGGTATAGCTTCTAACTCCCCATTTCAGATCGCCATACTTCTGACCCACCGTTTTATGCCTCTTCATGGCTAAAACGATTCTCCGAGGGGGCAATATGTACGTACCCAAAATTGTAAGGTACTGTACTGCGAAACAGTGTAATAAGTTCCCCAATGATGATACAGGTCTCCTCGCAAGGTGTTCGGGATCCGGAAAAGCTCTTAGAGTATGCGTTAACATCCCGCATGACCCGCTTAGCCCCTGCACCCTTTGTTTTCCCCTTTCTCCCTCTTTCCTTGGCCTCTTGATCTTGATCGAAACCACCGCCGCCCTACAGTATGCGTCGGTCTCGTGACCGTACCGCGCCCGATCGGGCGGCGGTCAGTAACCGCCACCCCGCTCGGAGCGGCGGTCCTATGTGCATTTTCTAGAACATTCTTTTGACGTGACTCGCATTAAATATCATGATTCACCAGCTTTATTTTCTGACTTGAGCATGCATTTATGTTTTTGGTCCCTTGGAAGAGTGTTTTTCCTTTGTTTATTGTTTAGGAGTTCAGTTTGGTTTTGATCTTTGGGTGATTGAATTCCTATAAATGTATAGCTTGTGCTTTGAGGCAAATGGCCACCATTTCCTTGTTAGAGTCTTCTCATTTTCAGTTGTTTGGTCTCATTAGCTTGCTTAGGATTGATAGTATAGTTCATTTCATGCTTGGTTAGCATTGTCCAGCTGTTGGTAAGCCACATATCCATCTTGTGCAAACAGTGTTGTTGTTTTATCTAATCCATTAGAGAAGAATAGCTTAGGAAGCCATTAAAGTTGTAGGTTTTTCTCTTCGAATAAGATAGTTACAGGTTCTGGTCACTTCATGTTGCATGACTCGCAGTAAAATCCCGCTAGGAATCACATAAGCCAAGCTCTGTACTCTTGCGCTGTCCCTCTCCTACTCACATTTTCGGTCTGCATTCTGAGCTGTCCTTGTCCTAAAATCTACTCCTATCGGTGCTAGCATTACACGCTTTTCTGGATCCACGTGAACACGAAAGAATGAGGAGATCACACTGAGGGGACAAGATCACACACACCATCGGATTCGCCACTGTTCTGTGGAATCCAGGTTTTAACTTTCAAAGTTCTAGTTAGAATCATATCAAATAGAGTAGATAATTGCTTCATTTCAGTGAATTCTATTCTCGATATTGCCAGGGAAGCTGTGAGGATTGATAGTTTCTGAGAAACTATGATTCACTCCTCACTTCTGAGGTAGGATCGAGAATCTTGCAGATAGATTAGACGAGCTATTTTATTTATTTAGAATAATTCTACAAATCGCACAGAAAATAACTATACTCGGTTATCTTGTCTGTTTTAAAATATTGTTTGGTTATTATTCCTAGATATGTTTAAAATAGTTTTCTTTCCTTAAAATTGTTTCTTAGAAGAATAAAAGTTATATATATGTTAGATTTAGTCCACGTAGTTAAAATTTGCTTCATTACAATTAGATTTACATTTAGTTTCGTATGACAATCACGGACCTCGGGAGCCTAGGGAATATATATTTGAGCCAATCGTGCATCAACCAAACCTCACACAAAGAATAGTTAACATAGACCAAAATCTTAGAATACAAGTATTCCGAACAACCACAGCATTTACAATCGATCGCTTAAATTAAGAGGGTTAAACATAGAAGACGACCAAGCACACACGTTTTGGTCGAACCAACCAAACTACAGATTACCCTAGGTAAAGCACTCACATGACTGTAGAAGTGTTCGAAAGAGAACAAACCTTTGGTTGTGATCCCTTGGTCCCACAACCAGTGCGGAGACACTCTCACGCACATAGACACCGGTTTAAGGATCCATGTTGCGTGAAACGCCCGTGAGATATTCCCGAGAAAATCACACAGTTATTGGTCCTAAACATAGAGGCTGAGAAAGCATACGATTACTGGATACTAGGGATTAGAACTTGATTTCACGTATGACCATAACAGGACCGTAACAACCAAGAGTCTATGGTTGCGATCCACAGATCCCACAGCCCAACGAGTCCACAAGTCAATCGATATAGACACTGGCCTACGTACACTAGTATTTCAGTCCACTCCACTTCCACCCATCATCATCGAATAATTGTCCTTATTAGATATAGCAGCTAACGAAGCTAGAGAATTCTGGACTAGGCCAGAGAATCGTCCGTAGAGTCAATTATATTCACCATCCACTATATGACCTTATCAGGAGACATACATGAAACTATCCCAGGTCATTTTCCACATATTCCACAACCTATAGATCGAATCATGCCAGAGCTCGATATTGATTGGAGCCTTCGAGCAGTCATCCTTGCCAATCGATCTATCACACCAGTCCAAGTTAGAAGGGCCTTCTTTGCCTTAGATTCACAAATTCCACTAGTGCGTGTCGAAGACATTAGACTACCTAACTAGTTTGTCTGCATCCCATGCATATTCTACCGCCACCGGCTGTCTCGGCATGACCTCGAGAGGTCGGGTACGCGGAAGAGTTACTTATAGATTCTCACGCTGCTTTGTCACTTTTTCGACGTACGAAACCAAACCACTCAAAGCAAAAGAAACACAACAAGGACTCTTGATTGTTTCCTGACAACAAGAAACATATTAGTGAACGAAGAAGACTATGAGGATCATATACACATACCTTGACTCTATAGAGATGAAACATATGACGTAAATATCTCCCCTCACCTAGATGATTCATTTACAATGGTATGCCTTCAAGAAACATAGTGGATGCATATAGGATTCATGAAGACCTAAAAGAAGGTATTGAAGAGGTACCAAGCCTTCTTGGGAATCAGTAAAACATCTTCATATTCCTTTTCGATCTGAAATCTTTTTTATTCCATTTATTACATTATTTGCTACTCTAAATGAGACACCAAGGTCTCTTCTAGGTCCCCAAGTCCTTCTAGGACCATTACCTTTCACTCTAGTCCACTAAAACCAACTTCTTTTCTCTTTATAACCTTCCAAATACCTTTCATGACCTGAAAATACTTGATAACAATTTGTTACAACATGACCCTCCTTTTTACGCTTTTAGAATACTAATTTATTTATCTTTTTTAAATCACCAAAATGATTATATATTCCACTAAAAAAAACACTAGCTACATGGCTCGCCTTATTGCACTTGAAGCATATAACATCTTTAGCAAGATCATTTCTATTTTCTTTCCATGGTTGAGCATCTCTAGGATCAAATATCTTGAAAAACATCTTCTTACTTTTTCTAGGGTAAAAACTCCCGATTCCATTAAAAATCTTTGGCTTTGTGACCATATTCACAATAGTAATCACATTAACCATCAAAGGATCTTGCACCATTATTAGAATACTTTTACTTGCATTCTTTAGCTCTATGAACAAAACCATGACATAAGAAACAATAGCCATTGAATGATATTTCATACCTTGATGCATTAGGTTTCCTAATAGGCTTGGTCTTCTCATTTTCCTTGGAGAGAATCACCTTCTTTTCTTCCTTACTTGAAACCATGTCTTCTTTCCTCAATTCATTTTCCTTGAATTCTTCCTTGAGTCTCAAACTAGCCTTATCACATGTTGTTCTTTTTGGCTAAGAATATTTTCTAGGTCATTCACACTTTTCTCAAACATCTTCAACTTTCTTAAAACTAGATCAAGTCTTGAATGTAGATATTTCATACCATCTTCATACTTGATGCACTCATCCTCCTTTAACTTGATCTTATCATTGAGAAAAGAAACTTGTGACTTTAGTTGATTACATTCTTCCTCTTTGACCCTTAGGGTTTGAGACACACTTTCCAATTAATATTTACTTTTCTTGATGGCTAGATCATGATATTTCTTCATTTATGAAATATTCTCTTGTATTTCAAACACCATAGACTCAATAATTTCATATTGTTTCCTCCAAATATCAAGAGACTTACCCATTTTTTCTTTATAGGATCTCCTTTAATTTTTCAAACTTTTGCAAATGGATCAACTCTGATACCAATTGTTGGAAGAAGAATGGACAAAGATGTGGGGGGATGAATCATTCCTACAAAAATTCTTTTCATTTACCAAACCATAAATACATCAATTAGATTATTCATACAACATTCATATCCATGTGTTCTTTTTAAAATATGCAAAATTAACCATGAGAGCAAGAAAAAAATAATCAACACAAGAACACCATATGTAAGTGGGAAACCATCATGGGGAAGAAAAACCGTGAAACATTTCTTATATTACACAAATCAAAGAAATTTATTTTATAACCTACTACACAAGTACCAAGAACCCCTTATTTAGTGAGGCACCAACCCCACAAGGAGCACTATCACCTATTTTAGTTGGTCACCAGCCATACAAGGAGCAAAAACCCCTAATTTAGTGAAGCACCCACTCAAAAAGGAGGCTATAACCTCCTAAATATGACCAATCACCAAATCATCCACCTGATTATATTTGATCTCTGATATTGTTGTTGCCACAACTAATGGAGATCATAATTTCAGCTCACAAATCCTAGCTCATACCCTAGGGCATCACACTTGCTATTTATCCTTCTTTCTTTTCTCTATCCTCTTTCTCTCATACTTTCTGATTTTCCTCAAACTTTAATTATCTTTCTCATCCTTAAAAAAATTCTCTCATACATGCAAAATATCTCTCTCTAGGTTTCACACCTTCCTTTCCAGAAACACGAGTTCAAAAATGAACCAACAAGCACTTACTTATGCTTTTCTTCCTTCTAAACCAAAAGAGGTAGGTCCTCATTATAATTGTGACACATAGATTTCTATAACATTTAAAATTTTGAATTACCATAGCTACATATGTTATAATATATATGTCATTTTAAATGTTGTAACCTATAACATATCATTAATTAAAACTAACTAATCTATCCTAACAACCCTAATCCTACCTAAAATTAAACCTAATATCATACGTATGACTTTTGACTTGGTTTTAGGTTTATCTTTTTAAATTTATTTCCTTTGTTTTGTTTTATTGTTTTCTTTGTGAAGGTGCGGTGATAGCCAAGGAGGAGGAAATGGAGAGGGGAAGCCATGTGGAGAGTAGGGGAAAGGGGTGGAGATTAGAGATACGGCTGTGAAGAAAGTATTTTTATGAGGGTGGGTGAGTAAAATATTGAAGAGAGAGGGAAGGGGCGGCCATGGCGGGTGCGCGGGGTGGAGAGGAGAGAATCGAGTTGAGGTTTCGTGTACTACAAATCCCGAGATGGGGTGATCAGGGAAGAGAAGGGCACATGATTATCTATGTTTATAGGAATAAAGGTGGTATTCCAGTCAAATATATAATCTAAATCTATAGATCCAACTACAAAGTGTGCTTCTCAAATATTTACGAGATCAAGAAAATTAAATAAATAATGACCGAAATGTAACAAGGATGTGTAGAAATGTATGAGTTAAAGAGTGGTTTACAAGAAAAAATTAGATATAATGTGTGTCTAGGCTAAATTCTCTTCTCCATCTTGAGTTGGATGATTTTCCTAGTAGTGAGGAAATTTTTTTGTGGAATCCAAAAAAAAATCTAGATGAGATAGTGATGATGAAATATTAGGCTACTTCATATATTTGTCACCTCAAAAGGATAATTCCAAGAATGAAGTGTTGTTTTTGGTGCCTAGTTTATTATCACCTAGGCAAAGGTCTACTCACTTATTATTTAGGAGATCAAATTAGCCATATTATGAATGAGACATGACATGAAAGATGAGTTGGTTAAAAGTTGACATGTTGATCTAAAATTTGTATTGATTGAGATGGTACGTCAAGAGGGGGTGTTGAGGAGTTGAAATACCTAGCAACCCCACTCCATTTTGGTAATTAAGTTTTCAATATAAAAACAAATTGTTTGGCAATTTTATTGTTAATATTGCAACCCCACTTCAGATGTTTTGTAGACAATTTTTATATAGAATTTGTGGAAAAAGAACACAAGTAGTCAGTAAGTGAAGTTTGTATACAATGCTGAAGAGAGTGAGGAAGATATGCACAAAAATTACATATCAAGGTTAGTATTGATCCCTTCCTCATGCATACACGAATCATATGCTTCAAAATTTTGTGATTTCTTTAAACATTGCATTCTCCACAAATATCCCAAACCTAAATGTCAAGAAAATTTATATATTCGAAACATTTATTTATATATTAAGCTACTTACATAATCCCACCAAATTAATGGGATCTTGCTGAGCTTAGGAGCCCCCAAATTACACCACTTCCACTACTATGATAATCCCACCACCTAGAACTCAATCATGCCACCCACATGGTAATTACTCAAGGCTTAAAAAGATAAACTATGCAAGGCTCCAATTATCCAAGGCTTGAATAATCGTGGGTAGTGGAGAAGCGAGATGAAGTGCATGGAGAATAAATTCAAGATCAAAATGAGAATAAAAAAATAAAAACCAACCATTTATGGCATTCATGTTTGAAACATTTATATATTGCAAACATTTATTTAAATGGAATTGCTTTCTGCAACATATATAATTGTATATATGGAAACATATTTACATATGAATTTATACTATATTTGTGAGAATATTAAATAGTTTGGGTAGATCATAGACCATTGAATCTTCCGGCATCCTTAAGGAGGATTAGAAGGTGATTTTGGATAATATGAATGCAAAATCCAACCATTGGACTAACCTCTTTAGCAATCATTGGAAGGTTAGATTCAACCTAATTAAATATGTCCTTCAAGCACTCCTTATAGACATCTTTTATGGCCACCATCACAACACAAAAATTAACCTCAAAGTAAATGGATGAAAGAAAAAGAAATAAAATAATCATATATCATTAAAAATTAAAATGTAAAATCATATTTATATTGAATGTTTTGAAAATTAACGAGTACTATATATTTTTATGTTTTTATTTCTTACGTAGACTAAAAGCACATATATAATTTGTTAATAAATATGTATGGTCATATCCAAGATGTATCATACCCAAGGGTTGTTTGAAATTGACGTATATCCATATCTTGACAATATAGTTTGTTGTTGTTTATCTTTACTACATTTTTATCCTTTTTTAGTTGATGTTATTCTCAATATTTTGTTTAGGTGTTTTCATATCCACAAATTTATTTGCATTTATTTGGTTGTTATATGAATTCACATCCATTTTAATAAACATACTATACATAATTTCATTAATGATACACTTATTTTACAACATAATGCACTTAATATTTACATTACCTAGTCGGTATAAATATGGAAATCCATACATGTTCAACTTAGTTGATTTCATGTCAAGCATACATGTTATTTTTATGATAAAGTATAAACCATATTCAATTTATTTTTACCATCCAATAAAAAAATTATTTGTAGTCTTCTTTACCAACAATATATTTAAATGAAATAATTTTGTATGATCATTATTGTTTCGCAATAATGATACACATTGTTGCACCTAATTTTTAACCTCTTAAATCTATAAATATCATTGAGAAAGGATTTCATAAATGTTAAACTTAAAGAGGAAGGAAAGATGATATTCATTATTTAGATGCATAACTTTATGGACAACAATTACATGACAATTCACTTCCTCTCAATTATCATATGTATTCTTCGTTGTAATATTGTAATTTTGTATGATCATTATTGTTTTGCAATAATGATACACATTGTTGCACCTAATTTTTAACCTATTAACTCTATCAATATCATTGAGAAAGGATTTCATAAATTTTAAACTTAAAGAGGAAGGCAAGAGGATATTCATTATTTAGATGCATATCTTTATGGACAACAATTACATGACAATTCACTTCCTATCAATTATCATATGTATTCTTCCTTGTAATGTTGTGATGGTGTGGTCTGAAGGAACATATCATATTATTATCCATTATATGAAACAAAAAAGTGATGATGGCATAAGGAACCAACAGGTGTAGTAGTTGGTAAAGAACTAGTGGCTCAAAGGAGGAAGATATTTTGAAATTAGATTACCTACGAACTTTTTCATCAAATATTGTGGTGTACAAATAAAATCTTGTCACAAAAACATGAGGGGATCTATCCTAGTCATGCTTTCTCCTTAAATAATAAATGGGCCTCATCCAAATTCTTATGTTTATCACATAACCAAGAAAACACATTGAAACTTTCCAAGTTTAAAGAACTTAAACACTAAAACTTGAATGAACCTATTTCACAACCATTCTATTTCAAAGTGATATTACTATTCTCCATATTGAAATGAATTAATTAAGAGGTTAAATTATTTTGTTACAATTCTCCTAGGGAATATAACATTTTGTTATACATTGGATATACCTCAAGCTAAAGATTTATATTATTTGAAAAATAATATTAATAATGATTATAAAATATAAATTTCCATCATCTCAAGTGCAAAAATAGAAATTTTCATAAAACCCATAACTTGAGACAAGAGAAAATATCACATATTGTCTTTGACATAGTTTTCATTACCTATAGTAAATCATTCAACATCATTATCACTTTGGTTATCCTTAAATTGTTGTAGTTGTGCTTGATATTCTTTAATGGGTGTATGTACCTTTTTTATTATTCTTATTATTTTCTCGATTCCGTCCTACTTTTGTTTACCAAGTGAAAATGATACCATTCACATCTATGTTAGTTTTTCCTTCATTTTATTCTTTACATTATTTTGTTTTATTTAAACAATCCTCATACAAAACATTTTCTAATTTCCCTTTTCCAATTGGTATCCACCATCGAACCTTTACCTTATATGTCTCACTCAAAGTATCCTTACAAGGGTAGACCTTCCTTCTACTTTACCATCCATATTGGGAATTTGTTTGATGTTTGTCATATTAACACAAATTGTCCTTTTACTACATCTTCCTTTGGATTGAATTCATCTCTTGGTTGTTTACATTTTGGTCGACATAAATTTCCTCATTGGTAAGGAAATTTTGTCTCAAGTAATTATCCAAGAGAAAATGACAATCATTATTGGTATTTGAGTTATGTATAGTTCTTGGAAAAAATCACCTTATGACATATCACTATTGATGAAGGGCTTATCTAAAGCATCTAAAAAATTTACCAATACCTTATATTTGGTAATCAGAATCCTTTCCCTCCATATTTAGAAATTTTACTCTATTGACTTAGATAGTCTCTTATTTTTGTCTTTAGTTCATGCATCTCCTTCGATGTCATAAATGGTGGTAGTTGACGTTTTCCTTTAGGTGAGTGTAGTTTTCCATCGAGATAATGTACGCGAGACATTGATATGATTAGAATATGCAAGATTCCTTTTGGATTATTTTTGTTGCATCATTGGTACTCAATTTATGACATGGAATTTAAAGTATTGAGTCTTGCTAAGACCCACTATCATGTGACTCCCATCTAGTAAATGTGGCCCCACAAAGGATTTGAAATCATAGAAATCTTGTATCAGGTATGGTGTGAATGAACTTGAATAAGCTTAGAATTTTGTATATTCATCCATAATTTGTGGTAGAGAATATGTATCTTCTCACCATAACATAGAAGATAATCTTCCAAAGGTTCCATCAATATCTTCATGGGTGTGTCCTACTGGCAACTAGCTTTAATATAGTGCATTAAAAACCCTTCTGACTATCAACATTGATAAAAAACCAAATAAATAATAGTTTTTATTACCACTTAAAGCTCTATCCAATTGTAAGTAGAAGATTGGTTGCAATTTTTTCAGTGAAAAACATCTTTCAGATACATTTTCTCAAACAAATTACATTGTTGTACCCTTATACACTTGACATTTTTCTTATGAATCATTTTGTAGTAATGTATCACGTAGTGGATGTTTTGATGACCTAGTCATGTAAAGTAGGTGGCTATATACATCAACTGCTAGTTCTTCAAGCATGCAAAGGCTTCAAGGCTATTGATGTCACTATGAAGTTTGAATCTCTTTCTATAAATGGAAGGATAAAGTGGCCAAAACCCCCTTTCTTATGTCTAAGAGTAAGTAAATTTGTTAAAGAGTTTGGGAGGTTCCAAAAATTACTAAATAACTTGGAGTTCTTCCCAATATTGGTATGGAAGTTATCATCTTATTCATCTTATCATGCACAATGCTTAAGAATTTTTCAAGTTTTTCCTCAAATTCAATCATATGGGGATAATAGTCTGCACAACAACTTGTAATGTAATCATCATGACATTTTTGATACTTTTGTAAATCGCTTGATTATTTCTAAGTCATTTTTGGCTTTTCATTAGTTTATAGCCACACACTCATCACACTTTTCATAGATGTAATTATTTTTAATTGAAACATCTTCAAAATCTTGTGACGATATCTTGTTAAAGTTAAAATGTGACATTGTAGGGAGATTTAGGATTTCAAGGTCTACATTAAAATTTTTAAGAATGGAACATTGGGTATTATTTTTGGCAACATCTTTATAGGAACTCTTATTCCATCATGATTTATAAAGCAAGTCAAATGAGAATCTATATAAAAATTTCATAATCTTTTTTTTTCTATAATAAGAATTATTGCCATTTTCTTCACCTTGATTTTTTTAAAACAACATTAGCATTCATTGCCCTGATATCACTATTTAAAAATTATTTCTTGTATTCAAAGAAGCTGATTGTAAGTATTCTATAAGCATTAAACTAAGAATTTTTACATACATCAAGGGTGTCAAACATCATGGTAATAATGCCTCTATTCCTTGTTATTTCATTTCTATTTATAGATCAATTTTCTCCCAATGGATTCAACAAAAACTTCCTCTCGGTACCGTCACTCATATGTTTAAACTTTGGCCAATCACTAGTGATTGATGCAATAGGTATTATGGAAGTAAGAATTTTTTTGCAATAAATCATATTTCATACTTTATCCAAGAAATATAACTCATCTTCACCTTCAATAGATCTTGCATTTGACATTTTGAAATTTGATGCAATGGACTTCAAATGTTTGTGATGTCTATATGGCCTTCTTGTCAAAGGTTGTGGATATGTGTAAATCATGAAATCAACATGAATTAGAAATTCTAATTGAGGAAGTGATTCTTTTAATGAACTCCACATATTGACTTCTATCTCATTTGGAACTTCCTTCATTTTCACATTCATCGGTGAAGCGATAAGGTATGTTAGTTGATTTGTAGGCCATTGTATGAGAGAAAGCTATGATATGGTCCATGTGGAACAAGAAGGGTTGAATATAGTATTAATAAGAATACAAAAATTATTTCCATCTAATAATTTAAAATTAACCAAATCTCCTTTAAGTACATTTGTAATTGTTTGTTCTCCAACATATTAATTCTCCTTTGAACAAAGATGCATTATCTTTTCTTGAATTCCTCTAAATTTAAATTTACGATCATAGGCATTTGAAGTGGTCAAACATTCTAATTCAACCCTATTTTTTACCTTCATTGTAGACCCTATATTTTTATTCACCAATTTCTCTATTCGCCATGTTATTATACTATTTGGTTTCAGTGATGACGATGAACAAATATTGCAAGAAATTAATATATTCTCCACCATCAAACCAAACATTTGAGGAACCAACTTCTCACCTTGAACAATGTTTTCCTTAATTACATTTTATATAAAACCTAGGACTATATTGTCTCCATGGGAGTAACATTGATGTTTAAGTATCACATTCTCTATAATAAATTGGAGTCAATATTCTTCATATGTGCCATTCATTTTCTCATTGGATTCAATTTCAACATTAAATAAATCAATTACATCAATTGAATTAAAGTTCAATGTTTCATCTATATCACTGGTATTGGGTATTGAGGAATCACCATATGTTAACATTTTCTTATCATCTCATGCAATATATTACCCTTAATTTTTTATGTCTCCTATGTTTTTGATTCATCAAGAAAATAAGGTAACAAAGCTTTCCCATTAAATAATTTATCTAGAGTCATGAAAAATATACCTTCTCCCATTACTCTACAATGTAGATTTTTTCTAATTGGATTAAATCTTTCATAAGAAAATTTCAATCCTTGTGAAAATAAATCAAATGTTGTGCTTCTTAAAATATATGATCCATTGTGTGAAACCTATATTTTTTATTAAAAGAATAAATTAATATATATATATTTAAATATAATATAGAGATACAATATAGGCTATCATAAAGCAAGTAAAAATAGAAGTAAGAAAGTATACATATTTGTTAGTATAGATTATAATTCCCATCAACATGAAATTTCCCATGTATAGCTAATAAAATAAAAAATATTGAGTACACATTATAAATTAGATCTATTTGTTTCTTATTTAAATTTTTTTATGGTGCTTACATGTTTTTTAATGCAACATAAATTAAATTCAACAAATAGAATAGGGAAAAGAGGTGCCTCAACTTCTTTATATTTATTGATTTTAACTTTAAGAGGAATCCCATTTGACATCTTAAGTGTTTCTTCGGTTTGATGTAGACTCACTAAGAGCTCTAATTTTCCTTCTTAACTATTTTTCCTTTGAAGGTAGAATGTAAGGAATCTCATTCTTACTCTTGATTATTTCAACAACTTCATTTTTTTCACTTTGATGTAAAATGGAAGAGCTTCCATTTTTCCTTTTTGACTATTTTTTCATTTGAATTTAGAATGGGAGGCCTCATATTCTAACTATTCATTTTTTTCAATGTGAAGGAGAACATAAGGAATCTCATTCTCCTTATAGATTCTTGTTTACATTGAGAAAATTATGTCTTTTTATATCTCTTGTGAATGATTTTTTAAACTATTTTTTCACTCTAAGTGGTAATGAGAGGCCCCAAAATATATGTTTTAAGAATTTATTAATTATAGGAAGAATAAGAGGCCTCCCATTCTCAGTATTGATTATTTTGTTTACTTTGAGGGATGACAAGAGACCTTCAAATTAGAGACCACCAATATCTCTTTTAAAATTTATTTACTTTTGAGGAGAATGGTAGGCTTCCCATTCTGTATTGATTATTTTGGGATAAGAACAGGCCTTACATTGTTATTCAGATTTGAGGAGAATGGGAGGCCTCCCATTCTCAATAATGATTATTTTTTATACTCGAGGGATTATGTGAGACATTACATTATTCTCAATATCCTTTGTAAGAATAGCTCACTTTTATGGAGAATTCGAGTCATCCCAATCTCCATCTTGATTTTTTTACTTCAAGGGATAATGAGAGGTTCTTCAATGAGAGGCTTGAACTATCCCTTTTAATAATTTCTCACTTACTAGGAGAATAAGATTCATCCCTTTCTAAATTTTTATTAACTTTGAGGGATTATGTCTCATTCACCTTGTAGATTTTTGTTTACTTTGAGAGAATTATGTCATTTTATATCTCTTATGAATGATTTTTTGAACTATTTTTTAACTCTAAGTGGGAATGAGAGGCCCCAAACTATAGTTATAGAGAATTTATTACTTCTAGGGAGAATGGGAAGCTTCCCATTCTACATCTTGATTATTACTTTTACTTTGAGGGACGATAAAAGGCCTTCAAATGAGAGGCCACTAGTATCCCTTTTAATAAATATTAACTTTTGAGGAGAATGGGATTTTTACCATTATCCATGTTGATTATTGTTATAGTTTGATGGATAATAAGAGCCCTTACATCCTTATTCACTTTTGAGGATAATGGGAGGATTTCGATTCACCGTGTTTATTATTTATTATACTTTGAGGGATAGTGTGAGAAATTACATTCTTCTCAATATCCTTTTTATGAATAGTTCACTAGTTTTAGGGAGAATCAGAGGCATCCCATTCTCCATCATGATTATTTTTTTACTAGATCCCATTTAATAATTACTCACTTTTCAAGGAGAATGGGAGGCCTCCCATTCTAAACTTCTTTATTTTTTTACTTTCGTGGTTTTTGTCTCTTTTGTTCTTCAATATTTTTGTTTACTTTGAGAGAATGATGTCTTTTTATCTCTTTTGTGAAATATTGTTTTAAATTTGTTTTCACTCTATGTTGGAATGAAAGGCCATGAAATATACTTTATAATTATTTATTACTTCCTGGGAGAATGGGAGGCCCCTATTCTCCATTTTTATTATTTTTGTTTACTTGGGAAGGATAATAAGAGGCCTTCAAATTAGACGCCATAAATACCCCTTTTAAGAATTATTCATTGTTAAGGTGAATGGGAGGCTTCTCATTTTCCGTGTTGATTATTTTTATACTTTTATGGATAATGAGAGACCTTAAATTGTTATCCATTTCTCAATAGCATCGTGAGGCTTTCCATTATCCATGTTGATTTTTTTATACTTTGAGGGATAATGAGAGACCTTACATTGTTCTCAATATCTTTTTAAGAATGTTTTACTTTTACAGAGAATCAAAGGCATCCTAATCTCCATCTTGATTATTCCTTTTACTTTGAGGGATAATGAGAGGTCGTCCAATAAGAGGCCCCCACTATCCCATTTAGTAATTTATTACTTTAACGAGAATATGTCTTTCTAAATATTTATTATTATCTTTATTTGAGGGATTATGTCTCATTCTCCATGAATGTTTTTGTTTACTTTGAGAGAATGATGTATTTTTATCTCTTGTGAATGATTCTTTGAATTCTTTTTACAATCTAAGTTGGAATGAGAGGCCCTGAAATATACGTTTTAAGTAGTTATTAATTCTAGGAAGAATGGGAGGCCTCCCTTTCTCCATCTTGATTATTTTTTTTCACTTTGAGGGATAATAAGAGGCATTCAAATGAGAGGCCACCAAAATCCATTTTATAAATCATTCATGTTTTAGGAGAATGGTAGGCTTCGTATTATCGGTTTTGATTGATTTTATACTTTGAGGGACAATGAGAGACATTACATTGTTATTCACTTTTGAAGAGAATGGTAGGCTTCTCATTCTCTGTGGTTGATTGTTTTTGTACTTAAGGGATAATGAGAGACCTTACATTTTTCTATATATACTTTATAAGAATGGTTCACTTTTAGGGATAATCAAAGGCATCCCAATCTCCATTTTTATTTATTTTTTTATTTTTAGGGACAATGAGAGGTATTTGAATGAGAGGCCCCATTATCCATTTTAATAACTACTAACTTTTAAGTAGAATGGGAGGCCTCCCATTCTTAATCTTCATTATTTTTACTTTGAGGGATTATGTTCCATTCTCCTTGTAGATTTTTATTTCCGTTGAGAGAATTATGTCTTTGTATATCCTTTTTGAATAGTTATTTGAACTTTTTTTTCACTTTAATTTGGAATGAAAGGCCCCGAAATATAATTTTAAAGATTTTATTACTTCTAGGTAGAATGTGTTGGTGCTCAATTTAATCTTTCCCTATTTGTTCAAAATTTCTCATCCGCATGGTTTGATGTATTCTCTGTCTCCAATTATGGATGTGTTAAATTTTTCTCCTTCATTTGGTTTCACAAAAACCTTTCCTTGGGTCATGGATCACATAGAGTATTGGTTTCATTTACAATCTTCATCTCCATGGGCAAATTTGTTGTTGTTGGATACATGGTTCTTTCTAATAGGATGCAGCTCAATGGTCTTTTTGGTGAAACTTGTCACTTTTGTTACATTTTTTAACAAATGCCAAATTGGTCCCACAGCCCCAATAGTATATAATTAGCTATTTCAACAATACGAAGTGACAGGGAAAATTTCTTATTTTGAGCCTGAACGTGTACATGTGGTCATTTTTCAAGTTAAAAATAGGGAGGTGGGTCATTTGGAGAATTTTGAAGATTTTGGGAGTCCTTCTTTTGAGATTCATACCAAAAAAGTGTCGAGGAGACACGTGGAAGATTTCACTGGCTCTGCCCATAGTTCAAATTTTCAAGCATCTAATGCAACTTTCTCAGACCCTAGGCATGTGGCACCTTCTGCTAGTTCTTAAAAAATTTCAACGACTGAGACATGTGGAGAGACCGCACTTGGTTGGGGTCCTCACTTTTAGGCACCATAGAAAATTTTTCTCAAGAACCACGCAAAGGCTTCCACTAGCTCCTCTTTTTACCAAGAATTTTATAGAGGGCAAGGCAACATTTTTAAACTTGGGACACATGGATAGCCTTTGCTCATTTGAGGTCCCACCTCTAGACTTCATCTTTGACGTTACATCGAATAGAAATGTGGAAGCTTCCATTGAAGCTTCCGATACTCCGACCTTTCAAAGAATCGGGTGCAATCAGTATAGGGTTCTAAACACGTGGAGGGCCCGCGCTTGTTTGGGAATCTGCCTCTAGAATTCACCTTTATAGTTGCACTAAGGAAACATGCGGAGGTTTTTATTAGCTCTCTCGTGCACCTGGTTGACTCGGGACTCACAATTCACAAATGCATGTATCCATGCGAGGACACTCATTTCTTAAGGTGTATTCTCAAAGGTAAAAAGGATTTCTTATCAAATAAATCCATATGGAGCCACCTGAAAATGATTAAAAATGGGATTTCTTGCACGTATTAAGAATAAATTAGTGATTAAGAATACTATCAAAAATTATGATATGGCATCCTAATCATAGTTGAGGGTCTGAGAAACATGATCAGTTCATAATCTATCCACCTAGTAGATTTGGTTGTAAATCTATTAAACATCGCTTTTGGAACAAACTTGTAGAAAACAAAGGGTTCCTCAAATATTATTCTTTTGGGGGTAGAATTGAGATGAGTGAGCAAGTTAAATGTATAAAAGCAATGAGAATACTCTTGCATAAAGGCGGGGTTAACTTTTCTGAGAAAGTTTGAGAGAAAACCATTTTCCCGAGAGATCATATGAGATACCATTTTGTTTTCCTATGTTTTGGTTTCAATCACGTTAAGGTGGTTACAAGTGTACAACCATTAACAGGATATGAGATTATTCAAGAAAATTTCCCCTGATGATGAATCTAATGAACGTTGAATAAATTTGTGTTGATTATGAGCATAGTTGTGTTTGTTATTATTTCATAATGTTTTCAAATAGTTTTTATTTTTCCTTTTGTAATCTTATGTTTAATCTCTCTAATTCATAGAAAATCTCATTTGTGTGTTAGTATTGTGGCATTTACAATTTCATTATGAGAAGAGCCTTCATCTGGTAATGAAATAAACAATTTAAAATCACTTTACTCTCACTATGTTGATAAAGATTGTTTGTAATCCTATGAGTGTATCTTAGGCATGACGAACTAGGGATTTCTAACGTTTAATTGAGTCTTTAACATGAGCCTTTGTGTTGAATTCTTGAAGAATGTGTGAAACCATGCATCTCTAGGCCTCCATTGATACACACCTTATTGTTGAAGGAATATTTTAGCTATTCTGAAGAATTCTATCTTTGAGTTTTCCAAATTTTTAAAGGCTTTCAAATATCTGGTATAATCAACTCTATCTTTCTTAACTTCCCACCAAAAAATTCTCAAATGATGAATCCTACACAAAATACCCCTGTTTGTAATGTGTATAAACAAATGAATAAATTCCATTGTGAAAATATGCAGTGACAATCAAGTTTCTATCATTGTCTTTAGTAACCCGAACCTTGCCCAAGAAACATCTCCACTCTTTAGTGTGACAACTCATGAGAGTTAGATTGTGTTGCATTGATCATATTTCCTTAGGGTTCTCATTAACATTGTGCAGAGAAGGATCTCTTGATGTCCTTCACCAACATGGGTTACAGAATGGGTCCTCTCACCTTGGTTGAAGGCACAACCTAAAGTAGTGAGGGTAGATGAAACCCTTAGTGAGGTGCTATCCATTTCTCCGGTGCTCGAGTGACAAAGAGTAAGTTGAATCCATTCCTAGCTATAAAACAAATCATATCACGCTTCATCTCCTCTAAGCATCTTTCTAGTTTCGTGATGATGCTCGGCCCTCGTAGGAGAATCAATTTGGACACCAAAAGAATGGAAGGCCTACAATTCTCAAGCTTAATTATTTTTTTTAATTTTCACAAGTGATAAGAGGACTTCAAATGAGAGGCCAACAATATCTCTTTTAGGAATTATTCATCTCTAAGGAAAATGGGAGGCTTCCCATTCTCCGTGTAGATTATTTTTATACTTTGAGGGATAATGAGAGACCTTACATTTTTATTCACTTTTGAGAATAATGGGATGCTTCCCATTCTCCATGTTGATTATTTTTATACTTTGAGAGATAATGATAGACCCTAAATTTTTCTCAATATACGTTTGAATAATGGTTCACTTATAGGGACAATAAGAGGCATCATAATCTTGATCTTAATTATTTTGTTTACTTTGAGAGATAATGAGAGGTATTCCAATGAGATTCCCCACTATCCTTTTTAATAATTACTCACTTTCAAGGAGAATGTGAGGCATCCCATTCTCCATATTCGTGATTTATTTACTTTGAGGGATTTTGTCTCATTCTCCTTATAGATTTTTGTTTACTTTGATAGAATGATGTTTCTTAATAACTCTTGTTAATGATTGTCTAAACTATTTTTTTGACTCTAAGTGGGAATGACATGCCCCAAAATATAATTTAGCAAAATTTTTACTTCAAGGAAGAAAGGGATACCTACCATTCTCCATCTTGATTATTTTTGTTTACTTTGATGGATGATAACTAGCCTTAAAATGAGAGGCCACTAATTACCCTCTTCGAATTATTCATTTTTAAGGATATTGGGAGGCTTCCCATTCTCCATGATGATTATTTTTATATGTTGAGGGATAACAAGAGACCTTACATTGTTATTCACTTTTGAGGAGAATGGGAGGTTTCAATTCTTTGTGTTGATTATTTTTTATACTTCGAGGGATAAGGAGAGACCTTACGTTGTTCTAGATATTGCTTTTCGAAGGATTGAATTTTAGGGAGAATCAGAGGCATCCCAATCTCTATCTTGATTATTTTGTATACTTTGAGTGATAATGAGAGGTTTTCTAATGAGAGGCCACAACTATCACTTTAAATAATTGCTCATTTTCTAGGAGAATGAGAGGCCTCCCATTTTAATTTTTGTTTTTTTATACTTTGAATGATTATGTCTCATTTTCATTGTATATATTTGTTTACTTTGAGAGAATGATGTATTTTTCGATCTCTTGTGATTCATTGTTTGAACTATTATTTAATTATAAGTGAGAATGAGAGACCCCAAAATATAAATTTTAAAGAGTTTATTACCTCTTGGGAGAATGGGATGCATTCCATTCTCCATCTTCATTGTTTTATTTACTTTGAGGGATGATAAGATTCCATCAAATGAGAGGTCACCAATATCCCTTTTAAGAATTATTCAATTTTAAGGAGAATGTGAGGGTTCTTATTCTCCGTGTTGATTCTTTGTAGAATTTGAGGGATAACGAGACACCTTACATATTTATTTACTTATGAGGAGAATTGGAGGCTTCCCATTCTCTCGTTGTCATTTTTTTCATAATTTGAGTGATAATTATGTACCTTACATTGTTCTCGATATCCTTTTTAAGAAATTTTAACTTTTAGGTAGAATTAGAGGCATCCCAATATCCATCTTGATGATTTTTTATACTTAAAAGGATAATGAGAGGTCTTCTAATGAGAGGCCCATGCAACCCCTTTTAAAAATTTCTCACTTTCAAGGAGAATGGGAGGCCTCCCATTCTCAATGTTCATTATTTTTTTACTTTGAGGTTTTATGTCTCTTTATCCTTGTATATTTTTGTTTACTTTGAGAGAATGATGTATTTTAATATCTCTTGTGATTAATTTTTTGAACTATTCTATCACTCTAAGTGGTAATGAGATGTGCCAAAATATATATTTTATTTATCTATTAATTATAGGGAGAATATGAGGCCTTCCATTCTCCATTTTTATTTTATTTTTACTTTGAGGGATGATAAGAGGTCTTCAAGTGAGAGGCCACCAATATCCCTTATAGTAAGTATTTAATTTTGAGAAGAATGAGAGGCTTCCCATTCTTTGTGTTGATTACTTTTATAATTTAAGGGATAACAATAGAAATTATATTGTTATTAACTTTTGAGGAGAATGGGAGGCTTCATATTCTCTGTTGATTATTTTTTAGACGTTGACGGATATTGTTCTCAATATTGTTTTTTTATAAATGTTAACTTTTACTGAGAATCGAGGCATTCTAATGTCCATCTTGATTATTGTTTTTACTTTGAGGCATAATGAGATGTCTTCCAATGAGATTCCCCAATATCCCTTTTAATAATTTATCACTTTCAAGGAGAATAGGAGCCTTGTTATTCTCAATATTTAGTATTTTATTTATTTGAGGGTTTTGTCTCATTCTCCTTGTAGATTTTTGTTTACTTTGTGAGATTGATGTCTTTTTATATCTCTTGTGAATGATTATTTTAACTAATATCTCACTGAGTGGGAATGAGAGACATCAAAATATAGTATTTATGTGAAAATTAAATTGAAGAATAAAAGGGTGAAAAGAGAACGAGAAAATTTTCACTCTCTCAAATTTTATTTTGTAGAGCTAGGGAAAATCGAACACCTCCTATTCTCCTTAACAATTATCATTTAATTTTTATGCAGAATAGAAAGGTTTGAAATTTTGGGTAAACTATCATGCATCCTAATGTCCTTCATAGTGAAAATATTTTTTATCTTATACAAAAACAAAAACAATAAATAAGGAGAATGGGAGGCCTCCCATTCTCCCTCCAAGTGATAAATCAAATCTAAAATAAAATGACATGATTATCATTCTCACTTATATTTAATGTTTCACATTTAGAGATAATTTTATGCCTACTCTCCCTTAAAATAAAAAAACAATAAAAAGGAAAATGAAATGCCTCCAACTATTCTCATTGTGAAAAATAAAATCTAAAGGAAAATCCCATCTAATTTTGCACATTTAGGGAGAATATGAAGCCTCTCATTATCACTATTGATTATTATCAACTTTAAGAGAGAAAGATAAACCTCCCATTCTTGTTTAAAATGAAAAAATCGAAATAATGAATGCAAGGTCTTCCATTCTCCTTTAAATTATTAAAATAATTATGAAGGAGAATAGAGGTCTATCATTTTCATTCATAATTTTTTTATAATTTGAAGGAAAATGAGAGACCTCCCATTTTCCTTCAAATAAAAACAATTAAGAAGGAGAATGGAGGCATCCCATTCTCTTTTAGTTTATTTTTTTTAATTTGAAGGAGAATGTAAGGTCTCCCATTCTCCTTCAAAATAAAAACCTATTAAGAGTGAGAATGTGTGTTTGGGAAGCTACCCATTATGCTTCAAGGTGAAAAATATTGTTTAAATTATGGTTATGGCTAAGGAGATTAAAATCACTGAATTTATTCAAATAAATCAATATATTTAATTATTTTTGTATAGATTAAATATTAAAATCACTGAATTTATTCAAATAAATCAATATATTTAATTATTTTTTGTATAGATTAATATTAATTTTATTTAATATTACAACATGAATGTTAAAGTCAAATGATCACTCTTTTAATATTGAATAGTCATATCCATATAACTCTAATATTAAAACCCCACAATTTCTAGATTCTAAATATTTGTTTCTCATGCATTGCATTTGAAAAATGTGGGAGTTTGGAAAATGTTTTTACAATCAAGATAAATTTCATAATAAAACTAAAATCAATACGTGATTTTTTTAATTTCTTAAAACATAGAAGAATTAATAATAGGAATATTCGAAATTGAAAGTCATACCGTAAGATATAGATATTTACAGGTATTCTTCATTTTTTCAAAATCTTTCATCATGTATTTTTACATTATAGGTAAGCTTCAATATAAAATAACTTTCAAAGATAATTTTTTTGTTTTTGAGCATAGAAGAGAAGACATAAAAAAAAAAATTGAAAGTAGAAGTGATAATAGAAGAAGTAAATATTTACAAGTATTCTTATTTTTCAAAACATCTTTAATGGTATTGAAATAAATATGGACAATGTAGAGAAATGGTATTTATAAAATGTGTATTTGTAGTAATATGTAGTTGTTCCTTTCCTACTAAAATATGAGGTGCATATAACTCTAATATATTCCACTTTGAATATAATCTTAATTAATTTTCCATGTAGTCGTGTTAAACGTGATATTTTCTATATCGACCTTGATTTTTTTACTAAGATCGTTTTCAATTCATGTAGTTGTTACCATGACTGGATTGTTTTTATCCCGATATCACCTTCAAATCTTGTAACCTCTACCATTGACGAACATTCTATTTTTATTGAGAGAACTTTCAAATCTTATATCCACTTCCATGATTATAACACTACACTAAGAGTTCATCATATGGTAATCATATAAAAAGTAATTTTAGAAAGGGAATTTTTTTAACTTTTTAAAAACCCTTTTTGTAGTGTTTTATATGTTTTTCATGGATTTTTCAAATTTGAAATATGAGGGATGAATTTTAAAATTAGGTGGGATAACTATTTTTAATATAATGAAATAACTTTTTGACTCCCATAAAATTTTAAAAAAACATGTTGGGTTTAAAAATATAATAGAAAAATATTTCAAATTCAAAATTAGAAGAGAAAATTTGAAAATGAAAATAGACGGATATTTTTTTTTAGAAAATAATTACCTCTTTAAATCATTATGATTTTTAAAATAAAAAATGTGTGGGATATCTATGGAGGGAAACATTTGGTTGCTAATATTCGTAATTTGCCTAAAAGTACGAATTTTTGAATATGAATTTAGATACTTTTATGACCATGAAAGTGTTAACATTTATCACAAAAATTCCACAAACTATAATTTTTCCCATGTGAATAGCCAATTCATCTCTAATCCCAAAATATATTTTTATTGAATCATCGTGTGATAGATAGGCCGGGGTTTTGAAACATTCTTTGATCGCCATGAAATCTATGGAACCTTCATGTTTATTTGGTCTCATTTTCCGAATGTGTAGGAATATTTTGAAATTTTATTAAATTCACCATATATACGTATAAGTACACACACACACACATGAACACACACACACATAGATATAGATATTGTAATCCATTAATCATGTATAAGACCTAAAAATAGAAAACACTTCGCTTATTGCCTAAGAAGCCAATAAATTTGTTGATAAGCCCCGAGCATTAGGTGTAGCCAAGTGTCACCCATTCCAAGAACTCCGAGCATAAAGGTATTCAAAATTATCCCTAAATACCATAATTATATATCAAGTGGACATGTGGAGTGATTTCTAGCATCCTCAATGAAAATGAATCCCGTCAACCCGAAGCCTACAAAAGGAACCAACTCAATAAAGTTTTGGGTCTCGTAATTAGGCAAGACAGAGTGTGATCAATGGGAACATATGGAAGACCTCCATTTGGACCTAAAATTTGTTTTGTGCAATAAATATCCTTCATGTCAATGAATTATCCTTCATTCACCACTATATATACTATTTATTTATAAAAAAATATTATCTTTCACTGATGCCACAAATGTTGATTTTAGATAATTCACCATGATATCTATAAGGCTTTTTTAGGAGGGTTCTTTAATATTTTCCCTGTAGTTATTATTTTGTACACATTCATGTATTTACTTGTGAATAGAAATTAAGATTCACATTTTACAATATTAATTTAAATTTGAAATGATAGTGATTGAATATGAAACTTAAGATTAATAATTGATGCAAAAATTAAAATAGTGGAAATAAATTAAATATAGCTAAACCCCGATTTAATGAACAGAAAAATAAATATGATGAAATAAGAATTAAAAATAGGATGGTATAAATAGTCAAATAGGTCAAATATAATAATTATAAGAAGTAGAGTGAATAATTCTAAAATAATAATAGAGACAAATTATCTTATGTGTGATTAAGTGATGTGTTACAAATACTTGATTTTAAGTGGTTCATTATAAATACTTCTAGTGAATATTATTTAATATATAGTCATTTAGGTATATTTTTGAATTTAAAATGCTATATTAAATTTTAATTTTTTTACAATATTGTTAAATTAATATTTTTTATTGAAATTTTAAATTACCTAGAAACTAGCTCGCTAGCAATTGTAAAATAAAGTTCTAAATTAACTATAAATGTTAAATTAATGTAATAACTTAACAATGTTTAATCAATATAACTTTATTGATCTTGAAACTACGTTAAATATTACAATATTGAAATATTATGTTTTTGATACGTGAATGTTGATAAGTTGAATATTATAGTACTCATTATTATTTTTAATTAATATTCTAAAAAGATATTGTTAGTGCAGAATCACAACACCCCTGAGTGCCTGCAACTAGATGAGTTGAGACTCTCAGTGTGATTGCACAACATGGAGCATCTCTCAAAGTGTGGGACCTTGAAATCGAGAGATCTCTATGGATAAAGGTCAATTCCTATTCCTCTGTTTAGGTGCATACAAATAAATTGCAGAGGATCTATTCTAAAACCTACTCTATCTTACCAAGGAGACAAGGTTGAGAAGATACGAGGAAAAAAACCTAAGCTAACAAGGTGATGCACCAAAGGAATGTTAAACACATGTTTTGCAATTGAACACAAACCATAGAAATGTAATACTACTACCATGCACAAGATGACTAAACTATAATGAGAGATCCACAGACATATATTATTTCTCCAAAGTTCATACAGTAGCCAAGAGGTAAAACTTTGTATAACAACTCAAATTGGAGGTTCGAAAGCTCCACAAATTTTCTTGCAGACAAGGGAAGAAGGGTGGGTATAAAACAAAACTATCCAACCCTTTACAATGAGCCCGATCCTTCTTTTATAGACGCACCACGCATGACGAAGAAAAGAGAGGTAGGAAAATTGATTTAAACTTCAGCTACCAGCCATCAATGCACCTACAAATCCACCCACAATTTGTCGAGTCTTCCACTCTATGTCTATTCGGCATGTTGAAGAAGGAAGAATGATGGATCAGACCAAATCTGATCTAGTTGTTGGAGAAATCAGATCCTATATTAATGGAATGAAGATATTTTCCACTTTTTACCCACCTAACCTTGTCAAAATTAAAGTTTCATACCTCCATGGTGTAGAGGATGTCGAGACCTTCTAAAAGTCTTATCCCGCCCAAATCTGAGCTCTCAATTGAAAGATAAGGTTGTCTGAAGATCAGGATTATGGGCGTGCAATATTTAAAAGAGGATGTCTATACTTGGGCCCACGTGGCTACCCGACACTCATTTAAGATTTGACCCCTTTCCTTCACTCTTAAAATTACACCCGAAAAACACATGGTGTTTTCTGCTGGCTCCGTGATTTCCTTTGTATTTTTCTAGAGTCCTTTCCACTAGCAGAGGCATTATGTTTGACCCGAGACACGTGGCGGCTTCACGTATGTTTTGGAACTATCCCGAGAGAATTACCTTTGGAGTTGTATGGATATGACATGTGGAGACCTCCGTGGGTCTTTGGAAATTTCAGCATCCATTCTAACCTCTTCAAAATCTGGGACACATGGCGGGTTGGTGCTTTTCGAGTCTAGTCCTCGGGATTAACCTTTGGAGAAGTGTCGATGAGGCACATGGAAGCTTCCACTGATTCTTCCATACTTAGTCAATTTGGGCTCGTTCTAAATCATTTGTAAAGCTTGAAGACTTTGAGCCTTTCTTTGTTTCTCTTCTTTGAGCCTCCAGTTTTCTGTGAAATCCTTTGGCCCTTCCCTGACCTTGCTACTCCATTCTAGAGCCCACCTGTAATTTTTTTGTTGGATTAGAATTTTGGGCTCGTCATAGAGCCATCCTCTCTGATTTCTTTTTTGGGGTTGTGGTCGATCCAATTTTACTGGGGCATGAAAATTGAGATAAGAATTTGGTGACTCATAGGTACATCTTCTTGCTAGATGAATAGATCAGTTACCTAGTTGTATCCATTGGGCATAGAGTCATGGGTGGTGCCTTGATGTTGATCCTGTTCTTCTAGAAATGAACACTTTGAGACCCGATTTTTAGTTTTCTATGCATTTGTTCTATTTTAAAATTAGTAAATCATTATGGAAACTATGGGTATCCTTGTTGGAAGTGTTTGAAGAGCATGGTGTATTCACTGAGGCACATCAAACTCGTATAATGATGTAAATGTGGAGCGATAAAAACTTGTGCCAGAGAGCATAGGGAAATAAAACCTATGCTACAACAAGATAATGTGTGTACGCACTTAGGGAAATTAAAGTCCTACTCTAATATATAAAAGGGTGGAACATTCCTTTTCAAAGAAGCAATGGCTGAGATGGATCCCATTGACTAGAATCTGAAAATCTTCACCATATAATTTAGCCAACTAGAAATCATTGCTACTTTTCCACCTTCTGAGGATATAGGGGCCACTCCAAATGGCATCAAACTTGCAATTCCTTCCTAGCTCTACCCAATCTACATCCCACTTCATAACTAAGTCCCACTCTAGAAAGGTCCTTAATCTTGCTTTCTTCTCAAAACTCTTTTTGATCAATGTTTGATCCTTCTCCATGATTTGCTTTGCATGCTCTCTTGCCTCTCCTACTTCTATTAGCTCTACCTACCTGATTTCCAATCGTTTCATGATCTCTAAAGTAGAAAACTCTAATGATATGGGAAATATTGCCTCTCCTCCATATACAAGATTGTATGGGGAGCTACCTATGACCCTTTTGGATGTGATCCTATCATCCCATACAGCTGATTTGAGCTTTGTATTCCAATTTCTTTGATTTTCGTCAAGAGGCCATTACCTTGAGGGTATCGGTTTGATGATGTGCTGGTATACACCATTTTTGATAAAGCATTCAGCTATCCTTGTACCCGTGAATGGTAATGCATTATCTAATATAATAGAGGCAAGGAATCCAAACTAAAAGGAACGATAACCAGATCATGCCAAGCCAAGAACACAGATGCTAATCAAACATCATGATCAATAAGATGAAAGTAATTCACCAAAATAACTTTACATAAACCTTTGCAAACAAATGAGCAACAATATCATATATTACTATGGAACTTAATAAAATATAATGAGAATGGGCCTTGCTTATATATGCAAGGAATAAAAATCTAAGAACCAGTCAAGGTCGTAGATCAAGCCATAAATCATGGAAAGAACTAGTCAAGTCCATAGATTTATGAGAGAACTAGACATCAAGGATCTATTCAATACCATAGATCTAGGAAAGAACTAGTCAATACCATAGATCAAGGAAAGAAATATACCTAACAACTAGATAATATCTCCTAATATCTAAATAAATAAAAAGAAATATCCACACACATAAGTGGGTGAGGATAAATATAATAATGTACCTAGGTGAACATGAGCTAAGGTAAATACCTACTCTAACACAAACCCGGTGGCTATTCCTTCATAGAAATCCAAGATGTTTGAATCATTTGCTTATTTTAGTGCCACCACCTCAATCCACTTGGTGAAATAGTTTGTTGCTGTAAGTATCAACTTGTGGCCCTAGATTGAATTTGGGTTAATCACTCCAATGAAGTCTAGTCCACATTGCATGAATGGCTGATCCTTTGAGATTGGACGAAGGTGAAGGGATACTAAATTTTCCTTCTCTATGAAGAACGCACACTTCGGTACTTCTTAACCCATGAGTAATAGTCCCTAAACACTTTGTAGGAAAATAGTAACACAATTTCATGATTTTGAGAGATTTTATTTGAGGAGAAAAGTGACCTCCTACTTTTCCATCATGGAACTCATGCAATACCCTTTCAATTTTTCTGGTCCCAATGTACCTAAATAGGAAACTATTGATATCCTTCTTGAACAAGACTCTTCCAACAAGCACATATGGGATGGATTGTAGTCTAAAGTATCTCCTTTTTTTTTTTTCCATTATGGAGGGTACAAACCTATCTCGGAGGCAATGAACCAAGGCTTGAGTCCAACATGGAATAGGTGCATCATTAGCTAGTTTTTCTTGATCATTATGTAGTAATAGGATAGCCTCTTCTTCATCCACTGACTCATGTTGTTGCTTGGAAGTGAGCTGCTCACACAGACCCTTGCTGCCACGAACCGGTTTGGTCACCTTGCTTTCAATGTCATACTCCATTACTCGAGTGATCAAACCATCTCTCTTCTCATTCAATTCCTTGTTTAAGAGAAAATATTTGACACCATCATGAGATACTAGTAGTTGAATCTTATTATTAACACTAAGTGTCTGAAATTCTTCAAACTCCTAATGAAAACAAGGACATGCTTCTCAATGGAAGAGTACTTTACCTCACAATCCTCAAAATTTTGAATGAATAAGGCTATGGGATTTTCTGAACCTTCCTTGTTAGGTTGAACCAATATAGTTGAAATTGTTTCTGATCCTCCAAAAGCATATAGCATGAAGTCCTTTGAGAAATCTAGGTTAATAAGAGTTGGGGCTAGTGACATTGCAAGCTTGATGGCCTCAAAACTATCTTTACCTTTTGTTGTCCATTTAAATGCAAGAAGCTTCTTCAATTTCATTGTTAAAGGCTTCACAAGAGTGGAAAAATCAGGCACAAACCTACGAACAAATTTTATTCCCCAAGAAGCTTTGGATATATTTCTTGTGTTGTGGAAATGGAAGTGTTCAAATAGATTCAAACCTTTCATGATCAATTGTTAACCCTTCTCTTGAGACAATGTGGCCCAAAAATTTCCCCTTATGTGCCAAGAATACACACTTCTTTGGGTTTAATGACACTCTGAATCTTCTACATCTATGGAATACATGTCTGAGGTGAAATATATGGTCTGTAACATTCTTTGAGAAGATGGTGATATCATCTAGATACACAAGGACAATATTGTTGATTAAGCCTTTGAATGCCATGTCCATATCTTGTTGTAATGTTTCTCCAAAATGTGATAGTCCAAATGGCATCTTCTTATAAGAATATGTACCCCATTTCATGGTGAAGTCTATCTTGAATTGATCTTCCTCTTTCACCATTATCTGATTATATCCTGAGTATGCATCTAGCAATGAAAACCTCTCAAAGCTAGCTACAACCTGTAAGATCTGTTTTATTGATGGAAGTGGATAATGATCCTTGAGTGATGCTCTATTCAGATCATGAAAGTCCACACATAGCCTGATTTTTCCATTTCTTTTCCTCATTGGCACCAAGTTTGCAACCCATCCTAAATGCTTGATAGGAAAGATGATGCTAGCCACAATTTTCTTGTTCAACTCTTTTCTCCCGAGAGGCTCAATGTGAAGATTTACTAGCCTTTTATTTTTCGAAAGGCTTAGATCTTGGATCCATATCAATAGTTTGAAGTGCCATATTTGGGTTGAAACCTCTTAAATATTTGTAGTTCTAGGAAAATACATGGGAATTCTTTACAAAGTTGAATAAATTCATATTTTTCTTGTTGAGTTCTTACCTTACCAATCTACAACGTTTTTCCTTATTTTATGAAAATGGGCTCAAATCTTCCCCATTTACCCGAATATTCACCTTCTCCTTTTGGAATTGATCATTTTGGTTGAATATTAAATCCAAAGTTACAACACCCTTTGGTACTTTTTGGTTCTCAACTACACCACTTGATCACCATAGTGCTACTCCAGTTGTCTTGGTTTTTAGAGGAAAACTCAGCCTCTTCTTGTAGAAAATTGACAATTTGTTGGTAATTCTCAAAGACCTTCCAACTTGTGTTATTATCAGGGACAACTGGTCTCACAACCACTTTGATATGGGGTTGAGACTTATCACTCTTGATACTCTCTACAACATCAAATGTTTCCCCAATTGCTGTCATTTTGTCTACTACTTCGTTTTTATTTCTTGGGATGGAATTGATGTCGAATGCTTCAAAATCCTCAATGAGGTCCCATACTCGGTTCTTGTAGCTCTTTATCAAATCGTTCTTGGTAGCATTTTGTCCTTGAACATGATTTCTAACTAGCTCACTGTCACCAAACACTTGTAAGTTCTTGATTCCTCTTTTCCTTGCCCAATGTAGTCCATGCATCAAAGCTTCATATTCTTATACGTTGATTAAGTAAGGAAATTGGAAATAGGAAGCCAAGTAATACTTCATACCTTCAGGAAAACCAATCATAGCTCCTCCTCTTGCTCCTTTTCTACTTCTTGAGCCATCAAAGAATAACTACTATACCTCATTATCAGATTTGTGATCTAGCTTAATGATGTCAGGAAGAGGATGATTTTCCTCATGCAAACAATAGAATCCTAGCTCATATTCCTCCATCTCCTTATAGGGGTAAAAATAATGCTTCTTGTTCACCCACTCATTGAGGGTAAAGTCTGGAATACACGTAACTGTGGTATCAACCTCACAAACATTAGGGAGGTCCTCCTGATCGAAGGCTAAGCAATTGGCATTGATTGGATTGGGTACATAAGGCTCAATATTATAATTTGTAATGGTATTAGATCTAATCATATCCTTATCTCCATACCTTGTTTTAAAAGCATGTGTGACCAATCAACAGATAAATAGCCTAAAATTTTAGCTGTGAAGTCTCTTGACAAACACAATACAAAATGTGATGGCAAGTCTATGACTAATACATTTTTCAATACAGTCACATTGGGGTAGGCATGCGGTGTGAGGCTCAAATATTTGATGACTCCAATTTTCATTACCATTGTCCCATCCAATTGCATGACACCCCTAGAGATGAATTTGTATCGAAGACCCAACTAATTCATTATTTGTTTTTACATTATAGAGCTACTTGCCTCCGAATCAATCATGAAATTATGTACTAATTTATCTCAAATGACCAATGAAACATATAATGGAGGGGGATTCAAATTAATACATTGTTTTCCTCCATGGTTTCCTTCAGGCCGAGCCACATTGGTAAGTAATTTCTATTATTGGTTAGGGGGCTGCTAATAGTTTGACCAATTGGCTATACCAACCTGCAACATATCTCTCTACCCTGGGATAGCCAATGAATCCCACATTGAAATATTCACATTTGTTTTCTTCATTTGTTCAATGATGTTAAATGGGGTTGATCTATCTTTTTCTTCCCCTTTCCTGGTACATTTTTCTCTTGCACATGGGTCATTACAACCGGTGTCTGAGTGGGTTTGGAAGGTGGCTTGGGATGACTCTACATATTGGGAGTTTCACATTCAATGTAATACCTTGTGGAACAATATAAGGTTGAGGATTACCATAGTTCGATGACTGTCCCTCTTTAATATTCCTTTTCTTGACTGGTATTGACAATATTCTTTGAGAAGGAGCTTGGTTAATTCCACATAATTCTTCATCCTACCAATTGACAAGCATTATCTCACTTGGAGGTTCCTCAATCGGTGCTTCTTGCTTCTAATTTTCTTCTTGACTAGACTCTTTGGACACACCAATGGTATGTATCATCAAGGCCTAGTTTAGTGCACCATTGAAACACATTGACTGGTTGTGGGGCTGATTACATGGGAAACACCAGTCATATTATTGTGCCATATTGTTTTGTGTTGGAACCAAGGCCCTTGATGTTTTTTTTTTTTTGGATCATATGGTCAGAAAGGGCTAACAACTTGAGTATGTCCTTGGTTTTGGTTATATTTTGTATCTTGAGATGGTGGTATATTTTGCTAGTATGGGGTCTACCTTGATGTTGAATTTGAGGCTTATATGGCCTAGAACTCTTAGCATGTTGTGTTTTGATAGTCACTAGCTCATTCCCAAGGTTCTGTAATTGTTTTATAACCTCCTATAGCTCTTTTAAGTGTTAGATGATGAGGTAGAGGCTTCAACCGAACTCGATTCCCGAGGAGTAGGTATAGGAGCTAATGTGGGTGTCTTGATAATGTTTGATCTCCTAGTTCCTGGGTATAGAGGCATGATAGCCTAGGACCAAGCTTGCCACCGAATAAGAACATTTTAAGCTCTAATGGAAATGTTATAGGCTGCGTATAAGGTGGTTCCTCCCATTGATTAAATCATTAATGTAATATTAGAATTTAGAGCTCTAAGAAATTATAATATAACACCTTCATCTATGGGCCTTACAACCAATGGAATACTATCCCATGTCCTTTGGAATCTGAAGTTGAAATATTTCAGCTTCTCATTAGGGGCCCTCATGATGGTTTTCAAATGCTCCAACAAGGATAGATTATCTCCATCTTCTCGTAAATTGGTTATGAAGAGCTCTGCACAAATTGTCCCAATTATGAATAAAGCTTGCTGTTAGAATCCTGAACGATTGTGAAGATTTACCCTTAAGTGAAGAAGATAATAACTTGACTGCAATGTCCATCTCAAAGTGATCTCATGAATTACGAAGACATTTTCAATGTCTTGAATGTTTTTACTAGGATAAATCTAGTTCTCTCCAGTGAAATGGGGAATTCTCTTTAATGTTGCAACGGGACTCGGATTTTGCGCATTGACAAAGATGAGTGGGCTGCACGGTGAATTTGGCATAGGGGTTGGGTGGTTGTGCCATTATGATTGGCTTAAGAATCCTTGTTGATTTAATGAATGCCCTACCAGGAGGAGGCATTGACAAATTTCTATTTGGTGGAGATGGAGACCTTTGGGCTCTTTTACCCTTTCTCCCTTTGTCGTGGACAAGTGTAGATAGACAAATAATCACTCTTCTCTAGTTCTTGACGGTGTTTGTATTCTTCTCATGAACTTTACAATCTTGGACTATTAAAATTGGTAGATTCTATCTCTTTAGAGACGCTCGATGTGCAATTTTAGATCTTCTTAAAATCTTACAACTTACAAAAGAAGTGCACATCAATTTTTCTTTAGTAAACATGGAGACCTATTGGTCCCACTAGGCATGCCAAAAATGTTAGTAAAGAATCACAAAGACTCCCGAGTTCCCGCAAGTAGATTATTTTAGACTGTCATTGTGATTGCACAATATGGAGCATCTCTTAAAGTGTGGGACCTGTAAATCGAGAGAGCTCTCCGGATGAAGTTCATTTCCTATTCCTCTATTCAGGTGCATACAAATAAATTTTATAGGATCTATTCTAAAACCTACTCTATCTTACCAAGGAGATAGGGTTGAGAAGATACGAGGAAAATAAACCTAAGATAACAAGGTGATGCACCAAAGGAATGTTAAACACCTATTTTGCAATTGAACACAGACCATAGAAATGCAATACTACTACCATGCATAGATAACGAACTATAATGAGAGATTAGAAGACAAAAATGAACACATGAAAGGGTTGAGAATCATCCATAGACATATATTATTGCTCCAAAGTTGATACAGTACACTACAATATCCAAGAGGTAAAAATTTGTATTATAACTTGAATGGGAGGTTCAAAAGCTCCACAAATTCTCTTGCAAACAAGGGAAGAAGGAGGATACAAAACTCAAATGTCTAACTATTTACAATGAGCCCGAATCCTTCTTTTATAGATGCAACACAGAGAGAAGAAAGAGAGAGGTGGGAAAACTTATTTAAAGTTTAGCTACTTTAACAATGCTCCTAAAATCCACCCACAATCTATCGATTCTGCTACTCTGTGTCTTTTGAGCATGTTGATGAAGGAATAATGGTGGATCAGACCAAATATGATCTAGTTGTTGGAGTAATTGTATCTTATATTAATGGCATGAGGACATTTGCCACATTTTACACACCTAACCTTATCAAAATTAAATTTTTAGACCACTATGGTGTAGAGGATGTCGAGACCTTTTGAAAAGTCTTCTCCCACCCAAATCTAAGTTCCCAATCAAAAGATATGGCTTTCTGAAGATCAGGATCAGGGGTGCACAATATTTAAAAGAGTCTATCCATATTGGGTCCACGTGGCATCCCTAAGCTCATTCGAGATTTCTCCCCTTGCCTTCGCTCTTAAAATTGTGCTTACGAGAATCATGACATCATTTGCGAGCTCCCTGATTTCCTTTGTATTTTCCTTGAGTCCTTTTTGTTGGAGGAGGCACTATCTATTACCTGATACACGTGGTGGCTTTCCACATGTTTAGAAACTACCCCAAGACTTTAACTTTAGAGTTGCATAGATACAACACGTGGAGACCTCCACATGCTTTTGGAATTTTTAGCACCCGCTCTTACCTCTTCGGAATTTGGGACACATGCTTGGATGGTGTTTTTTTGAGTTTTTCCTTTGGGTTTAACCTTTCGAGAAGCACCGACGAGGCACGTGGAAGATTCTACTGATTCTACAATACTTAGTCATTTGGGGCTCGTTCTGAATCATTTATAAAGCTTGAATACATTGAGCCTTTGTCCATTTGTCTCATTTAAGCCTCTTGTTTTTTGTGACACTTTTTGGCCCTTTCCTGACCTTGCTACTCCATTATAGAGTCTTCCTGTAATTTGTTTATTGGATTTGAAGTGTGGGCTCAAAAATATGGAGCCGTCTATCATATTTATTTATGCACAGGGTCATGGTTGATCCTATTTTTCCTGGGGATGAAAATTGAGATAACAGACAACATTATGAGGGAGAATGAGAAACCTCACTTACTCCCTGTTTGTAAAGTTTTAATATTTAAGGAGAATCAAATTCCTTCCATTATAAGTTAACATTATTTTTGTTTTACTAGAGTGTGATACATTATATTTTCATTTCAACTTGAGGGAGAATGGGAGGCATCCCATCCTCCATCAAATTAAAGTATTTGAGTGATAATGACAGGTTGTTGATTATCACTCAAAGTTATGATTTTTATGAAAGATTTAATATTTCTCATTCTACTTTATATTAAAATATTGGTTGATTTTCACATTCAGAAGAATGAGATACCTACCATTCTATGTCATTAATCTTTATTCGCCATAAGATAGAAAACGAGGCTTGCCATTGTATTTTTATTTTTTCCAATTAATGTTAAATCAAAGGCCTCCCTTTCTAAAATTTCTTTATTTAAAAAATTATTAGGGAGGAAGGGATAGCTCCCATTATCTATTTTAATTATCTTTTTAAATGAGGTATAATTGGATACCTTCCATTATCCATCTTGATTCATTTTGTTTTAAGGGAAAAATACAATAAGAGATTGAGAATGAGAGGTCTTCTAATGCCTTTTAATTGATTTATAATTTGAGGGATATTGGAAGGCCTCCCATTCTTCATCTTTTTTTTTATTGAGGGGAAAACATTTTATTTATATTGAGGAAGAAAGGGAGGCATCCCTTTCTATCTCATAATTATTTTTCAATATGAGTTAGATTGGGAGACCTACCATTCTCCCTCTTTATTATTAAATATTCCGAGGCTAAAAATATTTTTAGAATATAATAGTAGGATTTCATTTTTGAAAAGTTTATTTATAATACTAGGACAAATGACATGAATCTATTTTAACCTATTGATTATAACTTTACTTTGAGGGAGAAAAAATTTTCTATCAAAATTGATAGAGAATCATTATTTCATCAACATTTAGAGAGAATGGGATACATCCAATTATCTAAGAAAGGGATACATCCCATTTTGCCTCTCGATTATTTTTAGATGCATGAAAATGGGAGACCTTCCATTCTCCCTCTTTCCCAATGTCTGTCATGATTATTTTTAGATATGAGTGAGAATTGATACCTCCCATTATATCTTTTAATTATTTTTTCTTTTATATTGAACACTATTATTGGAAAAAAGGTAGGCCACCATTCCATGAAATTAATTATCATAATATAATGGTATGTATCACATAATATGAAAAAAGTTTTATAATTTTAAGAAGACCGAGAGATGTACCATAGAATTTTTTGACTATATATTTATTTTGAGGGATAAAAATTTTATTTGTATGTTGAGATAGAAAGGAGATCTCATTTCTACCACATAATAAGTTTTCAACATAAGTGAGAGTGGGACACCTCCCATTCTCCCTCTTTCTTATTTTTTAACTATGATATTGAGAACTATTATTGGAAGAGAACGATAAGCCTACCATTCCATAAACAATTTTTATTTTATTTTAGTGAGATTTGGAGGATCATTTTTTCCCTCTTGAAGACTATTATTGGAAGAGAACAATAGACATTTTGAATATGAGTTAGAATTTGTGACCTCGGATACCCCCTTTTTATTATATTTTCCCTCCATGGTTGAAAATTATTAATGGAAGATAATGTTAGACCTTTCATTTCATAAAATATATTATATAAGAAAATGGTGGGCCTTCCATTCCATGAAAATTTGATATAAATGTTTAAAGAGAATGGGATTCCTCTCATTTTACCTCTTGAATGTAATTTTATTTTTAGGGATAAACAGAGGCATCCATTTTTACCTCATAATTATTTTTCATTATGTTTAATAATGGGAGACCTCTCATACTCCCTCTTGATAATTTATTTACTCTTAGGTTGAAAACTATTTTTTCAAACAAAATGCTAGGCCTCGTATTTTAAGAAAAAAATAATTTATATTTTTAGGGAGATTGGAAGTCCTCCCTTTTAACCTCTTTATTGTATTTTTATTTTTAGAGAGAAGGGAGACACTCCTTTTTACATCATAATAATTGTAAGTATTAGTAATAATTAGAGACATTCCATTCTCCATCTTGATTCTTTTTGTACTATGAGGTTAAAAATTATTATTGGAATTTTACATGAAATATTTTATCTTAAAATTTTTGTAGTCTTCACATAACATGAAAAATTGATTTAGAAACTTAGGGAGATTAATAGGCCTCCCATTTACCAACTTGATTGTAATTTTACTTTGAGAGAGAAGAAACATTTATTCTAATTTGAGGGGAAAAGGAGGCATCCCTTTCTACTTCCTAATAATTTTTCAATATGAGGTAGAATGTCAAACATACCATTCACCATTTGGAATATTTTATTACTATAAGGATAAGTTTTATTATCAAAGGAGAAATACTTTAAGATTAGGCATTTCATTCCATGAAAGATATTGTCGAAAAAATTATGATTAATTTTACATAAAGGGAAATAAAAATATTTCCACTTTGAGGTAGAAAGATATACCTCCCTTTATACCATATAATAATTTTTCAATATGTGTGAGAATGTCAGAGGTTCCATTATCTATCTCTATTACTTGTTTATTATGATGTTGAAAACTATAATTAGAAGATAATGGTAAAACTCTCATTCTATTTAAAATATTATGGAAGGGAATATTTGGCCCTCCAGTACATAGAAAATATCTTATATTTTATGGATATTGGGAGGTATCCCTTTTTCCCTCTCAAATATAATTTTATTTTCATAGAGAAAAAATATTCTTTACAATTTGTGGGAAAAATAGACACCATCCTTTTTATCTTACAACTATTTTTCAATATGAAAGAGAATGGGAGACCTCCCATTCTCCCTCTTGATATTTTTTAAATCTAAGGTTGAAAACTATTATTGGAAGAGAATGGTAGGCCTCCCATTCTATAAAAAAATGATTTATAGTTTTAGAGATATTAGGAGGCTTCCCATTTATTTTGATTGTAATTTTAATTTGAGGGAGAAAGGGAGAGATTCCTTTCTACCTCTTAATTAGTTTTCAATATGAAGGAGACTAGGAGACATCTCATTTTCCCTCTTGATATTTTTTAAATATAAGGTTGAAAACTATTATTGGAAGAGAATGGTAGGTCTCTCATTCTATGAAACATTGATTTATAGTTTTAAAGAGATTAGGAGGCTTCCCATTTATTTTTATTGTACTTTTACTTTCAGGGAGAAAGGGAGAGATTCCTTTCAATGTATTAATTAGTTTTCAATATTAAAGAGAATGGGAGACATCTCATATCCCCTCTTGATATTATTTAAATATAAGGTTGAAAACTATTATTGTAAGAGAATGGCAGGCCTCTCATTCTTCAAAACATTGATTTATAGTTTTTGAGAAATTAGGAGGCTTCCCATTTATTTTTATTGTAATTTTACTTTTATGGTAAAAGAAATTAACTTAAGAGAGAAAGGGAGAGATATCTTTGTACCTCTTAATTATTTTTAAATATCAAGGAGAATGGGCGACATCCTAGTCTACATTTTTCATTTTTTATTCTAAGGATGAAAACTTTCATTGGTTAAGAATTGTAGGTCTCTCCTCTAATGAAGGGTATTATTGGAAGAGAATGGTAGGCCTCATATACCATGAAATTTTGATTTATAATTATAGGGAGATTCAAAGGCCTCCAAATTACCCTCATGATTGTAATTTTACTTTTCAAGAAAGATAAATTATATTTTCCACTCTAAGTAAAAACTAAGATCTCCTTTTCTACATCATAATTAATGTTTAATATTTTTACAAATGTGAGACCTCCCATTTACCCTCTTGGTTATGATTTTTACTTTGAGGTTTAAAAATATTCTCAAAAGAGTATGGTACTCCTTCCATTCCATGAAATATGTTAGGAGAAGAGAATCACAGTCCTCACATACCATAAAAAAATATTTTATAATTTTAGGGATGATGGTAGGCTTCTTTATATTTTATTTACATTTAATATTGATGATAATCGAAAACAATTATCCCTACTACTTTTTAGTGAAAAAATAATTAGACATAGTCAAGAATTGTTTATAGTTTATTTTCATTATTGTTGATATTGATTTAAATTTGTTCAGATTTCTCATTTGTATGAGCATTTTGGAAACAATTGGTAGTTTAATTTCATTATTATTGATATTGACATAGATTTGTTCAAATGTATCTTTTGCATGAATATTATGGAAAAACTTGGTCAAGTTTCAATTGTAGAAATACCACTACAAAATTTTGATAGAGTTTGAAAGATGTATTTTGGATGAATAATGGTTTGTTGATGTACATAATCCAAATAACTTTCATGATGACTTATGGATGTTTTAGATGATAGTTAACGATGTAAAATTAATTGGTATGGTTATGGATATAAAACTAATAAATAAAGTTGTGATTAAGGTTCAAGTAGAGAGAATTGAAAACATAACAATAAAATACTATCTTGTTGAAATGGATCTCTATGTGGTAAATTATCATAAATATTTAATGAAAAGTTCAATACAAAGTGCTAAATATATTTGTGTTTATATTGGTTTGAACTTACCATTCCCAATTAATATAAATAATAAGGAAGGTGTGGCGACATCACAAGAAATATATAGAGGTATCCTATGAAGTATTAAAAGGTTGTATGGAAAACAAAAAAATAATAATTACTCATCTTCTTAAAAGAAATTATTCATACCTTGAACTAATAATACACTTTTCATAAGAATGACATATCATAGGCACTCATATTTACCTTCATTAGTGGTAGATATATCTATTTCCTCTTTCAAGGAGATGAAAAAATATCCAACTAAATAAGTTGAAAAGAAAGTAGAGACTCTCTTTTAAAAGAAGATCGAAAACTTAGTGAAGACATAAAACATTTGTTGTATTATGAAAATGTATTTTCTATTGATGTTCAAAGGGTGAAATTGCACCCAAATATATCCAATTCAGGAAGCTATATGAAGATGACATTTCAAAATAGTTTCCTCAAGGATACAAAATATGATTATAACTCTTCAAGAAGATGCAATACTTATTCCTTTGAATATTATAACAAAAAACTTGATGAAATTGTAATGAAGAGGATCTTACGGATAAGAACATCAAAATTTATATATTATACAAAGAAACACACGATTAGTTCCCAAACAAAAATTCTTTGTAATCCAAAATATGTTGATGCGCAAAAATTGTTATAAAATAAGAAATGCTATAATCATGGCCAAAAATGTTCCATTGAGTATAATATTTGTTATTTGTAAGAAAAAAACTTGGGTAAACAGAGTGTGGGTTGAGACACAATTTATTGATAACATATCAAAAGAAAGAGAGATATGGATAAGTTGTGGAATACCCAAACGCACAGAAGGGGAAATGAACAATCAATAAAGTGGAAGGTGTGTATTATAAATTTATTTAAAATTTATATTAATTTATTATTTATAGTTAAATAAAAATTAACATTGATGATAGTAATAAATTCAAATTCATGGGTTCATTAAAAGGTGCTTAAATATATTTGAAATAACAAAAGAAAAAAGTTTAACTCGATAATTTTACATTTGTGTACTTACCCACCTCTATTTAGGAAAATTGGGTAAGAAAATTTAACTATATAGATTGGGTAGATTATCATGTTCATCTGAAAAGAAAGCTAAGATGAATTCACAAAAAATTCAATAAAACAATTCACTTTCTATTTTTTAAGTGCATACACGGGCTTGATGAAAATTAATTGGACTATATTGATGATGAGATATATGAAGAACGTGTTTGGTTGAGGACATTAGTTGAACCAGGTCAAAGACCTGAGATGGTTTTAAACTATTGGAAAAGAATTAAGGAAGAAAGAAACACAAAAGAAAAGATATTTGAATATGTTTGCATGAAGGATGGTGATAATTGTACAAGACTTCAATGTGATGTAGAAAATGTGGTAAATAAATATGGAATTCATAGAACCCATTTGGCTCAATTATGTCACATAATTGGTGAAGAAAACATTCTTCTATTGGTCAACAAACTTCTCAAAAGGGAAAATAAAAAATTCAGAAAGGAAAAGAAAGTGCTAAAAAGGGAAAAAGAAAACTAGATGAGGTTAAGGAACCAAAAATACCTACAGTTGCAACAAAAATATTAGATTTTTATATTCAAGATTTTCACAACAATACTCTAGCCGAGATCCAAATATAGATAATTTTACTTGTTGTTGTGGATATATCAAGGACATGTTTGGTTTAGGACATTATTTGATCTTGGTCAAAGAGATGAGACCATTTCCAATTATTGCAAAACAATTAAAGAAGAAAGAAACACAAAATAAAATACATTCGAATATTTTTTCATGAAGGATCGTGACAATTGTATAAGAATTAAATGTGGTGTAGAAAATGTGGTAAATACACATGGAATTCATAAAAACCCATTTTTCTTGATTATGTCACATAATTAGTGAAGAAAAAAAATCAGCTATTGATCAACAAATTTCTCAAAAGGGAAAAAAAAAATTCAGAAAGGAAAAGAAAGTGCTAAAAAGGGAAAAAGAAAACTAGATGAGGCTAACGAAATAAAAAAACCTACAGATGCAACACAAATATTAGATTTGTATTTTCAAGATTTTCACACAAATATTCTAGCCATAGATCCAGATACAAATAATTTTACTTCTTGTATTTTTCCATTTGGACTCAGAATTACACTGAAGAATATTTCTAGTTTATCTATGCATACATGTGATCTTCTTGTTATGGATATGTGTAATATTATTACTGACATAACAATAAATAACCTTATTGAAAAATTCACATTTTGGGAAGAAATGTAAGTAGATGTCTTTGTGGGTTTCTAGTTCCAATTTTAAAAGTAGAATTTGTGGCAAAGGATGTGAAAATGTACTTTAGAGATGTTAAGGATAATTTTCTAGAGCTTGATTGTGGATGCTATATATTGTATACTTCCCATGGTTTTGATGAGTTTTTAGTAATATGCATTGTTTATGACATCCATAACCATGATGAAGGAATGAAAAAATTTAGGTTGATTTAGATTGGGAGCATAATGAAGATGAAGTGAAAATTCCTTCTTGTAATGATCTTCATCTTGGGTCAAGGCATCTATTCGATTTGAGAAAATGGATAATTTTTGGAATAATTTGATAAAATCAAACACACAAGAGGAGAACAACATTATCTCCATTTATACATGATGCACATTACTTCCAACATTTGTAAAAATAGGTGATCGTTCTCTTGTACTAATTGTTGAAAATGTTGACCAGGAAGTTATTTATGAAGACGTTTTATAAGGAAATCTCAAAAATTGAGGATTCATGTGCAGCTAGTGAGTTTTGTACATTTATATGATTGTAATTTTTATTTTAGAAAGATAAAAAATTAAATAATTATAATATCCAAATGTATTCTCTTAAATTTAAATTTATTTTTGTAGAAGATAATATTTTTCACATTGAAAAATTAAGGAAGTATGTGATACCTCTCATTATCCTATAATGTTTTTCATGTGGACAAGAATTCTCCCTCTGATTTTCCAACTTCACCCTAGGAGAGAATGTGTCTTCATTAATATTCTCTATGATATTTTCATATTGACAAATAATGGGAGGCCTTCCATTCTTCCTCTAGTTATTTTTCCACTATGAGAGAGATTTTTAGGCCTATCATTCTCTCTCTTCATTTTTAATTTCACTTCAATTTTTTTAAAATTTAGATAATTACTCATCTTCCTCTATTTTACTCTTAAAAGATAATAATAAGCCCTCATTTCTCATTTTATATTATCACATTGAGGGAAAATCTGAGACCTCATTCTTTTTACTTTTATTAGTTCAATGCTACAAAGGATTTTTAAGTTTACGATATGTGAACTAAAGGAAAATAAAGATTTCACATTTTTATATTTTAAATTGATTTTTTTGTTACAAATTATATTTTAGTTTATGAATGTTTTTAAATATATAATTGGTCACATACTTAATGAAAGTAATCCTTAATGATGTAAGAATTTCTAATCTATTTTAAAGATATTTTTAACTACCATTTTAATTATTTTTATATAATTGGTCTAATATTAGTGAATCTTAGTTTGTAGGTGTCGAAATCCAATAATTATGTATCTCTAAAACATATAACAAACCAATTGCATGAATTTTTGGTTTGTTTCACATGGTATTGACTTGGATGTAGTAGAAACAATAGTTTCTAAGAAATGTAAATGCATATCTTATGTTCCTTAGGTAGAATATCCAATCATACTTAATGTTGTAAAATATCCAAAAAAATTAGAGAGTGAAGAACTTGAGCAAGGTTTGAATAACACTACAAATGAAACATGTAATTAAATACTCACTTTTAAATTTCATATAATATATTTCGTTGCAATTAGTGAATTTAAATGATTAATTCTTTGAAAAATTTAGTTGCACTTCCTAATGAAAAATAGATAGAGAGTTAACAATTCAAGGCCAAATACCACAATCTTCATGTATAGTATCACAAAAATTAGTTACTTTAATTTTTTAAAAATGCTATAATTGGTAGTTTTTAGAGTATATGATTCAATAATTTATTTGTGAAGATCTAAGTAGAAAACTGTTATTAATACGATATTTAGAAGGTGTGATAATTCTTCAAGTGACTTTTAAAATATCTAAATCTTTCCAGACTAAAGGATGTTATTAAGTTCAAAGGCAAAAGTTAAAAGGAACGATAACCATATTGTACCAAGCCAAGAACTCATATGCTAATCAAACAACATGATCAATAAGATGAAAGTTGTTCTCTAGAAAAAAATTACATAAAACTTTACAAACAAATGAGTATCAATATCATATATTATTATCGAACTCAACCAAATATAATGAAAATGAGCCTTGCTTATATAGGCAAGGAATAACAATTTAGGAACCAAGTGAAGGTTCTAGATCTAGCCATAAATCATTGAAAGAAATGTCATCAAAGAACTAGTCAAGACCATATATTTAGGAAAGAACTAGAAATCAATGATCTAGTCAATATCATAGATCAAGGAAAGATCTATACCTAACAACTAGATAATATCCCCACAATATCTAAATAAATAAAATTAAAAATCCACACGCATATGTGGGGAGGATAAATACAATAAAGGTATATAAAGTACCTAGGTTAACATGAGCTAAGGTAAAATACCTACTCTAACAGCCCCCTCAAGTGAAGTTAGGGAAAAGAAAAGTGACATGTCAATAGTATGAGTCCCAACAACTAGGCCTAATGGCATACTCATGTACAATATATCCATGAAGAAATCTCAAAAAAATAGAAGGAAAGAATCCTTCTAGACAAAAGAGAGAGAAGATGAAGAATGAAAATGTTCTCATGAACACCCCCAAACAACAACTTCCAAAACCCAAAGCGTTCCATGCAACTCCGGTATTGAGGTGATGTAAAAGGCTTCGTAAAGATGTTTGCAACCTACTACTCAATCTGAATGTACTACAAGAAAATAAATTCATCCTGAATGTTCTTAAAAATGAAGTGTATCTGAATATTAATATGTTTGGTTTGTTGGTTCTTAACACGGTTGTGAGAAATGTGAATTAAACTTTTTTTTCACACCAAAGTATAGTCGGTGAATCCTATTAGAATCCAATCTCAATAAACTGCTCACAAACCAAATAATCTGCTAACTTGTTGTAACTACTACCATGCACTCTTCCTCTCAAGATGAAAGTGCAATAGCCTATTAATCTTTGCATGCCCAAGCAACTGGAGAAGAACCAAGATAAAATATATAGCTATAAATGGAACGTCTGTCATCAAGTGGAACTGCCAAATTTGAATCTATGTACCCAACCAACTGAGTAGAACCCCTAGTGTAGTATAGACCAAAGTCATAATTTCCCTATAAATAGCACAAAATCCTTTTTAAAGCAATTGATAGTGACTACTACTGCAGGAGAATGTGAAAACGAGATACAATCCCTACTCCAATTGAAATATCATGGTGAGTAGGGGTCAATTACTTGAGATGGATTGGGATGGGTCAAGTACATGTGATAAGTATGGGTCAAAAGTTGTGTACTACATGTGGAAGTAATATTAACCCCAGATCAGTAAATGAGATGGATTGGGATTGCAATAAGCCATATAAAAGTGTTAAAGAAGATCATGGGTGTATTTTTGTTAGCTCAAATGAATCCCTAAATCTTTCTAATAAATATCCAATCCAAGGAAATAATGAAATAACCCAAGATCTGTCATGTCAAACCGCGTAGAAAGATCCCTTTGAATAGTTTGAATGTGGGAAGAAGACCTTACAAAGTAAGTAACAAATCATCAACATAAAAGACAAGTATAATAATAGCCTCACCAACATGCTAGAGATACATTGTATGATTAGAATAGAAATGAACAAAACTAGAAGATGGAAGAAAAGAATCCATATTTTCATACCAAGCCTGAGGGGCTTGTTTGAGACCTAAGAGAGACATTTGGAGCTTTCAACTAAGAGATGAATCCTAAGAAAATCCATCTGGTTGCTCCATGTAGATTTCCTCTTGTAAATATGCATATAAAAAGGCACTCTTCATGTCCATCTGGTATACAGGAAACCCCTGTGATGCAAAAATGGAAAGTAAAAGGAATATAGAATCCATCTTGGAAATGGGTGTAAAAGTCTCAGAGTAATCAATACCTTCAACTTGTGAAAATCCATTTGTAAAAAGATGATCCTTATACTTGTAAATGGACCCATCAACTATGTATTTCACTCAATATATCGACTTACACCTAACCATATTTATTCCTTTAGGAAGTGAAAAAAAATCCCAAGTATGATTCTTCATCAAAAAAGAATACTTATGACCATTGCATCATCCGACTCTTGTATCCCATGTCCTTTAAAAAGGATTATGGATCCTTAGAAACTACCCAACACAAAAGTCTAGAACCTGTAGTATGTGAGTGATGATTCCTAGTGGGTGAAAGATTCATGTATGAAAGGTGTTGCCTCGTAAATCGTAGTATGATCCCACTTAGGCATAGGGACAACATAAGTGGGAATAGGATCCTCAAAAAAATATTTAACCTCCTCATCAACCTTCTCAAAGGAATGATCCTCAACATGAGATGAAGGAGGCATGGAAGAAGATGAAGAGTCATGAGGAGTGAAGGACTCATCAAATTGAACATGTATTTGAAAAATAACATCATGATTATCGGATCTAAAATTCAATAAGCTATCATGCCCTCACAATATCCTACAAAGGTCGAGAGTTTTCTCTTCTTATCCAAATATTTCCTTTTATTATTTGGCACAAAGGACCAAGCATGGCTCCCAAAGACTTGAAAAAATGATACATCTAGCTTAGTGTTGGACCAAGCTTCCTCTAGAGTCAAATGCTTAAATGTACTACATGGTGTGTGATTCTCAATGTAGTTAGCCCAATTAATTACTTTTTCCCAGTAGATAGGAGGTAATTCCCTAAAAGGCATCATACAAATATACATTTCCTTCAAAGTTATATTATTCATTTCTTTTAATCAATTTTCTTGTGGAGTATGAGGAATAGAATGTTGGTGAATAATTCCTTGAGTTTCCAAAAAATTAGAAAACTTATTGCTAAAGTACTCCCCCTTTATCAATACGAAGGTTCTTTATGAAACTAGAATATGTTTTCTCAACCAAATCCTTAAAGAATTTGAAGTGTGAAAAGCATCACTTTTTTACTTAAGAAAATAAACCCAAGCACACCTCGAGAAATTATCAATGAAGGTAAGAGCATACTTAGCTTAGTTGAAATAAGGGGAAGGAAAAACCACCAAATTAATATGCACAAGCTCAAGTGGTGAAGAAGCTCTCATTTAAAAATTCTTAGGAAATAGATCTTGGTGTTCATGCTCAAAATAGTCTTACCCCATTTTGCCTTTGAAATATGTTATTTTACAGCCTCTATCACATTTTATCCCCCCGAGTTGTGCCCAAAAGGTCTTTGTTTTCATTTTTATGCCATAATTAATCTTTGCTTTGGCTGATTATCATGTAGAGGTCTAAAATTTGGGTCTCCTGCTCTATGTTCATCTAAAAACTTGGGCTCTCCCATTATTTCCATTTTTACATTGGGGATTTGCTTCCATTTTCATTTTTTCCCAAAATACATGAAGAAAATGAATGGATGTAGCTTTGAAGAACGTATTTGAGCCTCGTAACATCTCTGAATTCTCTATCCTTTTAGAAAATTTCATCTCCGGGCTCAAATGATTGTTTTTATGTGTTTTACAATTTGACAAGCATTTCTCCCGGTTAAATTTGCATCCTACGATCATAAGGAAACATGGCCTCTTTTGGTTAGATGTGGCTCAAATTTGGTACTTCAAAAATTTTATGAATTGCCTCAACTTAAAAATTTGTCCATGTGGAGGAACGACGCTCATTTGAAGATTTAATTTTTGGTTTGGCCTTGATTAGCACTAGGAGGACACGTGGAAGTTTCAGCTGCTTTTCCAAGACATAGAAATTTTTTTGTGCACCTAATATAGTTTGACGGGACATGGAAACATGGAGAGTCCGCACTCTTTCAAATTCTCAAATTTTGGGAACCAATTCAAGAGGTGCATTTGTGATGCATGGTAGTTTGAAAATTCGGAAGGGCAAGGAAGCGAGATAACTGGGCAACTTAGAATTTTTGCCTTTTATTCTCAAAAGGGTTAAAATACCAAAAATGGATTGCAAGCCCGATAGAGGAAAGGTCAATGCTTGCTCCAGTCAATGGCGGAGGTGCAGACTCTTGGGGAAATTTAGAAAAGTATCCTTTTGGGAGAAAAATGTTAAAAGTTAAAAAGAAAGTGCAGCTCCACTGGGACCCAAATTAGGACACTTATCAGGCCTATTTTTCAAGGGTAGAGGTACGGGGAAAACTTGGAAAATTTTCCCTTGTCCAAAACTGAGGTGAAATAGTAGATTTTTTTCTCAGCTCCATTAGGACCCACCTTAGGACACATAGCAAGCTCATTTCTCAAAGGCAGAAATGTGGAACAAAATGTGGAATTTTTTCATTTCTTCAAAAGTTTTTAAAAGGTCAAAGGAAATGCGCAGGCCCATTTTAAATGGAATCTTCCATGTGGATGACCCAAATTCAAAGTAAAGATCAATGGAATTTGAGAGTCTCAGATTCGATTTCCTCCCATTTTATTGAAACACACCCGAAGTGTGAGTCTTCATGATTTCTTAGTATTTCCTACATGCCAAATAGAGGGGAGAGTTAATGTTGATATCTGAGTTTGGTGGGGAAAATATGGAGATGTCCTTCACCATTAAAATGGTCTCAATCTCGGGGTCGATATGATTTTCCATTTTGCATCTCTTGAGCACACAAGGAACGAAATTTGATAGATTAGGTGCATAAGTGGTTGGCGAGTTGAAGAAATAGTGATCTACCAGAAGGAGGATTTGAATTTGGGAGATATTCATAGATTTTTTCCCCGGGCACATGATAACTTTTTATAGATCTGTTTTTGAAAATCACGAACATGATCATGGCAAGCACTTGTAGCACTCAATGTCGGGATTTTTGGGGGAAAAGGGTCACTGTTGTAAATGTTATAAATGGCAAAAAAATTTCATGCAAATGGTTGGAGTCTTAGACGTCAAAGAAAATTCCCAAGAGGAAAATTTGACAAAGGCTATCTTTTGAGAAGCTATATGAGAAGCCTATATATCTCTTCTATAGTAAGTTTGATTATGTCAAGGTGGTTGCAAGTGTATAGCCATTGACAAGCTCTGATATTGTTCTAGAAAATTTCCCCTGCCGATAAATTTAATTAAACTAGAGTTATTCTATGTTGATCTTGAGAAAATGTGTCTGCTTTCATTTCCAAATGTCTGCAAATAGTTTTTCTTGTTCTTATTGCAATATTGTATCAAAATTTTCTTAATCACATATGTCTCAATCCTTGTCACAACTTAGTGGCATCTACAATCTCATTTCTCACAAGAACTTTCATTTGGGAGTGAAATAAATGATTTCAAATCACTTTTCTTTCATTTATTAGCAGAGATTGTTTGTAAGCCTCTCCTGGGTGTACCTCGGACATGATTGATCTTAGATTTTGATGTTTTATTGGGTCTTCTAACTTGATCCTTCATGTTAAAATCTCATATATTGTGTGAAAAAGTGCTAATTTGGGCCTCCATTTAAGTACATATTTTGGTTAAAGGAACATTTTAGCTATTCTGAAGCATTTTGTTATCTAGACTTTCCATTTTGTAAGAGTTCTCGATATTTGGAAAATCAATATTATTCTACCTCATCTCCCACCAAAAATTACTTAAAAACAACTAATCCTACCCATACTACCCCTGTTTTTCATGTGTGTATACAAAATGCATAAATTGTATTACCAAAACATACATAAACAATCAGGATTCCAAATGTCTTTAGTAGCCTTAACCTTGCTTAGAGAATATATTCACTATCTAGAGTGACAACTCATGCAAGTTTTTTTGTTTAAATTGCTCATATTTTCTTTAAGGTCTCCTTAACAACTTCATTACGAAGGCCTTCTCCTTCTCCTCCATAGACAATAGGCTACAAAAGGGTTCTCGTAACTTGGTTGAAAGCCACAACCTAAAAGAGATAGGATAGAGAAAATCCTCTTGAGGGTGCTATCCATTTCTCCACATCTGAGTGACAAAGGGCTAGTTAGATCCCATCCTGGCTATAAAATGACTCACCATGATCTATTTGTCTCTAAGCTTCCTGCCAAAACTTGTGATGCTGCTCAGACTTTGAGGGAGAATCAATTTGGGTACCAACACCTTACTGGTGCCATTGCTGGGGAATTATTTGAGTTGCTGAGACTATTTTCTAATTCACTTCCAGTTCATATCTATTTAGCCCATCAACAACACCTTATTGGCACCATTTTTGGGGACTTATTTGAGTTACTGAGACTATTTGTTGATTCACTACCAGTTCATATCTATTTAGCCCATCAACAACACCTTACTAGCACCATTGTTGAGGACATAGTGGTTGCAGTTCATGTTTAGACCCTGGTAAAACACTTCTTATATACTCCAAGTGTTGTGTGTAATTCTTTCAGTTCCTACACCGAGTGCACTAGCTTTCATTGAAAAATCTGGGTAAATAAAAGTAAGAGTCTTTCTATTTCTAGTTTCTAGTGTTAATAGCATTTGACGATCATGTTTATCAGTATCTGCACAACTAAGGTGGAAATCCTTAGTGGTGGCTCCCTGTTGATATGATTCTTAATGAATACCAGTGTCTTAACCTTTGTCAAGTGATATTTGTTACTAACCTTTGCAAATCTGGAAGGAAGAAGATCTTTCTTTGCTAGGGACCCTACTAGGACATTATTTCTAGAGCTAGGAAAATAAAAATTAGAAGGAAGAACATCGTAGATATTTTTAGGGCATCAATGCAGACAAGAAGAGGGATCTATATTGATGAAAGTGACCAAATTGTCATTGAATACTGATATTCAAGTGCTTCTCAATCAAGTAGCCTCTTTGTGGAATTGAATTCTCCAATTGGAGAGGGGTCTTCATTTGATTTTGAGAAGTTTGCCTCTCATTATTCCCTTGTATTTTAAGAAGTTAATAGGGATTTTCAAGAGACAAGGCCTTTAGGGGATATCCACTTTGAAAATTATACCCCTATGTTTCGTAGACCCTCTACCCCTTATCAATCTGCTTAACCCTCCAAAGTCACCTCCTCAAAACAACATGGCCCTACCCCCACCTAGACCTCCTTTTTTTGTAAATACCTTTTGACCTAAAAACTTTGTAGGGATGGTTGGTTATCCAAATGCAGTTCCTCAATATGTAAAAAACAGACTACCAAAGTTCCAAGGAAACAACACTATAACAGGGATAAACATCTCAAGATTTTTATCAATATGATGGAATACTTTGAGATTGAACATGAAGATGTATACATAAAGTTATTTATCCATACTCTTGAATAAGATGCAAGGGACTGGTATAAATATTTTCCAGATAACTCTATTTATTCTTGGACTGAGATGAGCAATGCATTTAAATTGCAGTATGGTGATAGAACTAACCCTAGATTTCTTTTGATAGAATTTGAAAACATCAAAAATAATCCTAATGATTCAGTACATGATTTCAACACAAGGTTTAACAAGACCTTGAGGATATTTCCTGTTAGGATAAGGCCATGTGATGAATCATGTTTGATCAAATATTCAGATGCATTTGATAAAAAGGATGCTTACTACTTGAGGGACAAAAACCCTGCTAATTTGAGGCAGCCCTTCACCATGGCTCTGCAAATATAAAACAAAATCAAGGTAATTGGAAAGCCTCCAAAAAGGGAGGGTGTAAACCTAATTAACCTAAAAAAACCTAAGACAAGTAAGGCTGCATATTTGGAGGAAGTTGTGAAAAATTTGGTAGGGGATGTCAAGGAAATATCATACAAACTAGCTTGGGAAGAGAAGAGGATTGGGCACAGTTCACAAGGTCAAAACAAATAGTAAGGCCAAGACAGGTTCACAAATCACCAAAGATCTAATGAAAGAGGCAAGGGAACTATTGGATTTGGAAATAGGTAGGGAAAACAAAATGGTGCTTGATCCTTTTGCTGTCATAGTTGATGTTATGGAGAAGACATATGACATTGATTTGTGTTACTGAGATGTTTCATGCCCCATGCTCCATGTAAGGAAGATCAGCAAGAATAATAAGAAGCTTATGATGACAATGATGATGATGTCCACATGATGGGTTACCTAACAAGCTCACAACAAGGGTAAACTTCAACTAAACCGATAAGTGCCCCGATTTCGCACATTTTGGGACTACATTCATAAGGTACATATTTTTCCTCCCTCTCATACTTGAAGTAGATACTATACAAGCTTTTGAAATTCCCAATAATGAATTTGAATATTTAAGGGCTTTAATGATAAAGAAGTATGATGGGGGAATCCCATATGAGGAAGATAGATAGTTACTGATGAATGTTTTTTTTCTCAAGAGAGGGAATATAACAACAAGAAGAAGTCTCATTAAAGGGATAGGGCCTCAAGCCAAGACAAAATGTCCCTTACTTTAAAAATTCCTAAAGAGGCCCTTAAGATGGATGCATCTGCTAAAAGCCCTATAGTTCCAAACAAAATTTTTACCCCTCCTCATGCCCAAGCTATCAAAAATCTTGTACCACCTAGTGAGTGTGTTAGCTTTCCTTCCAATACTACCTTGCCAAAGAATGTCCCATATGACATTGCCCAATTTTTAAGTCAAATCAAAGTTTTTGTTCCAATTTTTGAGTTTCTTAGGATTCCTGAGCACAAGAAAAGAGAATTTGAATACTTGGGATTGAAAGAAGGGAAGATTTCCCCAGGTAAAAACATAAACATTGTGGAGACTTCACCAGTCATAGAGGAATTAGAGGCACCACTAGCATCAGAAGAGCTAGATGAACCACCTGAGGTTTATTTGGGAACATCCTTGGTAGATTCTCAGCTGAATGTGGACCCATTCTTCACTACCCTGATCATTAAGGATAGATTGTTGCATAACTGTATGTTTGATTCAAGGGCATCATGCAATGTTATGCCTCTGGAAGTTATGAATGAATTAAATATCAAAGTAACAACTACATATGGGAAGTGCACTACTATGGATTCCAGAGAGGTGCTAGTGGTGGGGTGTGTGAAGGGTCTGGTGGTGCAACTTGCAGCCTATCCAGAAGGAATTTGAAACTTGATGTAGTTATTGTTAACTACCCAGCCAAGTGGGGTATGTTGTCATCTAGAAGTTGGGATACAAGTGTTGGTGGGAGTGTTCAAATGGATATGTCCTATTCCACAATCCCGATTGAGGGTAGCCTTGTCAAGTTGTATGGGGAAAATAAGACATTGCATCTTATTGAAGATCCAAACAATGCATCCTATGAAGTATTGTACACAAATGTTGATGTTGATAAGTTTGTAGGATTTGGTGATGGAAAGGAGCACAAGATTGAGGAATGCATGTGTCTCGAACAAGCGGGCTCTCCTTCGACTCTATTGTTTGATGGAGCTTTCTCCAAGTTTGGGAATGGTGCTGGTGTTGTTCTGCTTTCCCAAGTCACGAAAAATTTGTTTTCTCCTTCAAACTCAACTTTCAATGCACTAACAACATGAATGACTATGAGGCATTGTTTTGGGTTTAAGAATTGCTTGGAAATATGGTTTTAAATACATCATTGTCAAAGGGGACTCGAACTAATTGTAAAAAAATCAGAAAAATGTATGCCATAAAAATTAGGGAATGAAACAATACAAGCATGCAGTTTAATATTTCATTGATATGTTTGATTCATTCAACATCGTGCATCATGATAAGAGGTTAAATGACTTCACAAAAAAAGCTTACAGTGTTGGGGTCTCGTTTTGACAATTTTACAATATCCTCATATTGTGAATATGATGTTAAGGTGTTAATAAGGCCATCTGTACCTCATAATGTTAAGCATTGGCAGATTTTTGATAATGATGCTCGGATCGAAGATTTCTGCGAACAAGGGAGAGTTTACTGATCAAAGTATTGATTTGGAGCCAATGGTGTGTGTAGTAGAAGGGAAAGAAACCTTGTTTGGCAAGGGAATCATCCAACTAAAGACTAATACCATTCCTAGAGGGTTGGTTGCTCTTGAGTCCAATTTTGATAATGTTGATCACATTGTTAACAGATGCATGATAGCCTTAAGGGATATTGAGGAGCATGACCTTGGCACAAAGGAGAAGCCAAGAAAAATTTGGTTTGGCAGCAATCTCAACAAAGAGGACAAGCAATCATACATGTACTTGTTGAAGAAATACCAATATTGCATGGCTTGGACCTATTATGAACTAAAAGCATACAGAGAGGATTTGTTTCAACATGAGATTCCCTTGGAGTCCAATGCAAAACCATTCAGAAGAAATAGAGGCCAATCAATCCACTCTTATCTCTTAAAATGCAAGAGGAACTGAAGAAGCTAAGAGATGGAGGGATTATTTAGCCCACAAGGTATTCTTCTTGGGTTGCAAACCTAGTACTAGTAAGAAAGAAGAATGGTGATATCAAGCTATGTGTAGACTTCAGGAATATAAATAGAGCATCAATGAAGGATAGTTATCCTTTACCAAATATGGAAAACATGCTGCAATTAGTGACTAGTTTTGAATTGCTCTCCACCCTAGATGGTTTCTCTTGTTATAACTAGGTTATGGTGAAGGAATAAAAAAGATCAAGACAACCTTTACTACTCCTTAGGGGACGTATGTGTATGTTAGGATGCCCTTCAGTTTGATGAATGTTGGAGTGACCTTTCAAAGAGCAATGGATGTTTCTTTTTCTGGTTACATCAATGAGTTTATTGTAGTTTATCAAGATGATGTAAGTACATTTTCCACGAAGAGAAGTGATTACTTACTGCACTTGGAGAAGATTTTGATAAGATTTAGAGAATATGGCATCTCACTCAATCCAAATATGTTCCATTTTGGAGTGCAGAGGGAAGAATTGCTTGGCCACATTGTGTCACAAGAAGGGGTGATGATTGATCCAGAGAGGGTAGAGGCCATAAGTAAGGTTTCTATTCCAAGGACCAAGAAAGGAATTCATTATTTCTTTGTGTAGATAAACTTCATCAGGAGATTCATATCAAACTTTGTTGAGTTGACCATTCCAATCACTTCCTTGCTAAATAAGGACCAAGTCTTCAAGTGGGAAGAGACTACCATCCAAGCTTTCAATGGGATCAAGGAGGTATTAAAGCGTGCCTCTGTTTTAGTAGCTCTAGATTATAAGAAGCCTTTCCAATTGTTTTCCTTTGCTTCAGAGAACATTATTGATTTAGTCCTACTCTAGAAGGATGATGAAGGGGCTGAGAGGCCAATTTCCTTCTTTAGTAAGGCCTTGCAGGGGGATGAGCTGAAGTACATTATTATGGAAAAATAGGCATTTGCCTTGGTAAAAGCAACAAAGGTTTTTAGACCTTACATTCTAAGTTCTAAAGTTGTTTCTTATGTTCCCCACACCATGGTAAAAGACATTTTATCAAAGATGGAAGTCTCAAGAAAAAGGTGTAGGTGGGTGAAAAAGTTGCAAGAATATTATATGGATATCTAGACCACGAAGCTGGTGAGACGTTTGGGCTTGGCTAGGCTTATGGCTGAGAGAAACTTGCAAACTATTGAGGTAAATGAGGTAGAAGAAGGTAGGGTAGATGACTTTGATAAACTAATTAATTATGAGTGGTACAAGGACGTGATTTTCTATCTTAGACATCTCAACTACCTTGATTATTTGAGTAAGTACCGAAAAAAGCCCTTAAATTGGCTTCCCAAAAATATGTCGTTACTTATTATGGGTTAGATTGGAAGAACCCCGAGGGAGTCCTCTTAAGGTGAATTATTGAAGATGAAGCCCTCGGATAATTGTTGATCTCTATGGAGGATTTTGTGGGGGCATTTTTCGCAAAGAGTCACAACACACAAGATCCTGAGGGCCGCTTATTGGTGGCTTAATCTCTTCAAGGATACAAGCTTGTTGGTTAAAAGATGTGAGAGTTTTCAGCACTTCTCTAGAAGACCGAAATCTTTAAGCTCCTTATTTTGCAGCTTGTGTCAATTGAAGCTAGATTCAAGCAATGGGGAATGGATTTCATTGGTAATATTTCACACCCTCCAAGTGCTGGCCATAAGTGGATTCTTGTAGCCACTGATTACTTTACCAAGTGGGTGGAGACAATCCCCACCGAAAGAGAAACACATGAAATTGTCATGGATTTTCTCATTGAACCACATCATCTGCAGAGTTTAGGGTACTAGTCAAGATTGTATCGATAATGCCATGAGTTTTAGAGCTAAACCTCTGGTGGCAATGTGCCAAGAGTATGGGATCAACTTGACATATGTATCTAATTACAATCCCCAAGGAAATGGAAAATTTGAGTCTAGTAATAAAAACCTACTCAATATTATCAAGCACCTTTGAGCTGAATAAGAGAAAATGGGGAAAATAGTTGAAGTTTTTTGTTTGGGATGATAGAATCACTGTTAAAAGAGCCACTTGAAAGAGTCCATTTTAGTTGGTGTATGGAACTTAGGCCCTGCTGCCCCTTCATATGTAGTTATCCTCATATCACTTCATTCAACAACTGGAGGATCAAGAAGTAAGTCGTTATAATTCTCACGTTAACTGGATTGTTGAACTTGATGAAGAAAGGAGGGCATCCCACAAGAAGCATGTAAAGTTCGAGAAAAGTCAAGAAGTTATTTTACAAGAAGGTCACTCTAAGAGATTTCAATGTTGGAGATCTTATGCTACTATGGGATATCAGGCATGAAGATAAGGGCAAGCATGGCAGATTTGACTCACTATGGATGACCCTTACTCCATAGATATCAGGATTGGTGAACATACCTTATTCTTGAAGGATTTGGATGGTGATTTTATTGAATTTCCTTTTAATGGAAAGCATTTGAAGCATTTATTGGATTGATTCCCCAAAATCAAGGTAAACATATTTTGTACAGTGTATAGTTGCTTGTTTGTTTCCTATTTTTTGTGTTTCTGCTCATTCTGGTCCTTGGTGACCTGTTTTTGTTGGTTTCTCTATTTTGTTTTTGTGAGATGGCTCTGTTTCTTTTCTCTCCAGTGACTCTGTCGCCCAATGGATATTTTTGGCACTTGGTCTACCATTTTTCTTGTGGCACTCATAGGGAGTGCCCATCCCCAAGTTAGAGCTGATGTCGGTGCTCAAAATAATCTTGCCCCATTTTACCTTTGAAATCTATCCTTTTACGACCTCTGTCACATTTTATCCCACTAACTTGTACCCAAAAGGTCTCTGCTTTTACTTTTGTTGCCATAATTAATCTTTCCTTGTGATGATGATCACATAAAGGTATATAATTTAGGTCTCTCATTCTCTTTTCATCTAAAAATTCAGGCTCTCCTGTTCTTTCTATTTTTTACAATCGATATTTACTTCCCTTTTCATTTTTTCCCTAAATACTTGAAGAAAATGAATGGATGTAGCTTTGAAGAATGTATTCGAGCCTTGTAACATCTCTGAGTTCTCTATCCTTAGATAAAATTTCATCTCTAGGATCGAATGCTTATTTTTCTACATTTTATGATTTGACAGGCATTTCTCCTAGTCAAATTTATGTCCTTACATCATCAAGAAACATGGCCTTTTTGGTTAGACGTAGTTCAACTAGGTACTTTAGAAATTTTATGAATTTCCGAACTTATAAATTTGTCCACATGGAGGAACATCGCTCCTTTGAAGATTTAATTTTTGGTTTGGCCTTGGAGTAGTGTCGGGAGGACACGTGGGAGTTTCTGCTAGTTTTCCTGCACTTAGAAATTTTTTTATGTAGCTAATACATTTTGGAGGGATAGGAACATGTGGCAAGTCCGCTCTCTTTCAAATTATCAAATTTTAGGAACCATCCAAGATGTGCCATTGTGAGATGTGGTAGTTTGAAAAGTAAGAAGGGGCGGGAAGTGGACCATCGAGGGAAACTTAGAATTTTTTCCTTTTATTCTCAAAAGGGTTAAAATACCAAAAATGGCCCATAAGCCTGATAGAGGAAAGGTCAACACTTGCTCTAGTCAATGGCAGAGGTGCGGACTCTGGGGAAATTTGGAAAAATTTCCTTTTGGGAGAAAAGAGTTAAAAGTAAAAAAGGAAGCACAGGTTCATGGGACCCACATTGGGACATGTGTCAGGCCCATTTTTCAAGGGTGGAGCTGTGGGGAAAACTTTGAAAATTTTCCCTTTTCCAAAATGAGGTGAAATAGAAGAATTTGGTCATGGTTCCTTTGGGACCCACCTTAGGACACGTGTCGAGCTCATTTCTCGGGGCCGGAGGTGTGAAACAAAATGTGGAACTTTTCCATTTCTTCAAATGTTTGTAAAAGGTCAAAGGAAATGCCTAGGCCCATTTTAAATTGAATCTTCCACATGGATGGCCCAAATTCAAAGGAAAGATCAACGACAGTGAGAATCTGAATCGATTTTCCCCATTTTACCGAAACACGCCTAAAAGTGTAATTCTTCATAATTTCTTGGTATTTTCTACACACCAAATAGAGGGGAGAGTTCATGTTGATATCTGAGTTTGATGGGAAAAATATTGAAACGTATTTCACCATTAAAATGGTCTAACTCTTGGGCTCGATATCATTTTCCATTTTTCTTCTCCAAAGCACGCACGGAACCGATTTGAATGATTATGGGTGGAAGTGGTTAGCGAGTTGAAGAAAGAGTGATCTACCGTAAGGAGGAGTTGAATGCGAGATATTCAAAGAGATTTTTCTAGTGAGCACCTAATGACTTTTTACGACATGATTCTTGAAATCTCGATCGTGATCATGGAAAGCAATGGTAGCAATAAAAGTTAGGATTTTTGGGGGGAAAAGGGGCTCTGTTGTAAATGTTATAAATGGCAGAAATTTTTCGTGCAAATGGCTGGAGTGTTAGAGTTTGAAGAATTTCCCAAGAGGAAAATTTGACAACTCTTGTCTTTTGAGAAGCCGTCTAAGAAGCATGTATATCTCTTTTGTATTAATTTTGATCTTGTTAAGATGGTTGCAAGTGTACAACAATTGAAAAGCTCTGATATTGTTCTATAAACTTTCACTTGCTTTGATAAAGTTAATCAAACTTGAGTTATTTTGTGATGATCTTGAGAAAAATGTGTTTGTCTCATTTCTGAATGTCTACAAATAATTTTTATTGTTCTTACTTGTAATCTCGTACCAAAATTTGTCTTAATCACATAGGTTTCAATATTTAAGATAGTTTAGTGGCATCTCAATCTCATTTCTTAGAAGATCTTTCATGTGGGAGTGAAATAAACGATTTAAAATCACTTTTCTTTCATTTTTGATAGAGATTGTTTGTAAGCCTTTGGGTGTACCTCGGCATGATTGATATTTGATTTTTATGTTTCATTGGGTCTTCTAACTCGAGAATTCGTGTTAAAATATCATAAATTGTGTGAAAAATTACTAATTTGGGTCTCCATTGAAGTACATATTCTCGTTAAAGGAAAATTTTAGCTATTCTCAAGAATTCTATTATCTAGACATTCCATTTTGTAAGAGTTCTCGGAGATTTCGCAAATCAAGTTTATTCTACCTCACCTCCCACCAAAACTTATTTAAAAACAACTAATCCTACCCATACTACCCCTATTTGTCATGTGTGTATATAAATACATAAATTTTATTACCAAAACAAACATAAACAATCAAGATTCCAAATGTCTTTAGTATCCTGAACCTTTCCTAGAGAATATCTCCACTATCTAGAGTGACAAGTGGTGAGAGTTAGATTTTGTTGCATTCATCATATTTTCTTCAATGTCTCCTCAACAACTTCATTAGGAAGGACATATCCATCTCCTCCATACGCAAAAGGCTACAAAAGGTTTCTCTTACCTTGGTTGAAAGGCACAACCTAAAATAGTTAGGATAGATCAAATCCTCTCAAGGGTGCTATCCATTTCTCCACATCTTAGTGATAGAGGTCCAGTAAGATCCCATCCCCGGTGAAAAAATGACTCACCATGATCTATCTGTCTCTAAGCTTCCTGCTAAATATTTTGATGCTACTAAGACTTTGAGGGAGAATCAATTTGGGTACCAATAGGTAAGAGCATACATAGCTTAGTTCTATACTATATCACCAAGTCAATATGCAGAAGCTCAAGTGGTGAAGAAGCTCTCATTGAAAAATTCTTAGGAAATGGATCTTGGTGTTGTTTCCCTAATGTACAACTATGAAAAACTCCCTCATCATAAGAAACTCCATGAATACCATCAACCATACCATAAGTGCTACACTTTTTCAAATACTTGTAATTGAGATGTCCAAATATTTTGTGCGAGTTTTCTCTTTGAATCGCATGAGAAACAAATCTTGTCCCTATAGAGGAAGTTACATAAAAACCCTCAAAGTGATATAGTATAGAACTATGATCAACAATACCTTGAGAAACAAGTGAATGAGGCTCCAACAATGTTATTACTTTTTCCCCATGTGGTGTAAAATTCATTATTTTTTTGACCAAAATGAAAAATTTGATATACAAAATTCAAATTTTTGTGCTCTTAGGAAAATATAGTGCATCTTAGATACCACAACCATCAAGTTGTATATCACCTTTTCCTTTAACAAAGAAAGATAAAATCTTAAACCTCAATTTTGGAAGTAGAACTCAAATCTAGAGAAAAAAAGGACTCCTTGAAAGTAGTCACGTGATGAGAGGCACCATGTTCTATAACCCAACTGGTCCTGCAAGTGGTAACTCGAGATCTCCCAATAACATTAAGTTCTCTTCCGTTCTAATTAGAAGGAGGTGGAGTGGAGACAGTAATATTTTGTCTCTTGATTGCATCCTCTAAGGAATGCATTCGCTTATAACACCTATGTTCTTCATGACCACTACCCCCACAAAAGGAGCATGAAAGGTTAGAATTTTTCTTTTATTTAGAAGACTCCTTTTGTTTAGAGTTGTTGTCTTTGGGTTTAGGATAATTTTGAGATGGAGAAGGGGTGGATTTGGTTTTAATTTTTGGTTTTCCTTTTCCCTTAGGATTAGATGTGACTAATGCCTTTTGAGAGGTGGAAGACTGAAGGTGAGACAATTTGGATTCTTCCTAGTAAGTCTTTCACAAAATATTTTTTTATGTTAGGAATTTTGAATGTGTCATCTAAGGCATCCATGCTAGGGAAAAGGTAGAAGAAAATATTATAAATTTTCCTTTCAACTTGGATAGAATCAAGTAAACAAACTATTCATCTTTCTTATCGCTTACACTCCCTTCAACCGTGTCAAAAATGTTTGAACTTGGTAAGATAGTCTATAATTGTTGGAAAATATCTAGGTTTAAGTGAGGTTATCTCAATTTCAAGCTACATGGCTCTCATATGATCAACCTTACCAAATAAATCCTCTAATTTCTCCAATATTTTTAAAGGAGAGTCACATTTTTCCAAATGAAAAAAATATTGTCACTTACATAAATTCCTATCAAACCCATTAACTCATTAAAATTGTAAATTTCTCATATTCTCTAGTGAACACTAGCTTTTCTGAAGAAGTTAAAGCCCATAATCCTTTCAACTTAATTATTGTTTCCATTATTGGTTTCCATATGTTTTAATTATGTGTTTTTAATGGCTCAATGTGATCTAATGCATAAGTAGATGCCATTCTTAATAAAATAACCAAAAGAAATTCAATATCAAAGCAATGCATCAAGACCCCCAAGCAATGCAAGAAGAGCCTCATTATATTTTGGCACTTTATAATGAGTGCGTGTTACAATAAGGAACTTTATAATTATAGTTCCATTCTCAAACTAAATATTTCCAATGGAAAGAGCATGAAAAATAAGCACCTTTTAAAAAAATATGGCACTCAAATCTGAGTTACCGATCAAAACATATAAGCTTTACGCTTTATGCTCTACTATTTATTTTAGTTTCCACTAAAACAAAATAAAATGCTTTTGTCTTCACAATAGAAATAAAATGAAAAGAGGTTGGATATAAGGACCTACTAGTAGGAATCATAATCTTTAAGCCCTCATACGACAATACCATATGACAAAGAGCTAAGGATTTTATTCGGTATATGCTCCAGTTACTATTTTGGGGTGTGCCGTTAGTTTTTACGAGAGTCACATCCAATTGCTTCTTCCGGTAAAACCTACTATTTCAACCCTTTGTTGAAAATCACCTTCGATGCCCAAAATAGTAGTCTGTGGATTTTCCCAAAATAGCAAACCATGCACAATAACTCAGGGACCCCTACCAAAAAAGGAAGGAAACGTCTTTCAAGAAAAAAAAATGTTGCACGCCAACCAAGAATGCTATAACACGGATGAAAAAAACCTAGTTTGGATCTCAAAAACCCTAAGAAACCCAAAATTGACTTTCAAGGTTTTTCTTTGATTGAAAAGGATTCTAAGACAAACCAGGTCTACATGTCTCCCACAACAAAATAACCCATAAATTGACTACCTCTAGAAATAGTTAAGTTTACAAATCGATCTTATGGTTTAGCCAAATTTTGAATCCAATGAAAATCATTGTTTTGCATTAAAATACACGCATCAATACAATATGAACAAATCCTGAATATATGAATATATATAAAAACCTATTTGTATAATAAAACTTACAGACGGATGTCAATATCAATCTCCTCCTCGATACCATAAAATTAACAATAACCAAATCGTACCAGCCCATGAACTCGGATGCTAATCAAAAACTACAATCAATAAGATGAAATCAATTCACAATAATTACTTTACATAAACCTTTGCAAATAAATGAGCATAAATATCATATATTATTATGGAACTCGGTGAAATACAATGAGAATGAGCCTTGCTTATATAGCCAGGAATAACAATTTAGGAACAAGCCAATGTCATAGATCAAGCAATAAATCAAGGAAAGAACTAGTCATCAAAGAATTATTCAAGACCGTAGATTTAGGAAATAACTGGATATCAAGGATCTAGTCAATACCATAGATCAAGGAAAGAACTATACCTAACAACTATATAATATCCGCCAAATATTTAAATAAATAAAATGAAATATCCACACACATATGTGAGTGAGGATAAATGCAATAAAGGTAAATAAAGTACCTAGGTGAACATGAGCTAGGGTTTATACCTACTCTATTAGAAATTATCTTTTTTTCAAAATGCATATGTACTAAACTTGAGATAGCATTTTGGTCGGGTTTATGTGACCAAGATGTTAAATATTTAGGAACAATATTTTGAAGAAATATGTGGCAGTAAGGAGAGATATTTATTTGATCATGTTGTTGAAATGTGCACAAATACAAATTGTGAAAAATTAAAAATTTTAATATAGTATGGTCAAAGAATAAATCATATGACACTACATATACCATATTGATCAATTCTAAAATTGTAGGGGTTCCTTAAGAAAATTGTTTCATTGCTCCAAGTTTTTCTTTCTCAGATGATATACAAGATGATAGTTGTTTAATGGATCATGTTTGGAAGATCCTGAGAACTTTCAAAAATGATTTAAATGATGCAATATCATTAGTTAAAAAAGTTTTTACGATATTAAAATTAAAATTTTGAGCTAGTTTCAAGTGTAAGCCAATTTTAAAATCATTTTTAAGATGTGATGTTTTATTGTAAGAAAATAAAATACATTCCAAAGTTAATATAACGTGTTATTATTATTTATTTTTAGTATTGACATAATATTATTTTTATTTTTGTTCTACTATTGTAATTATTGAAATGATAGTAATGTTTTTCGATCTTTAACTTCAATTATAATGAATTTATCGATTTTTAAAGTAATAGGGATCTACTTTTGGAAGTTATTTTAAATTTACTATACATCTTTTTATTTATTTAATATAATTGCATGGAGTTCAATTTTTTTGATGTGGTTATTTATTGGACTAATCATTTATTTAATATCTATAATAATGTATATCATACATTTGATTTCAGTTCTAAGTAAATTGTTGATAGTTGGAGTAGGAGGATTGTTGTTCGGAGTTCCAAGATATTCGGAACTAAGCCTTATAAATTACAACACAATTTTTAATATGCTTCATATACATATTTCCAAATTCAATTTATTCTCCTAATTTAGTAGAGGTTGCAAAAGAACATTTTGATCTTGATTTTTGGTTTACATTTTAGATAATGAAGAAGTACATTCTTTTATTTCACGCTTTACTTGCTTGCAATATAAAAAAATTGTTCACTTGGGGCGATAACATTGTATAATATAAACTATATTTCAGAGATATCACGTGGAAATTTGATGCCTTTATATAAGAAAATTTTAAAATATATTATTGATGTGTACGTGGAGAGATATGTTGATTCTAACATATTATTCATTGATGAGGGGAAATACATATTTAAAGAGTTTAAAAATGGTAATTACTTTAAGATCCCACAAAGTTGGGATTTTTATGGATCTTATAACAATGATAAAATTGTTAAAATCCATCTATGTACTTGAGTTAAAAATTTGGGGACTATAAAAAACTTGAGGCGTTCATTGAGAACTTTTAAATTAACTATTGATGATTATTAATTATAAGTGAAACTTAAATTGTGAACTTTTTTTCTGAGTAAAATATATTAAATGTATATGTTGATTTTCTTGTTTTTATAATAATAGTGCTAACATAGATATTATGAATAACAATAAGGTAAAGATAAGTCAACTAACAAAATGGAAACAATTGATTTAGTAGTATTTTTTCACTCAATTTTGTTTGTATGAGTAAAAATAAAATGGAAATTACACATGTTAAACTAGATGGCCTCCTAATCATAGTTTAAATGAAATAATTCTTAAGTAAACTAGATGTTATCCTATTATATCAATCAAAATAGAAATTAATAGGGAGGATAGGTGGCTTCCAATTTTCCTCAAATATCAACCAACAATTGGAAACCAATTATATTATGAAAAATTAAATTATTAATATAGATAACATTCTCCTATCCATGAAGAAGTCTAGTGTGTGGCATCTCATTCTCATGTAATGTAAAACCAATTGGAATAAGTGGGAAGCCTTATAATATGGGTATAAAAGGTAATATATTTACCTCCCATTCTTTTAAATTAAAATCATAACGACAATAAATTTCTTATCTATTTTTCCAATGTGAGTGAAAATTAATAGCGATAATGGGTGGCCTCACATTCTCCCTCATAATTTAATTAACTAGAAATTAGAAACCAATAATGCAATTATTAAAGACCGCAAGCTCAAATGTTGAAAACCAATAATAACATATTTGAAATCATAAAAATTAATAAATACAATAATTTAGATGTAAAGAAACTGATAATGAACTTCTTGAAAAAATTATTGAAATAAAATTAGTGTAAATGTAATGATTTTTTTCTAATGTGAGTGAAAATTAATAGGGAGAATGGGTGGCCCCCATTATACCTCATAATTATATTTACAAAAAATTGAAACCAATAATGCAATTATTGGAGACCAATAACTCAAATGTTGAAAACCAATAATAACATTTTTGAAAACCAATAATAACTTTTTTAAGTACCCAAATTTAGATGTGAAAAAACCAATAATGAAGTTTTCGAAAAAAATCTTGGACTAAAATTAGTCCAAATTTAATGAAATGGTGGTTAATATGACATGAGACCTAGGAAGAGATATATAAAAATAAGGTTTTAAATATAGTGTACCAGCCAAGGGACCTAAGGAAACATCACAAGAGAAGATGAAACAAGTGCATAATATCGGTTAGAAGGTGGAAAGAAAGCATACAATCCTACTACAATCAATAAACCCATGAAGGAAACTAGTTCAAGGATGGAGGAGCTTGTAAGAAGTAAATTACGCTAGAAGAGGATGAATAAAAAATACATTTAAATATAATATTACCTTCAAAACCTAATTATAATTAGGAACAAAGGTAAATTGAGAAAAACCATAATCACTCCTAGGGATGGTAAAGTTGTATTTAGTAAAAAAATTCTTGTGTAGGTCTTATAGGGGTCATTAGAGGTTTATATTTGTTACTTCATGTGGTATTTTAGCTCAAGTAATTTAAAAGTTCAAATTGAGGAGTTCCCTCCATTTAGCATATTTTAAAATTATTGAAATTTTTTGGAGCTGTTATCACCAAATCACAAAGACCCCCATGCATATACCCGAACTCATAGTGTGATTGGATAACATGGGTACTATCTCAAAGTTGTGGGACTTGCTACTTGAGATAGACCTCCAGAGAAAGCTAGTTCTTGCTCCTAAACTACCTGCCGCCACAATCTACTCGATGCGGGATAACATAAATGTTCTAATCTAAAATTCCAAGGGACCAGGGAAAGAGAATGCATAAAATGAAAGCCTACACTAAAGCGGTGATACACCAGAAAAGGAGGGTGTGAGAGTAGTCTCCAAATGTGTGAAATACAGAGGCAAAATGCACACTAGAAGAGGTGATGACAGTTCACCATAATCTAGCAAAATGCATTCACAACAATATTCCAAGCATACACAATGATAATGAATCCCTGCAAGAACATAATAAATAGACACAATATTCTTATAGAAAGATCAAAGGGGTAAGAAGAATGCAAGAAAACACAGCAGGGAAGATACATCCACAAACTGGTATTTTATTGCTTCATGATATGCACAGTTCAATCTATTACAAGATAAGGGCCTGGATCACCATGCAAGGAGTCCACTACAAGGGCCTGCAACACACTGACTTCACAAAGAAATTTTGGCAGCTTTGCTTTGCCCAAAACTCTCTCGCTTTTCAATGAGCCCAACACTCCAATTTATAGAAAAAATGAGAAGGAGAAGAGAAGGGAAAATGGAAATCCCAAAATCTGTCCTTCAACCACCTGTAAGAGGCATTAAATTGAGTGAAATGATTGTACATTACTTGCAAAAGGCTCCCCATACTGTCCCATGTGCTGCGCAAAGAAATAATATTGACCATGCCTCTTAATTGCACTCCCAAATACCAAATAAAACACCTGTTTACGAACCTGGCCACGTTTTCTTAAAAATATCAATCAATATCTGATCAAATCTAGAATTTCTTTACTTCTCTACATCGGACTCGAACCATGATTCCAACGGTACCAATTTTGTGTGATTTTTTGAGAAATGCAAAAGTTATGGCCTTCTGAGTGCGGGCAGCTATTTTGGGTCTGACAGGCGTTTTCTGTCATTTGACGGGAATGAGCATTAATCGATCAAGCCGAATATGTTTATTTTATTTAAATATATCTATTCTAATTAAAAATAATAAATTCAGTTTTTGTGGCGTAGAGGATGTCATGCTCATTCCAGAAAGTCCAATTTTGTGAAAATCGGAGCTCGGAGTCAAAAGTTATGGCCGTTTGAAGTTCCATGGGTCAAATGTTGACTTTTCTCCTCTGCCTTCGGCCGCTTCGGCTTTTCACATCCCACGCATCCCTCTGTCCCATTTAACACAGTGCTGAAATTCCCTGTTTCAGCCGAAGCAGCCGGTTCGCGTACTCATGGCCCAGATGTCCCATTTGCTTTCGGGCCGTTTGGGACAAATTTTTCCGATTCGCCCGGTTCGGCCGGTTCGCGCCTTTTGTCCCAAATGTTCCAGATGAAAGTTCTCATTTCAGTCCATCCGGCTGGTTCGCATACTTCACGTACCTTCGGCCCAACTGTTCCAGGCTGCCTTGACTCATTTCGGCCGATCCGGCCGGTTCGCGTACTTTTGTCCTACAAGTCCCTGGTCGCCTGTTTCAACAGTTAGTCAATTTTTTAACTTTTCAGCCAGTTCGGATCTCCACGTCCCACGTGTCCCTTTTTCCCAAATGTCCCAAATGCTATGCAGACCACCTGGTGGCCTTTCGGTCGGTTCGGGTCCTTTTGTCCCAACTGTCCCGACTGTCGCGGGGACTAGGACATAGCCATTTTTCATGATTTTCTCTGGCCCGAGCCTATTTTTTGCAAATTTTCTGACCTTTCCTCAGAACTTGCTCTCTTCTACTTGGACAGGGGAGTTAGAAAAATATGAGGGGACCCTAGAAACATGAAATTTTTGCCCTGACTCAATCTATTTGCCTGGGACTTGAGAATTTGATGCATGTTATCAAATTTACCTTGAGGGGTGAATTTTGGATAACAGAGCCATTTTGGCTTATTTTGGCTTAATAGGTTTCATTAGGGACTTTCTAAACATTTTGAGGTCTTGAAGTTCCATTGTGGTGTTATCTTAAATTTGTAACTCGTGATCTTTTTCAAGATCCTTGTTGATTTTGACCTCTATATGTGTCTTAGTGGATTGACACTTGAGGTCGAGTTATAGAGGAAGTTCAAACCAAAGGAGTATAAAAATACATTTACTAACCGTCTTCAACATTGATCAATCAAGGAAGGTAGTATTGGAGCTCCAAATATGTACACATGTAAGAGCCATTTTTTTGGGTATTAAGTACTAATATTTTCAAACTCGTGTTGCACAGTGTTTCATAGTTGAAAGCATATAATTAATCAAGGAATAGGCGTAGCAAGAAAGAGAGGAGGTTGGGTGAATTTTTTGAATTAAATTGGATAAGGAATAATGACACTAGGGAGGTAAGAATCGTTATAAATATATGATTCTTGAAAAGAAAATTCTGAATAGAGCACAACCTAGTTTGTGGAGAAATTAAAATTGTAGATGATTTGTGATAGTTGTTCATAAACTATTAAGTTTCTATGAGGATTGTCAAGAGCTTATTCATCCTTCAAACGTATAGATTCAAAAAAGGTAAAATTTTGATAAAAAAAACCATACAATTGTTCGTTCTCGCAATGACAATTGTGCATAACCTGATTTAAGGGCGGAGAGGAAAAAGTCAATACCTCCATAATTACCAAATAAACACTATTCAAATTTGGTAATAAACTCTTTCGGAGGTATCCAATCACTTGCAAAAGGAATCATATTGGATGATTTTTAATCGAGAGAGAATTTAATAATAGTTTTCAAGGAGAGTTGTGTTAGGCCATTAAAAGAGGAAATTTTGATTTATCAAGATTTAGTCAATGAAAAAATCTAAAATTTTAAGCAAGGTATGTTATAGGGTCATGAAATTTATGCAAGAGGAACCAGGATGATTCATCATCATATGAAAGAGATGTTTATGAGAGATTAGTGTCACATTCGGTTAGGGTTTGATAAAATGTTTCAATTAAAGAAATATGTATTTTGTTTATATCCACCAAGCCTAAAATTTCTAAGGTACAATATTAACCATTCCCTTACTCAGATTTATGAGGAATTTTGGATTTCTAACTCATCGATAGATGAATTCCTTTATAATGTTTACTAAAATAGTGCATATGAGAAAAAATCTTAACTTTGACCATGACTTGGTTAGTTTGAAACAAATTTTGCAAAGAAAAATCTAATACAAATTTATACACTAAATATTTGGCTAAATGGATATATTAGTTCGTGATTGAATAGTGGTAATTTCCTATCAATTATGAACTACATTATTTGTTTTAGGATAGGCTTGGTAGGAAGAAACAAGTTTGTTGAAGGGATTGTAAAGAGGATGATAAATTGGTTTGAGACTTGAATCAAAAGAGTTTACCCTCACTTGTACCTTGAAAAAGAGTTTTAAAAATGTTAAAAGTTTTCTTATAGGCCGGGTATATCATTTTCACTACTACCACTCCATTAGCATCATTCTCAAGAAACCCAATTACGCAGATCTTGGAAAAAGTGAGAAAGTTAATAAATTCTTGAGTTTCCAATTATATGAATGACTTAGATTGGATAGACGACAAATAAAATAACATTTTTATAGCATTGAATGATTTGATTTAAGCCTAAAAGGACAAAATTTCAAGTATTATATGTTTCCAAGCATAGATTACAAGGTACAATAGTAAAATATGGACTAAGTTGCACTTGATTAGATAATACTTCTTGTTGAGAGTTTCATGTTCCTAGATAGTTCTACACTAATAATATTCTACACAAAAACTTGAAATGTAATCACTATGACATTTTATATACTTATACACTTTCTTGGTTATATTCTAGTTAGTTCTAGATTATTTTTGTTCACAATATCCACACACTCATCACATATTATAAGAAGTTGTTCTCTGTAATTGAAACATCTTTGAAATGATTTTACCATGTCTCTTTAAATTTAGAATGTGAAATTTGAGGGAGATTTAGGATTTTAAAGCCTGCATTACACTTTTTGAGAATTGAACATTGGGTATAATTTGCTAGAAACCCTTATAGGAACTCTAATTACCTCTTGATTTATGGAGAAATCCATATGAGGACATATATCTAAAATTTCCTAAACTATTTTAAGTAGACTATCAATCATTTCCATACTACTTAGAATTGATATTTGTAAACCAACATTACCATTCACTATTATCATTTAAAAGTATCTCTTGTATTTAAAGAAGAAAAATCTAGGTACGAAAAAGTAAAAAATAAGATTTTTCCATACATCAAGGGTGTCATACTTCATGGTAAAAATATCTCTGCTTCCAGCTTTATGTCATTTCTCAATACTGATCCATTTGATCCTAATGCATTCAACACGAAGTCATTTATTGAACCCTCACTCATATATCTAAACTTGCACCAACCACTATATATTGATCCAATAGGTATTATGGAGCTAAGAAATGTATTTTTTCAAGAATCCACATTTCTTACTTTATTGAAGAAATATAATTCATCTTCATCTTTAATATGTCTTGCATGAAAAAACTAATATTGATACAAAGGTCGGATTTATTGGTGATGTCTATCTATCCTACTTGCCAAAGGTTTTGGATAGGTGTAAGTCATGACATAAACATGAATAGTACATGCCAATTGGTGAAGTGATTATTCTATTGCAATCCACATATTGAATTTTATCTCCTTTGGAACTCCCTTTATTTTCACATCCATCAATGTGTAGACAAGAAATCACACACTTTGGGTACAGTCAAGAATCAATGTATTCATGTGTGTTTCATGTTTTCTTACTTGCCTCTTACACCCCATATCCTATTCGATACTTCAATGCTTTATCTCTTATGACTTTTGACACCAGTGCCAAAATAGGATGTCTACGCTGAATCGCCTTTGTCCTTTTATGTGTCCTGAAATAACTTTACTTTACTTAATCATTTTAGGTATATTTTATCTTTTGAGCATCTTATTTTCTTAAGTGTCAGCCTTCAAGTTGTCAATTGCAAAATTCAAGCAAGGGAATCATATAAAGATAAATCTCTTTGACCATAGTAAGGACCAAGCTCTAATAATATATTACCATCAGCTAAGGTTGCATCTAAAGGCACTTCAAGAGCATTAAGGAATCCATATAGTTTCATTCAAGGAACAAGGGACTATTATTTTCGCATACATGCATAGAGGGGAAGTTTATTTTTCCATCCACACATCTATCTACATTAGTACCACTAGTTATCACTCACTATTAAGTGCATCTTACACAAGAGAAACCTATGGCCCTATTCTTAAACAAACACATGATGAATACATTGATTCTTGACTGTAGTGTAGCTCTCACTCATATTTTAACTCTATTAAGTGACCACTAGGGTTAGTTCAACTCCCCATTTGTATCTTTCTTATTAAGAATTGTATGTGTTTTGTGGATTTGCAATATATCATTTGTTTTTCAGTTTACAGAAAACTGTGTGGGAATAATGTGAAATACAAGTGACAAAAATGAAGGTGAGTGACGATCCTTCAAAATAGCGAAAATTAGTTTCTAAGGTATTTCATAGTCATGGTCACCCAAAATTAATCTCTAACACCTAGGTTCCCTTAACCCAATCTAGGCACCCCAAGATAGGAAGATCAAAAATATTCAAAATTTACCACACATAGTTGTGACACTTTTATCCTCCCGATTATACTTTTTTATTTTGCATAATTTGGCATCTATTGTGAAATCATATAAGTCTTTCATTCCCTCTCTTACAAATAGGGTTTCTCTTTTCTCTAGCTTATTTCTTAGGTCAGATCTGTACTTTATCATTTTATCTATTGTATGTGACTCTCAACTATGTAGGATTTTATAAATTAAATAATTATTAAATAATTTAGAAAACATGCCAATCAAACACTCATTAATCTTATTTTTTTCTCATTCTATCCAATATACTTTCATGGCTTCTAAATTTCTTCATGTCCCCTTGCTTCAATTGATTAAAATACACCAAATTTTCCAAGATTCTCTACGAAGACCCATACATAATATCTACCTCCCTCTAGATACACCGCCCGCTCAAGTCGGTGTTATCCTCGATCGTATTTATGATGAATCTCATGGTCCTTAATCCCTTTAATCTATTAGAAAATCCATTCCATATTTACATTATTTATTAACGAGATAAGTTTCAGCTTATGGAATCCACAATTACATATCTCAAATTTGTAATACAATATCTTAAGGACACTTCTTAGGATCACACTAGTTCTTCTTCACATCCTCATTTTACATCTTCTACATGCGCTCATATCAACGAACCTATAATTTTACCATTACCGATACCTCTCAAGTTTTATCTCAATGGTAAGCAATAAGATATTCTTTTCAACTAATAACTCATCAATTAATCAACTTTCCATCTTCTTATTTCTATCCTCCTTATCGACTTGCAAAAATATAGGTCATCCATATTACAATTATCATAAAATAAATGGATATAATGATAATGATTTCTATGCTTAGCATTAAATTATCAAGAACCTTGAGTGAGAGGGTTTTCACTCATTCACTACACATCATTCTAATACATGTCTATATCAAGTTGCTAGATCTTATTGGGTTCCTAAATCTGATTCATCTATTTCTAATAAGAATCATGCCATTGTTACTAATGTTTTGTCTATGGAAATTCAAGAGTCATCAAAGAAAATTCATCCCAATGTAATTTCATCCTCTTCTCCTTTTCAATCATATACAATGTTATCAATCCCACATAAACTACCACCATTCAAGATTCCTCTCCATTCTCCGTTCCTAATTCCTTTTTTTAAAAAACTTCTCCTTCTACTAATGGCTATAATGCATTTAAAAATCCACCACCATCACGTGGTGGAATTGGTGGTACAAATTAACTCGCAGAAATTAGTACATTTTTCACAAATCCATAGTCATTTATTCACCAAACCTAGGGACATAAAATTTCAACTCTGTCAGTTTTGTATACATAGTTACATCTACTTAAGAGGTATAAACTAAAATATTATTGTCACAAAAATTGGAAAATACAATTCTAGAAGTAAACTAAGTTGTAGACGAAAGTAGATGCTACAACTAAGTAATAAGGCACATAAAATAATAACATAAGTAAAGGAATAAACTAGTGAAATTATTATATATACATGCAATGAACTAAAATGACAAACAAAAAGTGGACCACCTGCCTTGGGTGATAACCCTTCTTAAGGATTGTGTCCATAAAAAATGATACAACTCATATTATATTCATCAACATAAAGATTCGTAATGAAACATATAGAAATGCCTTAACTATGGATTGATATCTACTATAGTCTCACCATTCTCTTAATATTCAACATAGACGTGAAGAGATTCATTCAACTAACCGGTTACATTTTGATTAAGTACAAGATCATTACCAAGAAATTTGTAGATTATTATGCATGCAATCAGAATTGAGAAAAGGTGTTTTAATACAACAACATAACTAATTGTTCATTATAAAAATCAATTATCAAGTTAAATCAACTAGTTCCATAGTTTTAGTTATAGAACATAATCAGGTATTGGTGTGATATATGATTTTTGTTTTCATAACTGCTTCTTTATTGATATGTGAAAACTCAGGGGAAGTATCCACGTTGATCAAGCTTTCCCAAAATCATTTTCTTGTATATGCGTGTGTTCTCCTTGGTTGCAGTGCTTTTTGGGGACGATTCCCGGTTGTTGTATGTTAGTTGTTGTGAAAGAGTCCCTTTACATTGTGGCATATGTTCTTCGGCTACATGGTAGGGGAAACATATAAAAACTTCTTACAAACAAGTATGGAATTCAGAAAAAGCACTATTAATAATTTCATTATATCAAAGAGATTAACATGCACATTCAAAATCCACATAAATAGAGTAACTTAGTAATAGTTATATTAATTAATATAAGTTTCATAAGTTCAAGATTTATCAGATATGTTCAATAGTATATGGAAATGAAAATTTCATGGGAGTACACATGGATAAACAAAATACACAGATGAGGAATTTAAAATAGTAAATAAAAGGGCTCATCACACCCATGGAATAATCTTCTTGAATGTCTTCATTCAAGAAATATTTCATTCTTGGTCTTCTTTCTTGGGGTCATCTTAAATAATGTTCCATATCCCGTTGAAGTACATTGCTGCTGCTGAGGTACCTTCCTCGTTCATCAAGAAATAACTGCATTCTATCCGAATTTTTCCATTACCATCTCTTGCAGGTTCTCATCTAGCTCAAGTGTTTCAGACTAGTGGGGGATAGGAAAATGAAAAATTGGTGGATAATAAGAAATGGGAAACCAAGATTTTCCACACCCCTTAGAGACTTCAATATAGGAATTTATCCTTCTGAAATTTTGAATGATATTAGGATATGAATGCACTTCTTTCCTCTTCATTTCAGTGAACATTCTTCCCATCTTTCCCTACAAGCATGCATTATTTCCATGTTATTATACCTAATGTAGTCTCTTTCCTCATCATGGGATTCCTGTCTCATCCTATATACCCTTTATTTTATTTTTTTCTCTTCCATAAACTTCCCATATTCCTCAATCATTTCCTTAGTGTTTCCAGATTCTTCCCTAATCATCAAAGGTTGTACTTTACACAAGTGTTTGTAATCCACCATTTGTTTCTCCATGTATAGCTCATTGTTGAAGTAGGAACATAGTGCCTAAATTTGTACATCCCCAATGTAGAGTATAGGGATCTAGTCTCTATCATACTCTAAAGCATAATTATACATATATAATTCATAGAGAAGTAACTAGATCTCATGGGGAATTTTCAGATATATTCTGAAGAAAGGCCTGGCTCCACTGATATCAAATGGGATATCATTGTTAATATAGGTATATTTCAATTGCAACATTTTTTCTTTCAAGAAGATAACATAAATATTTGACAGTGGTCTACATTTGAATATTTCATTTTTCACCTGAATTGTAGCTTCTTGTTTCTTTTTTAGCCTTGTAATTTCATTTTCCTTGGCCCTTAGTTGTCTATCCTTTTCCTCCAAATCCTATTGATGTTGGAAGAGTAACTCTTATTTTTCTTTGTCCCATTTCCTTCGTTTTATCTTCCATACCTATGTCCGCATGTATATATCCATGGGATCCCTGCTCAACATCCATTGGAATAGGTTCCTTAGTTCTTTCTAGTTCTTCCACATCACTATCTAGGAAGATTGAAATATTTCCTTTATACTTTGAGGTCTTGGTCTTTTTAGTATTCATCCTATGGGATATCCTAGATGGTTCAGATATTTTACCCGAGGATTTCCTTTTTTATTTTGAAGATGAATACTCCAATGTTGATATATTTAGCAACATCATAGTAACAAAACCCTATGAGGAGAGATGGGCCTATGGCCATGTTCTGGAGATGGAGGTTTTTGTTGTAAGATGTTTCGTAGGTATGGAAGCTTCAAGGAATGGGAGTTTCTACGGGAGTATGGGTGTCTCCTGATGGAATGGATGTTAAAGGTAAGGGTTCGGTAGAGGCATATAATAACTAGTTGATATTCTTCTCTTTTTCTTCCCCTTATCCAATAAATCATTAATATGTTTTTCTCTATAAAAATATCACCATTTGATAGTAGGATGTTTAATTTCCATTGGAATTTTCATAATTAAAGTGAGAAGACAATGGTGAGATAAGGAAGACCTACCCCTTTTTGATTCCTTACTCATCTTCTTCAAAATCTCATGCAAGAAATTAGGAACATTCACATGTTTGTCATTCTTCAAATGGTCGAACCGTTTGAAATGGACAATATTTAACCTTGAATAATGACCCTCACAGTAAAATATTTTATGATATAGTTTGACACATCTTCCCAAAAGGGTTTTAAAGAATTTCATAGAGTACCTTGTCTTTCTGTCACAAATTTTTCATCCTCATCTCAGTAAAATCTATGGGAACTTTGTCTAGATTTTTTTTTGTAGGAATCATCTCACCGTCCGGTGGTAGTATAGTGATTGCAACAAATATTTCATCATCAAATTTAACTTTTAAACCCTTTACTATTACTTTCTTATCACTAAAGGTGGTGGCCAATTCTATGACCATTGAATCATTAAAACATTGGAATTTATTTATGTACTCCATCTAACCACTATCATGAAAGTAATGTATAATTTTTGGTTGATTTTGAAGTTGTGAATGGTTTGTAGGTTCATTTCTAATCATCACTCCTCCATTGTTAAGTTTTACAAATTCCTTAAGCTATTCAAAGCAAGAGGTCTTACACTTCAAAATAATTATGTTAAATTCAAATGAGCAGAAGAACTCAAGTGTTTTGCTTTTGAAAAATTTTCACCGATTTTGCATGAAGATCGAAAAAGTTAGCATTAATTGTAATTAAATGATATAATGGGGTGATGTGGGAGACATGTCACATTATAGAAGGTGGTGAAACATTATGGTTAGTAAATTTTATTGATGACTTGGCACATATATTAATTACATATAATTATTCTAGCACTAATTTATTAAAGGAAATTGAGTGCACTTAACTCGAGATGTATGCTGAATGATTGTGACATGTGCCTTGTTTGGAGTTCATGCCCTTGGATGCATGCATGAGGCTGCATGTTGAGGTAATTTGTTAAGGCCAGTAGTTTTGTTGTAGGATCTATTACTACATGCATGTATGTGTAGAATAAGACCCATAATGAATTCAATTGATTCTGGAGAGGGAAGATTGAATTTTCTGGTGCTAACTATCTTCATCTCTTTGTGCTCATTTAGTTGGGTCCTTGATTCTTCACAATATCAAGTTCTATCAAAAATGAAATCAAAGTAGGGCTATTTCTACATGATGTTGTAAGTGGACATTTAGTCTTTTCACCACCTCCTTTAATAAGAGATTATGAACTCTTTGCCCCAAATATACCATATCCTATAAAAAAATAAATGATAAGAAAATATAATATGTTAGTGAGTGGTGATGATCACGACACAGCTGGTCACATCACTTTAATTCCTCCTTGGGTTGTCCAATAAACTTGATATACTAAGGAAACATAAGACCTCGTGTTCATCTTCTCAACTCAAATATGAAGTTCTCATGTCCATTCTACTTTGGCCTCCTCTCGAAATTTTGGATAAAGATGCTCCTATCACTAGAATTTTGTAGAGCCTCAATCTACGACCATTTACAAGTTGTTTAAATCTCACAGATCAATGGTCGTGAATTTTACTGATTAATTGGGAAAGATATTCTCAATCTCATACGGACCTAGCCACCTTGTCCTAATTTTTCTTATGTGGTCCTTGTATTTGGAGTTAAAGAGAAGATCCACATCACCTTCTTGAAATTACCTTATTTTGATGAACCCGTCATGCAACTTGATCCTTTTCTTTTGTACCACCTCTATATTATGAACAACTTTCCTCCCCATTTCATCCAAATCATTGAGTTCAATAATCCTTTTCCTCTAAGCCACAAAAAAATCTATGCCTAATTATAATGTAGTTCTTAATGTCTTGTGCTCAAAATCAATAGGGATAACACCAGTCTTACCATATAATAGCTCAAAAGGTGTGAATCTAGTAGTTTTATTCCAAGTGGTATTGAATGACCAAACTACCTTTGGAAGTATTTCTAACCAATCCCTTCTATACGGTCTGCAATGGTCTTTGTCAATATGGATTCAATTTCTTTATTTGTTACTTCATCTTGGCCATTTGATTGTGGATGATAAGGTGTAGGCTTCCTATGCCTTATTTCATATTCTATAGCTAAATCAACAATAACTTGAGCGAAGAATTAGGTACCTTTAAGCTCGTGTAAATCTCTCTTGGCATTCCATACCTTGTAAAGATATGGTCATATAGGAATTTTGTAACTTTTTCACTCTTTTGATTTGGTAATACTTATACTTCGTTCCATTTGGTGAGGTAGTCTATACACACCACAAATGTACTCTCTTTGTTGATACTTAGGATCTATGGGACCAATAAAATCAAATGGTCGCAATACTAGTTGAGGCTGAATGGAATTTCATTTGATTTGGTTGGATTTACCATTCTTTGGAACTTATCACATCTTCTTTTATACTATGATGCATCTTTGTGTAGTGTAGGACAATAATACCTTTTTTTAATACTTTCTACGTTGTTATTTTTTTACGTCAAATTGTCCTCTACATGGTTCACTATGGAAAGATTTGAGTAAAGTATAAATTTCCTCATAATCTATACATATTATCATAACATTATCCTTCCCCTGTTTGGAATATGAAACTAGTTATCCAAGAAAAATCACTCTTTTCTCAACAATATATTTCTTTTCATAATATAGATAGTAATGAGGTGTCTTACTTGAAACCAAATAGTTGGCTATATCAGCATATTAGGGTGTTTTAGTTGATATGGAAAACAAATGTTCATCAAGGAAGGAATCATCCACTACTTCTTTTTCATTATTATTTTCCATCCTTGAGAGAGAAAACATGCTACAATAATGTCTCTCCCAAGATTATCCATAATTTTTACATCAAACTCTTGTAAGAGAAACAACCATCTGATTATCTTGTTATTTACAAACTGGTTTGTTGATCGATATTTTATGGGACCATGAACAGTTTGAATAAACACTCGGTAACATGGTCCATGATTTATTTCCTTAACTTGTTGATGGCGTATAAAATTGTAAAAAAATCTTTCTAAATGACCGTATAGTTAAGCACAATGTGCTACAGTTCTTATTGACATAATAGATTGCATAATTGAGTATCCCATCCTTTTCTCTTAAAACAAATACAATTTCATGATTAGATGTGTCAATGTGTATGTCAATTGGAAAACTCCAATCTGGTCCTCTTAAAACAGGTGCAAAATTTAGCATTTGCTTCAAAGTTTGAAATGCAACTTCACATTTATCTGTCCATATAAATGCAACATCCTTTATGAATTAAAAACTAATGGTTCTGCAATTCTTCTAAAATCTTTAATAAATATCCTATAATAACCAAAGCATGGCAAAAGAAGCTCCTTGCATCTTTCTACTTTTTAGGTTTTTAAAGGTTTATAATCACTGATACTTTTAGTGGATTTACATAGATTCCATTAGATCAAAGATAATGACCTAACACTATCCTCTTAGACATCATTATATAACATTTTTTGTTTATCAAAGACAGCTTATAATTCTTGAATCTCTTGAGAACCTTGTTTAAGTTCTTTATTGATTCATTTAAACTATTGTTATGGATCAGTAAAATCATCCATATACACCTCCATATAGTCATTGGCTAGATCTAAGAGGATGCTAAGAACTACTCTATGAAATGTGGAAGGTGCATTGGACAGACCCAAGGGAATAAGAGATTATGCAACCATTCCCAATGGTGACGTGAATATGGTCTTGTCCTAATCCTTTGGTGCAATTTGAATTTGATTATAGCCACTCTAGCAATCTAGAAAATAAAAATATTTTTTTCCAGCAAGAGTTTTAAGTACATGATCAATGAAAGGGAGGGGAAAATGATCCTTCTTTTTTTCGCATTCTTCTCCCTATAGTCTACAAAAATTGTCCATTTTCCATTATTTTTATGTACAATGAAAAGGGGAGACACCCATTAACAATCCTAAATTGGATATATGAATCCAACATCCAATAATTTCTTTAATTATTATTTCACTATATTTCTCACTATTGGGTTCATTCTCCTTTCTAGTTGTATTATTTTCTTACATCTTCCTTTGATGCATATCTTATAATTACAGATTTTAGGATGGATCTCATGGATGTCTTCATAGTCCCATGCGAATGTTGTCCTATGTTTTTGGAGAAGATAAATTAACAACTCCTATTATTGTATTCTGAAATATTTTTTCACATTGAGTGGATTACCGTATACAATTTACACTTGCTTAGAAAGATCAGTCATGGAGCATATGCTACTTCTTATAGAATAGAATATACAATCTTGTGGAAGAAGTCAAGCTGATGTAGGAGGAATTTCTTACCTAAAACATTCATATTACTCTATTGCGGCAAAGATTTGATTTTTAGGACAACTTATGCATTGTAATTTTCCATATTCTTCTTCATTCTTACCATAATTTTTTTCTTAGAACATTGGAAATAACAACATCTTCTTCCTATCCTTCTATTATGCATGATTTTTCTCTAATCATGAGCTACCGAACTGAGCTCATGTATTCTTCTAGTTATTCAACACAAATGGTTTTGTCTTCATCATTAAATGCTTGTGTATGGGGTTAAATCATAATATTTTTGGTTCCACTTCCATTGGAGATGATCATATTACCATTTATGCATCCAATGAATGCGTCAACACTTACTAACCACAGCTTCACTTAGGATGATATGATATCCTCCAAAAATTTATTTTGGTATGAGAAAATGAAGTCGGTAGGGTACTCCTGAGTCTACCACTACTACCACATCCTCTAGAACTCCTTCTAGCTTAACTGTCAATCTGTCCCGAATCTGTAAGAGTGTGGCTATTAGTCTTACTCCTAACTTCAAATCATCATTGATTTGTTTTTTCATTATATTTATTTCTACCCCCAAGCCAAACAAAAGATTTTTTATCATTGTGTCATTGATTGTAAAATTTACTAAAGGGTTTCCTATATCTATATACATAGGTAGAACTGAGTTCCCAAGAATAATATCAGATAGTTTTCTAATGACCTACATAGTAGATGGATCTCTCTTCTTCTTATCTCGCTTTAATGCATACATCCTTAACTATTTAATTGTAGATGGCCACATCCTTAATAGCTTGAATCAATTGTATATTGACATAAATTAATTTTAACTGGTTGACAAAATTAGAATAATATTATGATATGAGGTCATTCTTCATTTCTTGTAACCTTTCATGAAATGGTGGCTAATTATCATGTGTTTTTCACTTGCTAGAAATTTAGAAAGGTTTTTCTGATTTTCCTAAACATCTTCTACTATTATATCTTTTCATCTAGCACCAAGTTTGGTTCCTTAGCAATTTTAGTAATTATAGGTCCATCTCGGTGAAGGAAGTTCTCTTCCGAGAGAAAATGGATATTGTTGATATGAATCGAATAGGTCATGTATTGAGTTGGTGAAGTTGAATAGGTGGAATTAGCATCTTTATTTTTAGGATTAGGCATTGGTTGAGCGAGGTAGTTATGTGGATTTTTTGGGATCATATTTGGGGTTTGACATCGAGCTTTTGTTGCTTCTCATAAGGAGGTTGTGGATAATATTGTTAGTAATTACGTGGTGGGTTGTTAAACTACTACAATCCCCAATGGTTGTTCAATGATTGAGGAAGTTGTTTTAATTTTTATTGTGGTTGGCCTTGGAATTGAGGTTTCCACCGTTGTTGATATAGACTAGGATATGGGGCCTATCTTTGAGGGTTAGCCAAAGGTGGGGGCTGCATATATGAATTATTAGACTAATTCAGAATTGAATGCATATGGTCTTGTGTCATACCTCCTTGAATTAGTGGCCATTGTTTCCATTGAGCAACATAGAAAACTTTCCCATCTTCTATTTCCAACATATTGAAATCAGGTGAATCCTCCCTCTCTTAAGAAATGTTTTCCAATTCTCTATACGTATAATCTGATTTCTTCCTTCTTTGTGCATGGGAGTACTCTATGAGTGTTGCATCCACATCTCCTTTCTTATTTTTGGCATGTAGAGCATCCAGTTGATTTTCCATATCATTGAAAATATCTTGCTTCATGTTTTTCAACATGATAACAATCTCTTCAAGTTAGAGATGTCCCCATTATTTTCATACATAATTTACCTCTTGATCTTTCATTCCTTACCCTCTTCATTGTAGCTCTTGAATAGATTTTACAGACGCCACAAATGTATTCAAAAATATCCTTATATAAATCTTCTTCTCCTATCAGATTCAAAACATCCATGTTTTCATCACCGATTCCCTTCAAAAAGAGTAATTTGAGGGAGTCATGTCCTATGTCAAGGGCATGTCTCGACTTCTTAACGTAGAAAGAGAACCTTTCTAAATAGTATCCAAATGGTTCATCCTCCTTCTCTATCATCCTATATATTTCACCACCTCCTCTTTTGTTTGGTCTCGCAATAGTCTTGGTACTTATTAAGAAACTTCTCCATCATTTGTTCCCATGTGCTAACAACATTCCTTTTGAATCTCATGAACCACCTTAAGGTTGCATATTTGAGTGTTACAAGAAATAATTTCAGCTTATGTGGATAAGTGGGTATAATCATAGCCCCTACACAAAACATCAAACACAAAGAGAAAGGTATCTAGATCTTTGACATAGCTCCATGGAAATTTGGAAAAGTTGATGGAGAAATAATCTTCATATGAGAAACTATATTGTTGTCATTGATGTGGAAATATAAGGTGGTTTCCCCATTTTCATCATTCTACTATACTTCTTTATCCATCCCTCACCACTCAAGAGCATCTATAGAACTATCAGTTAGGGGATTGTGTTCGAAAGGAAAACCTAGTATGGAGGTTTATTTTTTAGAATCTTCAAAGGTAAATGAAGATATTTATGCTACTTGTGGATTAGGTAAACATCAACCATGGGTATCCCTTGGATGGTGCATGCATCAACTACTCAACTCATTCAATAGTAATTAGTGGGGGTTCTAGTTTGAGATGAATTCCTATATCCTAGAATACTTCTAAGAAATGAAAAACCCTCATTAAAAACCTAATAACTTGGAAATGTCCCCGGAAATAGTGCACAAACCGGTGGTGGAAACTAACTTGTAGCAATTAGTATGTCGCTCACTAATCCACGTCATTTATTCATCGACCTAATAACGTAAAATTTCAACTCTCCCAGTGTTGTATACATAGTTACATGTGCTTAAGAGGTATAAAATAAAATATTATTATCACAACAATTGGAAAATGTAATGTTTAAAATAAACTAAATTTGAGATGAAAGTATATGTCATATCTAAGTAGTAAAGTAGGTAAAAACATAACACAAGTAAAGGAATAAATTGTTGTAATTATAATATATGAATGCGAGCAACTAAAATAGAAAAAAAAGGAAATGGGGTTTAGAAAACCATAAGTGGGACCTGCCTTGGGTGCTAACCCTTCCTAAGGATTATTTCTATAGAAAAATGATAGAACTCAGATTTTATTCATCAACATGAAGATTCGAATGAAACTTACAACAATTCCTTAACTATGGATCAATATCTACCATAGTCTTACCATTCTCTTTATATTCAACACAGACATGAAGAAACTCATTCAAACTAACAGCTATGTTTTTATTAATTACGATATCATTACAAAAAAATCCATAGATTCTTATGGATGAAATCAAAATCGAGAAAAGGTGTTCTTATAGAACATAACTAACTATTAATTCTAACAAGCGCTTATCAATTCAAATCAACTAGTTTCAAAGTACAAGTTGTAGAGCATAATCATGTATTGGTGTGAAATATGCTTCCTGTTGTCATGAATTCTTCTTTATTGATATGCAAAGACTCATTTGGAGTATCCATATTAATCAAGATTTCCCTAAATCATGGTATTGTTTATGCTCATGTTCTCCCATTACTCAACTTATATCATTATTACCCGATGAAACACTCTAGTTCCATGGTTCATAATTGAGTTATGAGGGTATAAATCTGAAACAAACATGACCACACTCATTCACACTTCACACTCTATGCTTCATTTATCTATCTTTCAAATGCATGATTCAATCCATTTCTCGATGACGTGTTATTGTTCTTTGGTTCATTCTTGGCTAGAGAGGGGTCTTTTATAAATAAAAATCATCTCATACTCATTCACATTAAATTAGGGAACTCTGCTCCTAACACACCCTTGTTTCATTCCATCCCATTCAAACTCACAACATTTTTCATATCTTGGTTACAATTATTTTTATTTCTTATACTCTCATGTTACACTTTTCTTACAATGTTAGAAAGATATCAAGTATCTCATTATATTTTCCATATACACATGCGCGTTCACTTTTTCTTTAGTTATGGAGGCATACTTCTTATAGATACTTACATGTAGCATGGATGTCTTAGTTTGTACCTCTTACTAGTTCCACTTTGAGGCTCCAAGGGGCATCTAGTTTTGTACATATCACATGTGTTAGTGTTTCATATTATACTATTTACTATTCTTGCTAGCACAATACTCTACCAATATATACATGTCTTGACATATTATTTATATTTCTAACATGTTTTCAGGTGCCTCATGTGCATATTTTGTCTTGTAGGAACTTTTTTCTACTATGGCTATCTTTTACTCTTCACTTGTTACTATTATCCATTGTATTTCATTGCTTGTGGGTTATTCCCTATGTCTTTATTGTTTATTTCTTGTATTCTTTTCATGGCTTCTACCTTTATTATCTTGAGAAATTGTGAGTGATGAACCATGTTTCAAACCTATTTTTACTATCTTCTTTGCTTTTTTCTTCCTAGATTACACCTTGTGTTCTATATGTGTTTTTTTCTTGTTTGAGTAACATATGTTCTAGCCACTTTGTTTGCACATGCCTTTGCTTTCACCATGCACAATTCCCCTATAGTCTATCATTTTTAGACTTATATGCATTCCCCCTTTAGGAATCATTCTCTTCATGATGCCACATGCACCCAAAATTAGGGTGCCATACATTAGGTGAATTAGTCACCCCATACAACAACACAAAATTACAAAACAACACACTTTAGTAAAAGATCAACACCATTTATAGTTTAATAAATTACCCGTAATCATACTCGGTGTTTTCAAATTAACACAAATTCTAGCACCTAGAACCAAACAATAGCACTTACAAACTCCTAAGATTTCCTTTGTTCCTATGACTAGGGGTAGCGATAATCATTTTCTCCGATAAGCGTAGTTTTAAAAATTTTACGAAGTAGTTTTCACAAGACACGATAGTCCTCTAGTAATGAGAATGCATTCTAACTTAATTCTATACTTTTATTGACCATGAAAAAATAAGTATCACCCAATATACAGTGGTGTACAAAATTTTTGAAGAAGTCAGGGATGGGGAATAACACTAGACCTTTCTGACCAACACTCTTCATTTGTGGCATGATATCACCAAAGAAACTCACAATTGGAGAGATATCACCTAAAAAAACATTCTTGGCATGAAATCATTCAAAAAAATCATTCTATTATAACATTTTAAGGATTCTTTATATCCCCTTCACTCTTCATGGATTAGGTAAAATTTTCATTTTCGTATTTTTACATAATTTTATATCATTTTTTCATACTTGGAATGATTTTTTCATATACGCGACATGTAATACCATTTTTCTCTTATTTTTATAGTTTTTTTCCGATAATAGACCTACATCTCGAACAAAATTAAAGCATGACAATGAAAACATGTACAAAATGGTACACACATTCTGATTTTTACCCCTAGGGTCACTTCCTCATTCCTAACTTATCTCAGTAACACTTCAATTTTTTTTATCACTCCACTCTTTGTCTTGTCTCCTTAGCATTATTTCACCACCAATCTACATGGTTATAAATTACGAATCTCTTATCTACTTTACTTTATTGAGTATTCAATCAACAACAAAGTGGGAGAAAATGTAGCCACTAAATAATGATCTTTGGGTACATTTCTAGGTCCTAATCAAATATTACTATTCATATGATTCCTAAGTGATAAACCTAGCAATCGATATTTATATTTGGCCTCTTGTCATTGTTTCATGCCTTATTTCATGCCTCTTATGCCTGTACCCCAATCGATACTTTACTTGTTTATCTTATATGACTCTAGAAAACAAAGGCCCAAATAGGACGTTAGTGCTCAAACACTCTTGTCCTTCTAGGTGCCCCTGACCTCTCTTTTTACTTTACTTGTGCCTTTTGGGCATCTTATTTTGCTATGTGTCAACCTTCCTATTTACAATTGTGGAATTTAACCAAAGAATTCATATAAATATAAATCTATGCAACCAAGAAAAAGGACCAAGCTCTATGCATCTATCACTATCACCTAAGGTTGCATCTAAAGAGAGTTCCATAACATCAAAAAACCCATCTAGAGTCATTCAAGGGAAAATGAAATGAAAATTTTTCATACACACATATGAGGGAAGTTCATTTTTCCATCCACAAATATATCTACATCGGTACCTCTATTTATTGCTCACTATCAGGTGCATCTTGCACACTCACATGATAACTACATGGATTCTGAAATGTAGTGTAGATATCAATCACAATTTCACTTTGTCCACTCATTGTTGTGGTCAATTTGACTCCCCATTTGCATCTTTCTTTTTAGTATTTGATATGTTTCGTGGTATTATAGCATATCGTTTATTTGGTTACAAGAAAAAATTATGGGCATAATGTGACATATAGGATACATAAAAAGGTGAGTGACCATCTTCTCGACACAAAAAAAATCAATTTCTAAGGTCTTTCATAGTCAAAAGTTCCCAAAAGCAGTCTCTAGTGCCCAGGTGTGCGTGGGGTTGCCTGTGCACCTTGGTCCACTAGGAAGATATGATAACTCCCAAATTTACAGGCACCATTGCAAGAATCGTATCATGCTTATTATCAATTTTTAGTCTAGCATGCTTCATTATCTATTGAAAAATCGTTAAGTCTTCCATTCCCTCTCTTGCACCGACCGAGTGTTTCATTTTTATCTAGCTTATTTCTTAAGTCAAATTTGTACTTCGAATTTTATCTATTGTATGTTACTCTAAAATGTCTAGGATTTTACAAATTCAATATTTGTTAAATATAAATGAACCACTAAAGTATGCTAGGTTATTTACAATACATTTTATGAGTGAACCTTCTAATATGGTGCAATTGGAACAAGAAAGGTTGAATTTTCCATCTAACAATTTAAAATGAGCCATATCTCCTTCAAGTAAATTTAACATTTTCCACTTTACAACATATTTTTTATCCTTTTAATAAATATGGATTAACATTGTTTGAAGTCTACTTAATTTAAAGTTAAGATCATATGCATTTGATTAGACTAAAATTTCTAATATATCACTCCTTTAAACCTTCATTATATACCCTATATTTTCATTCACCAATTTTTCTATTGGCCATGATATTATCATGTTTTGTTTTAGTAACGATGAATAAATATTTTAAGAAATTGATATCTTCTCCACCATCACACCAAACATTAGAGGACATAACTTATCACCTTGAACAATGTGGTCCTTAGATACATTTGATATAAAATAGATGGTTACATTATCTCAGTGTATAGCAATGTTTTTAAGTATGACATTCTTTGCAATAAATTGGATCCAATTAATATTTTTCATATGTTCTATTACTTTTCTCATTGTATTTAATGTCAACATCGCATTTAATCAATTACATAAATTGAACTACGATTCAATGTATCATATATATAATTGATATGTGGTATTGATAAATAATCATGTGCTATCATTTTCTTCTCATCCCATGCAATACAAGACCCTTTATTTTTTATGTCTAATAATGCTTTTGCATCATCAAACAAATAAGGAAACCAAGATTTCTCATCCAATACTTTATTTAGACTAATGGAAAATCAACCTTCTCCTATTATGTTGTAATGTAGCATTTTTCTACTACGATAAACTCTCCATGCATCAAATTTTAATAAGTGTGAAAATAAATTAACTTGTTGTGCTTATTCAAATATGCGATGCATTATCAGAAATCTACAAATTTTCAATAATCCAATATATTAATACACATAAACATAATATATAGACAAAAAAGAGACAAGTATAATGGAAATAAAAATCAAATTGAGAAAGAAGAAACATTATTTAGTATAATTTCTAATAGCAAACAACATGAAATTTTCTTTATATAGCTTATAAGTACCAAAAATTGAATACACATTCTAAATTTACTCTATATGTTTCATATTTAAATATGTTATATGGTTATTATATGTTTTTTTAGTGCAACATAATTTAAATTTTAAAAATATAAGATGGAAAATGGAAGGCTTTCTGTTATCTATCTTTATTGATTTTCATTTTGAGAGGTCTCCAATTCTACATCCTAATTGTTTCTTAACTTTCATGTAGAATAGAAGAGCTTTCATATTCCTTCTTGAATATTTTTCTTGTGAAGGGGAATGGGAGGCCTCTCTTTATAAATATTGATTTTTATACATCTTCGAGTTTCTTCACTCTAATGTAAATGGAAGATATTTAATTTTTTTGTTTTGACTATTTTTATTTGAAGTTAGAATTGGAGGCCTCCTATTCTAATTATTAGTATTTTTAAATAAGAAGGAGAATGGGATGGAGAAAGATTACTCAAACTATTATTTCAATATGAGGTGAAAGAGAGGGTGTTATTTGGGTTAAGAGATGCTAGCCTTATGTATCTTAGAGATTGCTAGCCTTATGTGGATAAGAGGCCACTAGCCTTATGAAGCTTAGTAGCCAATAGCATTATGTAGCTTAGTATACACTAGCTTTATACAGTTTAGCGAGTCACTATACTTATGTACCTTAGCGACCTCTAGCCTTATCTAGCTAAGTGGCCACTAGCCTTATGTATCTTAACATTCACTAGCTTTATGTAGAGTAGAAACCACTAGCCTTATGTAGCTTACCCACCACTAGCCTTCCTACAGTAGCTTGCCCATATGTTTATATTGAGTGAGAATGTGAAGTATCCTATTCTTCCTATGGATTTTTATTTAGCACTTCAAAGTGGATAAAAATAACAATAAATCCCGAGAGAATGAAAAACCTCTCATTCTCTCTTAGCTCTGATTTTTCACACCGAGGAAGAATGTCATACCTCTCATTCTCCTTATCAATTACTATTTATTCCATCAAAGTGACTAAAAAGAAAACTAAAAGTGTGGATATATAATGAGAGGTTTTCATTCTCTCAACATTTATTTTTAGATTGAAGGAGGATGGGAGGCCTCCTAATATCCCTATAAATTATTATTTATTTTATGAAGAATAAGCGAGGTTTATATTTTTAGGTCAATTGTGATTAGGAATAATTTTAAGAGGCCTTATAGAAATTAAAGGTGGAAATTCCCTAGAGAATATCCTAGAAAAACTTTTGTAACATGGGATAATTTTGCATGAATAATATTCATACCACCATTCTAAAGGCTAGCAGACTCTGAAAGGAATTTTTCATACCCATGTTCCGAGCCTAGAGGTTCTTGGAATTTTTCATTCCCTTTTTCTAGAGGCTAACATTTCCTAGGATTTTTCATACCCTTTTCTTTAGGATAACGTTTGATAGAAATTTTTCATACCCCTTTTCTAGAGGCTAATGGTTGCTAGGAAATTTTGGAGGGTAGCAGATGATAGCTATAAATTTTTCATACTTGTGTTCTATAGGGTATAACTTGCTAGGATTTTTTCCTCACTTAGTTCTTGAGGCTAACAATTAGGGGATTTTTCTAGCCCTGTCTTAGATGGTAGTGTTTGTTAGGAATTTTTATACCCCTATTCTAGAGGCTATGGACTGCTAGTAATTTCTCTTACCCCTGTTTTGGAGGCTAGTAGATGCTAGAAATTGTTTATATTCATATTCTAGATGGTTGAGTTATCTAGACATTTTGTACCCCTATTATCGAGGCTAGCGGTTGCTAGTAATTTTTCCTACCCCTATTATTAATTGTACTAGTTGTTATGAATTAATCATACATATGTCTTGGAGGCTAGTGATTGTTAGGATTTTTATACTCCTTTTCAAGAGGCTAAATAGTTATTATCCTATTGTAGGTAAGAGATCACTAGAATTATGAAGATAAGAAAATTCTAGCCTTATGTAGCTTAATGGATTATAGCCTTATGTATCTTAACATATGCTAGGGGATACCCTTATTTAGCTTGATAGCTGCTTATGAATTTTTCATACCCCTATTCGGAGGCTAGGAGAAGCTAGACATTTTTCATAGCACTCTTTTGGAGGATAGAGGCTACTAGGGATTTTTCATACCCTTGTTCTTAAGGCTACTGACGAAGTGAAGGCATTTTAATACCCATGTTCTGAGGATAACTGCTACTATGAATATTTCATACCTTTGATTTAAAGGCTAGTGGGTGATAAGTATTTTTATACCCTTATTTTAGAGGCTAGTGATTGCTAGGAATTTTCTTACCCATTTTAGGAGGATACTAACTATTGGGAAATTTGCATACTCCTCTTATCTAGGTTATCATTTATAGGATTTTTTAATACAACTATACTAGATGCTTACCAACCGCTAGCCTTACGTAGCCCAAGAGACACTAGCCTTATGTACCTTAGTCTTCGTTAGCCTTATGTACATTAGTGGTTGATATCCTTATGTAACTTAACAAATAATGGCCAAATTTAGGGTAACAGTGATAGCCTTATGTAGCTTAGCCACCACTAGCCTTATGTATCTTAGTCTCTGCTAGCCTTATGTACCTTAAAACTATTAGCCTTATGTACCTTAATATCCATTAGACTTATGTAGTTTAGTAGACGCTAGCCTTACGTAGCTTAACAACCACTAACCTTGTGTATCTTAGCATCCGCTAACCTTATGTAGCTTAGTGGCCACTAGTCTTATGTAGCGTAACCTTATGTTCACAATGAGGGAGAATGTGAGGCCTACCATTCTCCCTAGGGGTTGTTATTTATTCCTTCAAAGTTGGTATATATATAAGGTTGAATACACCATGAAAAACTGCAAAATAATAAATGTGGATAATAGGAATCTTCACATTCTCCCTTAATGTAAAATAAGTAATCATGAGAGAATGAAAAACATCTGATTCTCTCTTATCTCTAATTTTTCCCATTGAGGAAGAATGGGAGGCCTCTCATTCTCCTTATAATTTTTTATTTATTCCTTCAAAGCGATTAAAAATGAGAAATAAAAATATGGATATAGAATGAGAAGTTTTTATTCTATCAACATTTATTTTTTTGATTGAGGAGAATGGGATTCCCCTAGTATCCCTAACAATTATTATTTATTTTATACAAAGAATACGAAGATTTTTAATTTTACGTAAATTGTGATGCCGTATAAATCTCCTCATAGTGAAAATATTCTCATTCTTCTTAAAAATGAAAACAATAAATAGAGAGAATGAGAGGCCTCCCATTCTCCCTCCATATGAAATTTCGTTATCAAAATATAGTCATTATATGGCTACGTATCCTTACGTAACTTAGTGGTTGCTAATCTTGTGTAGCTTAATGGTGGCTAACCTTATGTAACTTTTTTTGGTCTTTTTCCTATAATTTAAAACTTCTCATTCTCCATGAAAACTAAAAACAACAAATAAGGAGAATAGGAGGCATTTCATTCTCTCATAATGTAAAAAAAAAAATTCCTAGAGAGAATTAAAATCTCCCTTTTTTATTTTTCACATTCATAAAGAATAGGATAAATACATCTCCTTACCTCATAACTTTGATTTTTCACATTGAGTGAGAATGGGAGGTATCTTATTATTCATATAAATTGTTATTTTTTTCGTGAATAGTAAGTTTTACATTAACTCTTTTTTCACATTAAGGTATAATGGGGTTCTCCCATTCTCCTTATGGGTTTTTACTTATTCCTTCAAAGTGAATAAAAATAAAGAAAAAAGGATGAATACACCATGAAAAACTAAAAATAATAAATAAAGAGAATTTCAGTGTTATCATTTTAACTAAATGCAACAAATATTTATGGTGAGAGAGTGAAAAAATCTCATTCTCTCTTAGATCTTACTTTTTGCATTCAAGAAAAATAGGACTCTTATTCTCATTGTAAATTGTCATTTATTCCTTCAAAGTGAATATAAATGAAAAAAGGATGGATATAGAATGAGAACATTTTATTCTCTCAAAATTTATTTTTAGATTAAGTGATAATGAGAGGCCTCCCAATTTCACTAACAATTATTATTTATTTGTATGGAGATCGAGAATGCTTTTAATTTTGGTTAAATTTTGATGCCTCCAAATATCCTTAAGGTAACACAATTTACATCTCCTCGAAAACAAAAAAATATAAATAAAGAGAATGAGAGGCCTCCAATTTTACCTACTTGTGAAAATAAAAATTGAAATAAAATCATTATAGCACTCGATAGCCTTATGTAACTTAGCATCCAAAGATCCTTACATAGCTATCTTATGTCACTGTTCACTATAAAATTATTTATTTCTATGAGTAATAGGTTGGATATAGAAAGATAAGTTTTTCATTCTCTCAAAACATTTATTTTTATGATTGAGGGAGAAGGGGAGGCCTCTCAATCTAACTTAGAATTATTATTTATTTTTATGGAGAATAGGAATGTCATTAATCTTTAGGTAAATAACGATGACTCCAAAACCTTATCTTTCTTCTTGAAAATAGAAAAATATAATTAAATAGAATGAGAGGCCACCCATTCTACCTTCATGTGAAAAATTAAATCTAAAATAGAGTCATTTTAGTGGTTTATAATTCTTCCTCTAATTTGGATTTTCAAATTGAGAGAGAATAGGATGCTTATCATTGAGAGAAAATGAGTGGCGGTCATTCTCCCTAGTTATTTTTATCAACATTGAGATATAATGAGAAACATACCATAATTTTTTAAAGTGAAGAAATTTAAAGAATGAATGGGACCCTTATCAGCCGGGTAGCCTCCCATTCTTTTTAAATATGAAAATGATGTTTAAATTATGTTCTTAGTTATTGAGAATAAAAACATTAACTTTATTCCAATATGATAATACTTTTAATATTTGTTTTGTATAGATTTATGTTTTTATTTATTTATTTGTATGTCAATGTGAAAGATGGACTCAGATTCATACTATTATAAAATTAAATTGTGAGATGTGTATAACTTTGAAATTAAAAACCCACAATTTATTAATTTTATTGTTTTTTTCTTGCACATTGCATTTAAACATGAGGGTGTTCTAAAATGGTTCGTTATAGTGTAAATAAATTCCATAATAGAAATAATATCAATAGATAATTTGTTTTTATTTGAACACAAAAAAGAAAAGATAATAGAATGTTTATAGATTCATACCCATTAATAATTTCTAATCATGGTTTTTTAAATTAAAGACAAAATCCATAGTAAAAAAATATTGTCAGTTGATTATTTTGATTTTGAACACATAAAAGAGAAGATAGAATAACTAATAGAAACTAGAAGTGATTCTAGAAGAAGCAAAAATTTACATGTATTCTTTTATTGTTTAAACATCTTTAATAATTTTTAAATAACTCTTTAAAATGTAGAGAAATGGTAACTATAAAACATGTATTTTCAAATACTATGTATTTGTTCTATTTGTTAAAGGAACTAAGATGCATATAAATCTAATATATTCCACTTTCAATATAATATTCCACTTCAAATATAATATTAAATAATCTCTAGTGTAGTTGAGTTGACATGAATATTTTTGGATCGAACTTTTTTTTTTTCCATATCATTATATATTCTTATAGGTACAAACATGGGGCAATTGCACCAAAATGGGCAGCCAAAAAGAGGACAAAAAGTTAAAATTATCTAAAACATGTACACTTTTAAAAATAATGTTTACGCATTATTGTTTTTCATGTTTTATTATTTTATAAGCTAAAACGCATACACATTTCTAGTGTTGTGAAACATGTACGTGCTAATAAATTTGTAAATTTTTGAAAAGGGAAGGGGCATGTTTACTAGAAATAAATGTTAAGTATCACATATCTTTTATTTTTTATACTTTTATTATTTCTTATTAAATTTATTTTAGTAAATATAAGAAACTAGTGTCTCTCTACACCCAATGGAAGTGGTCTTGTAGCTCCAATGCTTATAATCTAGAAGATAGTGGTATAAAATCTGATATGGTTTGTACTTACTTATTTTAAGCATTTCAGTAAGGAGCTAAAGCTTTCAGGGCATATATATTGTTGTCGATATTTTTTTCAGAAAACATATAGTCGTTTTATAGGACCTTTTATCTTCTCGGATTGGATTTTGTCCTTACGAAAACTCGAATTGGTAAAAAGTTTGAAATTTCATGTATAATTCACATTAGTGAACAAAAATCAACTGTATAATTCTTGTCTATTTCTTACTTAATTGAGATCCTCACTTTGAAGATAGAGGAATGCTCCCTTGATGAGATTCCTATCTTTTGGCCAAAATGATGTGATTGTCATTAGCCTCCTCCTTAAGGTTTGATCACACGTCTATGTTTTGAATTAGTTATTAAGAACAATACCAAGTGAATTCCATCATGTGAATTTAAATAATTGTTCATTCTTTGAAACATGATGCTCTATATGAAGATCATAAAATCATCATTTTATGGAATCAAATTTATGATTCTCATACGCCTATTTACTCATTTGTTTCTAATGGATATAGATGATGCCTTAATACTATACACATGATGGTCTTGGATACCTTGTTGACATAACTAACTCATTTTAGCTTATTCTTTAGATATTTTTGGGTAGAATGTTAGAGTCAAGATATGATGATCATCAAGTCACTCATTGAGCTCCATATTTCACCTTTGAAAATGATGACTCATTCATAATTAAATTTCTTGACCAAAATGACACCTTGGTGTAAGATTTCTTATGGTACCTGCACACCATTTCTCTCAAGTTTCTCCTCGTGGAAATGAGTTTCCTCATCCAAAAAGAATATGAATACTTGAATAATATTTTTGTATTACATACATGTTCTTGACCTCCATATTTCATTGAAAAAATGCAAATCACTATTTACGATTAATGAAACTATTCTAAAATCTAATTCAACCTTCAACTAAAAATTTAGGTACTATTTCATTTTAAATGGGAAGGGTAAGATTTAAACCTTACTTCAACCTTTAAAAACAACAATACACCTTACTCAAGCACACCTCAATTCTATATTACTTATTTATCCATCATCTTGCTAGATTTTCAACTTTTGGATTTTTTTAGACTCCTTGTTTACTCAAGTTGTAAACAATCTTATCAACTCTGTTTTTCACCTTCACATTGAATTTTACTCAAGATTACTTTCACTCATATTTCTATTCTTACCCATATCCCAATAGCTAATCAATATCACTCAACTCTTACTCTTTCACTTAAGGATTTCCATACAAGCCCGTACTCTCTCTAGGCTTCTCCATGACACAATGTAGGAAAATCAATAGGTCTAATTGATTAAATTTGTAAAAATATTTTACCTTATTCCTCAAGAATTAAAAATATTATTAAACCTCTCCCTTAATGAAAGATACAAATTCTTATTGATTTTTACCTAAGAAAATTATTTCTTAAGGTTAGTCTTCGTTATCGAAGAAATAAGCATGACTATTCATTTCTCCCATTGCCTACTAACTACTCAATAATTTGTCCTTATGCCATAATTTAATCAATCCTTAATTCCTTAGGAATTCCTCCTACTTGTCGATACTCCATTAAAATTAGAAAACATTGACTAAAGACTAATTTCCTAAAATTATATCCTTCCTAACCCTCAAACAAGGCATTAACACTACTAAACTATATTTAAACATTCCTTTAATTTTATTATTACTCAAATCCGTACAAGGGATTTTTAAAATATTAGTTTTACTATTACATTTCACTGCACTTATTAATGAATCTATCAATCACAAGTATTAAATTTTATAATTAATATTCTACTTTAGGCCCTTAATAGTTTGGACACACAATTAGGATTGTGAGAAAAAATTAATCTAAGACATCCACCTTTGGATGGATTATTACATTTTCTTGACTTTGGCAACATCAAGTCCTCATGATCAATTCCTTAAAAAAACTCAAGGACTCGCATTGAATCATTATGTTAATTAATGGTATAATATGGTATAAGTAAGTATTTTTATTTACTATCCATTCATTAGAGAATTTGAGGGTTCAATAAATCCTTTAACAACATTATAAGCTAGAATAAAATACAAAACAAGATCTTCACACTTGAAAATAATTTGTAAAATAGTCTCTAACCTCCAAATCTGATATCTTTATTTGAGAGGACTATGTCACCCTACTTTCCTATTTTAAATCCTTTAATACTTCTGTATTATTAATAATTTTCTTTACACACTTGTGTCACAAACTTATTTTGTTCTTTAACCCCATTTATGGTCCCTTAGAGTTCTTGACACCCCACAACAACCCTACAATACTATAAAATATAGTTTTTTTATTACCTCATACACAATTAGAACCTTCCTTGCACATGACTATATTCTCCATGTTAATCACCTCCTTTAAGAATATTCATGATCTTATTGAGAATATGTAGTTTCTCTACACCTAAGACAATATTGATACAACATTCACACATAAGAATCAATCACAACATCTTACATTCAATGCACAAAATACTAAACAAACTCTTATACACAGATTTCCTTCCAAAAAGCTCTTCATTTGATTAAAAACATGGATCATACACAACTTCATGAGCCATAGGGATATGTTACAAAAAAATTCACTACTCAAACTTACCTTCCAACCTCTCCCTAATATCTCTTATTCAAATACCTATGATGAGCATGTATATCCAAGAAGGTGGTTAGGGTTCTCAACACTAACTTACACAAGTTAAAGCTAAACCATGTGAGGTTACACCCTAGTTGGGTCAAATAAGTAATGTTAGGTGGAGAACATGTATCAAAATGCCGCTTACTTTTTTATTAAAACTTCAATTAAAACATATTACTAAAACACGCCTACAACTAGTTCAAATATTCAAATTATACAATTGGAGGGAAACTTATTATCCTTTCCTATGGAGTATTTATGGACTGGTATATGTTATGACCATCTCAAGTGAATAAAAGAAACCGATTGTCTCCTACGAAATCCAAAACTGGTTATTAAATAGATTCTCCTACATCACAAGAGGAAGGATTCACACGGTGACTAAGAAGCCTTATTTTCAAGTAAGGGCTTGGTTATCATGCTGAAAAAATCAAATTTCATGTTACTTATTTTTTCCATTATTGAGCTAATCAAACACCTTATGAGATAATTTAGAAAATATAGTAAGCATCCAAAGGTGATATTGGGTAATCTTGGAATCTTTTGATTTAATTTAGGAATATTTAGGAAAGGTTTGATCATTCAAGAACTATATGCTAAACACTATGTTTTCCGTGTTGGGAACAAACACTCTAATGGCAAAACCCGACATCTCTAGAAGATTATAGGATCTATGTAAGGATTTTGGAGGAAACAAAATATGCATTAGAAATATATGTGAATCCTTTACTTATTGGAAACATCCATTTTTCTCTCGAGGATTTTTAAGGTTTTATGAAGAATTTCAAAATAATGTTTTGAGAGCTCAAAAGATCCTAAACAAAGTTTTCATACATTTCCCTGAGATGTTTGACCTAAAACTTTTCACACATCTCTAAAATTCCTCCTCAATGATTTCCAATTATCATTCATTATTCATTATTTTTGAAATTCACCATGGCACCTAGTTTTTCCTTGAATTCATGTCTTTCCATTTATGAATTTCTTCATTGGACCTTGAACATACATTATGCACTGAACCATGATCTTATACACCTTAAACACATGATATTTAATGTAAAAATAATCTTGAAATGTGTATAATGACTCTCCTTTGCCTACTTAAATTCATACCCAATGTCATGCTTGTACTACTTATAGGATGATGCCTAAGTAGGCTTACTTTGACCCATGTGATTCTAGACTGTCACAAACAGATACACCTTTGACACATCTCTAAAAAATTACAAAACATACAAACCTTTGAAAACTTCTATATATCATACACAACACCTTTCTTACTCGAGCCATGCATTAAGAACATACACTCTCTCCAAGATACCGTGTCAATTTTCTAATCAACACTTATCGACACAAAAACAGGGCACTACCAATCAACCTTTGTGCTTCTTGATGATTGAAACCTCATGTTGACTCTTATGACACCTCGAAACTCTTTTCCAATCAATGTAACTTAAGATCAATCAAAAATCCACTGACACTATGTCCAACACATGCGTCTCAATTTGTTATGTATTATAAGGTATTTCTTAAGTGTATGTATTTTAGAATATGTTTTTTCCTTTTATAGTTGTGAGGTTTATAAAATTTAATTTTGACACATATAATACTCCTACATATTTTAGTAAACAACTCAAATGGCCCCAAAACCTAATCAATGACTATATTTTTCGCTAAAATAGACATCGATTGTAAAATTTGAAAGCTAAAATATTTAGGATGAATGCTGAAATCCTAAAAATTACCTATGTACTAACCAAATTGGATTGTAAAAACTATCTCCTAAACAATCTCTCATAGAGCTATGTTACTAGTTTCTTAAGATTCGAGTGACCCTAATATATTATATTTACAAAATAAAATTTCAATTATAAAAAGAAATAAACTATAAATAATAATAAATGAAGAGATTTGTAACTATAAGCCTTCCACAAACACATATAATGCATATGCTCTAAATAATGTGTATGCATTCCCTCGCTTATGCACCCAAACTAATATTTTACAGATTGAAATTTCTTTAGTTTCCCAAACATATGTCTTGGACCTTTAACAACACTAAAACCTATACATTTTTTTAAAAATAGGCAAAAATCCCTTTCACCAAGATAAATCCTACAATAAATAATGTTATCTTTATAAGAAATTTTCCTACAACGTCAAGAAATCTATCCTCTTTTTAAATATATACTTTTTATATTTTGAGACTATTCTAAGGTTTCCATTTATCTTCATTTTATACTATGTCTCATTATAACTCTACGTTTAGTGATTGTAAATGGTTATATTTTATCTTGTATATTTTGCTTCATTTCTCCAAATTAAAAACAAATTATACACTCACAAACTAGGACTAATTCTATACATGTTAAAAAAATCTATTTTCAATTTTTTTCAATAATTAGGGTGGGCATAGTTAGCTATCTCATAATTTATTATTCTCACAATATTTGAACCTAAAATCATTAAAAATAAATACTAATAAAATATTTACAAAAATAATTCACAAACTATATGCTCTTATTTATCTTTCTACCAAAGGGTTTTTTATAATAATGAATAGTGCTAAAAATGGGGGACGATTGACTATCTACTATATTTTTTTACAAAATAGGGAAGCTATTGATAATTTATATTTTTAACCTACTTAAAATTAACAATTTAAAATAAATATTAGTTTAGAAACTAGACTCAAATTGCTACAATTCATGTTTTTATAACATTTTGGAATTTTGAGTGTAACTATCTCAAATAACTTGTACATGTTGAATTTTTCGATTTTTCAGAAACAAAATGTTCACTTAAGAAGCCCTTTTGGCCCCCAATTTCCATGCACTTAACCTAAGGATGAACATTTCTTTTCCTTGACACCATTTTCCAATATTGAACATCTATTTTTAATTGAGAGAGATTTCAAATCCTCTTGAATGGGAGATTACATTCCTATAGTTGACATTCCTTTCACCTCTTCCATGAATGTAACATGGAATTTGTTTCTTCATTTCACTATTTCATCAGCAAGTAATCCTACAAAAATAAATTTGTGAAATGTGAAAAACTATTGAATTTTTTTAAAAACATTTTTGTATCAATGTAGACGTTGTGAGAAAAAATTTCAAAATAGAAATGAGGAGGGATGAATTTTATAATGAAATTGGGTGGGATAATAATTTTTGGCTACCATAAAAATTTAAACTAAATAACATGTTGGGTGTAATAACTATAATAAAAAAATATTTCAAATTGAGAAATAGGCGGGAAAATTTTAAACTAAAAACGTGGGAAAGCTATTGTTTTAGAAGACAATAATGTTTGTTTGATCTCATAAGGGTTTTGAAAATAAAAAATAGGCAAGATAGTAATTATTTTATACACATTTATATATTTACATGTGAATACAAAAATGAAGGCTTCGCATTTGACGATATTATTTTTAAATTCAAAATGATGGGGGTTAAATTTGAAAGTTAAAATTAAAACAACTAATACAAAAATCAAAATAATAGTAATAAATTAAATATAATCATAACCCATTTGAATGAAAATAAAAATAAACATGATGCAATAACAACTAAAAATTGATTGATATAAAAATATAAATATGTCAAATATAATAATTATAAGAGGTAGAATGAATAATTATAAAATAATAATAGAGATAAATTACTTGAGTTTCTAAATAGTTGAAGTGAATATTATTTAACATATAGTCATTTAGGTAAACTTTTGAAGTTAAAATTCCATATTAAAATATCAATATGTTTTCGAGTAATGTTAAATTAATATATTGTTATTGAAAATTTAAAACAAACTAGGTAGTATTTGTAAAATAAAGTTCTAAACTATTTAATATTTTAAAATTAATGTAATAATTTATTAATGTTTAATCAATATACATTTAATGATATTGAAACTAGGATGAATGTTGAAATATTACATATTTATAGGTAAATATTGATAAGTTAACATCTTAGAATAATCATTATTCGTTTGAATTAATATCTAAAAACATTCAATTATGTATGAGAATGGGGGCCTCACTTTCTTCCTCTTGTAAAGTTCTATTTCTCATTTTGTCCATGTATCTATTTTGTGTCGATCATTCGCACTACAATGAAAAGATTCTCATTCTCCGTGAAAATAAAAAATAAAACTAAGAAGAATGTGAGGCCCCTCATTCTTACCTAATGTAAAAATAAATGGTTAAAGAGAATGAAATACCCCTAATTATCTCTTACTTTTGATATTTCACATTAATAAATAATAGGATAAAAATTTCTCATTGTATCATAGCTTTGATTTTTCATAGTGAGTGAGAATGGGAGGTCTCCCATACTCTGAATCAATTGTTATTTAATTTTGGAAGAATGGGAAGTTTTCAACTTTCAAGAAAAATTTGAGGCCTATTAATGATAAAACAATTGTACTAGTTTTCCTCTACACTTTTAAAAATTTAGATTCTTAATTTTTCCAAATTCACAATTGATCAAGTGTGATTAATTGAAACTATTTTGGGTGTTTTGAAACCCCAATTTTCAAAACACTATCTTAATGATCAATTATCGAATTAAATTCAAACTTCTGTAATCAAATGGAAATAGTACAAATCCTTCAATCTGATCACAAGCTAAATCTTACAATGCACTCAATCTGATATTAAAACCAAAAATTGAAATGTGCATTCAGTTGACTGTTGTGGATTGTGGATTGCAATATTTTCCAATTAATCCAATTTCTGTTTAAATTGTTTGCTTTATCAAATTAATCGAATTAATCCAAATCATAAATTTGTATCTAATCAACAAGATCACAAAAATGAAATAAATCCACAAAAACAAGATTGTTAATGGAGTTCACTAAAGAATACATCTCCACTCCATGTAATCGTGAATCAATCTATTATTTCCTAAATAAGTACAATTAACCCTTCTATAATGAAAAAAAAACTTTATACCTGAATTGAATCTAAAAAAAAGGTTTGGGAACTCTTATTTCCTTTCAAAACTATTCACAAATTCACCCATGGCTTCACAAGTGCTCCACTATAGTTTTCATGTGCAAGTGAGACAAAAATTCCTACTCTGGAAAATATCCAAAACATCATGAAAAAATAAGACTACCACTTTCTTTGTCTTTGAATTCCTAGCAAAATTGATTTTTACATCGAACTCGATAATGTCCCTCGGTGCCTCAAAAATGTAGTTTTTGTAACTACCTTGTTCTAGTCTATCACAGCTCTCTTCTTTGTCTGTATTTAAATGTTAGTGAGTTTATTTCCATATCACCGAGCCCCTTCATGGTGAATTAACAAGTGATAACCCTTAGGGTGATGAAGTCACCGGTTCGAATATCCCTATCTCCTTTCGTGGTGGTGCTTCATATTCTTAGTGAGTAATATCCCACATCCATCGTGGAAGGGGCCCTCATGGGTGTATTCTGGGCATGTAATTTCATGCAATGTGTGGCTTAGATGACGCCAAAGGCTTTTTTTTCTCGCCACATTATAAGGTGGCTGCTACATTTTAAAAAGTATCTCCATTAGACTGAGTTGTAAATAGTTGAACTACTACCCAATATGGATGCGCCAAAGTAAATAAAGCCACATATGTGATGTGTTGCAAACTTCATATATAAACCGTGCCTTTGGTTTGTGTAAATGAACCTATGGGTCATCCGAGACATATGTGTCTATTGGAATTGGAATGGCCAATGTTTGACCAAACCAAATTTAAATGGCTAATTATATAGCCTGCCAAATAGGAAATAAAGCCAAACTTAACACAATTAATCCCAAACCATTGGGTATAAAGTCAACCAACGTGGTGGAAAGGATATAATTGATACACCCACTTCAAAGTTTAAATTTCCCAAACAATATGGAACCAATCCTAGAAATTTATATGTAGCTTAGTGTGATCAAGTCGGTGGAGAGTTAATCACCCCACTGAGCTAATTAAATAGCTCGCTAAGCTAATATATACCTACTATGAGAAATGTCACTCATCCAATATATTATTCCCACATGGGCAATGTTAGAGAGAAATATTACTTAGAAAATTGAAAATATGATATCGATAGTATGAAAAAGGTGGCAATGGAACCCTTCCTACAAAAGAGTGTGTCAAACCTAAGTAAGGGCTCACAACTAGAAAAAGTGGCACCCACCAAATTTAACCATTTGTCGAATACCGGAGGTCAAAAACAAAAAAAAAAACCCTTTTTCACCTTTTACCATTTTTCCATGTGTCACGTCCGAATTGTACTATTGACAAGTTTTGACCACGTTTCAACATGAACTTTGACCTACAATGTCATTTTTTAAAATCAAAGCTAAGAGTGAATGAAAAATATCTCATTCTCTCTTAATATTTTTCACATAGAGGGAGAACAGAATGTCTCCAATTCTCCGTATGGATTTTTATTTACTCCATTAGAGTGATTGAAAATAAAAAAAAGGATGAATACAACATGAAAAAATAATAAATAATAAATAAGGAGAATGGGAGGCCTCCCATTCTCCCTTAATGTAAAAAATAAATGTTGAGAGAATGAAAAACCTCTCATTCTCTCTTAGATCTTATTTTTCACATTGAGGAAGAATGGGAGGCCTCTCATTCTCCTTATCAATTGTTATGTATTCCTTTAAAGTGAATGAAAATTAAAAATAAATTGGTGAATATAGAAATAGAAGTTTTCATTCTTTCACAACATTTATTATTTTAAATTAAGGAAGAATGGGAGGCCACCCAATATCCACGAAAAATTATAATTTATTTTTATGGATAATAGGAAGGTTTTTAATTTTAGGTAAATTTTGATGCCTCCAAATCTATTCACAGTGAAATATTTCAAAAAATAAAATTATAAATAAAGATAATGGGACGCCTCCCATTCTTCCTCCATGTGAAAAATTAAATCTGAATTAGAATCATTGTAGTGACCTCTAGCCTTATGTAACTTAGTGGCCACTAGTCTTATGTATCTTAGTGGCCACTATCCTTATGTATATTAATGTATGTTAGCCTTATGTATCAATTTTGTGTCGGTTGTTTGACCTACAACTAAAAACTTATCATTATATACCTAAAAATAAAAATAAGTTTAAGGATAATGGGAAGCCTCCCATTCTCCCTTAATGTAGAAATAAATTCTTAGAGATCTTCCTTGAATAAAAAAACCCTAATTATCCATCGGTTTGATTTTTCACTTTGATAATGAAAATGATAAAAACATCTCATTATCTCATAGCTTTTATTTTTTACATTGATTGGGAATGTGAGGCATTCCATTCTCCTTATCAATTATTATTTATTTTTTTGAGAATAGTATGTTTTTCCCTTTCGTGAAAAAAAAAGGATGGCTATTAATCTCTTTTAGTGAAAATATTTTCATTCTCATTTAAATTTAAAAATATAAATATTTGAATGGGAGATATCCCATTATTCCTTCATGTTAAAAATAAAAGTTGATAGTGAATGAAAAATATAACATTCGTTATTATTTTGTTTTTTCACATTCATGGATACTAGGATGTCTCCCATTCTCCATATGGAATGTTATTTATTCCTTCAAAGTGATAAAAAGTAAAGAAAATGATGAATTCTCCTTGAAGAATTTTTGTACAATTATTTTGGAGGCTATTGGTTGGTAGGAATTTTTCAAACCATCTTTCGGTAGTCTAGCAGTTTTCAAGGAATTTTCCATACCTCTATTCTAGATGATAACAACTTCTAGGAATTTTTCATACCATTGTTTTTAGGCTAGAGCTTCCTAGGATTTTATTCTACCACTATTCTAGAGGTTGGGGATTGATAGTAATTTTTCATAACCCTATTCTAGAGGCTAATGACTACTAGAAATTTTTCATATCCATGTTTTGAGGCCTATGGCTATTAGGAATTTTTCCCACTCCTATTCTAGATGTTATCTATTGGTAGGAATTTTTCATACCCTTTTTCTAGAGGCTAGTGGTTACTTGGATTTTTCATACACTTATTCTTGAGGCTTAGTGGTAGCCAACATTATGTATCTTATTAGCAACTATCCATATGTATCTAAGTACAAAATAACCTTATATACCTTAAGATACAAGCCTTTTGTAGCCCTCTTGTTGCTTATCTTATGAAGCTTACCAACTTCTAGCCTTATGTAGCTTACCCCTATGTTCACATTGAGGAACAATGGGATGTCTCCTATTTTCCTTTAATGGAAAAAAATTAAAGTTTAGATAATGAAAACCTTTCATTCTCTCCTAGCTATGAATTTTCACATTGAGGAAGAATGGGAGACCTCTCACTCTCCTTATCAATTTTTATTTATTCCTTCACAATGAATAAAAAATAAAAAATAAAAGGGTGGATATAGAAAGATAAGTTTTTCATTATTTCACAAAATTTATTTTTTTAGGTCAAGAAAGAATGGGGGGCCTCCCAATATCCCTAACAACTATTATTTATGTTTATGTATAATAAAAATGTATTTAATTTTATAAAACTTATGATGCCTCAAAATATCTTCAAAGTGAACATCTTCTCATTATCCTTGAAAACATAAACCTATAAATAACTAGAATGGGAGGCCTAAAATTCTCCCTCCATGTGAAATATAAAATATAAAATATAATAATTATAGCAATAACTATACATATGTAACATATTGATCGCTAGCTTTATGTAGCTTACCATATGCTAGCCTTATGTAGCTTAGAGGTTTCTAGAATTATATATTTTAACCATATGTTCATAGTTAGGGAGGATGGGTGGTTGCCCATTCTCCCTATAGATTTTCATTGTTTCCTTCAAATTTAATACAAAGAAATCAAAAATTATGAATACAATATGGAAATCTAAAAATAATAAATCAAGAGAATAGGCGATCCATAGGTATCCAAAAGGAGTCTACTTCATCATATCAGTCAGCACAAGAGAAGGAAAATAAATACACAAAGGTTCTATATTTATAGTAACAGGACTACCACTCTGTGTAAAGCGGTGGTTACAAAACCACCACCCAACCAGGGAAGCAATCTCAGAATCGCCACCCAACAAGGGTGACGGTATTGAGACCTCTAGTCTGTATTATCTGATGGTCCTACCTCTTACGGATAGAAAATAAAAACATGAAATGAACACCCTTAGAATTTGAAAGTTTGTTTGTGTCTCATCTCTTCCATGACCTTTCCCATTCTACAGTACATGGGAGGACATGAGAAAGGCTATAAATACATGTTTTTAGAAGAGAATAAGATCATTGAAGCATGAAAGCAAGTGAGAAATAAGTTCTTAGAGTTGTAATTGTGTTTTGTAGAAGAAAAGAGTGTTGAGAAAGAGAAAGTAAGTAATTGGGAGGAAGTGTGAGACATTATCTACTTCCCTTTAATACTTATTGTAAATTATGCAGTTATTGTTTACATTGGCCAATAAAAAGTGGGACTGAAGAGTAATTTCCCTTCCCGACTGGTTTTTCGCCTCTCGAGGTTTCCTAGATAAAACATTTTTGGTGGTTGTGATTTTATCTTCTTTCCTTTCCTACAATTGTCGATTGTAAAGCATAAGAAAAATTCATTCACTAGCTATCTCTCTGTCATTTTCTAATTGAATGTAGAACAATAGCATTTAATTTTTTATTCTATGGATAATTCCAAATTTGAAGAGTTTAAAAATTAATAGGAGGCTTCCCATTCTTCCTTAATCTAAAATAATAAAATTTGAGAGAATGAAAAACCTCTCGTTCTCTCTTAACTCTAATTTTCTACATTGAAAAATAATTGGAGGCCTCTCATTCTCCTTATCAATTGTTATTTATTCCATCAAAGTGTATAAAAATGAAAAATAAAAGGGTGTATATAGAAAGAGAATTTTTTCATTCTTTCACAACATTTATTTTTTAGACTGAGGAAGAATGGAAGGCCTCAAAATATACCTAGCAATTAGAATTTATTTTTATGGAGAATATGAATGTTTTTAATTTTTTTATAAATTGTGATGCCTCCAAATATCATCACAGTAACAATATTCTAATTCTCCTTGAAAACATAAAACTCTAAATTAAGAGAATGGGAGGCCTCACATTCTCCCTCCTTGTGAAAACTCCAATTTGAAATATAATCATTATATTTTGTGATAGTATTATGTAAATTATGCCCCCTACCCTTATGTAGTTTACTGACTACTGGATTTATGAGGCTTAGCATCTACTAGACTTATGTAACTATTTTATGTCATTCATTCACCCTACAATGAAAAACTTCTCATTTTCCCAGAAAATAAAAAATAATATATAACGAGAATGGGAGGCCTCTCATTCTTCCATAATGTAAAATAAATGCTTGGAGACAATTAAAAACACTTCATTCTCTCTTAGATTATATTTTTGACATTGATAAAGAATAGGATAAAAAAATCTCATTGTCTCATAGCTTTTATTTTTCACATTGATAGAGAATGGGAGGCCTACCACTCTTCCAATCAATTATTATTTATTTTTTGTGTGAATAGGAATATTTTCACTATCAAGAATAGTATGGGGCATATTAATATCCCTTAGTCAAAATCTTTTCACTCTCCCTCAAAATAGAATAAATAAATGAAAATAATGGGAGGCCTTTCATTCTTCCTTAATATTTACAATCAAAGGTGAGAGTGAATGAAAAATATATCATTCTCTTATCATTTTTTCACATTGACGAGAATGGGATGTCTTCATTCTCCATATCAATTCTTATGTAATCCTTCATAATGATAAAAAAATTAACTGTCATTACCCTTATGTGTTTAGGAATTGTTATCCTTATGTAGCTTACCATCTACTACAATTATGTATCTTATGGGTTGCTTTGCCTTATGTAGCTTAGTAGTCACTATCATTTTGTAACATAAAGGCATCTAGCCTTATGTATCTTAGTGACCATTAACCTTATATATATAAGCCACTTTGCTAGCGTTATGTGACTTAGCATCTTACATAAAAATAAAATAATTATTTTTAGAGATTAATGGTCTCTAAGTAATTTTTGTGGTTTAATTTCATTATTTTTTATATTCGATAAAATTTTCCAAATGTATCATTTGTATGAATGTTATAAGTAACCCTTGGTAGTTTGTTTTTTATTATTATTGATATTAAGATAACTTTGTTCAAATGTCTCATTTGTAGGAACAATATGGTATCACTTTGTCTAATTCCGTTTGTATAAATATCACTATTAAAATTTGATACAGAGTTTAACAGAGGTATTTTGGATGAATAAAGATTTGTTGAAGTACATAGGTCGGATAACTTCCATGACAACTTATGGATATTTCAAATGATAGATAATGATGTGACATAAATTGTAATGGTTATAGCTATATAACTAATAACGAAAGATTTGATCAAGGTTCAAGTCGAGAGAATTGATAACATGAAAATAAAATGATATTTTTTTATAAAATGGATCGCTATATGGCATATTATTGTAAAGATTTAATGGATAGGTAAATACCAAATAGTAATTTGTTTTGTTTGTTTTGGTTGGAATTTTTCATTTCTAACTAATAGAAATAATAAGGAAGGTGTGGCTACATCAAAATAAATATATGTATGTATGGTGGAAATTATTAAAAGGTCTTTGGAAAACCCGCAACATATTCAAATCTTCATATCCTTAATAGATAGTTTACACAAAGTGGAACTAATCTTCCACTTTTCATAAAAATGGCATATCACGTGTTCATGTTTATATTCATTAGAGGTAGATATATCTCTTTCTTATTTAAATGAGATTAAAAATATCGAAATAAATAATTTGAAAATAAAGTATGGACTCTCTTTTGAAAGAAGCTCCAAAACTTAGTGAAGATGTAAAACATTTGTTGTTTTCTAAAAATTTGTTTTCTATTGATGTCAAAGGGTATGATAATACACCTAAATATATCCAATTCATGAAGTTAGATTAAGATGTGGGATCATGTGAAAATTAGGACTAGGTGGAAGGTAAACTCTATGTAGTAAGAACATAAGCGTTTTGACAATATTTTTAATGTTTTGAAGAGTGAGGATCAAGACTCTCTTTATAGCCTGAAAGTTTGTTTAATTAGAAGGTTTTGGGTAATCATGATTTGGAAAAGTAAGAAGGATTAAGTAAGTAGGGGACATGAATAATTGATAGAATTAAACATGAATATTTAATTCACAAGTGGGGGACATGGGGAATATTTGACATGTGAAGAGGATAAATTATAAATTGACATATTTTATTAGTAATTAATGTAAATTAATTTCTCATGTATTTTTATGGGAAATGGAATGAGAAAATTAATTGATCTAGGAGAGGTTTGAAATTGAGGTGTTTACATTTTCCCTCTTTGAAGGGTACTATGAAAGTATTGTTCTTTCAAATAAAGTAGACAAAATGGATGAATATGCCCTAGGCAAGGGGTTTTAAAGTTTTGAAAATATTATTCTTAAGGAATATATTCCTCTCGATAAGAATTTATTAGAGGAATAAAATAAAAATCATTCTATAAGAAAAGGCATTAAAAAAATTCTCATGAGAATAAGGGAAGAATATTATCTACTTTTACTAAGCAAAATGTAGAGTAGACATTTTTTGTGAGAATAGAAGGTGGTAGATGATGAATGGTATGGTGTCATCCAAGAAAAAAACATCGTCTCAAGACATGATTAGGGATAAATGTGATGATGTCCCCTTAAGAGGGCTCACGAGAATGGAAGAGACAACAAAGCTCTAAAAATGAGGAGAGGTCAACGTTGTAGAGAAGAGGATTTGAATGGGGTGTAATAAAATGGAGTGGATGTGGTGCACAAATGGGAAAATATTTTAATCATCCTTTAATGCACAAAGATGATTTGATGGACGTAACGATTGAGAGTGGAAAGAGAGAAATGGGAATGGACCTAGGTAGTGGATGATTATCAATAGGTGTTGAATGGTAAAATTTTATGAATAAAAAAATCAAAGGTGAAGGAGACAAGGGTATAGAATAGAAAGGATGGAGACATAGGAGGAGAATAAGGGAATGGAATATGTGGAAGGGGATAAGAGAGAAGGATGATATGGAAATAAGGGAATTAGGAAAGATGAATGAGAAGGAGAAAAAGAGATGAGAGAAGATGAAAAAATAGAGGGTGAAATAATGAAAAAGGGAGAGAAAGATGCAAAATGAAGGTACTTGAATATAAAATATAAAGTGAAGAGGTATTTCTAAGAGGAAGAGATGGAAATTATGGAAAAATGAAGGAGATGATGAAGATGAAGAATTTAAATAAGATGAAAGAGATGATAGAATAGATAAAAGGAAAAAAAACTGTAAGAGAAAAAGAAGATATGGAGAAGATCATAGAAATGAAGAGAAAATGGTACATTATAGATCAAAAGTGTAGGGGTGGTAGACAAAATAAGGGGATGTGAGGAGGAAGGTTAAAATTTTCGGTGAAGAATAGATGATCGGGAAGATAGAGGGAAAAGGTATTACAAACCAAGGCATTATAATAGGTAAGTAATACAAAACAAAACACATGGAACTGGATGTGGAAGATGAAAGGATAAAAAAGATTTGATAAAGAGAACGAGATAGGGTAATGGTTGGATTATTCCATTGGTAACCATGTCTATTCACCTTCCCACATGACATATGACCTTTAACATCCCATTTATCCACTTTGATCATTGTCCCATCTTTCTCAAGTGTGTATATATATGAACGCAATCTTTGTTTATTATCATGCAATGTAATCTAACATTATTCAATTTATAAGATTAGGATCGAGAGATCATTGTGACCAAGTGGCTCTGTACACATGTTTGGAGTTGAATACTAATGCATTGGAGGATCATATCAAACTAGATTTAATGTTTTTCTATCTATTTTATTTTTGCTAGCTTGCGTAATTGTTTTCTCTCGACATAGACCTATGACCTACCACCATTACTTTGGAATTTTTCCTTACTTTGGACCTTCCAACAATGACCTTCCAAAGATCTTGTTTTATTACTAGTTTTTTTAAAATGTGGAGATCATTTTCATGTGTGGGTAGAGTTAATAGTTTTTGTGTGTGGCATCTCAAGTGATATTCTTTGCTTTTTTTTTACGTGGATTTTTTTGGCACAAACCTAGGTGATTTTGCAGACCAAAAAATGATGGGTGAAAATTTTAAAGTATTCAACTATCTTTTGGCATTTAGTGTAGACACTAAAACACACCTATGCATTATAATTCCATGGAAATGTGTAATTTTCATTGTTGGAGAAGTGTAGATAAAAGCACAATGCATTTAATTTTGTTTTTTTCATTTTCCTTGATCTTATAAGAGAAAACCATGTGAAAAAAACAAACCTACATGGATGAAGAAAGGATGGTGATAGAGGAATATTCAGAGATTTTTGGAGGTAGAGGAGACACTACCGCATCGAGACAACCGCAGAAAAACATGTGAATACCTATGACATGAAGCACAAAAAGACCAATGAATGTGTAAGGAAAATCTTACAATGACCTCTAGAAGTAGATACTTGGTGTGCAAAGGTGTAAGGAAGTATTTCAAATATCAATTAAAAAAAAGGTGGCTCATATAGTATAAAACACAAGTTTAGTACAAACCCCTTCATTCATTCATCACATTTTCTATAAAGCTATCAAACATGAACATGAAAACAAGCCTATGTTCCCATGCAAATGTAAGAGATCATGAAATTCATGCCAAGCGATGTTAGAAACATCAAAGTAACCATAGAGACATGCACCATTGGAGAGAGCCAAAGTAAATCCCACAAGACCACTGGTATTTTTTTCCTCTCCAGCCTCTAGAACTTTCAATTTGAGGACATAATGGAATAAGTCTTGTTTGATTTCAAGATGGAGAAGAGTCATGTCAGCTTGTAGAATTCTACAATGTACATAGTGAATGTGAGATCAAATGCCCTTAGTAACATCTGTGTTACACCGAATGAGCATCAAAGCTCACTTCTTCATCAATTTTTTTTCATATAAATGAGAGCATATATGTCACGTAGATTCAAAGAAATACATACTAAGTCCTTCCCATATGAAGCAGATAGGACACATCACGATGTAACAGATGATGAATCCATAAAAGATGATGATGATTATTTCGGGGTTACTTTTATAAAAATAATGGAATAAGGGGGGAATGTTGGAGTATTCCATTCAAAACAATGCTTATTCACCTTGCCATGTGACTCGTGACCTTTAACATCCCAAGAATTGTTGGGATCCTTCTCTCCTCCTTCTCGAGTGTGTATATATATATATATATATATATATATATATATATGTATATAATATTTGTTTATTATCATCCAATATAATCTAACATTATTCATTTTATAATAATTATGATGGGGAAGTGTTTAGGAAACATGCAGGAAGAAGGGGAAGAAGATATAAAGAAAGAAAAAGAAAAAAATGAAGAGTGGGAAGAAAGAGAGGAGAAAAGAGGAAATGGTGAATCCAAAAGGTAATCAAGAATGGGTATATTCTATGGAGAGTGGGTAGCATATTGAATGCAAATATAAGAAAAAGGGGAGGAATGACATGGAGTGGAAAAATTGTAAAGATCCGTGAGATGAGAATAGGAAGATTGTGATAAAATAGATATAGGATTTATGATGAAGAGTGTAAAGAAATTGACAAGGGCGAATGAGGGATGGTGATGTGGGGAATAAAGAAAAAGAAAGTGTTGGGTGGAGAACAAGGAGTGGAGAAAGGAGGGAATGGAAATAAAATAGGAAATTCCAAAGTGAAAAAAATTTAGGGCAAGATAAACACTAATTATTGTTGGGGAATGATGAGAGGAAAATTTAAGAGAGTGAAAAAGGTAATGGAGAATGATCACGATTGATTTTTAGTGGGATACCAATAATAATTATTAGTGCAAAACATGAGTGGTAGTATGGGGGATGGTAAATGATGAAATGGAAGATGATGATGAAAGAATGTTAGAGGGAGCTAAATAATATAGACTGTTTGAAAAGGAGTTGATATGTGGATAATTGGAGGATATGGAATTGAAAGAGTAATAAAGGGTGAGTGATGATTTGTGACAAGATGAAGGTAAGGAGAGGATGCAAAGGATGAGGATGAATGAGACACACGTAAATAAACAAGATGTAGAAAACATGGTAAATAGTGGGATGAAAAAGATAAAATGAGGAGTGGAGAATGGGGTAAAAGAACATGGTTGAGTAATGATGTGTCAGATGGGTCCATTTATAGTAGAGTATATAGTTTAGGGCCCCTAACTACAAGGCCCCACTAACTAACTCGGGATGCATCTAGCCATATAGATTAGAGGCATGATTTCCCATAGAGAGTTATGATCAATCATGGTGCCCCACTCTCTATCTGAATGGATAGGTCATGGCATACAAATTCAAGAAGGATTCAGAAGCTTAATATGATAGACACACTTTGTGATATGATAGGTTGAGAAAGGGTAATGGTAGGAGTAAAATTTGGTTATTAGTGGAGACAATGAGAAAGTAATGATCAATAAAGGGAATGATGAGTTAGAATATGGTGAATTCTAGAATAAAAATCCATTTTAATGAGAACTCGCAATTAAGATAGTCATGCGATGGAAGTCATTAATTAAGCCTTCTAAAAAAGGATGGTGGGATGAAGAGTGGGAAATCCAGAGGTGAAGTGATTGATAATGGAAGAGGTGGTTATAATATGTGATGATGGCGAATTGTGAGATACAATGAAGGGTGAGAATGTGTAGTGATGGGGACTGCAAGATGAAAATCATCCTTAAGAGGAACTCTTAATTAAGATGTTCATTCCACATGAATGGTTAAGTAAGATTTCCAAAACCGATAGTTATGATGAATGGGAAAGAAGAGACAACAATGTAGTGTGCATGAGGATAGAAATTTTGGTTATATCTGATGATGATGGTAAGCATAGGGAAAACACTATGGAGGGACATTTTTGGATTGGGAAGTGCAAAATGAAAAATCATTCTTAAGACTAACTCTTAAGTAAGATTTCCATGGTACACAAATGCTTAACTAGGATCGGAAGTAGAATATGAAGAAAGAGAATGATGTGACTAAGGTCTATAAGGTAATGGTTACTTGAGTGATTAAGTGAGGTGGTAAAGAGTGTATGAAAAAATGTACTTAAGGGGAACCTCAAGTATTTTTTTCCATAGTGTGTAAATGTGTAACTAATATTACCAAGTAGAAGATGCATACTAGGAAGAATGAGAAAAGAGTAAATGGTGTATCCAAGAATGGAACAAGGGATGAGAGGATGTGATAAGAATAAAATAAGGAAACAAAGGAGTATGAAATGATTGGATGGAGGAAGATATGCGGCGTAGAATTCATATTGTGAGGGGGATCCTTCATTGGGATGCCCCTATGGTGGGAATGCTAAGGTAAGAATTTCAAGTGTAGGAGGTGGAGAGGAAGATTTTTATGGTGGTTATTATCATACAATGAGAGATGTAATCATGGAAGAGTTTCTATAGTGGGAAAATATTAGGAAGTATTTTTACGTCCAATAATATTCGCACACCGTATGGGTGATTAAGTAATATTGTCAAGCGTAAAGTGGAAGAGTGAAAAGTTAAAATCATGAATAAAAGGAAGGAAGATACAAAGAGTGGTGAAAGGGGAATGGAATGGTGATAATTACAATGTGTGTATAAATGGAGGGTGGGTAGAAAAGAGGAGGAAGGACGAATGAATAAAATATAACTTGACCATTGTGAGGGATGAGGAGTTGTAAAATAGTGAACTTTAATTGAAAAAGATACTAAATTAGGATTCTCAAAATGCAATGGTAATCAAATAGGATTCCTAAACTAAAAAAACAAATTGTAATGGTGAATGGATGGCATGTAAAGTAAGTGGTCAGTCATGTAGGAAGATACTCACATGAAGAAAGAATCATAATTTTAATATATCACATAACAAGATGCATTATGATATAGAGGATCATGATGACTAGAATCTAATATAGAAGAAAGCATAGATAGAGGCCATAAAAAATACATGATTCCATTGATGATATACATTAATCTGATAGAATTAGTGATATACAATATAAAATATTAGGGAACACCAGATACATAAAATGAATATGCCCTCTCGTAATATATCAATACATAAGATAAAAATAAACATATATCTAATAATGCAACACAAGAACATTCAAACATGTCCTTAATGTGTTCCACAACTATGAATGATTATATGTTCCCCCAAGAAGGGATATAATGATTCAAAAATGATTGTTTTATCATCCTCAAACAAGAGAATAATGAGATTCATAATTTCACCGCAAGCAATGATTCACACGAGAGAGAAATGATTTGGGTGTTAAAGTCGTAAAGTGGTTGGAACATGATGAGGGAAAGGAGTTCAAAGTTTCAATTTTTTTGATTGGTGATTATTTAACATTTTTTGGACTTTTTCAATTATTTGAATTTTGTTGGGGTTTTTCAGATTTTGTAATGTTTTGGATTTTGAGATTTTTCGAATGTTTGTGAGAATTTTCATATTTTTCAAATATTTTTAGTATTTTTGAGATTAAACAAATGCTTTTGAGATTTTAAAGAGATTTCTAATATTTTTTTGGATTTTTGAGATTTTACAATTTTTTTGAAATTTTTAAGAGTTTTCTAAAATTGGAGTTTTTGTATTTCTCCAATGGTTTTGGATTTTGGAAATGTTTTTGAATTTTTAAAATTTTGATACTCTAGAATGAAAACTTATTATGAGCGGTGGTATGATAGGGTAGTATTTTTATCTAAATTATACACTTTGGTAACTCATGCTTTGAATAATACATAATTTTTTGCTATATTGAAGGATATATTAGTGATGACATGATGAAAAAGAATTCCATCTTGTTTCTTGACTCCAATTAAGTAGAAAGATGTGAGGGCTCATCATTGAGAGTCAATAAGGATGTGGGATGTGTATAATGAATATAGAGAAAAATGCTAACAATAGTCCATTTGGGAAATTGTGACTCAATTCTCGCTTTAAGGTTACTTAGCTAGTTTTAAAAAGACTTTCACTTTATAGGTCATTCTTATATACATAGAATGTTACATGGCATACTAAGTGGTAAGATAGTAGGTGAAGCGATAGTTATCTCTTCATTTAGGAATATAAATTACTTTTTTGTATTTTTTAATTATAATAAATTTCATATTTAAAAGGTTTTGTATTTGTGTAGTGACCCCCTATGCCTTGGCTCATAGAACCAGAAAAGGAAAGGGTTCATCACCAAAGTAAATACTTAGGGTAGTATTTATAAAAATTTATTACATTTATTACGTTTTAAAGTTCTTTAATTTTTGAATGACCTCTACGCTCTACCACATACCACTAGAAAGTGGTAAGGGTTCATCACTAAAGAAAATTTGTAGATGAACAAGGGAACCTTCTTCCATTCCTAGTCTCACACTACTAGTAAAAGTTTGATCTTAACACCAAATATTGTTAAGGGAGAAAGGTGTGATAGTTAATTAATCAAAAATTATTTGATTGATTTATTTGCATTATAGTTGTTTTTATTTACAAAGCAACATCTAAATGAACTAGGTAATTGAGTTTAGATATTTGTTTATGAAAGAAATAAATTATTTTGAGGGAGTATATTACCATCAATAAGCTTATAGTTATGGCCATAGGTGAAAGCATTAAAAATGATAGACATCATAAAAAGTATAACCAAGATCCTGGATGAGAAAACTTATGCAAAATTGAGTGACTCATGTTATAAGTGGGAGGGATTTTGATGTTAGAATATTTATGTTTTACATAGTTTTGCAGAGATTTATTGATGTGAAATCAATTCTACTATATTCTATAACTGGTACTCACCACAGTTGTTTATCAATGATTTTTAACATATGCATCTAGAAACTAGTAGGTACCTTGAAAAGGATTGATTAGTAGATGATAATTGACTAGTAGAGTCTTGATGAAAAACATTGTATGATTTTTAAATAAGTTTCGTAAGAGTATCTTGATCAATATGCATGCAGTTAGAGAATAGGATTACACAAGACAAATAAAATTTTCCCAACGATGGAAAGTAGTTGGCATTTTTATACCATCCTCAAGGATTTTACAATACTCGAAGGGTTGGGTGTCAAGATGTAGTGCAAATTCATTATCTTATTAGAGGATTTTAATACACTTGTTGTATGTGGATGGGATGAATTTCATGGGATAAATTCATAATCGAGTGAGGAGTATATTGTATGGAACTTCTAAGTATACCACATGACATAACGTGTCTAAGGTGATTCATTCAACCATAAGTGGCAATGTAATTGTGTTTATGGACTATATTTCATTATTATCGTATCCACGAATGGTTGTGATATCATTATGTAGGTATTATCATCTCAGTAATAAGGAAACAATACTTTGGTTTCATGGAGAAAATATTCAATGATGCTACTATTTCGACTGCATCGATCTAAACTTCTACTTTGGAACTCTAATAATCACACAATTATGTTTTTCTACTTTTAACTTTGGAAAATGACATAATTGCTTGAAAAAACTAGAGCTTCATGACTGTTTATCTAGTGCTATAGAAAGGAAATTGCAGAGAAGGAAAGAATTCAAAACTTCAAAACCAACAATTTTATCCTGGAAACCTCCAATGGAGGAAAACCAATCGGAAAGGGAAATTCCTCTTTCTTCTAGCTTTTATTGGTATAATATAAACAATTATATATTACAATAAGTCTGAAAAGAAGCAAAAGTTTAAACCTTATCTCCAATTAACTTTCTTGCTCTATTTCTACACCTTCCTCCTACAATTTTAATCCAACACGTAAGATCTTGCTCACTATTCTCATTAAAATCTTCTTCTCAATCTCTCTGGATCTTTGAATGCCCATTCTCTTTCTCCTTTCATGCATTTATAGGACTTCCCATGTTGTCCCATGCACTTTGGAGGATGTGAAGGGGCATGGAAGGGGAAGGGACATAGTTGGGTGCTTGAAATTTGCTTCCATTCATGTTCCATTATTCTTTTATGCTCGAAATTGTTAGACCGCCACCCTAAGCAGACCGGCGGTCTTTAGGACCACCACCTAGCTGGTTGGAGGTTTCAAGACCCCTGCCATATGGGGAAAAGGTTCTAAAACTATTTCTCTGGACGAGCGGTGGTTCCTTCCACAACCCCCATTTACCGCATTTTATTCACTTTCCTTATTTCTCCTTCTTAGTGATGATGGAAATGATGAAGTGGTGTTTTTTTTTATAGATCCCTATGGATCATACCTACTTAGGAGTATTTTGGTCCCATAAAATATTATTAGGGAGTGGTATAGAATTAACTCCTCTCATGCTCATTCGAGTACGAATGGGTCTACCCTTGTGTCTTCTCTCATCTCATTTGTTTCTCTAGTGCTACATCCTCCTTAGATTTTCCTCAAGTATAATCCTCTTTGGAAGTAAATTTATGTATTGTTCCTTCATTATCATGCATAGATGACATTAGTGGATGTGAGCTCTTGCAACTTGCTATCGCATGCATCTGCATGAAGTATGGCCTCAAGGTTTCTTCTCTAACTCGCTCAAGTATGGTGAAGGTCCCATACTATAGTGGCTTAGTCCTTCTTACTTCTTTTTCTCTTGATAAGGATTGGTTGAATCCTCTCTAAGTATGTTGTTGTTATAGCCACCACCGTTCCTTGTATCTCTTCATCTTCTTCTAACCCCATGGGCATGTCCAAGAAATCTGTAGGTAGATATTGTGACTATATAGAGGAATTTTGTTTTGCTCCTCAAATGAGAAGTTCCCGCAAAGGATTTTTCTGCAAAACCGACAAGTGCTATCCAAATTCTCCATCCTTTAGTCTGAAAGAAAAAGAAAATGATTATTTTCCTAAATAAGTCTTGGTGCTTAGTTGGCACTTACCATAACCTTATTTGATTTTCTCTTGTGTGCCTAGATATTAAAACTAATCCCATCCTTGACCATTCTGCACTCAAAGGCTCCCTTCTTGTGAAAAAAACATCCCTAGCATACAAGCAAAGACTTCCAAAGACAACATCAAATGCATCAAGTGAAATAATATCAGCCTCTAATACATCTATGATTTGGGTATTTATCTCAAATAGAAACATACACTTCATTGTAACTTTTATTTCTACACCCTTCTTCACCCATCCCAATGGGTATGGATGTGGATGTGCATAAGTTCTAGACCAAGTTGTTCCACAACCGCATGAGAAATAAAATTCGGTTGAGAACAAAAATCTACTAAAGCGTTTACCTTAGTCTTCTTGATTTGGATTCTGATTTTAAATAGCTTACTCATCTCTTCTTCTTCTTTTTCCCTATACATGTTAGTGGTCATGCATCCCAACCTCTTGTCTACATCCGAATCATCCTCAATCTCCACCTCCCTTATTTCTTCATAGTGGCCATGGATTTCTTGTAATCCTTGGTTCGGTGCTTTGGGTGTAATTCAGATGTAACTTCCAACATGTGGTGTCAGTATTTCCATTTACATCACAATTCTTATAGAAATTCTTAGGATCTTTACAAGTATGAAAAGAAGTAGTGGCATGTTTACCTTCCGTTTACCTCTTCTAATTGTCTTCCCTTGTTCTTTTCCCGTTATTCTATTGATTGGTCTCTCTTTGACTCTATTTCTCCTTGCTTCTTCTTGTCATCAATATAGTATGTTTGTATATAAGATTCATTGAAATCCTTTGGCTTCATGGATATTTCCTTCCTCTGAAGGTGAGTGTGAAGTCCTCCAAAATACTTGGTCGAATGTCCTCATCCTTCAAGTACATATTATGCAAGATGGATTTTCTTAAAATTTCCTAGTGTAGTCTTGCACTCTTAAACTACTACCCTATCTAAAGTACGGCCACTTAATCATCATGTCATTCTTATGGCGAATAGGATAGAAGTTATCTCTAATCAATTCTTTAAAACCTTTCAAATTACTGACAATAGGACGCTTCTTCTTCTCACAAGTGGCTAGATGAGTTTCCCACCAAACTAGAGTATGACCCTCCATTATGAGATGTGGAAAGGTGATCCTTTGTGCCTCAGTGACATTATGGGCATGACGATAAAGACACTTCCAACTATTTTAGCCATTTATCCAAAGAATTTTGTATCTACATTTCCTTTAATTTTTTTTATTTCAACTTTAAAAGGTTTATGTGTAGATTTTTCCTTCTAACTTGCAATTGGAGTCTCTTCACACTCTTCTCATTCTTCCTCTTCATGGTTCTATCCAAAACTAAATTTTTCGGCCGGTACTCGAACAACTCGAGTCCATGGAATCTATCTTAACCGAGCCATCTTTTGTGGAACCAAAATCTCTTTTTTCTTACTATGTAATCTATCCATCATCACCTCTATCATCTCAACTCTACGGACCAGGTTCTCTTCCTCAATTTGAGCTTGAATTCTTTATTTCCACTTCTTCATAGAAATATCTAGCTCGCAAGGTAATAATTCTTGACCTATAGACCATGTCACCACATACAAAATCACAAGAATATTAAAATACCACATTTATTGATATAAAGCCAGCTCGATACAAAACTCGTCCCTAAACTTCTACTTTGGAACTCTACGAATCAAAAAATTATGGTGTTTTACTTTCAAATTTGGAAATTGAAATATTTTCTTGAAAAAATTAGAGATTCGTGACTAATTATCTAGTGCCTATTATCACCGAATCACAACACCCTTATGTTTACACAAATGCATATACTTGATCTCACAATGTGATTGGATAACATGGGTACTATCTCCAAGTTTTGGGACTTGCTACTTGAGATATACCTCTAGATAAAGTTGGTTCTTGCTCCTAAACTACCTGCCACAATCTACTCTAATGCAGGAAAAACTATCTTTCCTAATCTAACTTTCCAAGGGACCAAGGACAGAGAATGAATGAAAATGAAAACCTACACTAAAGTGGTGATACACCAGAAAAGGAGAGAGTGAGGGTAGTCTTCAAATGTGTGAGATATAGAAGCAAAGTGCACACTAGAAGGGGTGATAATAGTTTTCCACAATCTAGCAAAATGCATTCACAAAAACATCTCAAACATACACAATGATAATGGATCCTTGCAAGAGCATAAAAATAGACAAAATATTCTTGTAATTAAGGTTAAAAGGGTAAGAAGAGTGCAAAAAAATGTAGCAGGGGAAGATGTATCCACAAACTTGTATTTTATTGCTTTATGATATGCATAGTTCAATCTATTACAAGATAAGGGCCTAGATTACCATGCAAGGAGTCCACTACAAGGGCCTATAGCACATTGGATTTACAAATAATTTTTGATAAACACTTTCTACAAGAAAACTACCTCCTTTTACAATGAGCCCAACACTCCAATTTATAGAAAAATAAGAAGAGAGAGAGAGGGAAAATAGAAATCCCTAAATCTGTCCTTAAACCACTTCTAAGAGGTATTAAATGAAGTGAAATGATTTTTTTTCTTGAAAAAGGAACCCCATACTGTCGCATGACTTCCAGCAGTAAAATATGGCAGCCCATGCTTCTTCGAATGCACCCAACTACCAAATAAAACACTATTCTGAACTTGGCTGTGTTTTCAAAAACTTATTCATTGATCCCTCATTGAATCTAGAATTTAATTATTTCCGTATGTTGGGCTCATAAACATGATTCCAACGGTACTAATTTTGTGTGATTTCGTTCTGTAGGTCAAACGAAATCACACAAGTGAAAAAGTCAATGTTGTTTGAAGTTCGTAGGTCAAACATTGAATTTTTCACTTCATTGCATGATATTTCAAAAAATCGGGTCCACTGTCCGGCTATCCTAGACACATTCTTCTACATTGCTCGATTCGGGCTTCCTTGTCCTTATGCATCCATCATTGACCGGGCTGTGAGGGTCGTTGACTTCCGCATTCGCTACATCCTATTTAGCTTGGCTCTTTGTGCAACGATTTCACCTTTTTGAGTCCCATGCGTACTCTATGTCCCGGATGTCCTATGGACTATGCAAGATGAAAAATTCCACTTTTTCTGATTTTCATTGCCTATGGCCATTTCAGCTTTGCACGTCCCACGCGTACTTGCAGCTCAACATCCTGCGCAGACCGCTGGGAAAAAAATGTTTGATTTTTCTGCAAAACACCAGAATGAGCCCATTTTCTAAATTTTTTCAAATTTTCTCTAACTTCTTGGGTTTTTTCCTGGATGGGGAAGTTAGAGAGAAGCCAAGGGGACCCTAAAACATCATTTTCGCCTTGAGTCAATTCTCTACCGCTCAGATCGAATAATTTTTGCAAGTTATCCAAATCACCATGGGGGTGAATTTGGGATAACAAAGATCTATAGAAAGGAAATTACAGAGAAGGAAAGAACTCAAAACCTCAACATGAACAATTCAATCCCTAGAAACCTCCAATGGAGGAAAACTAGTTGGGAAGGAGAACTACTCTTTCTTCCTACTTTTATTTGTCTAATTTAGACAATTACATATTACAATAAGCATGAAAAGAAGAAACGAGGTAAACCTTCTCTCCAATTACTTGTTTGCTCTATTTCTACACCTTCCTCCTACAATTCCACTCTAGCAGATCAAGATCTTACTAACTCGCTCTCATTAAACTCTACTTCTCGATCTCTCTAGATCTTTGAATGCCCATTATCTTTCTCCTTTCATGCATTTATAGGCCTTCCCATGTGCTCCCATGAACTTGACGATGTGAAGGGGAATGGAAGGGGAAGAGACACAGTTGGGAACTTAAAATTTACATCCATTCATGGTCCATTCTTCTTTTATGTTTGAAAGTGTCGTGACCAGTGCCACCCGAGTAGACTAGCGGTCTCAAGACTACCACTTGGCTGGGAAGTGGTTCTAAAACCACCACTCTGCATAGAGCATCAGTTCCTTCCAGAACCTCAATTTACATCATTTAATCACTTTCCTTTTGTATCCTTCATGGTGCTGATGGAGCTGATGAAGTGGTGTTTTTTGTTTCTATATTCCTATGGATCAACTACATGTTTAATAATATGATACGTTACAAAATATTCTATGTATAATGATTGATTATTAGTAGGGTTAGGGATAAGAGGGTTATCGGGACCGAGTGATAAGATAGGATTGGGTGTTTAAATATTTATGATAAAATCTTGGAATCTGTGATTGGATGTAATGTGGGACATGGGATTCATTCAATTCCTATGTAACAATATGTTTTAATGTGGGAGAATATTTTAGTAATTCTATGATAGCAATCTCCCATGCAAGTTTCTATAACTACTTGGTGATGTTGAATGAATTAGGTGAATATGTAGGCTCGGATGTGGAAGTGGTTTTGGAATTAGATGGTGGACAAGGAGGTGGTATGGGAGAAGTTACAAATTATTTTTTCATAGGAATCCAAACTTTTTCTCATCTATTAGCTACCACATAGTTATATTTTCTCTTTGTCATAACATCTAGGTCCTGATCATAATTTATAGTTGAGATGATTGAGTCATACTCAACATTGTTAGATGATTGACCCTTGTCCTTTGTGTGATTTGAATTTTCATCATGTTTAGGGAATGGGTTTTGAAAACATTTAGTTTTTCATTGGGGGTTTTTATATCAAAAGTATTTTCATCCTCGATATCACCATGTTCAAACACATCTTATACATACAAGAAAATTTGCATGCATCAATTTGTATGATGACCCTTGATATGATGGTATTCACAATATTCATTGTCTCTATACCATTTTGGTTTGGGTTTCCCTTATTTGAAGGGTTTTATGATGGGGTATGTGATCATATTAGCACTTGTAAAGTGATGGAAAACACTAGATAAGGTTTGTGTAAGAGGAGTTAACTGTCTTCCCTAAATTCCATAGGAGAAACCTCCTTACTAGGAAGGAAAATTAGTTATTTATTGGATTTATTAGTGTTGGGTGGATTATTTTGAATATTTTTAATATACCAAGAAATTATAACTCCATCATTGACTACATTTCTATTTCGATTAAATAATTTTTATTTGTCTTAAATGTGAGGGACGTCCTTAGGGGGCTCTAAATGGTGTTTTACGCAAGCCCATAGAAATGTGGGCACTCTAAATTTTTGTCCCTTTTTAAATAACTTCTTCAAAAAATTAATCAATGCATCTGCATGATAAATGATAATTTTTGTTGTGGTTTGGGATGAAGATGTTAACCAATTGTCTTTCTAGTACACAACAAGGGATTTTGCTTACGATCCCTTACCAATGTTGTAAAAGGGATACAAAGTTATTTTTTGTCCTTTTTTGGTATTGAAAATGTGAAGCATGGTCACCAAAAAGTCAACCTTAAAGGAGAAATATTTAACAAATTTCTTTGATAATTCATTGAAATTTTTGATGAACCCTTTTGGAAGATGGAGGAACCAATCTAAAGCATGTCATCCTAAGCTCTTAGGAAATAAATGTAAAATATATACATTGTAGTAGGATATTTCTTGACAATACATGGAGAATTCTTGTATGTGTTCACATGGGTCACTATTTCCTTTATATTTTTCAAATTTGGCCGTTTGAAAGGATGATGGGAATGGTAATCGTAACATTTATTTTTTGAATTGGTAGGGCCATAGTTATTAAAAAAAAAATTATATTGAATTTTTTTATATTGCTTGAATAGTTTCTTTCTTATTTTTTAATTCTAGTGCAAATTGAGATTAATTTGATCGAGTATCATGGACATTGTTAATAGGTTGTAATATATTTTGATCGTGTGATTTTTCAACTCTTGGATTTTATCGAATAATTATTCATTTGAGGAATTATTCAAGTCATTTGGTGTTTCATTATGGTGACTTATTTCACCATTTTCTATCCCAAAATGAGGAAGTATCTTCTTTCCCATGGCTAGGATGTAAAGTAGGTACTCATTTTTATTTTGTTCTAATATTTTATCTACCTGCTCCTACTCTTCTTGACTTAGTTCAGGTTTCACAACCTCATCGTCATATATTTCATTATCCAAATGACCATTCGTAGGGTCTCTTTGATGAAATGTAATTACAAAGACTAGATAGGTATGTGTCTAATTAAGATTAAAAAAATATAAGCAGCTTGGTCCAATGGGATTTAGTGTAAGATAGTATGGGTTTGTTTTAGATTTGGCTTAAACAAGCTATTAAGTGTTGATGGAAAGAGTTAACTCAAAAAAATTAACTAATTATGTGTTTGATATGGCTCAAAACGAGCTATGTGGGGATTATTGTTAGATCCAGCTTTAAATAAATTTTATAATTGATGAAATATGGAGTGAGCTCAAATAGTTCTCTTGATATAATTTGGTTATATCTTAAAACAAGCTACAAGGTATTTATTTGCAGTGTAGCTTAAATAATATATACAATTGATGATATACAAAGTTAGATCAAACAAGTTACTTGGTATTGGTTGGATATAGATCAAAATAAGCTATGAGGGATTCGTTTATGGAGGGAGCTTAAGCAAGCTCGACAATTGATGGAATAGTAAGTGATATCAAAAAATTCACTCGATATATGTTTGATATAGCCTAAAATAAGCTATTAGGACCTTTTTTATTAGCTAATGAGTTGATATCAACCCTAGGTTTTTGTTGTCTTATTGATTATATTATTTCTTTTATAATGTGGTGGTTCTGAAATGTTTTTATGGAACACAATTATGACTTGAAATTCACAACAAATGCATTCATATAATCTAATATAAATGATAGACTAACTTGTTTACAAGTAACAAGAAGTCATTTTTATCTAAAATTTTTACTAAAAATGAACATCTATCGAAATAATCATTTTTTTTATCATGCAATAGGAAGGATGATATGAAATGGGTGTATGCGAGATCTTATCACTCCATATCGATTATTATTCGATACATCCTATTCCCGATATACCCAAATTCTTACAGGGACAAAAGTGGTATGGTGAACTATGTTTACCCAAAATTATATGTGTTACATTGTCAAAAAAAGCTACAAAAGTCCCCAATGATGATTCATGTCTTTTGAGAAGGTGTTCGAGCTTCAAAACCATTCGTAATGTATATTTGTAACCTAGAAATATTTTTTTAAATGTTACATACTTTCTTTCAGCTTCCTAATTCATTTTGTTCATGTTTTTGCCTTTAGTGCCAAGGATCGCCACCCTACTTGGGTGGTGGTTCTAAAACCGTTGCCCAATCGTGGTGGCGGACTCAAAACCACCGCCCTATATAGGGTGGTGGTCATGTGCACTTTTTCAAGAATCTTTCATGCATATTTTTGACACGTGACACTTTACTTTACTTAACTTCTAGGATCCGTTTGTGAACCAAATTTCCTAAAAATAGACTGGATTGCTTAGTTTTTCTTCCTTCTTCTATTTTTAAATAGATTTAATTAGTTTGAATTTATTCTTCACCTAATGATTTGGCACTCAAAATTTTCCTTGTGCATGAAGTTACATCCCATCAAATTCCTATATATTCAATGCTTGTATTCAACTAAAGGTGCCTGAGAATTTTGTGTATCTTACATAGTATTGCTACCACAATCCTACTAGAAAATGCATAGCCAAGCTCTGTTCACTTGTGTTATCTCTCTTCCACCTGCATTACAACCAAACTGCCTTAAAGATACCATTTCTCAAGACCCTTCTCTTTTTGTTTCCTTTACATTCCCAATTCCTTGGACTCATATCGACACACAAAGAAAGAAAGGATAAATTGAGGGGAAAAATTACTACACATCTAGATTTATCTCTTTTTTGTGAATTCCAGGTTGGGTTTTTGTTTAATTTCCTTCATTCCTACAATTTATCATTGTTACATCATATCCAATAGAGTATAAATTGATTTACTTTCATTTGTAAGTAATTATTTAATTTCCAAGAGGGTTTAAATCATTAATAACATCCCCGGTGATGGATCCTCTTCTTCCCATCCTTTTGGATCTGAAGGAGAGAATATTTGTAGGAGGTTATCTACATATCATAGATTATTTTGAAAATTTCTTTCTTTAAGTTTGTTTAGTTTCAATACACTCAACACATTTGAATAACCACACTAAGTTATCTCGCTTGTTTAGTTTTAGTGTAGAAATATTTTAATTATTTAGAATAGAAGAAAATTGTTGTTTGTGATTGTAATATTTCAGTTTTTGTGGTTTTTTTAGATTAGTTTACCTTTCAAGAGATACCATAGATTGTTAATTTCATTCAATTTACATGGAAACTTCAAACTATATCAACACTTTATATATAGTTAGGAAAACAATCCATAGGGAGTTTACGCTACCCGATCTCAACCTCTAAATCTCCCTTTGCCAATTCAGCTACTAGGATATCACACTACTAGATATTAGTCATTGATCCTCTTATATTTAGTTATCCACACATTCAACATCGGTTTCTCGACACAACCATGGGGGTCGAGTGCGGTTGAAGGTTGCATGTCAATTTTCATTCATATAAATTGGTGAACCCAACATGAAGGATTAAGTTCTTCTTGTTTCCTTTTCTTTCAATACTAGTACCTCATATCTCCATTTCTTCCCTATTTTCATAGGTATTTTATACTTTCTAAAATATATCTCGAAGAGAGTTTGGTGGGAAATTTGGGTCTGATAGATATTACACCAATGTGCAACCAAAACAATCCCCTTCTCTTTTGAGGTGGGGTGATAGTTAGAAAATAAATGTTCAAACCTCCCCTTGTTAAACTTCAAACCTAATTAGTTATGTAAGGATGGAGGAGGTTGATCAACCGTTAAACATGCAATACGGTCAACCTAATATAAACATTTTTGTTATCACAAATGGAATAGGGTATTACCATAGAGTCTTGTCAAGACCTCACATTTCAATGCAATTAACAAAACATGATACATTCAAACGAATATAAAATCCTCTTCATCGATAGATGAGTCTTTGGATAGAATGAAGGCTATAACCTCTTATATTTTGAATACGTTTCTCACTTTTGAGGAAGACAAGAATTATAACACTAAACAATTCATGACAGGTGTATCATGAGCCTTCCCAATCAAACCCTACACCATAGGAACCCCAACAAGGACTCAATCCTCCCTAACGATCTTATTTCTACTTTATTAGGGAGGACTAGAAAACTATAAATTTCCCATAATTCACAACTAACACATGTAGTATCAAAGAACAAGGGGTGTCCACTTGACAACAAATGATACATCCCTTCTAATGAGAAACTAACACAATATCATGTACGGCGAGATTATCTAGTTCATTCAAATTCAACCGACCTTCTCACAGGATTATACACACTAGGATGGACCCTTAGCCTTCTCAAGCTTATCATATACAAGGGATGGATGGAAGTGATTTCTTAAATACCATCACAATGGGAAATGCAACGTTCCCTAGTTTTACACCCGCTAGTCTATATCTGGTTACTATACCACCTTACATGCATATGTATTCGAAAACCACCCACCTCCACCTCCTCATAAAGGATATTCAATGGTGGAATATTATAGAATGGGTACATACAATGAGTACTTAAAGGATCCCGTTGACTTCACCATATGTGGTTTCATGCTTCCATGCCTATTGCAAGATCTTTCAAAATTTAAGAGAGAAGGAGACCTGAATTCTCATATCAAGGCCTACACTACTACTGCTAGGTAATTATTTCCTTGGGATGTTGTGTAGTGGCTAAGACATTTTCAAAGACTCTTGAAGGAATCACATTGGATTGGTATTACTGTATTTCAAAGATTCTATACATTCCTTTAAACCGCTTGTTTTCGAGTTCATCAAAACATTTAAAATGAACAAGTTGTTGCGTACTAGGATTAGGGAGTTCTTGCATATTAGATAGGAGAAAAATGAATCTTTCACCCATTTCATCTAGATATGGTGCCAAGTTATCTATCCCTATGCAAGTGTGCCCAAACATTGACCGATATAATTTTACAATCTTTCCCTTCACTCACTCAATCGAAAGACTAAGGAGGAAGTACAAAATTTTCCTTTGTGTAGTTACAAGGAAGTATTGGAAGGTACGATTTGGATTGAACAATCCACTATAGATGGTGGAATTAAGATCTATGGTCCCAATGGGAAATTTGTATCCCCAAATAAAAATAATACAAGTTATCAAAACAATGGTGCTAACAACCACGGACCTAAAGGTGTAAATCTCAATCATGGTGCTATTGCAAATAGTGCTACTTGATCAAACTAAGAATGTTGGTTTTCTAAAAATGAAAAAATAACAATAAAAATAAATTGGGTAATCAAAGAGGCCCTAAAACTATGTCATCTATCAACACGGTTGACATAAATCATCCTCCACAAAATAAAAATCAAACCCAACACCTAAACCAAGATCAAAAATCTAGCCAAGGGGAAATGAATACTGGTTATAACAATCAATTTGAAAACTTCAACTGAGGTTATAATCAACAACAAAAATATGCATCTCAAAGGCCAAGAGATTACAAATCTAACCTATAATTTATTTTCCATAAGGTTTGAGGACATGACAATAGGACTTTCCATGATTGCAACAAGTTTTTGGAAAGACTTCCGAAAACCAAATGTAACTCTTTATAGACATGTTCCTAGAAAATAAAAAAACAAATCCGTAGCCTAGTCATACCAGACCGGTCACACCCCAAAATGTGAACCCTAAATGTCCTAGGGATTCCCAAGTGAATCCTCAAAATATAAACAAGGGCATCCCTACATGAAATAATGACCATGAAACCTCAACTTCTCAAAAACTCTTAGGTTTCTTGTAAACCTTGTTTAAACAATAATACAAAAATCTTTGCATTAGTAGAGCTAAAGGTCAAGTAACAAATTAATGCAACAACTTGGATGAAGGAGTACATTTTGAAACCCCTACCCACTCTTTCCTTTCCAAAGGATGATGTTCCTAAAATAAAAAAACTAGTAGGATCCTATGATTTAATATCAGATTTGAACTTCAGACCTTTTCTCACATTTTGTTTCTAGATTTTTGTAGAATTCACATGCTCATCACTCTGTGTTGCTCAATGCACTTTTTATTCATCATTGAATCCATTTTATGCCACCACCTAGCACACATATAAATAACATTGAATTTTACATACATCCTCAGGGACATAATGATAGGGATACTGGCTTTGTTTTCAATATAGACAAGATGTCATCTGATGCTGAAATTTCCCAAATAGGGGATCCTACCTTATTTTTACAAGTTTGGGTTTATAAAAATTGCATTAAGAGAGTCATGATTGATGATGGGGATGTTGTAAATGTGGTTTACCTTCTCTTTCTTTCGAAGTTAGGATATGGAGAGACAGATTGTTCCTCTATAAAAAAACATGTTACAGGTACGAATGTCTTAAATCGACTTCATTTGGAACCATAGTTCTTCTAGTCATGCTTGGTCCTAAAACCATCTTCACAGATTTGTACATTATTGTCGGGAAACAAGTTATAACTTGATCCTTGGGAGACTCTAGATTCATCGAATGAAGGATATCCTTTCTACCTTGTTCCAGGATATTAGATTCCTCCATTTTGGGAAGGTTTTCATCACTCAAGGGGATCCTATTCCCTTCAATATACATAAAGAAAATATCAAGAAGAATAAATCATTCCATACATAATACGAGATCCATGTAAATATGTTTAAATAACCACCTCAATTGATAATAATGGTCATGACCACCCCGAGCATGCCGAAGGATGAAGTCATTTACCCAAAAACATTTGGGGTGGAAAAAATAGATAAGTTTAAATCAATATCTAAGGAAAAAATATCCACTTTGAAACCACAACAAAAATTATGAAACTCTTATAGAGTGACCATCCGATATTCCTCGTATTTAAACCATAGGGGACGACTATTTTTCTTGGTTTATCATCTCTTCCTCCGACGGCCTGGGTCTAGGTGTAAACATGATAGAATTAACAAATGAAGAAAGGAAATTCAAGATTGAAACAATTCCCATCAAAACCATATCTTAGGGTTCTATTATGAACCCCGGTTTCAATCTAAATGCATCGAGAAAATTAGTTTTTCATATCCATGGGAAAGGCCTCATCACTCAAAGCAAGGGTCACAAGTAAACACAATGCTATACATAAGAAACAAGGCCAAGCAACATATTCATGCTCACCCACACACCATGTCTCAAGAAGGTGACATAGACATAGGGATCACGAACGCCTCTTTCGGACTAATGATTTTAATGATTGGACATCTACACTTCTCGGGCAAGGGTTGTAAGTTTAAACCTAGAATGGTAGGCCCTTTCCAGGAAACCAAAAATTTTAGGATAATGGTTCTCCACTTGTGTAATTTTAGGGGTGAATAATTTGATTTTCATCAATTTTCTTCACCTTATAAATCATGACATACGCTTTTGCCTACATTTTCATATGTACATTATTGCGTTCATTTTGTAAAATTTGTGATTAATAGACTTATTCTTATAGAAATTTCAAAAAAATTGAAAACATTAGCGAAACATTCAAATCATGTCTCTACAAATCTTCACAATGTCATCAATTGTTTCGAATCATTGCATCAATTCAAGCATGTTAAGACAAAGCGTTGAAAATAATGATACCAAGGCCTGCATACTTGGTTTTATTTATATTCTTTTATAGATTAGGTGTCTTTTCCTATAATCTATTCTATAAGCTTCATGGTGTCACATCTATCCCATATACATCTCTTTGGAAATAAGAACATTAAAGACATTTTTCCTAGATAAATAAGTCAAATGCAAATCCAAAGGAAATTTTTATTTTACACATTTCTTTGCCCTACCAATCTTCGGTGTTGAACCTACATCTCTTACTATTGATATAGGGTTGGTAAAGGAGATAAATTCCCTTAGTCACCTACACTTTTTCCATGGTGATAATTCAATACATCTTACCGGTAGCATCGTGACAAGGTGTAGGGGGTCTCTTTGACAAACTTGAAAGTTAGAAATAGTTCATTCAAATATTATGAAATCATAAGTCAAAACAAAGTGAATTAGATGTTCAAAATTCCAAAAGAGCTTAAACCCTCAAAACAAAATTTTGTCAACCAAGTGGCCATCTACAAATGTAAGTCTAGATAAACTTGAAAGCAATGCACTTTCTAAATTGTGAGGAAAACTTGAGTTGAGTGAGGTTGTAGTGTCTCAATTTGGTTTTGTCAAATCCTTGTCTTTCTCTCATTATTACCATTCAAAAAAATTCCATAACTTGTGCCTTTTATGGCTCTTTCTATTGAGGCCTCACATCTTACTAGTTGCGTGAAGTTAGGAGTGGGGAAAGTTGATTCACTTATCATATCACTCTTTCACCATGTTTTTCCAAAATAATATGAAGTACAAAAAATTTCTTACAGAAACTAAAGTTCAACATTACAATGTGATTACATTATCATATATTAGCATTAAGAAACCAAAAAAAACAAAAAAGAAAAAGAAATCATTTTGTTTGCATTCAAATCCACTCCATACATTCTAAAGAGCATATAAAAGTGAAAATTCTAAACATCTAGAGTACACATGTGAAGTGAGCCAAGAGGAAGTCAACTCAGATACAAAGAATTACCAAACCAAAAAGAGAGTCTGCATATATCATAATAAATCAAGTTTTGTACAGTTCCATCACACGCTAGGTGTGGTTAAAATTCATACAATGAGCTTGAAATATACAAAAAAATCATATAATGCCCGAAAAAGTCATAAAAATTAATAAAAATCCCAATGGCCTATCAATCCCTATGGGGTCCATCAAATGATGCATAACCACGTCCAGAATCCTATTACGTATATGGTGACGAGAATGCATAGAATTGTGGGAGTGCTCATGGTGGTGGCCATTGGCTATGGTGTCACTATGAGAGTTAATCTACCTCATAAAATGATAAGTTGTCTCGTATGCGAGTCACACGAGTATAAGGAGAATTCATAACCTTTACGCCCTCTAGATGGGTGCAAACACATCAGTGTGTCTATCAATTGCAAGTGGTTGTCCAATATCCTCGGTTAGGTCATATCGTTTCTTCCATAAAGGGATCATCAAGGTGTCCACACACACCCATCGAATAAGATCTCGTGACTTCTTTGTAGTCATTGCAAGAAAGAAACAAAGAATAAATGGTGAGTTAGAAAATTACAAAAACAAAACAAAAATAAATACCAACTAACATTTCCAACTAACAAAGTCAAGAGAAGAAAGTCAACATACTCGTATCACTCGGCATCCGTGAAGGGGCAATTATTATTTCTACTGTTGGTGTCTATGGGGCATCCCCAATGCAAGAGGTGAGACATTTTCCTATCAAAAACTCATTGTCTCCCTCTCCATTTTAAGGAAGTGGTCCCTTTGAGATCAAGGTATCTCTCTCCATGCTCACCTCCTCCACTCTACTCTCACCATATCCCGAGTGTCATACCACTTGGGGTCATTCTCCTCCGCCTCCATGTGAGATGTCCCACCAGCCTCACTACCTATCCCCTCATCACATGTATCCTCTTAGACTAACTCCTCCTCTATCTCATCCCCTATAAACTCCTCATAGTCAAAGTCTACATCAATGGGCTTATCCTCCTCTCCACTTAGAGTGGGAGTTCCCTCAATTTTGAGTAGGGGTGCTCGATGGGCACCAACTTCCCATTTTGCACGAGCTACCAACCTAACTAGAATGGACACTATATGAAAGAAAATCAACATGTGACCTTCTTCACACCTGACTTCCCAAGGTCATAATGAGACAAATGGTGTAGAATAGAAATGGATGTGTATATGTGGTGATGATGGATAAGCTAATGAGGAAACCTTATATATTCAACATGTAATGATGGGATCTGTGAGTCTAAGGAAAATAATTCTCTCCCAACCTGAAGTGGTGTGATGGATTGATTTGATATAATAGTTCCTCAGAGACTCCAATCAATATCGAGCTCTACTGACATTCTATTCAATGGTTTTTGAACATGCGGAAATTTACCTGTGGGTGTCTTGTATAAATTTCAAGACAAGGTCATGGAAGTGATAACAAGAGGCATAATGAAACCACATGTACTATGGACCCATTTTCAGTATATTCAAGAAAGTATTACCCTGATCGGCTGCTATGTTCAATAATGAAATTTCTTTAATGATATCGGTGGAAGTGGTAATGACCTAAATACAAACATATGCAAATTGTGGTCGATTTTCAACTCATCGATAGTCCCATTTGGTTACGGGACATGAGGTTATTAACAAAAAAACTCATGGGGGATGTGGTCCTTGTATGGTCATGGGAATAATCAAACTCTATTTCTAGGAGGAGCACCAATAATCATAGGCTTGATTAGTTTTGATGTTTAGCATGTTTAGTTGTTCTATTTTTTCGAAAACCTAGCAGTGTTCGTAAAACTTATAAGTGTCAACTAGTATCAATATCTCATTAACAATTATGGCCTGTTGGGTCATGCGACTACAGATCACAACCATATGTATTTCCTTTCGTGAACTCATTGTTAATGGTCATGCGAAATGAATGGAATTTATTTGATAACACAAACTAACTATCAAAGGAAATTTAATCTATGTTTTTTTTTTTCACAAAGATATCGTAAAAAAATAATGAAACCAAACTAATCTAATTAAAGTAAATGTTTTTATCTTTTCTAATTTTTAAGAAATGCTTCTAATCTAATAAATAAAACTAAATACAAATAGTTATCCGGTTGTAGCTAATTATCTGTGTGAATATGTGAATCTAGATCTAAAGCAACTAATCTAATTTAAATAAAAACCCTTCAAACCCTACCTCAGAGGTGAAGAACAACTCATAACCCTAGAAGGGCTATTGTTATTCACAACTTCACCAATAATGTCAAAGAGAAAACTTATCTAATGACTTACTCTATTTTTAATTACTTAGTCAATTAAAATGAATGATTTTGCTACTCCATTTGATATGTGTTTCAGCAATGGACAATTAAGAATTGATGATTCTACAAATGAAGAAAACAAACAAGTAATTCCAACCTAGCTAAGAAACTTCTTATGCAAATCTAGTTGTATCTACATATCCCCTCGCTTGTTCCTTTCTTTCTCCTTGTGTTCATATGCGTCCAATGGATTGGGAATGCAAGAAAATCAACAAGAGATGACTCTTAAGAAATTGTATCTTGAAGGTAGTCTTGTTGCAATGCAAGTAGAAGAGAGAGAACACAAAAGATTTGAACTTGGATATACAATTCCTAGCAGGATTGTGGTAGTAATACTATACAAGATACAAAAACATTCTTAGGCCCTTTTCTTGAATACAAGCATGAAATCTATAGGAATTGAGCTAAGATTTTCCTTGATGCACAAGGAAAGAAGAGGCATTTGTAACTAACTAAATATATTAAAAAATAGATGAGGGAAGGAGAACCAAGCAATCAAAACTATTTTTAGACAATTTTGTTCACAAACACATCCTAAAAATAAAGTTAAGTGTATCTAAACATGTTAAAAATACACATGACGGATTCTAGAAAAAAATTGGTAGGACCACTATCGTCCGTAGGGCGGTGGTCACAGACTACCGCCCAACTTGTATGGTGGTTTTAGAACCACCTCCTAGGAAAGGTGGCATTCCTAGGACTGAAGGCCAAAATGTACATAGAAAGAGGAAGGAAGCTAGAAGAAAGTGTGGAAAGGCTAAGTAAGGATGTCTAGGCTACAAATATACACTGTGAGTGGGTTATAGAGTTCGAACACCTTTTGAAAATACATGATTCATCATTGGGGACTTTTGTAACCATTTCGATAATTTAGCACATGTAATTTTTATGCATACATATTGCCCCCTTGGAAAAGTGTCTTAGACATGAAGAGGGATAAAATTTAGAGTCCAAGTATGGCTTTCCTGAAATAGGGAGTTATAAGCTTTACCTAACATGGATGTGTGTCGAAACATCCCCGTCCAAACTCCCACTACCCGCAAGAGGAAGAGAAGACTCAATTGCATATAGATAAAACATCTAAAAACACTAAATCAAAATGACAATAGGACTTACCATTTTTGTGAGGATATAGAGATATCCTTGTCCCAACACTCCATCCCCGTGAACACATACACTCAAAATGAGGTTAAAACAACAAATATATATATATATATCAAACAAACTCATTTTTCAATTCATTTACGCATATTCAATTTGGTGAATTTGGAGCTCGACCCATGGTGACCATTTTCAATGGGAGTATAGCTTAAAAATGACCATTAGGAGATCATAATCATGCCTCCACGAATGGGAGATCAAACTGCACAGCTGTGATCTAAGGTTGATTTTTTCCACTTTTCTGTTTTTAATCTTAAAAAGTAAAAAATAGTGGAAAGTTTAATTAGGGAGGATCATTTTAAAAATTTCTTATCCTAAATGAGTCTCTAAGGGGGAACCCATAGGAAGTATTTTATTTTGTCCAAAATGCTCATTTTTTTGTGTTTTCGAGCATTTTCCAGTGGTTAAAACTCATTTAGAAAATCAATCCAGACCACCACCTTATCGGGAGGTGGTCCTGAACCTTTCCCTACACCGAGTGGCGGTTCCAACACGATGACCAAAATGCATGCTAACTTGAACTTTTTTTTTTTTATGTTTTGTCATTTTTTTGTGATGGAAACTTATCCTTTGATATATGTTACTAACTTACTCTTTTTCTATGTTTCGGGAATACAAAATCAGGAATACATCTCGCTAGATTTGTGAGAGGGAGTGTCATTAGATCTAAGAGATTTTAGATGATATTACTCAGACGAGATACATATTCTCTGAGGCAAGGAATTTGGAGGAATGGACAAGTGCCCCATGTCACTCCTGTTAGTCACATACTATGTGACTTGTTTTCTTCTTGGGATGTAGAATGGAACATTTTAAGGTTGCTGTGTGTGAGGGGTGAGTGGAATATCACCCGGGAGGATGTATACCACATTATTGGGCTTATAATATTTGGGAGGAGACTGACCTCGGAGACAATATGATCTAGGTCTATAATGATTCAAAGGTCGACATACATGGGGGATGTTGTTGTTTCATTTGGCTCAAAGAAGGGGATAAAGGTCTGATATATTGTCACCGCTCTTATTCCATCGTTCGCAGAGCCGTCATGGGTATCTTTTCCTCGTGATGGATCAAATTCAAGGGAGGTGACACTCTCCTTTACCGCTAGGATCTCATTATTGCTTAGATTGAGGGGCATGGATGCATATATTCTTGGGGAGTAGACATCCTAGAGATTACTCATCATGACCTATACAATGTCGTTAGGTTATAGGGACAATTGTTGAGCCACCCCACTCTAGTTATGAGCTGGGTATATGAGTTTATTACCCCCTATGGGAGGTGGATATGAGTGTAGGACATGGGGTTTTCCACGCAACAAGGTGGACATTGATGTCATTTATTTGGATGCCACATCAGCCGGTGGTTTTTACTATGGTAGACATGGTTGCCACACCCTACGGGGATATGACAAAGTTATGGGGGAAGGAGGAGACCACAGTGGTAGCTTTCTCTAGCACATGATACTTAGTTGAAAAGGTAGGAAGGGTCGAGATTCATCCATTAAACTAAGTTCCTCCATGCTTTGGCATTCCTTATGTAGATATGCTTCCTCCGGATGTGCCAATATATATGACTATTCGGAGGCCTCGGAAAGGCCTTAGAGGGGATCATACCTAGATTGTCATTACTCTAGGTGTGCCTACTATAGTTAGGCATGTGGTCATTCTGACATGTAGTTGGTACCCCTTGAGTGCATTTACATCAGATTGAGGTATGTCTTGATCCCATTAGAGAGGAGGATGAGCCCATTGACCTAGAATCGACTCGAGGAGTACACAGTGATGAGACAAAAGAAGATTTGATTAGATAGGGGAAAAGTGGTGTGTGGTTACGTGGTGAAGCTAGCAAGATAGATCACATAGAGGTGAAGGAGAGAAAACTTGAGTGGCTTGACATTGACAATATGTAGAGAGAGAGACATTAGTCTTGAAGGTACCACTTCCTCAAGATGGAGAGGGAGATGATGATTCCGTGATAGGACAATATCTCATGCCTAGATTTTGGGAGGCCTCGCAGCCACCAACAGCTACTAACCCTACCTATATGCTTCGAGATCTGAGTATGTTGATACTATTCTCTTGAATTTTATTAGTTGGAAATGTTAGTTGGTATTTGTTTTTGTTTTGTTTTTTCTTTTCCAAAGAATTTTCTAACTCGATGTTTCTTCTTCTTTTCTTCATTGTAGTATTTGACTCAGACAAGAGTGGCTAGAGCTTATTTGATGGGTCTACATGGAAACACTATCGATCCCCTCGAAAAGACTCAATCCTAGATGACTCGAGGATTAAAGCCATCCACTTACAAAGACGACACAATGATGTGTTTGCACCCATTTGAGGATCAGCGGAGGTTATGACCTCTATTCGCACTATAGTGGTTGGGTATGAGGTAGCTAAGTAATTGATGAGGAGGATTTTCTCTTAGAACAAGTCCATGGGTAGTGGCCACCACCATGAGCACTCCTACCATTAAGTTTGTTCTCATCATCGTAACAACAGTAGGAGTCTTAGACTTGGTCGTGGACCATATAAACTATCCCATAGGGAATGGCATGTCATTGGGCCTTTTATTTCTTTGTTTCCATTTTATCAGGAATTATATGATTATTTTTGTATATTTTGGGCTCATTACGAGTGTTTTGACCACACCTAGCACATGATGGAATTGTACACAAACTTGACTTATTTACATAATATTCTTTTTAGTTTCATAATTCTTTGTATCTGAGTTAAATTCCTCTTGGATCATTTCACATATGTACTCTATATGTTTATAATTTCCACTTTTTTATGCTTTTCAAAATGTATGCAAAGGTGGTTTTGGATGCTAATAGAATGAACTTTTTTGTAATGTTGAACTTTAGTTTCTCTAAAAACTTTTGATACTTCACATTATTTTTGCAAAATGTGGTGAAAGTATTATATGATAAGTGAATGAACTTTCCCCAATTATAACTCCACGCAACCAAAGTAAGATGCGAGGGCTCACCACCAAGATCCGGAAGGGGCACAAGTTATAGAAATTTGTTGAATGGTAATGATGAGAGAAAGACAAGGATTTGAAAAAACCAAATTGAGACACTACAACCTCACTCTATTCAATTTTTCTTCATAGTCTAGAATGTGAATTTCTTTAAATTTTAACTAGACGTAGATCCGTAGATGGCCTCTTGGTTGATAAAATATGATTTTTAGGTTTTAAACTCTTATGGAATTTTGGACATCTAATTCAATTTGTTTTGATTTATAATTTCACAATATTAGAATGAATTGTTTCTAACTTTCAAGTTTGTCAAAGAGACCCCCTACACCTTGCCCCATGCTAACAAAGAGGAATTATGGGCTCTTCACCATGGGCATGGCATAGGCGAGTGAGGGAATTTCTCTCCTTTCCCAACCCTACATCACTAGTAAGAGACACAAAGCTAAACACCAAAGGTTGGTGGGGCAAAGAAATGTGTAAAAAAAAAAATCTATGGATTTTAATTTGACTTATCTATCTAGGAAAAATGATTAGATCATTATTATTTCAAGAGATATGTTTTATGGGATAGATGCCACACCATGAAGTTTATGGAAAACACTATAGGAAAAGACACCTAACCTAGAAAAAATCTGAAGAAAAGCCAAGTACGGAGGCCTTGGTATGGTTACCATTAAATCTTTGTATTATCTTACTTGAATTGATGTAATGATTCGAAATAATTGATGAGACTGTGGATATTTTTAGAGAAATGATTTGAATGTTTTTCAAATGTTTTTAGCAGTTTTTAGGAGTTGTTATGAGAATAATTACCTTGATCATAAATATTACAAAATGAATTGGCAAAAGAAAATGCTAATGGATCATGCGTAATACATATTTAGGTGAAGATATTTTAGAGACTCACTAAACTCCTCACCCTTTGGTGTATATAGGTGAAATCACCCATTTTTTTAGTCTTATATTACTTGATAGAGACCCAACCACCTAGGCCTATGGTTCCTTCCTTCACTGGTCTTTTTCCTATTCAAATTGTCAAGTCTTAAAACCATATCTCTCTCATATATATCACATTTGTAGACTTTCTTGTTATATTGTGGAGCCATCCGGTCAACATAAATGGTATATCGTTGTTCAACATTAATTCTAGCTTCATCAAGACTTTCTAATTGAGATATTCATGCCTCTCGATATCCTTCCTCTCCCACAATTCCTTGCAATGCGATAAAAAACTAGGTATTTCGACTTTGAGTAGTAAAACCACCTCTACACTAAATACCAAAGAAAAGGGGTTTCCTTGTCGATGTTCTTACCAATTTTCAATAGGTCCACAATGTTGGATTAAATGTCAATCTCATTTTTCTCCTTGACCTTCCTAAGGAAAATCAATTTTAATGTCTTTTTCGTAGCCTCACCTATCCATCGGCTTGAGGCTAATAGAGAGAATCCATATGGTTATTTATCTTGAAGTTTTCACACAACTCACGTACTTCCTCATTTTTGAAATATGTGCCATTATCAGATATAATGACCTATGGGACCCCATACCTACAAATTATTTTGTTCAAAATGAACTTAGCGATTACACTTCCTCGTACGGGTGGTAAGTGGCATGGCTTCTACCCACTTAGTAAATTATTTTATGGCCATGATTATGAAATTATAACCATATGTTGATGAGGAATATAATTTCACTATCAAATATAGTCCCCATGTGGAAAATGGCCATGGTGTTGCTATTGGTTGCAGAGCCTATGCCAGTATGTGGATCTCATGCGAGAACTCTTGACATTTATGGCATTTGCACAAAAATCCATCACGTCATGTTCTAGAGTGGGATAAAAATTTTCCCCTAATGTATCTTTTAAGCGATTTGCATGGACACCTTTAGTGACCTCCAAATACTCCACTATGTGATTCATAAAGAATCTTCTCAGATTCTTCTTCGTCAACACATCTTCACAATATTCCATCAAAGGCCCTATGATAGAGTACCTACTCCAAGATTATATGCTTAGTTATCATAACTTGTATCTATCTTCTTTCTTGTGATGTTACCCTTTGTGATATATATGGTCCACTATGAAGTTAATGATATCAGTGTACCATGCGCACAAAAGAAATGGGAGACTTGGTTTCAAAAAAATAACACACTCATCGTGGAAGTCTAGATTTACCATATCACCTCCATCTAATGGGTTGTCATCCAACCATTCCATAAGGATTTATCCTTTGACAGACATTTCATTACATAATGTTAACTCAAACTCACCCATCAGAGTAATGAAGCATCTAGATTTCTTAGATAAGGACCTTGGGTTAGAAATGTCTACATATGATTGGATTTAACAAGAACCCTTGTTTCTTGATTTAGCATTTAATTTCTTAAGTGTTTTTTTGTGAACACTATAGCAAGGCATTCCTTCTCTATTTGTGTATAACGTGTCTCATAGTCAAGAAATGTTTGAATGATAAAATAGACCGCAAATTCTCATTTATCGTCATATTCTTGAGCTAACATGCAGGCTAATGAGACATCCATAGCTCATGAATACAGGATCAAGGGGCAATCTGACTTAGGCACCATGAGTGTTGCAGGGGGACAACAAGAACTATTTAACTAACTCAAATGCCTCATTACATTCTTCCATATAATAAATGTAGCAATACTTCTTCAATAAATTGATGATGGGGTACATAACAAAGGTTAGATCAGGGATAAACATTCAGATTGAAATGAGTTTTACAAGAAAATATCTTATGACAGACCATGAAATATATAATTCATTTCTCGTTGGTATGTGGCACCAAGTGTTCTTATGTCCGAATGGCATGATATCATAACAATAAGTTCCCAAAGGAGTTATAAATGTAGTTTTGGTTTGATCCTCCTCCCAAATTCTGATTTGGTTATATCCATAAAACCCATCCATGACAGATAATAACTCATAACCTTATATCACATTGAAAATAACATAAATGGATGGTAATGGGAAATCATATTTGGTACAAACCTTGTTGATATCCTGAAATTCTATGAAAATTCAGATTTGTCCATTCTTCTTAAGAACAAGGACGACATTAGACACTCATTATGAATATTCGACTTCCTTGATGAACCCCACTTGTAGGATTTTCAGCAATTCTTCTTTTACCATGAGGGCCACCTTTGGTTTCATGGGCCTTGAATTTTGTTTGATTGGATTAGTATCTAGTTTAATAATGAGGTTATGAACCACAATGTGTGGTGTAACTCCCATCATCTCCTTATATCTAAATGTAAAACCTTTTTCATGTTCCTTGAGGATTCAGTATGTATTTTTTTCCTCTAGAGATAAAGAGAATCCTAACTTAAATATTTTTGTTCCTCCTCCATCTCGATGTTTATATCCATCATTCCCTTTATTAAGGAGGCATTTCCTTCCTCAAACTTAGGTAGGAATGGAGGTAAATCTGAATCCCCTCTTATCCTACCTCATAAATTTCAAGATCCTTTCTCGAAGGAATATTTTATCATGGGATTGCCAAAATAGAAAGAAGAATGTGGGATTAGGGAAAGATCAACTTTGTGATGAGAAATATGTAATTCTACAAAATCATTTTGATATCTCGCATTTGTTTTATAATTGTCAACATGGCCTTCGAGATGAAAAACTCATTACGGGCTTCTATGTATGTCAACATCGGGGTTATCGGTACTTTACGAACCAATATTTTAGTATGAACTCGATACCATGAAGTTTGTATCTTCCAACTTCATGGAGTGAAGTGAGAAGCAAAATTTGCAATAGAGTTTGTGAGAAGGTTTTATCCCCGTATAATCTCTTCAATTGATATAAATTCAAACCCTTTTGTTAGATTTAGCACTATTGTTTTTTAGAGTTGTAGATGCTCAACTCTAGTCTCATATACCTTGGATACTTGATTTACGACCAATTATGAGTCACCTAGTACTCTAATATTACCAACACCCATCATTTTGGATATGATGAGACAAAGAAGGAGGGCTTCATATTCAGCCTCGTTATTTGTACATTTGAAGTTTAACTTCAAGGGAAAAGGTAGAATCCTTTCGTCGGAAAGGTAAGGATCACACTTGCCCTAGAGCCAAAACAACATCTGGCTCCATCAAAATGGAGAGTCCAATAGTCACTCGGAAAAATGGATTTTGGATCATTCTGTGTATCTTCCTCCTTTTACCTCCATTACTTCCACCATACAAACTTCATCTGGTGGAAGAGAACTGACTCTCAGGGTATGTCCCATATCGATAGAATCGAATGGAAGGAGAATAGGTAAATTCTTCTCCAATAACTCGACAATTTTTTTTGTGGTTCCTAATGACATTGTCTCTATGTTGATGGTTTGATCCTTTTCCGCAAGAATTCCTTCAATCAAATCCATATTTTCTAGCTCCATTGTAGGAACCAAATTTTCTTTTAGCATTGAGCTTGTAGGTTTATTTAACTAATTTGTAAGAAGGTAAAACTCATAATGAACCCCTGACCTCTTATTTAAATAATATATATGTATTTTGAAGGGTTTTAGGTCAGCCTATGCCATGAAAACCTTCCTTAAATGTAGAAACCACACCTCCTGAAACAAAGTGGAGGGAATCGGCTTCATACGATGAATCCAAGAATGGTCGAGGATCATATTATAGTTGGTTTCTTGATATATAATATAAAAATCAGTTAGAACTATCTTAGGTCAAAGGGTGACTAACAACACTATAGTTCCAATTGACTTTGCTTTGAGGCTATTGTAGCCTCTAAGCCTATTTCATGTTGAGGAGAAATTGGTCTCTCCATAACCTAAATTTTGAAGGAAAGAGAAGGGGACTATATTGACCACTTCCCAATCATCAATCATCACTTGATTTACATAATTATTATAAATCCAAACCTATAAAAAAATCGGATCACCTCTACAAGATATTTAAAAATATGTCAGCATTTTACATATGTCAAATACGAATCCGATGTCTCTTTCAGGCTTTCATGGAGGATAAACATCAATTTCCTTGTGATTTATCTACATTTCTAAGGGAGGGGTGATATTAATCAAATTCCCATGACCTAGTGCTTCTAATAATACGGCTCTGTCAAGAGGGTAATTCTTTAATAGATCTAAGAAGGAAATGTGAGAGAATGTTTTGGTCGGTCATTGATCAAGTGAAGATATCCTACTACCTTGCCTAGAGTATCACGAATTCCATCCGATATATTCAGTAGATCGGGATAGGTTTTGAAGAGTAATCTTTTGTTCTAGTGGCAACATTAATCTAAGGTTTCATGTCTAACTATACCAATCCCACAATTTTTGTTTATTTTCGGTCATCCAAGGGAGGTACCACCTGTGGGTTTGACAAAGGTGAGGCATTATGATCATTTGTTCTTATTACAATATCTTTGTTTGAACTGTTAGGATATATTCTACCATATTTTGGATGCATGCGTAGGGAGAGGATCATTAAATATTCCTAGTGGTGTGTTCTATGAGGATATCAGTCCTGTGTAATTGTTTTGAGTCGATGTTGTTGGGTTTACAAAAACATGTCAAGAAACAATTGTCTTTGATCCTCCGACAAATCAGTAAATTTTTTTGCAATTGCAGCATGTTCTTACTTCATGCCCATGAACCCTATGCAAACCGCAATGTAAATTGGCATCATAATCTTGAGGCCTTTTGTTGATATGTTGTTGTGGTTTGAAACTATGATTGTTGTTCAACTGCTGATTTTTATATTTAAAATTTGGGAACTCTTGCCCATAGTTTTGGAATCGGTTTAGATACCCACCGGGAATTGAATAGGGCCTTGGGTTTGCATTTTTCTGGTTGTTGAGGTTGTTTTTGTTGCTACTAAGGATGTTAAAATAGACAATGTTGATTGAGGGAGAGAAATTATTATTCCTCCGATTATTGCCATTGTTTTTTTTTTTGTTGGTAGTGTTTGTATTGGGAGAATTAACAACACTTGATTTTCTTGGGCTGATCAATAACACCATTAGTTTTCACCCCATGATTATTAAGGAGGACCTTTAGTCCATGATTATTGTTCACATTATTGGAGTAGCTGTGGTTATTTTGGTTGGGAGTGACTAACCTCCCATTTGTCCCATAAGTTTTTTATGACCATTGTCAATGGTTGTTTGATCAATCGAAAGAGCAACCTCTAGCACCTATTTGTAGCTCCTTAGCAAGAAACTTTTGGATTTCTTCCTTTGTCTCCCTATTGAAGGAGTGGAGGAATAAATCAAAAAGATCCATCTAATCCATATTTGGAGCACTTACATAGGAGAATATAACCTTTCGCCACCTTTTAATGAAGTGGGCTACATACTCATTATGCTCTTGTTTCGTATGGAAGAATTCCCCAATTCATGTCCTTAATAAAATGTTCAAATCAAAATACTTAATAAATTCTCGACACGAGTTACTTGAAGGAGTGTATTGAAGCCTTCGATATCATATAGTACCAATAGAGAGAAATGCCTTCTAGCATTTTATGGAAACTATTTGCAACAAATGTGTCGCATGAGTAACTCTCAAATGGCCATTGCGTAAGATTTGATTTGAGCATTAGGATCACCCTTCCCTTTGAAATTCATAATATCGAGAAAGGTTTTCGGGAGCATGACAGCCTAGATGGAAAGGTCCAACGGTTCCTTAAGATATTCGAATAGGTCCCCATTGTGTATGTTTCAGCCATTGAGGATCCTTGTTGGGAGGCGGAGGTTGCATCGGCCATCTGAAATGTTATAACGTAAACATTTGAACATAAGGACACAGGTAAGTGTACATATACCCCTATGGTGATTTATAATAGATATTTATGTACGATGTTTGACTACTTTTATATGGAACCAAGGCACAAAGCCGAGGAATGTTACATTTCTAACATGTATGTAATTTGAGAACACACTTTTCACTAGTTACTATTATATACATCTATGTGTGGTGTGAGATGGCATACTCAAGGTTCCCGTGTCTAGTTAGGAAATCTCTAGGGCTTGGAGTGCCCATATAAATATGAGGGTTTCACGCAGTATGTGTGTTTTTCATAATTCTATAGATAGTGAGAATCTCTTGCTTGCCCTATGTATTAATTTTGAGAATGTTAGGAAGGCTCTAGCTCATTGACTATGTCTACTAACACCGAGATGAAATCACCCATTGATGGGGTTGTGTTTTTTTGTGTCGATGTTGAACATTTTGGAGGTTATTGAGGAGTGTGGTATCCTACTTTGAATTGTTCGATATGCTGCCACCCCTCATTGGAAATCTTTTCCATTCTTGGAAGGGTCATGTTATAGTTTTGGAGAAAAACATCACCATGTCCTTATGACCTATCAAAATTACGGTTCATATTCGGGAAGGGTTATTCATTAATGGCGTACCATGCTAAGTACTCCTCATCTAGATGTAGGAGTTTCTCTGATTACATGCTAATGGGTTGTTGAAACAATACCCAAGGAGATGAATTTTATTCCCTATTGAAATTAATGTGTTTAGAAATTTTGTGAGAATATTTCGTGTGATTTGTTCGGGTTCCTCGATCGTACATAGGAACCAACATTGGTTCCCTAAATAAGATGATTTTGAGTAGTTAAGTGGCTATCTTCAAATGATTAAAGTGATGGTGATTGTTGTGGTATACCTAATTGATAATTATACATGTCGTAACCCGGATGGGTTGACCATATTCATCATATCCCGCCATATTCAGGGGGTATAAGAATACCTGCAGGATAAAGGATGGATGAAGAAAGTGGAAACGTTTAGAGACTAGCTCTTCACATTGGGTTCACCAATTTGTATGAAAGGAAATCAACACGTTACCTTCTTCGCACTGACTTCCCGAGGTCCTTCTCGAGACAATTGGTATAGAATAGATGTGGATGCATATGTGTGGTGATCATGGATAAGATAATGAGGAAACCTTATATCTTCTACATGCAATAATGGGATCTCATGAGTCTAAGGCAAATAATTCTCTCCTAACCTAAATTAGTGTGATGTATCGATCGGATATAATAGTTACTCGGAGACTCTAGTCAATATCGATATCTATCGAGATTTTATTCACTAGTTGTTGAACACGTGGAAAGTGACCTGTGGGTGCATCATATAAATTTTCGACAAGGTCATAGAAGTGAGAACGAGAGGCATAATGAAACCATATGGACTATGGACAATTTTTCTGGTCTAGTCCAAAAATTCTTAGCCTAATCGAGATGATATGTTCAATAATGAAAGTTGTGCAATGATATCCGGTTGAAGTGGTGATGACCTAAATACCAACATACACAAACCAGGTGACGATGTTCAACTAGTTGGCATGCCCATTGGGTTGCAAGACCTGGGGATCACAACCAAAAAGTTATGGGGTTTGTGGTCCTTGTTTGGTCATGTGCATTATCAAACCCTATTTCCAGGAGCATTACAATAATCATAGGCTTGATTATCTACTATGTTTACCATGTTTATTTGTTCTATTTTCTCAGAAAACCTAGTAGGTGTGCATGAAAATTGTAAGCATAAACCTATATCAATTTACATCAACAACTCTAGCCCATTGGGTTGTGGGATCAAAGGATCACAACCATACGTCTTTTCTTATTGTTGACCATTGATGGTCATGTAGAATGAATAGAATTGATTACATAACACAAAGGAACTATCAAATGAAATTTAATTTATGTTTTTGGTGTTTTCACAACATATCAAAAAAATAATGAAATCAAACTAATCTAATGAAAGTAAATGTTTTTATTCTTTATGTTTCTCAAGCAATGCTTCTAATCTAATAATCAAAACTAAATACAAATAGTTAGCTAGTTTTAGCTAATTACCTGTGTGAATATGTGAATATAGATCTAAAACATATAATCTAATTTAAATAAAACCCCTTCAAACCCCGCCTCCGAGGTGAAGAAAAATCATAACCCTAGAAGGGTTATTGTTCCTCATAACTTCCTGGTAATGTCAAAGAGAAAAATTATCTAATGAATTACTCTATTTTTAATTACTTAGTCAATTGAAATGCCCGATTTTACTACTCCATTTGATATGTGTTTGCAATGGACAATTAAGAATTGATAATTCAACAAATGAAACAAATAAACAAGTAACTCTAACTGGATAAGCAAGAGCTTTGGAAAATATGGTTATATCAGATCTGTCCCTCTTTTTGTTCCTTTATTTCTTTGTGTGTTCGTATGAGTCCAAGGTATTGGGAATGCAAGAACAAGATCAAGATAATATGTTTGAGTAATGGTAGCTTGAAGGGAGTGTAGTTGCAATACAAGTAGTAGAGATATAACACAAGTGATCTGATTTTGGCTATATAATTCCTAAGCAGGATTATGGCAGCAATACTATGAAAGATACACAAAAATTCTGACGATCATTTCTTAAATATAAGCATGGAATATATAGCAATTGGGGTAGGGATGTGACTTCATGGACAAGGAAAGAAGAGGTAGTTCTAACTAGCTAAATCTATGTAAAAATATAATATAGAAGGAGATCTAAGCAATCAAAACTATTTTTCAAGAATTTGGTTCAGAAACACATCCTCAAATTGAAGTTAACTGAAGCATCACATGTTTTAAACACGCAATATGGATTATGGAAAACATGGGTAGGACATCCGCCCTCATGTAGGGTGGAATTCACGTAAGGGAATCACCACCCGGAAGGCTAGAGGTCCTAGCAGATCAAGGATGAAACCTATAGAAAAAAGGAGAAGCTATAAGAAAGCGTCAAAAGGCTAAGTAAGGATTTCTATGATACAAATATACAATACGAGTGGGTTTTGGATCTTGAAAACTTTCTGAAAGGATATGAATCATCATTGGGGAAATTTCTAATGTTTTTCTTACAATATAGCACATACAATTTTTGGTGCATATAGGCACCCCTGGAGTAATCATTTTTCAAGCCAGATATCCTCTATGGCCGTTCTAAGCCTCCTAAATTTTCCTATATACAAGAACCACAAGAGGAAGCATTTCAATGTAGGGAAGGAAAAACTAGTGAGGAACCCCATCGAATGGGAGGATCTTGACCCTCTCTAGCCTATCTACCAACCGATCGGTAGTGGAAGCAAACAACCACTATGGTAGCCTCCTCCACCCATAACCATGTCATATCTTGATATGGTGTGGAAACCATGTCCATTTTAATCAAAGAAACTACTAGATGATGTGGTATCTCGAATAAATGACATCATTGTCTAGCTAGCTTCATACAATGCCCTCAAGCCCTACACTGGTATTTCCCTCCCATAAGGGATAATACGCTCATATACCCAGCTCATGACTAGTGTGAGATGGCTCATTGATCGTCCCATGTAACTTGAAAACCATGTATAGGTCATGATAAGTAGTCCCTAGGATGTCTACTCCCCAAGCATAGATGTAGCCATGTCCCTCAATTTATGTGATAATGTGGGCCCAACAATAAAGAAGAGTGTCACCTCCATAGTCCCCGATCAACTACGAGGAGAAGATACCCATGATAGCTCTGCAAATGATGGGAATAGGAGCAGTGGTAATAGATAAGACATGTATCCCCTTATTTCAACCGAATGATACAACAACATCCCCCATGCAAGTGGCCCACCGATTCATCGCAGACGTAGATATTTTTGTCTCCAAGATCAATCTCCTCAAGAGTATCGAATCCCTAGAATACGATACACATCCTCTAGGGTGATAGTCCACTTACCCCTAGCACCTTGAAAACCGAAAGTGTTCTAGTCTACATCCCAAAGAAGATAATAAGTCATGCGGTATTTAATTCTTAGGAGTGACAGAAGGAACCTATGCAATCCTCTATATCCCTTCTCTCTAGAGGATATCTGTCTCATCCTGAGTTAGCTGGTCCAAAATCTTTGGGAGCCAATCACATTCCCTCTTATGACTCTAACGGATGTATTCCTCCTTCTGCATCCACCAAAACATAGAAAAAGAGAAATTTAGTAACGTATTTCAAGAAGTAAGCTCAACAAAAACATGACAAAAATTAAAAATTCAAAAAAATCAAGTTAATTATAGGTTTTGTCATTCTATTCGAAATCGCCACAGTGCAAGGCGGCGGTCCTTGACCAATTTGCTAAATAGGTTCATAACCATAGAAAATGCCCAAAAAAAAAAAAAAAAAATGATTTTAGATGAAATGAATGAGTTCCCTATGGAAGCCCCGCTAGAGACTCATTTAAAATAAGAAATTTCAAAAATGACCCCTCCTAGGTAAAATTTTCAACATTTTTACATTTTAGGTTTAAAAATGCAAAAGTGAGAAAAAAAAAACCTTAGACCACACAGGAGTCAATCTTCAGCTCATAGAGGCATGATCACGATCTCACAACAAACATTTTGACTATTCTCTTGATGAAAATGGTCACCGTGGGCCCAGAGCTCAAAAATCACCAAGTCGATATGCGTAAATGAATTTGAAAATGAGTTTATTTATATATATATATATATATATATATATATGTTGTTATAACTTCATTTTGAGTGCATATGTTCATAGGGCTAGAGCGCTTGCATAGGTATATTTCTATATCCCCACACAAATGGTAAGTCCTCTTGTCATTTTAATTTAGTATTTATTTTTGATATTTTGTCTGCTCTACACTTGAGGCTTCTCTTCATTTTGAAGGTAGCGGGAGTTTGGGCAAAGTGACATTTCGACACACGGGTGTGTCAGGTATAACTTCTAACTACCCATTTCATGAACACTATACTCGAGACTCCATGTTTTATGCCTTTTCATAACTAAGACACTTCTCTGTGTATGAACCAAAATTACATGTGCTACATTATCAAAAATGGCTACAAAATTCCCGATGATTATTCATGTCCTTTCAGAATTTTTCAAGATCCTAAACCATTCACAAGTGTATATTTAAAGCCTAGACATCCTTTTTCAGCTTTTCCAATCTTTCTTCCATCTTCTTGTTTCATTTTGTGCTTTGTTTTAGCCTTTAGTGCCGTGACTTCGCCCTACGTAAGGCGGCAGTCCCACGCGCTTTTCCGAATCCTTAATGCATATTTTTGACACATGACACTTAACTTAACTTAACTTAACTTTTAGGATGTGTTTGTGAACCAAATTACCTTAAAATAGTCTTGATTTCTTAGTTTGTCTTCCTTATATTTTTAAATAGATTTAATTTTTTTAATACCTCTTCACCCAATGATTTTGGCACTCGAAGGTTTCCTTGTGCATGAAGGCACATCTAAGACATTTCCTTTATATTCCATGCTTGTATTCAAGAAAAGGGTACTGATAATTTTGTGCATCTTGCATAGTATTGCTACCACAATCCTGTGAAATTGCATAGCCAAGCTATATTCATCTATGTTATCTCTCTTCCACTGTATTGGAACTTGATTTCCTTGAAGTTGTCATTTCTCAAGCACCTTCTCTTTCTGCTACCTTTGCATTCCCAATTCCTTGGACTCATATGGACACACAAAGAAATAAAGGATAAACATAGGGGACAAATTTCTACACAACTAGATTTACCTTTGTTCTATGAATTCCAGGTTGGATTTGTTGTTTGATTTCCTTCATACCTATAATTTATCATTATTACATCATATCAAATACATTAGATATCAATTTACTTTCATTTATAAGTAATTAGTTAATTTCCAAGAGGGTTTAAATCATTAATAGTAGCCTCGGTGACAGTCCTCTTTTCCTATCCCCGTGGATTTGAAGGAGAGAATATCCTTAGGAGGTTGTCTACATATCATACATCATTTGGAAAATTTCTTTCTTTAAGCTACTTTACTTTCAATACAGTCATGACATGTGAATAACCACAACAGTTATCTTGCTTGTTTAGTTTTACTTGTATAAATATTCTAATTATTTCGATCAAAGCAAATTATTGTTTGTAATTGTAATATTTAATTTTTGTTATTTTTTTAGATTATTTTCCCTTTCATTAGTAGCATAGATTGTTAATTTCATTCATTTTACATGGACACTTTAAACTAGATCAACACTTGAGATTCAAATAGGCAAACAAGCCATAGAGAATTTACATCACCCGTTCATACCCTCTAAATCTCCCCTTTACCAATTCAGCTACCAGGAGATCACACTACCAGATCTTAGTCACTAATCCTCCTATAGTGAGTTATCCACACATTCAGCATTAGTTTCTCTAGCATGACCTCGGTGGGTTGAGTGCGGTTGAAGGTTTCATGTCAATTTTCATTCATATAGACCCCTTAGGATACTTTGAAAGAGAATCACCAATTCTTACTAACATGCTTTGGACTAAATCACCATGTGCAAAGAAGGATTTTTTAAAAGGTGGACAAGTGATGGGGGAATCAAAGCATGTAAGTTATCCTTATTAATCTTTGAATATTTATAGGGACAATTCCCAAAAAAATTTACAATCGTTTACATGTTACTCACAATTTTCCCAACCAGGATAGTGTTACCTATAAGCGGGACATGAGGCATGGTATGTACTGAACATTTTTTCAAAAAGGTCTTAATGTGAAATGCAAATGATAATGCTAGTGGTGCATGGTAATGAAGTCCATGTCATCATTGTAGCATCTGTGTTGATCAAATCCACTTCTAGTACATGTAAATAAAAATGATGATCGGTGATTAATAGAAAAATTTATTCTAACTTGAAATAAAATCACTAGCAGAAAATGATAGCATACCTTAGTGTGATGATTTTTTTGGATTTTTAGTACTTATAAAAATTATTCTTTGACTAAGGTGATTTTTAGGAAATTTGTTAATTTTCATTTTTGTAAAAGATTTAGCAATGTGGTCCGACGTAAAAAATTAGTAGTTGTCCTATAGTAGAAGTGTTAGAAAATGATCGTGGTCATTTTTTATTTTCTAGATCACTAAAAATCACAAGAAAAGAGCATAAATAGTCATGATCAAAATGTAATTGTTAGAAATGTAACTAAAATCTAGCAATGATCGAGAAAAGGAAACTAAATCTAGTAAAATGTGATGAGTTAGTTAATTTAATTATGTTGGATGAATTTTTTAGCACAAGATATCAATTCTTGTTTTTAATGTGTCTTTGGCTAATGAGTACTGCAAATAATTGATAGAAGTTTTTCAAGGAAAAAAAAGTTAAAATGATGAAAAATAACACATCCACATTTCTCATTATCAAGATTGCAAGTGAAACAAGCTCCGGATAAGAGCATACATGTGATGTTTTGCAATTAGCTTCAAAAAAAAGAAAAATGATAACAAAATCAATTCAATAGTGTTATTCGATGTTGCAAAGTGATTAAACGATGACGAAAGGGTGAAAACATGACAAAAGTGGTCAAAATTTCCATGAGCCCTAGATTCAAAACTTTCACGATTGAAAAAATGTTGAAAACATTATACAAGTATATGTGTGATAAAATGTATTTGACGGCAGAGGAAATTGACCAAGTGTCTAAGAGTCCTGTAAGACCAATTAGCACAATTAGTTCATGTGGTTAGAAATATGATTAATTTTTTTAAAGGTCTTAACTTTGTTTGAAAATAGACTAATTAGAGAAGTAATAAAACTAAGTAAACTAATTACATAAGAAAATTTCATTTTGAAAATTGCCTAATGAGTTTTATATTTAGATTTTTGAAAGTATTTTGTTGCACAAAAGGCATATATTAATAGTTTGGATCATTGGCCTATAATTGACAAAAATGACGATAGATTAAAATAAAATGGATTCTAAATTGATAAGGAAATCAAATGGAAATAGTTAAAATAGTTAATGAATTAAAATGGACTAAGTAATTAGTGAAAAAGTATGAACTTATTTAGTGAACTAAACTAATTATTTAATGAAATTACACCCAGTAAAAAAATATGAACTTGTATAGAAAAATAAAATACCTAAGAAGCTAAATGCTAAGGTTAATTTAAACAAATTAATAATACTTTCACTAAGGTGTGTTTTTAAAAAGGGGATTCGAATCTAAATGTGTCAAACCTAAACCTATCTAAAATTTAACTAACTTAAGACTACGAAGTTGGATTTAAAAATAACATATATCACAATTGACCTCAGCTTAAGCTAAGCGGTTATGTGAAAGTAAATATAAAATCCTAAAAAACTAACAAACCTAAACATAAAATGGGGTTTGGCTACTTAGTTTGTTTGTGTTGGACTTGGTGGGTGTTTGCGGGGTGACAATGGTTGCAGTGTTGATGATTGTTGAAGGGAGGGCTCACTGATGGTGTGGTGAGGTGAAGGATGGAAAATAGTGTAAATTAGTGTGAAGGAGGTGAAGGAGGGCATGTGATGGGATTGTGGGAAGTGTTTCGAGTGGCTAAGTGGAATCTATGTGGCCGAGTGGTTTGCAAATTTCAAGGGTATTATTCCCACGTTAACCTTGGGGTCTTTTTTTTTGTTCTTTCATATTTTTGATGTGAATTTTGTGATGGAGAAGTTTTTTAGGGAGTTGTATGTGTGTTTTTATGAAGGCATGTGGCAAAGTGGCTTGGCATATGGCTAGGGGTAGGGGTTTTTTTGAGATCGTTGAGAGTTGTGTAGATGGAAAAAATGGGCTTGATATGTTGTAGAGGTAGGCACCAAGTGGGGAAGTGGGGTAGTTAGGGGTTGGGATAGTAATTCTAGGGTTGGCTTGGAGAGTGGTTTTCCGACTTAGGGTAGGTCTAGGATAGGGTGTAGAGGGTATGAAATGAGTTAAGTCTAGGATACTTCCAAAATTGTAATCATTTTATTTTTGATTGATTCTTTTATTTGATTTAATTGTATTGTTTTTACAAGTTTATAAAGAAAAACAATCCCTTTAAAAACTAATAAAATATTGTATAACAAGAAAATGGAAAACCCCCGCCCCAAAATTGATATAGACAAAAAAATTAACACAAAATTAACATAGGATAAAAAAATCTTAGTTGTAAGTAAGTAACTGCTAAACATAATAGAGAAAGTACTATTTTCATACAATTATGAAATAAAAAAGATTTATAGTACTTATAATACCTGCAAACAAGCATTAGACTAGAAGCATACATTTTTGTTTGATTTTTTATAACTACGTTTTGTTAAGAAATATCAAGAAAAGAAAAACGGTCTTTTTTTTAGATGTTTTTATCATACCTTCATGATTACATAAAAATGAAAACTACGAAATAGAAAATTGTTATGAGTCGTATGTCTTTGATTCCTATTTTGGGTGCCCCAACACCTACCAATATAGAATAAAGTTATGAAATCAAAAAGAAAAAATGAGATCCAAGTATGATACACACCATAATATGTATGCAAGTGTTAATGAATGTTAAGTAGTTATAGGAAAATATTAGTAAGATGTGAAACAAAAGGAATGATAGATGAATGGATCTCATCAAAGAGGTTCATGAAAGGATAAGTAACTCATCCATTATTACTATGACCTTGAAAGAAAACATAAGACACCATAGAAAAAAGCATTTTACATAGTGTAAATGTTAGCATGAAGATGTCATAAAGTAAAGTAAATGAAATGATAATAATAGATAATAGTAAGAAAATAATCTATTAAAATCCCCAATTTATTCATCTTTCCATCACTTTAATTTTCCTTATGACTTTGGCTCTATTATTTGGGGGTTCTTTGGTGCTGTAGAGTCTACAAAATGTGAGGAACTCAAGAAGTATCTTGATTTTTGGAATTTTCTTCAGGAAAAATGGGTTACTCCATTAATTGAACGTTTCTATAGTCACTTTGTTGTTGTTTCACCACAAAGTAGAGATAAAACATATAATAGGTAAGGGTGAGGAGGAATACCTACGATAATAATAGAAGGTGTGCATGAGTAAAATGTTGACCATGTTGATTACGTAGAGATTCTTTGATCTGTTAAGAACATAAGAAGACCACCAATTAATATTAAATATCAAAATATAGTGGACTCCCTAACGAAAGCTAGATATGAGAATCATGATGCTTACTTGAATGGATGTCAATCCACTATCATAAACAAATTAATGTAAGGAAATATTGTAAATAAATGAATCTTATTGTAGTTAATAAGATTTAGGTATCTCCTATAACATGCAACAAGTGAATTTAATCTAACAGGAAAATTTACAATTAAATATGGAGGGTTGATAGTCCCATCGGGGTTTGTAGGTCTAACAGAGACAATAGATGAGGTCTAGGAGATATTTGGTGGAGTTTTGAGAGGTTTTGAGTGAGTTGGAAGGTTGATGGTTAGGGGAAAGTTACCATTCACATGATTGATGTTGGTTAGGTGACTGATGATGTTAGCTATTGGTAATGGACCGATGCTAGTTGAGAGACCAATGTTGGTAGGGGTAAGTTGGTAAGAATATTAAAAATGGGGTTTTAGGCACTCTCTATGACTACACAAAGAGTGAAGGGATTTTAGGTAAGGCTATGGGATTTTTATAAGGACTCAAAGGTGATTAGATTGGTGTTTGGGAAAGGTATGAAAGGTAAATGGGTAGATAGTTGGACAAAGGTACTTTGGGAGAGATTCGGGTAAGGTAGAATATGGAATGAAATAGATAAATAATAAAATAACTAATCTACTAAAAATGACAAGGAATAAATAATACATACTTATGGAATGGAAGTAGAAAATATGTGGTGGTGATGATTGCAGGAAGAGGTGATCTCGAATGAATGCAAAAACAAAAGGAGGACATGGTGATTCCCTGTAAGAGCACTAGAGCTCTTGATTGATCTACTCATGAACCGTGTGGTGTCGAATGTTGTAAGGGCTTTTGGTATGTGGCCGGATCGTAGGAGAGCTTGAGATTCAGTATGTAAAGTCGCAAGATCTTGAAAACTAGATTAAGAACTAGAGCAAAGAGTTTGGAAATATTATTTAAGGTAGCTAATGGTAGTTAGGTGATCGGTGTCGATCGAGGAATAACTGGCGTTGGTTAAGGATAAATGGTCATACTTGCTAAAAATATCCGATTCTTCCTAAATTTAGCATGGTTGAGATTTTGGTTATGGATCACAAGTGTGGAATCATGCTAAATGGAGTGGGAGAGTTGTTAGAGGGATAATAGGACATTAATATTAGGGTTAAAATAAGTCATACTTTGTTAAGAGGGGTAGGAGCTTAGTCTTAGTTAGTGAATAGGGTTGGAATAGGTTTAGGATGAGGTGCGAAAGTCGGTGGAGAAATCATGTAGAAAATTAACTTAATTTTTGTAATTAAATTAGTTAAAATGTGTTCAAGTGAGAATGTTGGGGGGCTAGTATTCAATTAATTAATAAAATTGAATTTAGAGAGCTGTGACTTAGTTTTGGGTGTCTACATTTACCCATTTTTTTCATGTAGCTTGTATTGATAAGAGATGATGACAAAAATAGGAGTGGTTGCCCTAGGTAAGGGTTGAGTTTAAGTTGCCCCGGTATAGGTGGAAGTGATCCCCTTCAAACTAGGAATTGATGAAGTGAGAGGTTGAATTGGTGATCTCGCTTGATAAAATTGTAGGTGATGAAAATTGAGATAAAGTCTAGGTACAAGAAATGGTAACAGTGTAGGGGAATTCAATTGCACACACACGTATAAAATGCATTAAGGAACTAGGTGAAGAGATCATAAATTACATCGTCAAAGGTCGATATTTTATCCAAAAAGGTTGATGTAGTCCAGTATCCAAGGTATAGGATACATTCCTAAAAAATAACGAGGCTAGGTGTTAAAACTATAATTAAGTGGGTTCCAAAGCACTAAAAGTTTTGGTATGGTCTATAAATGTAGCTCTGATTTACACAGTGAGAATCACTCTCTGTATTCTCCGAATTATATTTTCTCATTCGAATATCCTGTAATACATTAGGCTAATATATAGCCATAATAACAGCTAAACAACCTCCTATAAAATAGGAAGGAGTCAACAATTAACCCGAAATGTTATTCACGGGTATAACAAACTCTAAGAATAATATATTGTTGAAATAATATATTATAACAATATACATTCAAACCTAATATTTAATATATAACAATATTAAATATTAACTAACTAACTATAATGTAAACACTAATATTTAATTTCCTAACATTCCCCCCCTTAATGTTTACATGGTAACATTAGAACTTTCACACTTCCTTTGCAACCTGTCACCTCTGCGCGCTCATGATCTTGGCACACACTTGAACTGAAGGTAGAAGAAGGAACACATCAACTTCTTATCGACCAAGCACTTTCAGGGAACACATCTGACCAACGAGGATGGGAACACGCTTAGGAATCATCTGCTTATCAACCAGTCACTCTAGGGAACACATCTGACCTAACAGTGTGGGAACTCAAGCAGGAACACATCTGAACAACCTTCAATGGTTTTTAGGAGGCTAACCACAAACCTAGGTATGAACAGGAACACATCTGACTGTTCTACCTCATCAAGCCTCATGATGCTGCATTTCACTGTGTTATTTGTTCTATACTATGTTTTTGCATTTGGGGAAATAGGAATAGCCACATACTCAACTGAAAAACTGAAAATGGAACATTGGATCATGTTGATCATGTTCCCCCCTCAATGTGAACATTTCACTTATTCAATCCAAAACAGAAACTCTGAAATCATACTGCACACAACAAACTGCAATTCTGAAATGAAAGAAAACTCACACCACAAACTGTGCCACCAAATCATTTTGTGCGGCCCCATCATTGGTGACTGATGAGAGGTTGTTGTCTGACCTCTAGCCTCCGATGCCTCCATCCTCCATTAGCATATTGCTAACTCAGTGGAATATATCTTTGAAGCTCATCAAGTTTCACATTGTACTTTATTTTGTCTCTCCCCCACAATGTGAAAAAAATATTTCCAAACGTCAGATAACACCGAAAATGCGTCTGTGAGGCAATTTTTATTTTTATTTAATATTTGACAAGGACACTATTGACAAGACTCGATAATACTATTTTGACAATATGACAAACACATATCTTGATGACTAACATAAAATCCAATTAAAGATTGGATTTTAATAGATAAACAAAATATGTTTGTTTTTTTTTTTTTTTTTTAAATGACTATTGAGACTAATGATGACAAGACTAGTATTATAACAATACAATTATTTTCACTGACACATTGACTTACATATATTGTTGATATTAGCAACTAAACTACAAACTAGGACATATAATAATGTCTGACTCAATTTTTTTTTGGTATATGGCTAAACAAATAAAAAGTAATTTATGATTACTTTTTAATACATGATAAAATTAACTGATTTAGACTTTCATTGACTAAACTAAACACCATAAGAATAACCTGACCACAAATGACACTAAACCATTGACCCACGACTTTACCAAAAAATTAATACCACACCTCTTTATATGGAAATACCACGAATTAATATAAAGGCAGTGTTTGAGGATTATTCCAGCAAAGAGAAATTGGATGCACTCCAATGAAAATCTGGCAGCTGTTGATAATTATTGAATTTTGCTATGGGAGGCTCCGTTTGGGAAACATCACATTCTCCGTCAATTGTTCAGTCTCCACAATTTTTCCTTAGTTCACCAAGATTCTTCAGCCAATGGAGCTCCTTCTTCCACATGAGATGATTGGGCACACAACACCATATGGATTCGTATCAACTTAGATACTTATGCCACGTCCTTCGCTACTTTGAAGACACAAAATAGGTCTATTGAGTTATGGACAGTGCTGACGACACTACTGAAGCATTTCTTTGGAGGAAAGTGGAATATCTTCTATCAATCAGTGAACAATGTACATGTCTCTGCCACGTTACACATGTAGAAGTGATATGACTGCAGTCAACACAAAGGCCCGACTCCTCAAGGCTCGAGGCTAAAATTCGACCAATGCAGCAGCTTGTCAAAAAATTATCACGTGGAGCATCAACGCAGAATACAATTCTGGTACCGTGCACGCCAGGAGAATCAGAGCACAAAAGAGATTTATAGTCAGCACAATCTGCAAATAACAAGAAGCTACTCACAGAAGTGCAAATCAGAATGATTTAGTTACAGCGACAACCACATAGTTGTTAAAAACAAAACATGCATGCATTGGGAGATGGAGATGCTATATGACAGAAAGATGTGATGCATGGAAATAACAACAAATAAGATGACATGGATCGACGCCAAGGAGAATGAATGCTTGTTGAGTTATGTTGGATGAAGCTTGATACTTAGATAAGACAGATTTTTGCTGAATAACGCCACTACACCAGATGATATTCCCTCTCAAAAGACTCTCATGGGGATAGATTTTGCTCTGATACCAAATATAAACGTAGCTACAGATTTACACAGTAGAATCACTCTCTGTATTCTCTGAATTATATTTTCTATCCCAATATCTTGTGCAATACATTAGGCTAATATATAGCCATAATAACATACTAAACAACCTCCTATAAAATAGGAAGGAGTCACAAAAATTAACCCGAATGTTATTCACGGTATAAAAAACTCTAAGAATAATATATTGTTGAATCAATATATTATAACAATATACATTCAAACCTAATATTTAATATATAACAATATTAAATATTAACTAACAAACTATAATGTAAACATTAATATTTAATTTCCTAACATGGTCAACATAAACATCATGACATTAGGAAAGACAAGTTTGGTATGTTAAATGACATGAATAATGTCATCACAAGGTACAACGAGTAAGCAAATTTGATTGTCAAATTGGAATGTTTGGGTGGGGTGTATGAGTAAGGTTTTGGGTAAGGCCACACGTGTAGAAAAAAATGTTCACTTGAAGCAAATTGAGGTCGAGTGTGAGGTAATAAGGTAATGAGGTGGGCCTATAGGGCTAGGGTGAGGCTGGGGTTACAAAAGAATGACACCTTGTATCAAAATTTTGGGCAAATTAGGTATAATTATTTAGGTAGGGTGACCTATACTTGATGGAGGGTAAACCGATATCGGTAAGGTAACCGACGCCTTGATCACCTAGGGCATATTCTAAATAATGTCGGTAAAAAAATATTAGTTTACAAAATAAAAACCATGTTCAAGTGATTTCATTTGTGAATTTCTATATTTTAAAAATGATAGAGATAGGGGATGTAAGCTTTTAACTTGGGATAAAATGACATCACTATTTTAAGAGGCCGAGTTGGAGTGAGTCGAGTGGTTGGAGGAGTTTTTATGGTCCCATTTGATGTAGACAAGGGATTTGATTAGATGATAGTGGAGAGATTGATTTATCCATGAAAAGGCAAGAGAGGAAGCTGGAGGACCTCTAGTTTAGAGACCATAAATCACACCAAGGAGACGATTAGTAGAGGTAGGATTTGATCTCCATTGGTGTTTTTGGTTAAAATTAAAGTAGAAAATTAAAGAATTTGGTTTGTAAATTTTTATTTGAAATTTGGGTAGAGAAGGGTAAAATTGGGTATGGGGAGGGCCAAATGTAGGTTAAGTAGGTGGTAAGATTACTTTAAATGCAATTTGGGGGTTTAGGGTACTTTATAGGTGTTTTTGTTTAATTTTTGAAAAATGGGGGACGTGGGCATTCAACCTTAGATCCAAACCAAAGATCGATGTTAGTTGAGCATCGACCAATGTTGGTAGGTGAGCCATGATTGGTGGGGTTAAAAGGGGACTGTATCGGTCGTTGTGATCGATGTCGGTCACAAAGAAAGAAAACTAGGCCAAAAATAATAGTCTGGATTGAAAAAAGAGAAAATAAGATGGTTGAATGTGTAGTGGAATAGGTGTGGATAGGTTAGGGGTTTGGAAAAATAGAATGGGGTGGGGTTTATGATATATCATATCAAATTGCTGAAGAAGAGATAGGATTTAACCAAGCTAAGTAAAGTGGCTTAGTTGAGATAGAATATACAGTAGAATAGAAAAGTTGTCATTGGGATTTGACTACATAGGATGGAATAGATGATCAAAAAGGGGAAATTGATTGACAAGTGTAAATGGTAATGATGTAGGTGTGTCATAGTTGACTAAGCGAGATAGGGTGCCACCTCTTTTGGTACAGATGTGGCCCAGTGTTATAGAGGATGAGTGGGATCATATGTAGGATGTTGGGCTTGGCGTTGTTAGGAAATACGGGCATATTGTAGGATATCACAACATGGTGGTAACTCTCATCGACATATGGGATTCAGTGACCAACACCTTTCATTTATCTACCGGTGAGATGATGATTATGTTGGATGATGTCTATAAGATTTTACATCTACCAATTATTAGGGAGGCATTATATCATATTTCCTCGGATGAGGCATTCAAGCCTAGGGTTATAGTGGTTGGAGAGGACATGTTTGATTTGACTTATCATAATGTGTGCATCAATTATGGGAAGATGAATGTTGCACATCGTCGGGAGACTAGATTGGTAGTGTTGATGATGTGGGGTATCATTTGTTATGCTCTCCCGGATGTATAGGGTGGGATATTTTCATGGGATTTGATGGGGGTTTTGGAGGGTATGTTCAAGGAGAGAATAAAATTTCAATGGGTGCCAACATATATAGTAAACCTTTACAACGAGGTGTGAAAATATTGGAGCATTCGGTAGTTTAGTTTCTACTACACCTATCTATTTCATTATTGGGCTTACAAGAACGTGGTAACGTAGTGTCTCGCATCCAATAGGATTTCCATGATAGGATTGGCAGCGAGGAATTTTAGAGTTGGATAAAAGAAGTGGGTCCTTATAGGGGCACATCGAGGGTAGACAAGGCATCATGAGATGTGCTATATTATAGGTGTTTATTGGAGGGTTTATCAAGTATTTAAGATTGTATGGAAACCCTATATTGGTTACCCATCATATGGGGCCACGGTAGAGAGGATTTGTAAGGGCTATAACTGGTTATATGGATATAGGGATGGTGACCGGGGGCATGAGATGATTCTAATTGACCAAATCCAATGATAGTTCATGTTTGATAGGATGTGCCTCAACCCTTTTCCAAAGTACCACAAAGACAACGTGGAGATACCATTGTCTCGACCACATCCAAAAGATCCTGTGTAGGGTTGGAGGAGAAGGTGGATGACCGGAATATTGATGATTTAGACACCACTAATGGGTATAGGCGGTGGCAGATACCCTAGCTACGAGTAACATTGTCATAGCTAGTCGTGTCGAACTTAGCTACCGTCATAGTACAAAGGAACAAATTACGGGGTAGGTGACTACTTTTCAGCTACAACTTACTTAGGCATAGGCATAAGTGGCCACCCTTCGGGGACATGTGCCTGATTGCGGGGTAGCTTGTATAGGAACAGGCTCAAGTTTAGGATTAGGCACCCGTCTGACCATTGGTAGGGGATGGAGGGCATGTTGAGCGTTGTAGGCACATGTGACTGCACTACTGAGACACAAGTTGTCACTTTACATGGCCATTGGTAGTAGCCACAGAATAGGTGTAGGTAGGAGGGGGCAGGGCATGACTAGAGGCTTAGGTGACTACACTACAGGCATAATTTTCCACTTTACAGGCCGGTTGGTAGCAAAATGAGGCACAAACAAAGTGGAAGAGGGTCTTGTTATACTTGGCACAAGCATAAAGATAGTGTCCCATTTTACAATTAGCGGATAGGGGCCACAAGTACAAGGACATGTGCCATTACTATTAGGGACCGGGTATACAAGTTGAAGTCGAGTGATGACCCCTCCGCAGTTATATCCATGATAGATTAGAAAGATGTAGTGTCGGAGGCTAGGCATTATCAGGACTAGTTGATGGAGAGTGGTATCTCCTATATGACTTATGGTGAGTATAGAGCATATCAGGATGCTAGTACAAGAGACCAGTTCATGGTTTCATAGTTTCAACAGATGAGAGAGCCATTAGCCTCGTAAACATGTTCAGGGAGAGGTGACTAGTTCTCATAGGCAAAGGCCAGATGAGGGTACTCGAGAGAGAAGAAGAGGTGCAAACCCTTCATAGATATGATATGGAGATGATATTTATTTTTTATTTTTGATATATACACTAGCCTATGTGTTGTAGATCTGAGATGTATATGAGAGTTTTGAGATACTTGTATTTATATTTGTATATTCAAAGGTGTATTTATACATCGATTGTTTGATTTATGTAGTCAATGGTGATGGCTATATATTATGTGTTTGAATTTATTTCCAATGTATTGTTATGATGGAAACCAGATATGTAGGCATGTATTGAGTGATGATAAATTATTTAATTTCATTTCTATTTTATTGATGTCATGGAAAATGAGATGATTATCCATGCTTTAGTTTAATTTCAAATTTATTGATATTATGGAAACTTAGATATGTTAGGCATGGTTTGGTTTAATTTCCAAGTTATTGATATTATGAAAACTTAGATGTAGGCATGGTTGAGTTGTGTTTGTTTTAATTTAATTTCCAAGTTATTGGTATTACGAGAAAATAAATGATGATGTAGATTATTATTGTAGGATTTTGTTTTTGATTTAACTTCCAAGTTATTGTTCGATTGAAACTAACTAAGTTTGTATTTGATGGGGAAAATGATGATAGGGAAAAGAGTGTCCGAGCTAACCTTAGAGGGCCCCATGCCCTAAGAGTGCTGCCTATATAGCCCTTGTGAAAGGGGCCTCAGGCCGATGTAGTTATCCCATAGGATAGGGAAGAATAGGATGGGTTAGGTAAGTTGGTTGATGTAGGTAGGGTAGATTGGGTTAGGTTGAATGGGAAAGGTAAATTAGGTCAGATTGATTATGTTTAGGTTGATTAGGTAGGTGGATGTATGTTGTTGTTTGATCAAAGGTCCAAAGGTAGATGATGGGTATAGGTAAGTGAGATAGGTGTAGGTGAGGCAAGAAATGATCCCAGATATTAGATGTCGAAGCCTTGTCTTGTGTTGAAGAATCGATAAGTAAGCAAAAGGGAAAACTGAAAGAGAGACAAAATTCCCCATAAGTGGTGAGGATCATAACGAGCATACCCAAGATAGGCTTATAAACATAAAACCCTAGAGGATTTTCATGATTGATAGTTCTAAGTGTGAAAGAAGTTTGTATGATCAAAAAGTTTCACATGTGGGTGATGTCCCTTGAGTAGGCAGAAGAAAATAAAATAAGGTAAGGTGGAGTTTTTGTGAAGCATAACCTTGTTGTGGGACAACATGTTCCTTCCGGAAGATACCCAACAAAAAACAAGAAATTCCATGGCTACAAGTTGGTATTTTTCTTAAATTTATCTTTTTGTTTTGTATAGACTGATCGATGTGGGAAGTCTTTATTGGTATAAATATATTCTCCTTAAGGTATTCATGAAGCTGATCAATGTGCAAATATTTTGCATTATTTTATTTGGGAGATACAGATTTAGTCTTCTTTTAGGATAGACTAATTAAAATAAGTTTCTAAATTTCTATAGATGTCCTTCAAAGGAGTAGTCTACTTATAGCAACAAGAGAGAGACATAGATTTCCTTTTGAGGGATTTATCTATTTTCAAGAAGTTTGAATCAAGGAGTAGAGTTTTGGTATCCTATATATTTGGTATTTTTTGGACTCAAAGTCATGGATAAGACTATAAAGCAATATAGGCCTATTTTATGAGGGTAAGACCATAGCACAAAAAGGTTAAATATGAAAGGGGTTTCAAGTGATGAATGATCATGGGATTCCACCCTAAAAAGGATGAAAACTATCCATGAGAATCATTCCATGAGTAGAGTCATGGTACTCAGATTGAAGACAAGTTTTAATGGTGACAAATAATCACACAATTCTAGTTAGTCGTTGGTCCCAAAATAGGTAGATGGAAGGACAAGTTCACTCAAGGGATGAGCATATAAGTGAAATATAATTATCTAGTAGTTTATTTAACAATAGAATGATCAAAGATGAAAGGCATTAAGGGGCTCGGTTTTGGGTTTACCATTAAGAGAAGATAAATGATAATCATCTGATCCATAGGTATGGGTTTCAATGTAGGGTCCAACCCAATTACGAAAACTTTCCTCTTTTACTTTAATACTCTTTAGTTACATGTTTATTTTATTTTATGACAAGATTGCCAACCTTGAAAGTTTGTTCATTAACATGTTTTTCATAGGCATGTTTGATACGTTTTGGTAAATTTGGAGGTGATCAAGAGCATTTAAATGGCATTTATCTAATAGATCAAGTTATGCTTAATGTTCTTGGTGAAATTTGTAATCATTGAGCATTTATTTAAGTTAGATATGAAGGGATGGAATTTGGAGATTGAGATACATGATTTCCTCTTTAGTGTAGACCAAAGAGAATGTGTGGTAGTAGTAGAGGTTTGAATGCTAGTACTATAAGCCCATCAAGAAAAAGGAATGTGTGTATGCCAGTCCTTACTAGTATCATCGATGAATTTCATGAGAATTTTGTTAAGGGTTTTGTTATTTGATTCATCTTGACCATTTGTTTGAGGATAATATGGTGAAGAGAAAATGAGTTGAATACGGAAGTTATCACACAGAGTTTTCATATGGTTTTGTTTTTGAATTGTTTACCATTGTCATTGATGAGGTGATGAGGAACACTAAAATGAAAAATGATGTGATGGTTAATGAATTCACATATTTTCTTGGCTTTGTATAAATGAGACTGACGAATTCCACCCATTTTGTGTAATATTTAGTGGCATGTGATAATCCTTTGACAATGTTGAGAAGAATGATGGTTAATCTTTTCGACGAGGTCTAAACCCCACCGAGAGAACGACCAAAAGTCTCTGCAACTTGTAAGGCATGACTAGGGGTGTGGTGAAGGTTAGCATGTTGCTGAAACTTCACACAATGTTTGACATAGTCGCAATAGTCTTGGTTAAGGGTTATCCATTAATAGCCGAGGTGAAGGATATGTTTGGAAATGCCATGGCCATCGAAATGTCTGCCATAAATCTCATCATGGATTTCTTTAAGTGTGTATGGAATTTCAGAACTAGTGAGGCACTGTAGGATGATACCGTCAAAGCCACATTTGTAGAGAAAACCCTCCATTATGACATAACGAGATAATTTTTGGAGGAAGGATCTCTTACCATTGTTAGTGAGATCTTGACGTAGGATTGAAAGGTAGAGGTAGTCAGCAAACTTCTTATACCATATGTCACGTTGGTCGCTTTCAATTCTTCCCACAAAATTTAAGTCGAGATGAGATAAGAGGGTGACTACAACCATTGTAATGTGACAAGATTGCTAACCTTGAAAGTTTGTTCATTAACATGTTTTTCACAGGGCATGTTTGATACGTTTTTGGTAAATTTGGAGGTGATCAAGAGCATTTAAATGGCATTTATCTAATAGATCAAGTTATGCTTAATGTTCTTGGTGAAATTTGTAATCATTAAGCATTTATTTAAGTTAGATACGAAGGGATGGAATTTGGAGATTGAGATACATGATTTCCTCTTTAGTGTAGACCAAAGAGAAATGTGTGGTAGCAGAGAGGTTTGAATGCTAGTACTATAAGCCCATCAAGAAAAAGGAATGTGTGTATGTCAGTCCTTACTAGTATCATCGATGAATTTCATGAGAATTTTGTTAAGGGTTTTGTATTTGATTCATCTTGACCATTTGTTTTAGGATAATATGGTGAAGAGAAAATGAGTTGAATACGGAAGTTATCACAGAGTTTTCGTATGGTTTTATTTTTGAATTATTTACCATTGTCATTGATGAGGTGATGAGGAACACTAAAATGAAAAATGATGTGATGGTTGATGATTTCACATATTTTCTTGGCTTTGGTATAAATGAGACGGATGAATTCCACCCATTTTATGTAATATTTAGTGGCTGTGATAATCCTTTGACAATGTTGAGAAGAATGATGGTTAATCTTTTCGACGAGGTATAAACCCCACCGAGAGAACGACCAAAAGTCTTTGGCAACTTGTAAAGCATGACTAGGGGTGTGGTGAAGGTTAGCATGTTGCTGAAACTTCACACAATGTTTGATATAGTCGTAATAGTCTTGGTTAAGGGTTATCCATAAATAGCCGAGGTGAAGGATATGTTTGGCAATGCCATGGACACTGAAATGTCATCACAAATCTCATCATGGATTTCTTTAAGTGTGTATGGAATTTCAGAACTAGTGAGGCACTCGTAGGGATGATACCGTCAAAGCCACATTTGTAGATAAGACCATCCATTATGACATAACGAGATAATTTTTGAGGAAGGATCTCTTACCATTTAGAGTGAGATCTTGAGGTAGGATTGAAAGGTAGAGGTAGTCAGCAAACTTCTTATACCATATGTCACGTTGGTCACTTTCAATTCTTCCCACAAAATTTAAGTCAGAGATGAGATAAGATGTTGACTACAACCATTGTAATGTGAAAAATATTTTAGAGTATCAAGGTGATGATGGTATTTGTGACTGAAGGCAAGCCATGGTATCTGTGAAATTTTTAGTGGATCACGGAACAATTTAAATGTCGTAATTATCAAAGGTAGTCAAAAGAAAGTGGATGTGATGCTTATACTTTTGAATTAGTTCATTACAACACTAGTATAAACCATTGACTTGGTTGATGACCAGTTGATAATCACCAATGATATTAATGGTCTTAACATCTAGGGGAATGGTAGTTTGAAGACCTAATATGAGTGCTTCGTATTCAGCCATATTATTGGTACGATTGAAGTCTAGTTTGATAGATAAATGCATAGGATCAAAATCAAGAGGAATGATTATGACCCCTATGTCACCCCCATGTTGAGATTAAGAACCTTCAAGAATGGGGTCATTTGAAAAATAGTGTCATCTAAGGAAAGAGTGTAGATAGATTCATCAAGAAACTCATAATTTTAGAGTTGATGTCTAGGAAAAGGGGAGTCTACAAGTTGATCTACAATGGTCTTGTTAGTGCAAATTCACAGCACCCCTGGATGTTGATCAGATTTCTAGTTTCATCACTCTAGCATCCAGTGTGATTGCACAACATGGAATCCTTTCTCCAAGTGTGGGACTTGCAAGAATGAGAAAAGAATCTCTAGAGAAGGCTGGTTCCTACTCCTAAACTACTCCGCCACAACCTATTCCAGATGCGAGCAAGCTAATCTAATCCTAATCTAACCATGCCAAGGAGACACAAAGAGAGAGAAAAGGGAAAACAAAGCCTACACTAAAATGGTGATACACCAGAGAAGGAAAATGTTGAACATCTATCAAAACTGCCATGGAACAAAGAGAGGTGAGTGATGGGAAGGATGGACAGACGCATCACAAGCCCAAGGATAGATTTCACACAGAAAATGTCCCAAAACTCCATGAACACAGCTCCAAACCTGTAATGAGAATTCAAACGTTCACGAATACCTGTAATGAAGAGAGGCAAGAAGAAAACAAGTGAAAAATGAGCAAGGATGGACAGATGCATCACGAAACACGTTTTTGTTGCTTCAGAAGTTTGCACAGAACATCATTTTAATGGTAAAAGGAAAAAATTCCATTACAGAGAAGGGGAGGAGGTTTGAAATCCATTTTCAACCCTGGAGAAGAAAATAAGGGAGGGCAGAGTTGAAAAGATGAACAACCATTTGAAAATGAGCCAAATCTGGCTTTTTACAATGCATGGGTCAAGCCCAAGAGAGAGAAAACGTGAAAAAATGTGGGAGCCATTCCTCATTGAATGCAGATGCATTAAAACAACATGGGCATCTTGACATACCAATGCCATGACATTTTTTGCCATGCTGGAGAAGAATGCGACCCATTTCGCATTAAAACTGGTTGTTGAAACGTTAGTTCTGGCCATTACCACGCGCCAGAGATGTTTCTTGATTTTATCTCTCCAAACTGAACCAAAATTCAAGATTGACCATGGAATCATGTAGATAATTTCACCATCTTTCCATTGATATAAAGAACATGAAAATCTGAGCTCTGGATCGAAAGATATGGCAATTTGAAGATTTAGGGCAAAAACAGGCCAAAACGGATCGGTGGGAAAATATTTGAATTTTTTCCACGTTCTGCCACTTGGATGACACGTGTCGAGATTTGATTCATCCGCGGGCTCATCCTTTGAAAATTTCTTTTGGGCCCTTCCTTAATTTCTTGCCACTTGGACACGTGGCACTATTTTATTGGCTCGGGCCTGAGGGGCGCACTTTGTCCTTCGAAAATTTGGTATTTTTCACTTTGGGAAAATTTTCCCATTTCTCCCCCGTGCTCCACCACTCAAGTGCCACATGGCACAATTTCATTAGATGCGGGCCCTTCCTGACCATTTCCCTTTTTTTTTTTTCCTTTGGAAAAAAATTCAGAAATTTTTCACGGCCGATGAGGTGAAGACACATGGCGAGATTTGATTCGTTGGCGCTCTTTCGGCTTTCCACATCCCACGCATCCCTCACGTACCTTTGGCCCGGCTGTCCCAAACTACCTAGGACAAATATCTCTGAACCACCCGATTCAGGCTTCCTTGCTCTTGTTTGAGGTGAAGACACGTGGTGAGATTTGATTCGTTGGCGGCTCTTTCGGCTTTCCGCGTCCCACGCGTCCCTTTGTCCCAATCGTCCCTGCACGAAAGTCCCTCGCTTGGCCGAATTGACCGGTTCGCATCCTCCGCGTACTTTTGGCCCAGATTTCCCAAACCGCCTCGAGACAAAAATATCCAAACCCCCGAAATGGACTGACTTGTGCCAAACCGACCGATCCGCATCCCATGCGTACCTTTGTCTCAACTGTCCCAAACTGCGCGAAACAAGACTTAGGTAATTTTCTTCATTTTTTCGGCCGGTTTGGCTTTTCGCGTCCTGATGTCCCAACTGCTGCATGGACTACCTGGTGGCTTTTCGACCGATTCGCGCCCCGACATCCCAACTATCCTAGACTGCCTGGACTAGGACTTAGCCGATTTTCTTCATTTTTTCGGCCCCAAGCTTGTTTTGTTTTTGTAATTTTTCACCTTTTCTAACTCGTTGGGTTTTCTTCTTGGATGGGAGAGTTAGAAAGAAGCCGAGGGGGCCCCAAAAACATTATTTTGGGCTTTGAATCAATCTACTTGCTCGGGACTGAGTAATCTGATGCATGTTATCAAAATTACCCTTGGGGTGAATTTTGGATAACAATTTGGTGACTCAGCGGGGTCATCTGCCTACTGGATGAAGTTACCAGTTTCAAGCATCCATTGGGCATGGAGTCATGAGTTGTAACTTGTAACTGATCTGAACTTTGAAAACCTCCTCTCTGAGCCACTTGGAAACCCACTGAAATGGAGTCGTTCTCACCAAAATGCCACTGAAATGGACTGTGCAAGAGCAAAACCAGCACCACAAAAACTATGTATAGAACTGAAAATCATACATGCTCCAAATGGAACATGCAGAGTGTGCACAAGCACTTCTTCTGCTAAAAGAAAACCTACCTACTCTACTCTAACTGGAAGCAAAGGCAAGCTAAACAAACCCTGCAATTGGTTGTGAGAAATAGCTTCCCTTTCTCAAAAGTGGCAGCCATGCAATTGATTTGGCATTGAACATGGCTGATTGGATGGATGGAAAATCAACAAGAAGTTGATCTTCCACTCCAAATAATCAAGGTATCAGCTGAAGGCAAATTCAATACCTCTTTTAGTTGCTCTGCATTTGGATTGAAGAGGTATGACAGCTGATCCTTGGTACTTTGCAGCTCACCCTCATGCTCAGAAGCAAGCATGACTGGTTGTGACTTCTCCTTTGGCTCCAATGAAGCCAAATACCTGATTGGGCAAGGTCTGATCCGTTTGATATGCCCATAGCTCTGATTTTCAACTCCAAAAATGGAGTCTTCTTGTAGACCCTCTTGAATGGATGGTGTGGAAGCAATGGTAGAATCCTTCTTCCCTTTCTCTTCCTCCAATGAAGGACATGAAAGATTAAAATCTTCCAATCTTGGTTCCAAAGAGCTGCTATAAGATGCAGGCTGCTGCAAATGAATGTTCTCCTTCATGACAGCAGACTCAAGTGTTTGGAATGTGGATGATGAAAGAGAGAATGGTGGAAACTCAACTGGCTCTTCTCCATCAAAACAGTCCTCCAAATCTGACAGATAAACTGCCTCATGGTTGTCTTGCTGCAAATGCTCCACTTCCTCCATGGTGTCTTCTTGATCTGTAACTTGATCACCATGGTTTCTTTCATCCTCCAACATTGAGTTTGAGAGATCAAACTCTTCTTCAGCACTAGAACTTGAGAGAGATGAAGTAGAAAGAAGAACTAAAGGTTCTTCTATAGCCTACTTTGTGCTCAAAGCCCTTAGATCTGTAATTTTCTCCTCCACAACTAGAATGTGCTCCTCTTCTTTTGGATTTGGAGCAGCTTCTCCTTTCTCTACTACTTGAAGACAATCTTGCTCTTGATTGAACTCTTCCTCCAGCATGAAGTTTGTCAAGTCAAACTCTTCGATCTGCTACTCTAGAGGACAAGTTGGGACTGCAAGATCTTCTTCTAAGCTTTCTTCCTTTATGGTAGATTGTGCAACTTGAATTGAATCAACATTCCCTTCAAATAGAGTGCCAACATGGACACTAATTTATGAGAAAACTGACTGCTGATATGCTTCTTCTTTTTTCTCTTCTTTTGCTGCCACAAAATCAGTCTTAACCACAATTTGTTCAACCTTAGCCTCTTGTGTAGGTTTAACCATCAAGGGGATCTTTGTCATCCCAAATTTGGCAGCCCAAACCCTCAAGTTGTCTGTCATTTCTTTTCTGTTGGGCTCCTCTTCTTGCTGTCCTTCATGGCCGATTTTTGCAATTTCTTCTTCCCCACATGGAATTGGGAATGCAAGAGGAGGGATGGGTTGTAACTCAATTGATTTGGAATTTTTTTGTGGTGGTAGAGGAGGTGAAACCTCTTGTTTCTTTGGGGGAGAGCATATTTCTTTTAGCTCTTGTGGAGGGGATGACTGTTTGGAAGGAAAAAGGAAAGAAGAATTGAGGTGTGGTGGAAGACTGAGAGGTGGAGACATGGGATCAACATTTGGGACAACAGATGGAGAGTTTAAAACTTGACACTGCTGAGATAAAACAGATTGGGAAAGAGGAAAAAGAAAGGCATGAGATGGCGTGCTTACCCGTTGACAAGGTTGTTGAATACTCCTCTCATACACCTCTATTTTTTCAATCCACTTTGCAAGCAATGGCAGCATTGCAATCATGAAGTCAAGCTTCTCTTGAGGGCTGTAATGCCTTGGAAAAGGTCCCACCCATGGACAGGGAGTCCTGTAACCGATTCCAAATGCTTTCATTTGTGCTTGAGCCCTAGACTGCACCATCTTTACCTCCATCTTTTGGATTTTCTCCAACAGACCAGCATCTTGCATCTGATTGTCTTCATTATATGCATACTCTTGCTCTTGGAAAGCTCCATAGCCAAACTGATTTTGGCATTGCTGCTCATATGGGTATGTATGCTGATTTTGAATTTGTTCAAAATGCTGATTTGGAGGATTTAAAAACATGTTGGAGCTAGGAAACATTGCTGCTGCTGTTGTAAATGTGAGTTCCATGATGGAAATGAAGTCATGATTGCACAACTTCATGCAATGGAAAAGAATGAAAGTGATGGAAAGAAGGATGGATGGAAATGGATGAAAAATAGGTCTCGCAACTTCGAAATGGGTTGCTAATCAGATGGAGTCGCCAGATGTGTTTGCAAATGCCTCCAAAGGCTGAAATCTTCACAGGAACACACCAACCTGCAAAAGATGAAGTGGAAGACCTCTAAGGTCCCACCGGGTGTGCTAGAACTGTTAGTGCGAAAATTCACAGCACCCCTGGATGTTGATCAGATTTCTAGTTTCATCACTCTAGCATCTAGTGTGATTGCACAACATGGAACCCTTTCTCCAAGTGTGGGACTTGCAAGAATGAGAAAGGAATCTCCAGAGAAGGCTGGTTCCTACTCCTAAACTACCCGCCATAACCTATTCCAAAGCAGTGTAGGCAAGCTAATCTAATCCTAATCTAACCATGTCAAGGAGACAGAGAGAGAGAGAGAGAAAAGGGAAAACAGAGCCTACACTAAAATGGTGATACACCAGAGAAGGAAAATGTTGAACATCTATCAAAACTGCCATGGAACAAGGAGAGGTGAGCGATGGGAAGGATGGACAGACGCATCACGAGCCCAAGGATAGATTTCACATAGAAAATGTCCTAAAACTCCATTAACACAGCTCCAAACCTATAATGAGCATTCAAACGTGCACAAATACCTACAATGAAGAGAGGCAAGAAGAAAACAAGTGAAAAATGAGCAAGGATGGGCAGATGCATCACAAAACATGTTTTTGTTGCTTCAGAAGTTTACACAGAACATCATTTTAATGGTAAAAGGAAAAAATGCCATTACAGAGAAGGGGAGGAGGTTCAAACTCCATTTTCAACCCTAGAGAAGAAAAGAAGGGAGGGCAGAGCTGAAAAGATGAACAACCCTTTGAAAATGAGCCAAATCTGGCTTTTTACAATGCATGGGTCGAGCCCAGGAGAGAGAAAACATGAAAAAATGTGGGAGCCATTCCTCATTGAATGTAGATGCATTAAAACAACATGGGCATCCTTACAGACCCATGCCCTGACATTTTTGGCCGTGCTGGAGAAGAATGCGACCCATTTCGCATTAAAACTGGTTGTTGAAACGTCGTTTTGGCCACTACCACATGCCGAGAAGTTTCTTTATTTCTCCTTCCAAACTGAACCAAAATGCAAGATTGACCCTAGAATCGTGTAGAGAATTTCACCATCTTTCCATTGATATAAAGAACGTGAAAATCTGAGCTCTGGATCGAAAGATATGGCGATTTGAAGATTTAGGGCAAAAACAGGCCAAAACGGATCGGCGGGAAAATATTTGAATTTTTTCCGCTCTGCCACTTGGATGACATGTGTCGGGCTCTGATTCATCCGCAGCTCATCCTTTGAAAATTTCTTTCGGGCCCTTCCTTAATTTCTTGCCACTTGGACACGTGGCACTATTTTATTGGCTCGGGCCTGAGGGGCGCACTTTGTCCTTCGAAAATTTGGTATTTTTCACTTTGGGAAAATTTTCCCATTTCTCCCCATGCTCACTGCCACCGAAGTTCCAAATGGAAAGATTTCATTGGATGCGGGCCCTTCCTAACCATTTCCCTTTTGTTTTTTTCCTTTGGAAATTTTTTCAAAATTTTCCCGCCGAGTCGATGAGGTGAAGACACGTGGCGAGATTTGAGTTGTTGGCGGCTCTTTCAGCTTTTCTCGTGTCCCACGCATCCCTCGCGTACCTTTGGCCCGGCTGTCCCAAACTACCTGGGACAAATATCTCCAAACCACCCGATTCGGGCTTCCTTGCTCTTGTTTGAGGTGAAGACACGTGGCGAGATTTGATTCGTTGGCGGCTCTTTCGGCTTTCCGCATCCCTTTGTCCCAACAGTCCCGGACGAAAGTCCCCTGCTTCGGCCGAATTGGCCGGTTCGCATCCTCCGCGTACTTTTGGCCTGGATGTCCCAAACTATCTGGGAAAAAAATCTCCGAACTTCCTGAAATGGACTGACTTGCGCCAAATCGGCCGATCCGCGTCCCATGCGTACCTTTGTCCCAATTGTCCCAAACTGCGCGAAACAAGACTTAGGCAATTTTCTTCATTTTTTCGGCCGGTTTGGATTTTCACGCCCCACACATCCTGATGTCCCAATGCTGCGCGTGGACCACCTAGCAGATTTTCAGCCGATTCGTGCCCCGACATCCCAACTATCCCGGACTTCCTGGACTAGGACTTAGCCGATTTTCTTCATCTTTTCGGCCCCAAGCTTGTTTTTTTCGAAAATTTTTCACCTTTTCTAACTCATTGGGTTTTCTTCTTGGATAAGAGATTTAGAAAGAAGCCGAGGGGGCCCCAAAAAACATGATTTTGGGCTTTGAATCAATCTACTTGCTCGGGACTATGTAATCTGATGCATGTTATCAAAATTACCCTGGGGGGTGAATTTTGGATAACAATTTGGTGACTCAGTGGGGTCATCTGCCTGCTGGATGAAGTTACCAGTTTCCTGAAGCATCCATTGGGCATGGAGTCATGAGTTGTAACCTACAACTGATCTGAACTTTGAAAACCTCCTCTCTGAGCCACTTGGAAACCCACTGAAATGGAGTCATTCTCACCAAAATGCCACTGAAATGGACTGTGCAAGAGCAAAACCAGCACCACAAAAACTATGTACAGAACTAAAAATCATACATGCTCCAAATGGAACATGCAGAGTGTGCACAAGCACTTCTTCTGCTAAAATCAAACCTACCTACTCTACTCTAACTGGAAGCAAAGGCAAGCTAAACAAACCTTGCAATTGGTTGTGAGAAATAGCTTCCCTTTCTCAAAAGTGGCAGCCATGTAATTGATTTGGCATTGAACATGGCTGATTGGATGGATGGAAAATCAATAAGAAGCTGGTCTTCCACCCAAATCATCAAGGTATCAGCTGAAGGCAAATTCAATACCTCTTTTAGTTGCTCCGCATTTGATGAAGAGGTATGACACTGATCCTTGGTACTTTGTAGCTCACCCTCATGCTCAGAAGCAAGCATGACTGGTTGTGACTTCTCCTTTGGCTCCAATGAAGCCAAATACCTGATTGGGCAAGGTCTGATCCATTTGGTATGCCCATAGCTCTGATTTTCAACTCCAAAATGGAGTCTTCTTGTAGACCCTCTTAAATGGATGGTGTGGAAGCAATGGTAGAATCCTTCTTCCCTTTCTCTTCCTCCAATGAAGGACATGAAAGATTAAAATCTTCTAATCTTGGTTCCAAAGAGCTACTATAAGATGCAAAGCTACTGTAAATAAATTTTCTCCTTCATGACAACGCAGACTCAAGTGTTTGGAATGTGGATGATGAAAGAGAGAATGGTGGAAACTCAACCGGCTCTTCTCCATCAAAACAGTCCTCCAAATCTGACAGATAAACTGCCTCATGGCTTTCCTACTGCAAATGCTCCACTTCCTCCATGGTGTCTTCTTGATCTGTAACTTGATCACCATGGTTTCTTTCATCCTCCAACATTGAGTTTGAGAGATCAAACTCTTCTTCATACTAGAACTTGAGAGAGATGAAGTAGAAAGAAGAACTGAAGGTTCTTCTATAGCCTGCTTTGTGCTCAAAGCCCTTGGATCTGTAATTTTCTCCTCCACAACTAGAATGTGCTCCTCTTCTTTTGGATTTGGAGCAGCTTCTCCTTTCTCTACTACTTGAAGACAATCTTGCTCTTGATTGAACTCTTCCTCTAGCATGAAGTTTGTCAAGTCAAACTCTTCGATCTGCTGCTCTAGAGGACAAGTTGGGACTGCAAGATCTTCTTCTGAGATTTCTTCCTTTATGGCTGATTGTGTAACTTGAATTGAATCAGCATTCCCTTCAAATAGAGTGCCAACATGGACACTACTTTCTGAGGAAACTGATTGTTGATCTGCTTCTTCTTTTTAATCTTCACCTTTTCTAACTGGTTGGGTTTTCTTTTTGGATGGGAAAGTTAGAAAGAAGCCGAGGGGGCCCCAAAAAACATGATTTTGGGCTTTGAATCAATCTACTTGCTCGGGACTGAGTAATCTGATGCATGTTATCAAAATTACCCTGGGGGGTGAATTTTGGATAACAAGTCTATCCTTTTATATAGTTTTGATGAATTAACTCTAGGTATAGGTTTACAAGAAGCATGATCAAACATGAGGTGCATTTGTGTTGGTATGGTTTAGCAAAAATGTAATGCGAGGGTCAGTATTGGTGACGAAAAAGGTTTTGTGGTTATGTAGGAAGTGGCAAAGTTTAGTGGTCAGAACATGAAGGTGAAGCAAATCTTTTCAAAGCATGTGTATACCTAGTCTCATAGTCTAAAAAATTATGACTTATGTAATAAACCATCTACTCCATGTGTTGATCATCACAATGAGCAAGCATGGCACCCAAGGAATGGTTAGTGGAAGAAATGTAGAGATTAAAAGGTTTATCATCTTTAGATTGGATGAGTCGAGGTGGCTAAATAAGGTATTTCTTCAATGTTTCAAAGGCTTTGCGGAACTAATCATTCCAATTGAAGGAGACATCCTTTTTAAGAAGATGATGAAAAGGGAGACATCAGTCAGAAAGTTGGGAAATAAAGATTAAAATAGAATGCAATTTTCTTTGCAAACTATGAAGTTATCAAAGGTTAGTAGGTGGAGGCATCTCAAAAAAGTCCTTGATTTTTACGGATCGATTTTGATGTGCCGCAAAGAAATGATTAGACCAAGGAGTTTTCTAGAGTGAATATAAAAGACACACTTCTTTGGTGGAATTTGAACGCAATATTTAAAGAGACGATAAAATATTATTTTGAGAACTAGGAGGTGTTTGGCATGACTTTTTGACTTATCGAGAAGCTTTTTGATGTGGTCTTCAAATATGTCATGCATGATGTCATGGAAGATATAGGTCATATCACATTGATCAATGACACCATCATTTTTCAAACCAAAGGGCATGGCATGATAATAGAAGGTACCCCAAGAGGTGATGAAGGTGGTTTTGTGTTGACCTTATGGTTTGAGTAACATTGGATTATAACCCAAGAATATGTCCATAATATATAACATCTCATGTCTAGCCATAAGATAAATAAGTTTGTCAATTCTAGGAAAATGAAAATCATGTTTAGGGCACACAAGGTTAAGGTCACGAAATCCATGTAGATGCGGAGTCCTTCTTTCACTTTGGTGACATAGAAATGTCGAAATCCATTATGGATAGTCAATATGTAGAATGAATGAAACAAAATGAAGGTGTTGGATTTCTTCTTTCACAAGAGGGGAAACACATGGATGCATTTTTCATAGCTTTTGCTTCATAGGTTTAGTGTCGAGGATAGTTGCGATATTTTGGATCATGATATTAGGGTTACTATCGTGCATATCGACATAAGATCGAGAAAAGGAATTGTTATGATCTCTAAGGAAAAGGTGAAGGCTTCTTATTTGGTGGAATCTAAATATTGTCCTATATTTAGAATTCAACATCATCCTAAGTGTGAATGTTGATTTCTATGGTCAATTCATTCAGTATGGTTTGTGTCTCATAAGGTAATGATCAAAGAATGTAAGAATCCTCCACACCTAGATAAGTGATATTATAATCATCGTCTTGACATTTAATGATATTTATAGAAGGTGTATCATGATCTAGCATATCAAGATAAAGAAGTAGAATGGAAGAGGGGGCTTCACCATCATGATGATATCTCAAAGGTTCCAAGGAAATGGTGTTTATGAAAAAAAAATGTTAAGAGGGATGGATTCTAGATCCATGGAATCTATGAGAGAAGGTGGTGGAATCAGTGAAGAAGGTGGAAAAGGTGCTAATATAGGAAAAGAAGGTGAAGAAGGTTGATCTTCCTCTACGAGGTTGATTCAATCCTTGATAGGATAAGGTGGTTTAGTAAATCCAATATGACGATGGTATTTATGTTTGTGGGTAGTACAAGGTATGAGTGTGTGGCAACCTTGTTCATAAATACCAAAGCCAAATCCCTTCCAAGCACGGTGATGAAGAAAGGTTTGGGTGAAGTGGTGGTTTGCGAGATATCAGAAATAAGATGAAAAAGGTCATGTTCTCGTGGGTGGTTTAGAAGAATTTTATGAAGTGTCAAGTTCCCCAAGTGTCAAGTTGGTGTGAAGGTGGGGAGGACCATATAGAGAAACCTCACCTACATGATAGTTGTAATGTGGGTGTTGATGAAGTCTTATGTACTCTTGAGGAGTTTGGAAAGTGTCAATGTTATACAAGGTGATACTCCCCAATGTAAGGAGCTGAAAAACACCGACAAGGGGTTGGAGGTCTATAGTTGGGTAGCAGGAATGAATGAGCTACTCAAAGTTTGAGAAGAAGGTTTGGTATATGAGATAAATTTAGAAGTTACATCGGCAATGGAACACGTGTCTTTGGTTAAGGAAGATGTAGCAATAGAAGTGGTAGATGAGGTAGTGGTAGAAGATGAAGTGGCCACCATATTAGATGAGGAAGCTCTAAATGTAGATTATGCAGCTTCCATAGTAGATGCCTTAAGTAGAACAAGGACATCATTGGGTTGATATAACATGTTGCGAGTTTTGAAAGTTGAAGGATTTTCCTTAATGATACAAGGGTGCCTTCATATTAAAATTTTATGTAGAGGTGAAGGGTCAAAGGTACACACCCCATGGTATAAATCTAAAGTCATCCAAACAATATGTTATACTATAATCACCCTTCAAGGACATATAATCATATAGGAATGGTTTGGGGATCCACATGGATGTGGAGGATTATGCTACCGAGGGTAGTGGTCATAGCATCATTGAAAGAATGTAGCATATTGGGTTATTATGCATGCATTTTATGGGTATGTCCATTTTTTTGCACGTATGGGATGAAATTCTCCTTTGAATGGTGAGGATAAATCTCTGAGTTATAGAAAATGAAGGCAAAAACTTGGTGAGTGGTAGGGGGGATAGAAATTTTAGGTGAAGTGGTGAGAGAGGACACACGATGAAGGGTGAAGATGGCAGCAAAGAGTGTAGTGTCATTTGGTAGAACCTCAATAGTTTGTAGGATCTCAAGGAGGGCTTGGTGATGAGACTTAGAGGTTTGGATGAGATCATATAAAGACATTTCTATAGTGCGATGTTTGACTCCATCATAAATTGGATAGGCCATCCCTGATGGTTACCTTGGGGATAGGTGTAGATGTTGTTGGTACCTAAATTTTTTTCTCCTTTTCGGTCTGAGTAGCATCAAGGATATGTCATGAAGCTTGAAGACAAATAGATCATGATGTATGTCGTTTTTTAGCCGAGAATGTGATTTAACTGGCACTAAGATTTGTGGAGAGATTGATAGCACTCAAATAGGACTTCATCTTTTCCTAATTGTTTTAGGTTGTGTGTTTCAACCAAGGTAAGAGGACCTATTCTGTAACCCTCAAATAGTGAAGGAGATGAAGATATCCCTCAATTTGTGCAAATAGTATTAAAAGGCCTTGGGAAAATGTGATCAACACTCAAAATATGACATTCACAAGTTGTCACTTCCAAATTATGGAGATATTTTCAATGCAAGGAAATTGCATACTTTAATAAACAAATTTTGATCTTCTATGGGAATACAAAGGTCAAAAAATGGGTAGTATGGGGTAGGATTAGTTATTTAGAATGAGTTTTGTGGGATATTGATAAGACAAACTTGACTATGCCGGATCTTTGACAACCTCTACAACATTTGAACGACTATTAGATAAAATGCTTCAAAATAGTCAGCATGTTCTTTCAACCGAGAAGAGATACACAAATGGAAGCCCGGTTTGCAATCTTTACACAATATTTGAGACCTGAACATAAAATCTTGAGTTAAATTACTAAATTAAACATCAAAATATCTGATTAGATCACACCTAAGGTACCCCAAAGGCTTATAAGTGATATCTCACAACAAATGAAGGTGAAGTGATTTTAAACTACTTATTTTCAATGCCGGATGAAAGCTCTTCGACAAATGAAATTTCAAATGCCACTAAACTATCAATAAGGATGAGATCTCAGTGATTCCTAACAATTTCAATGCAACATTGCAACAAGAACAAGGAAAACTATTTGTAGACATTTAAACATGATAATAGATATCATATTGCCCAAAATAACATAGATTAATTCAAAATCTTGTTATATTCATCAAATAGGAGAGTTTCAAGAACAATCTCGGAGCGGTGTGAAGCTATACAATTGTAACCAACTTAACATGAATGAAGATATAACACGAGAAGATGATCTTCTCTAAAAAAATTCTTGTGAATTTCAACTTCCGGACCCTTTGCATGTCAAAAGACATGCATTATATATCATTTTTACATCCAATCCTTCTCTCCCAAGAAAATGATATCCTAAACATCAAGTTCGTTACAAAATTCCATCATGATTTGCAAACGTATATGCTTAAAATATTATAGAAAAAAGTTGCAGTGTTTCAAAAAGGTGAATTATTGAGGATTTTTAATCATTATCCATTATGGAGGCACATTTTCCATCTTCAAAGCATTCGACCCCCTTTCTTTCATTATTTCATCCATTTCCCTCCAAAATCTGACTCTACAACTTTAGGATTTGATATTTCACGTTTTTGATGGGTAAGGGGGAAATGTATTTCAAAAACATCTTTAATCTTCAAACTGATCCTCAAAACTGATTGCATTTTTCCCTGCAGCACAAATGACATGGATTTGTAAAAATTCGATCAAAATCGATGCAAAAATGCATTTCCACTTCCCCGGAGAAAAATAGTGGTCAAACTAAAAATGCACAGCTTACCATTGATCTACCTTTCTCCCTTGAATCTGGGCCATCCACGTGTCACAATGAGATTACAAATGGGTCTCGGATCACTTTTTGACATTTTAACACTTTTGAAAAATTTAAAAATTTGACATTTTTCTCTGCCCCTCCTCCCTTGAGATTTGGCAATGACATGTGTTCCAAAGTGGGTCCCATCGGAATCACAACTCGATTCTACACATTTCCACCTTTTTTGGTAAAAAGGAAATTTTTTCAATTTTCCTCTACCATTCCACCCTCCTGCATGACACGTGTCCTCATATGATTGGCTAAGGGGAAGCACTCTAATTTCATAGTTTAATTCCTTTTCACAAAAGGAGATTTTTCAACATTTCCTCTGCACTCCCACACCTCCGATTTTATCCCTGCCATGTGTCTCCCTTTGACTCATTGCAGAGCCACACTTAAAATTACCACTTTAACTCATTTTAAGAAAAAGGAAACATCTCTTTTATACCACCAACGGCCTACACTCCCTTCTCGCCCGATCCTACCACGTGTTCTCTCCTAAGTGGCCCATGACCCACGGCCTTTTTCACAACTTATGTTCCCTTCGATAAAAAGAATTTTTTTGAAGTCCTCTGCTAGCCTTCCATCCCACTTTTGATGAAAACATGAGACATGTCCACCTCTAATTCGCTGAGGGCTTGTGCTCTAAAGCCACCACGTGTTCCATTCTTATTTGTTGCGTGCCCTAGAATTTATTTTCACTTTAACTCTTTTTTCCAAAATGCCTTAAGGAATAAAAAGACTTGCCAATCCACCTGCGGGGCATGCAGAGCTACAGGGCAACATGCACCTTTTTCTAAAACACAAAAATTGTTAAGTTTTTCGAAAGCACCCATCGAACCTTGTCTAATCTCAAATGGTGATGTAGGAAAGATTTTGAGCTAAAATTTGATGGGAAAAGGATGCTCGTATGACCATAAAACAACACAGAAATTGAGAGTGATGCCCTAGAATTCTGAAGATGAATTTGATGGGCATATGATGCCCGTCTGATCATCAAAACATAACAAATGCCAGGGATGCCCAAAATTAATTTATTCTTCATGGGTGAAGAATTTTTTGATCAAAAGACAAATGGAAAGTGTTTTTAGGAAATTTACAACCATGGAAAGGGATATTTGAGGGAAAATAAGTATAAAACGAACAATTTCGAGCTCCAAAGGTCGGGTAAACATGGTAAAAATGGAAGAGGTATTTAAACGGGAAAAATTAGGGCAAGGTAATGAGTTTGAAAACAATCTAATGCACAAGAATGTGACTACAACTTCACATCATCAAATTCATGAGGAAAATATGTTTTAGATCACAAAGAGCATAGGGGAAATGTGGAAATATGATAGAGGATCAAAATGGACACCAACATCAGCTCTTGCTTGGGGATGGGCGCTCCCAGTGAGTGCCATAAGAACAAAAGTAGACCAAGTGCCAAAATAATCCATTGGGCAAATGGAGTCATGAGCCAAAGCCACAAAAAAACCAACTAAGAAACTAATAAAAAAGGTTTCCACACACCAAGGCAAACCACGAACCGATAAAACACCAAAAACAAATCAAAAGCCAAACACTATACAAGTGGTGCATACCTCAAATTTGGGGATTAATCCAAGAAATGCTTCGATGCCCAGTGATTAACAGGTGTAGTTCCAGCAATTCCCCATCTAAGTCCTTGAGAAAAAAGGTATTTTCACCAATTCTTATATCAATGGAGTAAGGGTCCATCCACAATGCATCAAATTTACCATGTTTTCCCTTATCTTCATTTCTACTATCCCACAACAAAAGAAGATATCCAACATTGAAAGCCCTAGGATTGACCTTCTCATCAAACTACCTCTTCAACTTCTCTCTAAATCTAACATTCCTTTGGTGGGATGCTCTTCTTTCTTCATCTAGCTCAAAAATCTGATTGATCCTTGCTTCATATGGACTGACCTCTTGATCTTCAAGTTGTTGAAAAAAATGAAATGAAGATAATTGCAGATGTAAGGGCAGCAGAGCTTGAGTTCCATACACCAACTCAAATGGGCTCTTACCAAGATCTCTTTTGGCGGTGATTGTATCGGTCCAAACTACAAATTTCAGTTGTTCACCCCATTTTCTCTTGTTCAACTCCAAGTCTCTCCTAATGATCTTTTCTAAGTTCTTATTGCTAGACTAAGCTTGTCCATGTCTTTGAGGGTTAGAGTTTGAAGCATAATTCAGATTGGTTCCATACTCCTTGCACATTACCATTAAGGTTTTAGCTCTGAAACACATGACATTATCAGCAACAATCAAATCTGCATATGATGTGATTCAACAAGAAGTCCATAACAACTTGGTGTGTTGCTTTTTTGGTGGGGATTTCTTCTACCCACTTGGTGAAGTAATTTGTGGTTATAATCATACACTTATGTCTGAGAATAGAAGGGTATCAGATATCACCAATGAAGTATATTCCCAATTTTTTGAAAGGATCTTCAATTGATACAAAGCTACAAAGGAAGAGAGCCCGAAGCTTTCATTCTCCTGAGAAACACCGACAACTTTCACATTTTCTAACCAAAGGGTTACATCTTTGAATAGAGTAGGCCACCAATAACCAACTCTCAAATTTTTTTGTGATGTAACCCTTCCAAAAAAGTGTCCTCCACAAACTCCCCCATGGAAATAAGTAACTATTTTGGGGCTTCATCTTTAGTTATACATTTTAAGAGGACACCTTCTGGGTTCTTCCAAGCTAGCCCAAAGTTAGTAATGATGTATTTTGAGAAGCCATCTTGATGGATATTTTCTAATTTTTATTTAAATTATCATGGAAGTCTAGGTGTTTGAGGTAAAATATTACATCCTTGTACGACTCAAAACTCACCAAATTCTCAAGAACATTTTCACTTTCTTCCTCTAATTCATTCACTTCAATTATCTGAAGGTTGCTCTCAGCCATAAGCTTAGCCAAACCCAAACCTCTTACCAACATTTTGGTTTGGATGTCTATATCATACTCCTGTAGTTTGTTAACCCATCTACATCTTTTTCTTGAGATCTCCATCTCTGATAAGATGTCTTTTACTATGGTGTGGGGAACATAAGCAACAAATTTTTAAGTTAAGATATAAGGCTTGACAACCTTTGTTTCTTTCACCAAGGAAAATGCTTGTTTTTCCATGATTGTGTACCTTAACTCAACAACTTATAAATCCTTGATAAAGAAGGCAATAGGCCTCTCAACCCCATCTTCATCCTTTTGCAGAAAAATAGATGCAATGGTATTTTCATAAGCAAAGGAGAAGATTTGGAAAGGATTCTTGTAATTCGGAGCTGCCAAGACAAGTGCATGTTTCAATGCTTCTTTGATTCCTTCAAAATCCTAAATAGAAGCCTACTCCCATTTGATAAATTAGTCTTTCTTTGACATTCATGTAATAGGAAGAATCAATTCAGAAAAAATTAGACACAAACCTTCTAATGAAATTGATCGCCCAAAGAAGGATTGGATGCCCTTCTTTGTTTTTGGAATTCAAACCTTGTTGATTACTTTTACCTTCTTAGGGTCAATCATGACACTAGCCTTTGAAATAATATGACCAAGCAACTTGGCCTTTTGCACCCCAAAATGAAACTTCTTTAGATTGAGAGAAATGCCAAATTCTCTACATCTGATCAAAATTATTTCCAGTGTTGTCAGTAGTGATCTTTTCTCCGCTTGAAAACATAGTCACATCATCCTAATAAACTACAATGAATTCATTTATGTAACCAGAAAAAGTAACATCCATTTCCCTTTAGAAAGTAGCTCCAGCATTCATAAGTCCAAAAGGCATTCTTACATAAACATATGTTCCCAAGGAGTGGTAAAGGAAGTTTTAAATATTTCGACTCCTTGAAAACAACTTGTTGTAGCCAGAGAAACCATCCAAGGTGGACAACAATTCAGATCTAGTCACTAACTGCAGCATGTTTTCCATGTTTTTCAAAGGATAATTGTCCTTCAATGAATCTCTATTCAAATTTTTGAATTCTACACAAATTCTGATATCTCCATTTTTCTTATTGACCGGCATAAGGTTTTCAACCCAAGATGAATACCTTATGGGCTGAATGATGCTTCCCTCTTTCAGTTTCTTCAATTCATCTTGCATTTTCATTAAGAGGAGTGGATTAATTGGCCTCTACTTTTGTCTAAATGGTTTATCATTTGTTTCAAGAGGAATCTCATGCTAAAAAAAGTCTTGTATGTATACTTTCAGCTCTGAATAAGACCAAGCAAGACAGTCCTAATATTTCTTCAATAGTTGAACATAGAACTATTTTTCTTCTTTTTTTTAGATTGCTTCCCAACCAAACTTATCTTGGTTTATCATTAGTTCTCAAATTATGCTCTTCCACATCCCTTGAGGAAGACATGTTTCTATTGATGATGAAATCAACATTGTTAAAATTTGACTCAAGAGCAACCAACCCTATAGGAATGGTGTTAATTTTCAATTGGATACTATCCTTTCCAAAAAAGTCTCTCTTCCTTCACTCACACACACCATTGGTTCCCAATCAATATTATAATCTACAAATTCAACTTGATTTTCTAAGAACCTTTTCACTTGAGTATTATCATTAAACATTTGTCAATTCTTGATGTTGTTAGGGACATCTGGCCTAGTTAACACTTCAACATTGTACTCACAATAAGGTAAAACAGTGTAATTTCTAAATCTTGACCCCAACACTACTAACTTGTTAGTAGTAGCATTGAAACTCCTTTCATGATGCACAATGTTAAAGGAATCAAACATCTCAATTAGATACCAAATTACATGTTTGTACTATTTCATCTGCTAATTTTTTTGTAGCATATAGTTTTCTTACTTGTTTGACAACTAGCTCGAATATCCTTTTGCAATGATGTTCCCGACACCATACTTCCATGTAATTCATAGACCCAAAAACAAGGCTTCATAATCAGTATTGTTGTTAGTACATTCAAAATTAAGCTTGAAGGAAAAAACAAAGTCTTCCAAACTAGAAGAAATCATAATTATACCAGCACCATTTCCAAAGTTGGAGCAAGCTCCATCAAATAGCAAGGTCCAAGGGGAACCTACCTGTTCAAGGCACTTTGAATAATCCATATTGTGATCCTTACAATGATCAAACCCAATAAAATTATCCACATCAACATCAGCAAATAATACTTCATGTGAAGCATTGTTTGGATCCTCAATTAGATATAACATATTCTTTTCTCCATAGAGCTTGACAAGGTTGCCCACTTTCTTGATAATAACATACCCCATTTGGCGGGGAAATCAACAATCACAACATCCAATTCTAAATTCCTCCCAGGATAAGATGGAAGTTACACCACCAAACCCTTCACACAAGAAACTACCGACACTTCTCTTGAGTCCATGGCGACACTTTCGTAGGTTCTTTGTCACTTTGATTCCCAATTCATTCATGACCTCCAAAGGCATGACATTGCATGATGCCCCAGAGTCAAACATATAGTTATGTAACAGCTTGTCTTTCATAACCAAGGTACTAATAAAAGGATCCACGTTCAGCTGAGATTTAACCAAAGTAGTTCCCAAGTAAACCTCAAATTTGGTTCCCCCAATTCTTCCAACATTTATGGATGTTCCAATTCTACAATGGTAATATGATCTCCAACCTTGTTTCCAACTCTTCCTTGGGTACTCTCTTCCTCTCTTAATCCTAAATATTCAAAATCCCTCTTCTTGTGCTTAGGAATCCTAAGCAACTCAATGATCGCAACACTCACTTTGATTTGGCTCAATACCTTGGTTATATCATATGGAGCATTCTTGGGTAAAGCAAAGACTAGGGGAAAGATTGGACAATTCATCGAGATGGTATGGAAGTATTTTAAGTTTGGGCATGGGGAGGACCACAATATTTTCTTGGGGAATAGGGCCTTTACCAGATGTATTTTTCTTTGGATTTTTTTAGTATGAAATGGAAATTTTAACTTGGCTTGTTTCCCCTTGGTAACTTTACTTGTGGTATTGTGCTCCTTCTCTTGGGCAACTACAACATTCATAAGCAGCTTCCTATCCTCCTCTGAAGGAACCCCTCCATCATACTTATTAATAATCAAATTCCTCAAGTATTCAAAATAATTATTGGGCTTCTCAAAGGCTTATACATTATCAATATCTAAAACATGAGGAGGAAGAAGATGTACCCATTAGATACAATCCCCAAAAAAAGTAGCAAACCGAGCACTTATGACATCTGTTGAAGTTGATCCCCTTGGTGAACTTGGAGGGATCTCCATCATGCAAGCATCATCATCAACTTTCTCTTCAATTTACTGATCTGCTCCACATGGAGGATGGGGTAAAAACACTTATGGAACCAATCAATATCAAAGAACTTCCTCAACAACAACAACCTTAGCGAGCTAGGGGATCAGTAACACTCTTCCTTCATGTGCTAGAGGATGTCTATTTGCAGACCCCATGGGTCCTTTCCCTATATCATCAGATCTCTAATCACCCCTAGGATGATTGGTAAATCTGTCATAGTTTTTGTTTTTTTCCAACCTTGTGAATTCTGTCCAATTCGCTTCTCTTCTCTTGCCAACTTGTATGAGATATATTGGACATCCACTACCAAAGTTTTCACCACTTCCTCCAAGTCTACACTTTTTTTAGCTTGAGGTTTTTCAAGGTTTATCAACTTTACACCATCTCTCTTGAGAGTTTCCCAACGGCCTTAATATTGTTTTCAATCTGCAATGCCATGGTGAAGGCCTATCTCAAATTAGTAGAGTTCTTGTCTCTTAAGTAGTAGGATTCCTTCTTATCAAATGCATCTCGTATATTTGATCAAGCATGACTGATCACATGGCCTCAAATTAACTGGAAGCCTTCCCAAAGTTTTGTTAAACCTTGTGTTGAAGTAATGAACTGATTCATTGGGGTTCTTCTTCATATTTTCAAATTCAGAAAATAGAAAACTAGGATCAGTTTGTTCACTATATTGCAATCTGAATGCATTCTAAATTTCTGTCCATGAATCAATAGAATTATCAGGTAGAGCCTTGTACCAATCCCTTACATCCTCTTCTAGTGTATGAATGAACAATTTAATATACACATCTTCATGCTCAATCTCAAAGTCCTCCATCATGTTAACAAAAAGTTTTAGGTGTTGATCACTAGTTATTGCATTGTTACCTTGGAACTTTGGCAACCTATTCCTCACATCTTGTGGGACAACATTTGGGTAACCATCCATTCCTCTAAATTTTATAGGACCAAAGGTGTTAACAACAAATGGAGGTCTAGGGGGAGTTGAGCCATATGATTTTGAGGTGGTGATCTTGGGGGTGACACAAGTTGATGAGGAGTGTGAGGTATTTGGGGCTCAAGAATGTGGTTCACAAGATTGGTATTCTCGAGGTGCTGATTTTCTTAGAAATTTTTACTAGAATTAAAACACACAAGTGCGGATTGAGAAGGAAATCACCAGGTATAGAAGAAGGACCTTCACTAGTTGAAGTAAACAAGTTTATGAGAAGATTTCTTGAATCAGAATCACTGGAAGAAGAGTGATAATCCTCTATTAAAGGTTGATCTCTATCACCAATGGATATACCTTTGCTTGATGTTTGACCTTCAACAACCTTCCAAAATTTTCATTCCTCTAAAACTATTTTTCCCAATTCTTGAAATAACTTTCTACTTGGGTCTCTCCCGAAGAGAGATCTTCTTTCGATTTTGTAGAGATTAGCAACATAAAATAAATGACGAAATATAAGACACTTGTATTTATCAAGATTAAATCAAGCATGGATTTTCCACTAAGGAATTTCACCCTAGTTGTTCAAATGCACTAAAATACTCTGTCAAATACTTATCAAAGACTGAAAATCTTGCAAAACTTTATAGATCACACCTTCCTTTACTTGAATCCATCTTCCACAAATGCAAATGAAATGAAACTACTGCTTTGAAACTGATAAAATTGTAGGAAAAACTTATATCTTCACTTAATCCTTACAAATATGATTATAAAATGATGCTTCAACAATGTACGTGCATGCAACATTTGTAAGAAAGATTACCAAGGTTTGACATGTATCCAAATATCTCACATATTTTCAACAAGTCCCAAAGCGGCACCACCACTAGTGTTAGTACCCAATTTTTTTCTCCTTTTCACTCTAAGCAAAGATCAAGGATATGGCATGAAGTTTGAAGATAGATATATCATGATGTATTTTGTTTTGTAGTCGGGGATGTGATCTAACTAGCACTTTCAGATTTGTGGAGAGATGGATAGCACTCAAATAGAACTTGATCGTGTCCTAACTATTTTAGGTTATGCCTTTCAACCAAGGTAAGAGGACCTATTTTGTAACCCTCAAATGGTGAAGGAGATGAAGATATCCCTCAATTTGTTCAAATAGTATAAAAAGGCCTTGGGAAAATGTGATCAACACTCCAAATATAACTTTCACAAGTTGTCACTTCTTTATTATAGAGATATTTTCAATGTAAGGCAAGGGTTACTGAAGACATTTTGAAATCTTGATATGTTTTGCATACTTTAGCAAATGGATTTTGATCTTCTGTGGGTATACATGTCAAAATATGGGTAGTATGGGGTAGGATTAGTTGTTTATAATGAGTTTTGGTGGGTTATTGACAGGACAAACTTGACTATGTAGAATCTTTGACAACCTCTATAACATTTGAATGACTATTAGATAAAATTCTTCAAAATAACAAGATGTTCTTTCAACCTAAGAGATACACAAATGGAATCCCAAATTTGCACTCTTCACACAATATTTGAGTTCTCAACAAAAATCTTAAGTTAAAGGACTCAATTAAACATCAAAATCTCTTATCAAATCACACCCGAGGTACCCCCAAAGGCTTACAAGAGATCTCTATCAACAAATGAAGGTGAATTTATTTTAAACTAATTATTTTCAATGCCAAATGAAGACTCTTCTAACCAATGAAATTGCAAATGTCACTAAACTATGAATAAGGATCGATCTATGTGATTCCTAAAAATTTCAATGCAATATTACAACAAGGACAAGGAAAACTATTTACATACATTTAAACATGATAATGAGACATCATATTTCCCAAAATAACATAGATTAATTCAAAATCTTGTTAGATTCATCAGCAAGGAGAGTTTTAGGAACAATCTCGGAGTCACATGTGTGATGGCTATACACTTGTAACCAACTCAACATGAATGAAGATCTAACATAGAAGACATTAACCACATTTTTGTAGGGTTTCTCAACCGATGAGCTTCTCTAAAAAAAAAAAAATCATGATTTTCAACTTCTTGACCCTTTGCATGTCAAAAACATGCATTATGTATCATTTTACAGCCAAGCCTTATTTCCCAAGAAATGAATATGCCAAGCATCAATTTTGATAAGAAATTCCATTATGATTTACAGACATGGATGTTTAACATATTTGCAACAAAAGTTGCCAGGTGTTTCGAAAAAGGTGAATCATTGAGGATTTTTGCATCATTATCCATTGTGGAGGCACGTTTTTCATCTTCAAAGCATGCAGACCCCCTTTCTTTCATTATTTCATCCATTTCCCTCCAAAATCTGACTCTGCAACTTTTGGATTTGATATTTCATGTTTTTAGACAGGTTAGGGTGAAATTTATTTCAAAAACATCTTTGATCTTCAAATTGATCCTCAAAACTGATTACATTGGTCCTTGTAGGCATAAACGACACAAATTAGCCAAAAATCTTATCAAAATCAATGCAAAAACACATTTACAAACTTCCCGAGCAAAACTAGCAACCAAATTGAAAAATGCATAGTTACCATTGATCTACCTTTCTCCCTTCAATCTGGGCCCTCCACATGTCACAATGCGATTGGAAATGGGTTTGGGATCACTTTTTGACATTTTAACACTTTTGAAAAATATAAAAAGTTGAAATTTTTTCTATGCCCCTCCACCCTTGATATTTGGCACCGACACGTCTCCCAAGGTGGGTCCCATCGAATCGTGGCTCAATTATAAAAATTTACACCTTTTTTGAAAAAGGAAAAAAATCAATTTTCCTCCACCTCTCCGCCATCCCACAAGACACGTGTCCTCATATGATTGGCTGAGGGAAGTGCTCTGATTTCATACTTAATTCCTTTTCACCAAAGGAAATTTTTCAACATTTCCTCCACACTCCCACACCTCTAATTTTGTCCCTGCCATGTGTCTCCCTTTGACTCATTGCGGAGCCATGCTTCAAATTACCACTTTAACTCATTTTGCAAAAAGCAACATCTCCTTTTTTCCCTCGGTGGTGCACTCCCTTCGCCCGATCCTACCACGTGTCCTCTTCTCGAGTGGCCCAACAAACTCCGTAGTCTTTTTCACATATTTTGTTCCCATTCACCAAAAAGAACAAAAATTCTATGTCCTCCACTAGCCTTCCATCCCACTTTTGATGAAAACATGACACGTATCCACTTTTGATTTGTTGAGGGCATACACTCGGAAGCCACCACGTGTTCCATTCTAATTGCCCGCACCCTAGGTATTTTCTTTGTACTTTAACTCTTTTTTTCCAAAATGCCTTAAGGCACAAAAATACCCTCTGTCCACCTTCACTCTACTTGTGACATGTGTACCTCCTCTGGGGCCTATAGAGCTGCGGGGCAACATGCACTTTTTTCCAAAACACAAAAATGTTAAGTTTTTCAAGCAGACCCACCGAACCTTGTCTAATCACAAACGACCACATAGGAGAAGATTTTGAGCTAAAATTTGATGGGAAAAGGATGCCCGTATGACTGTAAAACAACACATAAATTTCTAGTGATGCCCTAGAATGCTGAAGATGAATTTGATGGGCAAACGACATTTGTATGACCATCAAAACACAAAAAATGCCAGGGATTTCCAAAATTGATTTTTTCTTTGTGGGTGAAGAATTTTTTGATCAAAAGAAAAATGGAAAGTGTTTTTAGGTAATTTATGACCATGTCAAGGGATACTTGAGGGAAAATAAGTATCAAATGAACAATTTTGACCTCCAAAGGTCAGGAAAACACAAGAAAAATGGCAGAGGAATTTGAACGGGCAAAATTAGGGCAAGGTAATGAGTTTACAAACAATACAATGCACAAGAATGGGACTACAACTTCACATCATCAATTTCATGAGGAAAAAATGTTTCGAGCACAAAGAGCATAGAGGAAACATGGAAAAATGGTAGAGGATCAAAATGGGCACTAACGAGATAGAATGGTAGGTAGAGGTGCACTAGATGGGTTTCCAACTTTCTCTTTTACTTTGTCCTTTTTTGATCGAGTAGCTAATCAAATAATATTTTTATCAAATACCGAGAGGAGGGAAAGATTTTTGTAGAGGTGGAGATGATGACCATTGAATAGATATAGGGTGAGGTTGTGTAGCGGCATGCGAAGGAGGAATGGAAGTCTCCTCTAATAGGTCATTGTTATCTAAAAGACAATCTAAATCATAGAGTTGAATGAAAATATTTTTGAGGGCCTTACACACTTCAACATCATGCCTTGGCGAGAAATGATAGGAAAAAATTTAGTATTGTCAAACCTTATTGGTCTAGGTTTGAGCGGTGTGTAAGGCTTAATGTGTGGCAAAGTGATAGCAGAGGTTTCTAACAACTAAGTGAGAATGTAAGAATAAGACCTCGCTAAGGGATCATAATGAGAATTCAGTGTTGGTTTGATGAAGGCGTAGGTGATTCCCATGAAGGAGATGGAGTTGGTGGTTGATTCGGTTTAACTAATTTTTGATAGGTAGTTTATTTTTCGTATTGGTTCTGATTCTTAGGTAAACATGTTGGAGTAGGTTGCAAAGGTGAATTGGATGCGAGAATGTGTAGGTGCGTGAATCACCCAAGGTGATAATAGAGGAGTGGGTAATTTCATGGTTATAGGTAATGTAAAGGGTTGTTGTAAATAATAAGGTAGAGGCATGGGTGATGAAGAAGACATGGGTAAAATAGAAAATCAAGGTGAGGGTGTGGGTTGTTTCGCTTTGAGTTTTCCTTGGGGGAGAGGTTTTTGACCAAGGTCAATGGATGTGGGCCTAAAATTAATGGAAGAGGTGAAGGTGAATAGGAAGGCATGAGAGAAACCTGGGTGTAAGGCCTAAGTGGTTGGGTCTTCCTCTTAGGTGCAGGAATAGACTTGGGGGAAGTTTGTTAAGAGATGCTCAAATATAGCATCTCGAGGGAATGGAGTAGACTAGGTATCGGCAAGGCCCCTATTATATTGGTAGGTTTTGGTGCATGTGAAGGCTTAGGTGTAGATGAAGGTTTGGGTACAAGTGAAGGTTGAGGTGAAGGTAAGGCTGATGAAGAGGAGGCTAATACGACTAGCTCAGATGTGACAAATTTAGTTGCCTTAAATATTTTAGGATAGATCATCGAAGTATCCATAGATAAAATATGTATTTGGGTAGTACTTGATAGCCAAGGTGCCCCAGAGCATGGTGTGGTCAACATACTCTAAACGATCAGCTAAATGAGAGAATGGCGTAGAGGTAGAGGAATATGGCAACAAATTTGTGGTAATCCTTATGAAAAATTTTGAGGTCTCATGAGACAAGGAATATTTTGGCTTCTAAATCTATAGGTACAAGTGATGCATGAAGTTTACCAAGATCCCGAAAGACCCCGATAGATGCATCACCGATAGAAAGAGATTATAAGTGTCCCCTATATGGGTCGAGGAGGGGGAAAGGTAGGTGGTGTAGACTCTTACTTAGGTAGAGAAGAGGATAAGATAGACTCTTCTTTGGGTAGAAGTGTGGGTAATATGGGCTCCTTTATAGGTATCAAAATAAGTGGGGTAAGCTCCACTATATACAAAGGAATGGGCAAGGTAGGATCTTCCATGGGTAGAGGAGTAGGTGAAATAGGCTCCTCCATGGGTAGAGGATCTCCCGAAAGAATTTTTTCAACAGACGACATGTAAGGAGATTGAGCAAAAGGGACAAGTATTATGTCAAAGATGGCATGGACCCCGTGAACATTTTTTTCATTGCTAGAGGTCTCGCCAACTTGATATGATGAAAGGGCATGGTTTGAAAAAATTTCTTAAAGACTTGAAGATTTGGATTTGCATGTGCATTACGGTTTTCCAAGATGAGATCTCCATTATGTAACATTTCCTAGACAATTTTTTTGAATGTTTTACAATTTTCATCATTATACCCTCTAATGCGCTGATAGTTATAGTATTAATTCTCCTTATACCATGTGGGTACGGACGGGAAGGGTCAAATCCAGTATGTGGTTTGATCGGTGGAAGAGTGATGTCCCCCACTTTTAACAATTTTTCCAACACATAGGAGTAAGGTTCCCCTTAAGGGGTATAATGTCTATGTTTGTACATATACTAGAAATTCTGAATTGGGGAAAATTAGAAGGAGGTTTCAGTTGGTTTGATAGAAGAGATGGACCAGATTTCAGGACCACCATGTTGGAAGATCCTTTTTCCTTAGAATAATTATTTTTTGGTTTAAAATAAAAAGGGGAGTCATTTGATTTAAGTGGAGTGTTCTTTCTAAGCACTGAAGTTTCTTCTTCTCCAGGGAACGTATTTCTATCTTCGAGATATGGTGAATGCATCATCCAATGTTCAAAAGGTTTATACCTAAAGAGTTGGGGAAATGTGCCAGGAACAATCCCTAGTGAACAAATTTATGAGATCATTTTGTGAGAGTTTAAAGGAAATCTTATTAATGAGACCCTAAGTTAGCATGTGAGAAAGTAAATTATAGACTCCTCCTCATACTGATGAATAAAGTATAAATCATTCATGGAGACCTTCTTAGAGATATTTATGGATAAGTGGTAAATTTCTAGGCTAGTTGATTGAAGGAGATGATTCAAGGTTTCAAGAAATCATTGTACCAATCTAAAGCAGGTCTTGTTAAGGACATGGGAAAAGTCCTAAGAAGTAAGGTGTCATCATGGGCAATCAGATAATAGACGTGTTTAAATGATCACAAGTGTTGTTATAGATCTTCCTTGTTATTAAATAAATTGAACTTAGGAATCTCCCAATGTGTGGGATAAGGATGAATGGGTATAGATGGATGAATAGGCTCATTAAAAATTTCATCATAATTGAAGACATTGTGAGAGCCAAAGATAGATGTTTCAAGGTTTTCCATCTTATCCATCATCATATTTATAATATCATTTGTAGGATCCATTGAGGACTCCCCCATGGTATAAATGGGTGGATGAAGTAGATAAGTCATATACGACACACCAAAGGTGTACGGTGGTTTCGAATAAAAAAGCTGTGATGGGGATATGTAAGATGGAATAGATGAAAATAAATATACCCTAAATAAGAATTAGAAGTGATAGGTGGTTATTGAGGAATGGTATAGGTGGGATGAACTTGTGTACAGACCCTTGTAGAAATAGGTGGAAGAGTCTGGGATATTAAAAGGACAAGGTTCTTAAAGGGGGTATGAGATGCCGTCAAGCGACTGGTGGCTAAGAATAAATGGGTACATAAGGTGCTGATGATGTGCGTATCCCTACACTAAGAGTTGTAGATGATGGTGAGGAAAATGTCGAAGGGGTGATAGATGTGAAAGGTGCAATATATATCATAGGTGCGATAGATATCGAAGATTAGGGGATGATCCGAGAACCGACGGGTTGTAAGGTTGAAGCTGAAAATGCTACACTAATGTTGGTCAATAAGGAAGTGGGGGCGAGAGTGAGAGGAATGGAGATAGACATCTCATGTATGAACTATCTTGATGAGTTGCACGTAGAAGAATGGGCATGCTAATATTACAAGGTTGTGGGATTATGATCAAGAAATTTCCTAAATTCCTCGATGCCTACAGGTATAAAGGTAGAAGCGATCGTGTCCATGGTTGAAGCAATAGAAGGTGGTGAAGGGCCGGGAGGTAGGCAAGTGAGAGGAATGGAGATAGGCATTTTGTGTATGAACTATCTTGATGAGTTGCATGTAGAAGAATGGGCATGCTAATACTACAAGGTTGGGATTATGATCAAGAAATTTCATGAATTCCTCGTCACCTATAGGTATAACGGTAGAAGCAGTGGGGTCCATGGGTGAAGAAATAGAAGGTGGTGAAGGGCTGGGAGGTAGTAGTTGATAGCTAGCATGAAAAACTAGGGTGTTGGCTTGCTGGCGAGTCAAAACCATGTGAATGGTGGAAATATATGTAATTTGATTGTTGAAAATGATATAGAAACACATAAATAGAAGATGGGAAAAATATAGAAAAATTAAAGTAGGGTGTTAGTTTTGATAAAAATTAAAAAACATAGAAATCAATGTCAATTGGGTAACTAGTTTCAGTTGTTAGAATGAACCGATGGCGGTCACTCGACTAGTGTTGGTTACTAAAGATAATCAAAAGAATTAGAAATCTGGAGATGAAAGGGGTAAAATGGATGAAACTGACTCTGTTAATGGTGACAAAGACTCAGAAATGAGTGTAGTAAATGAATCAGAACATAAAAAAATGTATGAATATGAATTGAACACTGTTTTGGAAAAAATGACCAAAAACAACAAGAAACGGATGTCGTTTAGTTAGCCAATGTTGGCATGATGAACTAACCAATGGCACTCACTCAACCGATGTCATTTACTATGAATTTTGAGAAAATGAAGAAATTTTGAATTTGTAGTGAATTAAGTCAAAATAAAAGCCAACTCAAAAGTTGAGTATGGAAACAAGATGTCTTATCACACTCAGAAAGAACCAAAATACACTAGTTATGATTGTGGAGTGTGAAAGAAAATAAAAAGTGAAGAATCGTTCTCACAACTCAAAATGTAATTCAAACAAGAAAAAATAGAAAAACACATAAATCCTGTTATCCCAAATTCACCCTTCAAGGCGAATTAGATAACTTACATGATTCTTCAGATCAAGTAGGTTGAAATGGTTTGAGGGCCGAAATTTTGATTTTTGTGGTACCACTCCTTTTTCTCTAACTCCCCTATCCAAGAAAAATCCTATGAGTTAGTAAAAAATTACAAAACTATGAGAAAATGAGGTCGCAGGCCTAATTTAATACAAATCAATTCTAAGAGCTACGAGATGGAACCAAGGTGGATCATGTTAGGGTTCTTCTTGCCAAATTTGGGCCTAAAATGCTAATGGGACATTGAAATGCGGAAAATTTGGGTTTTGGGCCCAGCCACATAGGATCGGCCGACATTCGGGGCCCAAAAACCCAATATGCCCGAAATGGCCAAAAAATAGTTGAAATCTACAAAATCAGGTATTTTCTCGCCCACACATGCGTGGGATGTCGCGATATCTAGGACCCGAAAAGATGAAATAGCCGATTTATAAAGGAATCGATCAACTTGGGTCCGAATGTTCTAGGCCGCACATGGGACATTGGGATGCATAAGAACTATATGTTTGAAATCACCATAGGTAGAAGGGGTCAAAAATTTGGGTATTTTTGGCCTACATGGTCCGTGAGACGTTGGGAGATGAGTTCATCGAATAGCCGAAATGGCCAATAGCATTGTAAATTGGGTAAGGCAGAGGTCAACTATCCTCACGGTCTAGTAATGGGACATTGGGATGCATGGGACACCAAAGGAAAAAATATCCAACTACAAATGCCCCATAAACAATGCGACATCCGAGACACCAAGACCCAAAATACCCGATATAACCGTACACAAGGGAAAATAGTGCAAATCAAACCCCGAACTTCAAACGACCATAACTTTTGCCCCTGAGCTTCGATTTTTAAAAAAATTGAATTTCTTATTTTTAATGAGGGTAGGTATATGAAAATAAAGGAAACATATTAAGTCTTATTCAATTAGATGCCCATTCCTATTAAGTGGCAAATGCTTGCATACCCAAAATAGTCTGCACTCGAAGGCCATAACTTTTGTATTTCTCTACGAAAAATGCACAAAATTGGAAACGTTGGAATTATGTTTCCAAGACTGATGCACAAAAACTAAGAAATTCATAATTTTATGAGAAATGAATGGTAACTTTGTATAAAATGTGTCTAGGTTTAGAACAATGTTTTATTTGGTAGCTGGAATGCATTGACGAAGCACGGGCTAACATATTTCACTGTTGCAAGTAAAAGACATCATTTCAATCCATTTAATACATCTTATAAGTAGTTAAAGGACATATTTTAGGATTTTCTTTTCCCCTCTCTCTCTCCTTTCGAATGCTATAAATAAGAGTGTTAGGCTCATTGTAAAGGAGATAGTTTTTTGGGTAGAAAAACTCTGTCAAAATTGTATTGTGAAGCCAATGTGTTGTAGGACCTTATAGTGGACTCCTTTCATGGTGGTTTAGGCCCTTATTCTGTAATAGATTGGATTGTGCATATTTATGAAGCAATAGATGCAAGTTTATGGATTTCTCTTCCCCTGCTATGTTTGTTTGCATTCCTTATTCACCTTGAATCTCATTACATATATAAAGTGCCTATTTTATGCTATTACGGATTCATTATAAATATGTGTGCATTAAATATTTTTGTGAACATAGTTACTAGATTGTGGAGAGTTGTTACCACCCCTTATAGTATGCACTTTTCTTATGTTTTCACACATTGAATACTATACTCACACCCTCTCTTTTTACGGTGTATCACCGCTTTAGTGTAGGATTTTTTTCATGCACTTTCTCTCTCTAGTCCCTTGGAAAGTTAGATTAGGAAATTAATTTTCACCTGCATTAGAGTAGAATGTGGCAGGTAGTTTAGGAGCAAGAACCAAATTTTTCTGGAGGACTATCTCATGTAGAAAGTACCATAACTTGGAGATAGTAGCCATGTTATCCGATCACAATGTGAACTCAAACACACACACTTGTGTAAACCATAGGGTGATATGATTTGGTGATAACAAATCCTAGGTATAATATTTTAGTGTTGAGTTTCTTATGCCTTTTTAAACCAATTGTGAATGAAATAGAGTTTTTGGATAACGAAGTTTCCCTACAAGCAATATTTTGCTGGTTTTGGGTTTGTTTTTATAAAGAGGCCTAACATACATTTCAATATGTGTGGTATGAACTTTGATGTGAAAAATAAGCTAGAACACCAGGACGTTCCCACCATCAATAGGTTGTTAAATCCTTGGCAGATTCTACCTAGAAAGGGAATGTTTAAGAAACATGTAAATTATTTAAGTTGTTTTTCCTAGGAGTGTGTGCACAAATGTGAACTACACTTAAGCTAAATCCAATCACTAAGTGGTCATGACCTACATCATGTGATTAATAAATAAATCTATGTGAACTAATGTAACACTCAAAGGATGAAATGCACATATTTTAAACCCAAATTGAAAATGATATTCGATGTAGAAAAATGATAACACAAAGAAGAATGTTCTTTCACTAAATTCAATACAAAATAAAATAAGAAATGTTTTTAAGCATCAAAGGAATTTTTTTTAGAAAATAAAAGGAAACAAGATTTCCAGGAGAGATTTAGTGTGAAATTTTCAAGAAAGAAAGAAACACACAAATACACCCTATATGAACAATGCAAAGAACCCACAAGAGGTCCCACCGGGTGTGCCAAAATGTTTCACCAAAAAGTAGAGGTATAACAGATAATAGGTAAGGGCAAGGAGAAATGTACTTGTAATAATAGAAGAATGTGTGTGCTCGTAGAATGTTGACCAAGCTGATTGTGAAGAGATTACCTTTGGCTAGGAGGAATGACCTATTAAGAACACAATAAGACCACGAAATGATATTAAATAGCAAATGTAAGTGGACTGTCTAGCGAAGGCTAAATCCTGGAAGCTTGATGCTTCCTCAAATGGATGTCAATCCACCATCATAAAAAAATTTATGCGAGGAAATATTGTAAATAAATGAAAACCACTATTTTTGATAAGATTTAGGTATCTCCAATAACATACAATAAGTGAACTTAATGTAAAAGGAAAATTTCCAATTAAATCCAAATGGTTAATAGGTGAGTCTAGGTTTACATATCTAACAGAGCCTATAGATGTGGTCAAGGTGAGATTTGGTGGATCTTTGGGAGGTTTTGAGTGAGTTAGAAGCTTTCTAGTTAGGGAAATTTACCACAAAGAGACTAAGACCGGCTAGGTGACCGATGTTGGCTATGGTAATGGACCGACGTTGGTTGGGTGGTTGGTATTAGTAGGGGAAATGTGGTAAGAATATTTAAAATGGGGTTTTAGGAACTCTCTGTGACTACACAGAGAGTGAAGGAAGCTTAGGTAAGGTTGTGGGATTTTGGAAGGATTAATAGGTGATTAGATTGATGTAATTGTAAATTGTGAAATGTAAACATGTAGATAGTTATACAGTCTTGTGAGAGAGATTCGGGTAATGTAGAATATGGAATGAAATAGATAGCTAATAAAATAAATAATCTACTAAAAATGACAAGGAAGAAATAATACTAACTTTTGGAATATAGGTAGAAAATATGTGGTGGTGATGATTGTAGAAAGAGGTCACAATGCCTCATTGTAAGTGCACTAGAACTCTAGATTGATCTACTAGTGAATTGTGAGGTGTTTGAATGTTATATGGGACTCTAGTATGTTGTAAGATCATAGGAGATCTTGAGAGTCAGTATGAAAGGTTGCAAGAGTTAGAAAACTAGATTCGAACATGAGCAAAGAGTTTTGAAATCTTATTTAAGGTAACCGACTATGGTTAGGTGACAGATGTCGACCAAGGAATGACTGCAATCAGCTTAAGGAGAAATGGTCATACTAGATAAAAATTGTTAGAGTAGGTATTTACCTTAGCTCATATTCACCTAGGTACTTTATTTACCTTTATTGTATTTATCATCACCCACTTATGTGTGTGGATATTTATTTTAACTTATTTAGATATTAGGAGATATTACCTAGTTGTTAGGCATAGTTATTTCCTTGATCTATGGTCATGACTAGTTATTTGATGAATAGTTATTTTCTTCATTTATGGCTTGATCTACAACCTTGACTGGTTCTTAGATTGTTATTCCTTGCCTATTTAAGCAAGGCCCGTTCTCAATGTATTGCATTGAGCTCCATAATAATATATGATATTGTTTCTAGTCATATGAGGGCTTAAAGCTTGTGATTCCTACTAGTAGGTGCTTAACTTCAACCCCCTTTAATTTTATTTGTGTGGTGAAGGAAACAACAATTTATTTTGTTTCAGTGGCAACTAAAATAAATAACAGAGAAAAATATTAAAAATCTTGTATCTTTTGATCGGTAACTCGGTTTTGAGTGCCGTTTTTTACAAAAGTGCTTGTTTTTTCACGCTCTTTTCATAAGAGTTATTTATTTTGTGTCTTTCACTATAATTATAAAGTTTCAAAAATGGAGGAGTGTTGTAATCAATTGTGGATGCAATTTATTTGAGCCCGACGTTCTAATTTTTGGGAGTTGCGGTTTGTACCTATCATGGATTCTCGAGAATGATATGCTTTTCTCTCAAGTATGTGGACTTAGAGTGGATATTGTAAAATTTTTAGAAGAAAATAGATCGCTCAAGAAGTGAAATTATCTTCTAAAATCACTCATACGTGATAAGGATACAATAATAAACTCCTTGCAAAACAAACTTGCTAGCCTACAACACCACCATCATATTGTGGGAAACCATATCCATGCTCCTAGTCCACTTGCAATTGTTGCTCTTGTACCCACTAACATTGATCTTCCAGTCTTTGAGCCTGAACCCACTTTTGATGCTTCTAAACCTGTGAGGCTTGTTACTGCATGCTCTTCCACATCTGTGCCTATTACAATACCACATGTTGTGTATCCTACTTCTGCTCAGTTGCATGGCTTTTTTGGGAAGCATACCACTGCATTCAGTTCTCACATGCTCCGTTCTATGGGTCTCACTAGTGGAGTCATTGGCAGACATTCATAGGGTATTATTTCCTCTATTCCACATGTGAAGTGGAATTCTCGTCATGACATTGGTTTTCGAGTAGATACTTCATTGGGATCACACATTGACAGAGCTCCTTTTTTGTTTTCTCGACTCTTTCTGAGGATCCTAAGCAACACATGAGTTCTACATCTTCACTCAGGCTTGAGAAACCTGAGATTTTAGTTGTCAAACATGATCAACCTAACACACATTCTGATGTTCTTTTGCATGCACCCATTGTGCATTTTGCACCAAGTCATATGCAGGCATCTTCTTCATCCATCTGTGTTGATTTGGGGTGGATATCTGATCACTCATGGAGGTGACATAGGAATTCATTGAGAGGAATCTACAGGCATGGCTCCTCCACCATTCGGCCTCTTGCTCCACTTTCTATACCTTTTACATTGTGATGCTTCTTGTTTTGAGCATTTTTCTTTAGCAGTGTAGTGTATCTCTCTTGTTTGTTGAGAGATTTTGTATTTGTATTTTTGAAACTTTTGGCATGTTGACAGTCTCTCTTGTGGGGAGTTATTCTGGTGGAGCCCAGTGTTAGTTTTTCAGTGTTCGAGTAGTTGTTTTGACAACTCATACAGATTTGTAGCACCACTCTACCCATTCAGCAGTATGGGAGGGTGTGGTGCTAATCCTGCTTCTTTGGGTTTCATGTCCTTACCTTGTTACCTTGGATTTTCTTAGATTGTGACACTCTAGAGTTTGTGTGCTTGCCTTGTTGCTTTGGTTATTGTTATAGGATCGTGGCACACCTATTTGTAGTAGTTGATCGAATTATGTTTTGGTTTCTTTTTTTTACACTTTCGACATCACTCTATTGATAGTCTCCTTGTACGAGCTATTCTAGTAGAGCCTAGTGTCGCTTATTTTTATTTTTTTGATCGAGCGGTGGATTCGGACCACAAAGTGCACACCAAACTTCTTCAAAATTATATGATTTTTTGAGCCAAGCTTCTTGGGATGCCTTAGAGTGGGTCTTTACTCTCTTTACTTTGTTGTTACTTGGTTTTAGGTACCTTGCGGTGTCCCTTTTTCCCGGTTATTATGACGTGAGTACCTCATCGAGCCTAGTTATCTAACTCATATTGTGGACATGCCACTTCTATTTTGGGCCCTAGCTTCACTTGAAGGGGGTGTTAGAGTAGGTATTTACCTTATCTCATGTTCACCTAGGTACTTTATTTACCTTTATTGTATTTATCCTCACCCACTTATGTGTGTTGATATTTATTTTATCTTATTTAGATATTAGGAGATATTATCTAGTTGTTAGGTATAGTTATTTGCTTGATCTATGGTATTGACTATTTCTTTCCTTGATCTGTGGTATTGACTAGATCCTTCATGTCTAGTTCTCTCCTAAATCTATGGTCTTGACTAGTTATTTGATGACTTGTTATTTCCTTGATTTACGGTTTGATCTATGACCTTGACCGGTTCTTAGATTGTTATTCCTTTCCTATTTAAGCAAGGCCCATTCTCAATATATTGCATTGAGTTCTATAATAATATATCATATTGTTTCTCATTTGTTTGCAAAGATTTTATGTAAAGTTATCCCGGTGAATTGATTTCATCTTATTGATCGTGGTGTTTGATTAGCATCTCTTTTCTTGGCTTGGTACGATTTGGTTATCGTTCCTTTTAAAAATAGCCTAATTCTTCCTAAATTTGGCGTGATTGAGATTTTGTTCGGGTAACAAGTGTAGAATCACGTTAAATGGAGTGGGAGAATTTTTAGAGGGATAATAAGACATTAATATTAGGCTTAGAATAAGTCGTAGTTTGTTAATGGGGCGGTGACTTAGTCTTAGGTAATGAATAGGGTTGGAATAGGTCTAGGATGAGGTGGAGAGGTGAGGTGGCTAGGTGAGGTGAAGTGAGGTAGATAATTAACTTAATTTTGGTAATTAAATTAATTAAAATGTGTGCAAGTGGGAATGGTGGGGGAATAGTATTGAATTAATTAATCAAAGGGGGTTTAGAGGGTGCGACCCAATTTCAGTGTCTACGGTTTCTTCAAGTAGCATTTTGGCTTTCTTGGAAATGGGGATCTGTGAAATTTGGGAAGATTATGTTTCACATTTCAATAGAAATCATTGTGACCATGACAGGGCTACAAGCTGAGGGATACATCTACTTTAAGCGTTCTTTAAAATTTGAAATGTGGGCTTTTCTTAGGAAATGGAAAGAATGGGTGTATAATTATCAATCGGAGTATGAACGTGCCTCTCTGAAATCACCTTAGGATCAAGTTTATTAACATATTATGTGTTATTTCACGCTTGAAGGAAATTATAATCTTGTGTTCGGGCCTCAACACTTTCTCTTGGCTCATTTATGTAATGATATATAGGAGAACTTGGCTGATTTTATTTTTCGGTCTGGATTTATCTATTACCCAGGACTCGTGTGTGTGAAGGACATATTCTTCACCAAGGATTATTATATTTATTGTTTAAAATTGTGTTCGACTCCAAAAAAATTCCTAACTTTCATACTATCTCCTACTTGGTCCACCATCATGCCCCTCCTCATCCTCTCCTCACCATGCATCCCTTAATCTATGATGTCCTTGCACGTAAACAAACTTGTAAGGTATTGTCAGCGGAACAGCGTAATAAGTTCCCCAATGATGATACAGGTCTCCTCGCAAGGTGTTCGGGATCCGAAAAAGCTCTCGGAGTATACGTTAACATCCCGCATGCCCCGCTTAGCCCCTGCGCCCTTTTTTTCCCCCTTTTTCCCTCTTTCCTTGGCCTCTTGATCTTCATAATGAAACCACCACCCTACAGGCAGCAGTCTCTCATGACCTCCACCCCGATCGGGCGGCGGTCCTGTAACCGCCGCCCTGCTCAGAGCGGCGGTCCTGTGCACGTTTTCCAGAACATTCTTTTGACGCGACTCACGTGAAATATCACAATTCACCAGCTTTCTTTGCCAACTTGAGCATGCATTTATGTTTTTGGTCCCCTGGAATAGTGTTTTTCCTTTGTTTATTGTTTAGGAGTTCAGTTTGGTTTTGATCTTTGGGTGATTGAATTCCTATAAATGCATAGCTTGTGCTGAGGCAAATGGCCACCATTTCCTTGTTAGAGTCTTCTCATTTTCAGTGGTTTGGTCTGTTAGCTTGCTTAGGATTGATAGTATAGTTCATTTCATGCTTGGTTAGCATTGTCCAGCTGTTGGTAAGCCACATATCCAGCTTATGCAAAATACAAGTGTTGCTTTTTATCTAATCCATTAGAGAAGAATAGCTTAGGAAGCCATTAAAGTTGCAGGTTTTTCTCTTCAAATAAGATAGTTACAGGTTCTGGTCGCTTCATGTTGCATGACTCGCACTAAAATCCCGCTAGGAATCGCATAAGCCAAGCTCTATACTCTTGCGTTGTCCCTCTCCTACTCACATTTTCGGTCTGCATTCTGAGCTGTCCTTGTCCTAAAATCTACTCCTATCGGTGCTAGCATTACACGCTTTTCTGGATCCACGTGAACACGAAAGAATGAGGAGATCACACTGAGGGGACAAGATCACACACACCATCGATTCACCACTATTCTGCGGAATCCAGGTTTTAACTTTCAAAGTTCTAGTTAGAATCATATCAAATAGAGTAGATAATTGCTTCATTTCAGTGAATTCTATTCTCGATATTGCCAGGGAAGCTGTGAGGATTGATAGTTTCTGAGAAACTATGATTCACTCCTCACTTCTGAGGTAGGATCGAGAATCTTGCAGATAGATTAGACGAGCTATTTTATTTATTTAGAATAATTCTACAAATCGCACAGGCAAATAACTATACTCGGTTATCTTGTCTGTTTTAAAATCTTGTTTATTATTCCTAGATACGTTTAAAATAGTTTGCTTTCCTTAAAATTGTTAAAAGATTTCTTAGAAGAATAAAAGTTATATATATGTTAGATTTAGTCCACGTAGTTAAAATTTTCTTCATTACAGTTAGATTTACATTTCGTTTCGTATGACAATCACGGGACCTCAGGAGCCCAGGGAATATATATTTGAGCCAATCGTGCCTCAACCAAACCTCGTCACAGCAATAGTTGACATAGACCAAAATCTCAGAATACAAGTATTCCGAACAACCACAGATTTACAACTGATCAGTTCTCAATTAAGAGGGTTAAACATAGAAGACGACCAAGCACACACGTTTTGGTCGAACCAACCAAACTACAGATTACCCTAGGTAAAGCACTCACATGACTGTAGAAGGGTTCGAAAGAGAACAAACCTTTGGTTGTGATCCCTTGGTCCCACAGCCAGGTGCAGGAGACACTCTCACAGACATAGACACCGGTTTGAGGATCCAAGTTGCGCGAACGCCTGTGAGATATTCTGAGAAAATCACACAGTTATTGGTCCTAAACATAGAAGCTGAGAAAGCATACGATTACTGGATACTAGGGATTAGAACTTGATTTCGCATATGACCATAACAGGACCGCAACAACCAAGAGTCTATGGTTGTGATCCACAGATCCCACAGCCCAACGAGTCCACAAGTCAATCAGATATAGACACTGGCCTATGCACACTAGTATTTCAGTCCACTCCACTTCCACCCATCATCATCGAACAATTTTCCTTATTAGATATAGCGGCTAACGAAGCTAGAGAATTCTGGACTAGGCCAGAGAATCATCCGTAGAGTCAATTATATTCACCATCCACTATATGACCTTATCAGGAGACATACACGAAACTATCCCAGGTCATTTTCCACGTATTCCACAACCTATAGATCGAATCACGCCAGAGCTCAATATTGATTGGAGCCTTCGAGCAGTCATCCTTGCCGATCGATCTATCACACCAATCCAAGTTAGAAGGGCCTTCTTTGCCTTAGATTCACAAATTCCACTAGTGCGTGTCGAAGACATTAGACTACCTAACAAGTTTGTCTACATCCCATGCATATTCTACCCCACCGGCCAGTCTTGACACGACCTCGAGAGGTCGGGTACGTAGAAGAGTTACTTGTAGATTCTCACGCTACTTTGTCCCTTTTCCGGCGTACAAAATTGGTGAACCCGACGTGAAACAAATGAAATTAGTGAAGCTGACGTAAAACTTCCTACTTTCTCACTCGGAGTCATAGTATCACGTGTTCTTTCACAAATCACCTTCACTCCTTCCCATTATTCTGCGGGTATTCATATACCCCCCGAATATGTCGGGATTCGATGCATATGGCAGACCCCTCTTGGGTCTTGAGGCTTACTACACCCAACAGAATAGGCAATCATCACCCTCACTCTCAGTATGGGGTGACAACTATTCAACTAATCAGTTGTCAACAAGAAACAGATATAACTCGTCTTTTCAAACTGAGGAGTTAGATCAACCCCCTCGAACGCAACAAACAGAGCCTTCAAGCTCGAACAATATGACGTTTACAAGAATCTGTTCATCTCCTCGATGCTACTTACACCACAAATTAGTAGACAATCGATCCATACACGGTCTTAGATGATGGATAGTCAATGCATTATCCTAGGAGTGAACAACATTCTCGGGGTATGTACCCACCTATAGGAGGTCTACAAATACAACCTGAGGTCTCTTTTCAAGAAAATACCTCTATGCCATTGCATATAGGAAATACTCTTAGAGAAACTTGGCAAGATAACGATCGCTTTATGACGAGATATCACATGCCTATACAACACCAGGGTGTACAACAAACGTCGCTCGAAAAAAACACCTTGACTTCACCAAATGAAGTCATTTCAACGTTAGTAGAAAAAGTGAGAGGGTTAGAACTTGCTCAAGCAAGTCAAAATTCTCCGTTCATACAAACAGGAAGCTCCAATCCTCCATACCACTCTGGCCAAGTAGATCTCCTCACAGGAGTAGGCACGTTAGGCATGCCGCCTCACTATCCACAACAAACGCCAACAAGGCCCATCATCTCTAACACTATTCCTCCCGGTCTAGTGTCAAACAATCCATTCCTTGACAATACCCCGTCATACTTAAATATGTACTCCAAATCACCACAAGGAGATATTTTCTCCTCTCCCGGCATGTTTTCTCAAACGCAGGGACCTCCTTATGCCCCTGCCAATGCATACGTTGCACCGTATCAAACCTATCCCACCATCAATGGTCGAAAGCTATGCGATAGGGACTTATTCAGAATATCTAAAGGAACCCTTAGACTTCACCATACGAAGCGTCATGCTTCCAAGACCTCTTCCTGATTTACCCAAGTTCAAGGGTGAGGGAGATCCAAACACACATATCAAAGCTTACGCTACAGCCATACGAGAATTACTCCCTTGGGATGGGGTTGTTGCTAAAATATTTCCCAAAACCTTGGAAGGCATTGCTCTCGACTGGTATTACAGGATACCTGAAGCCTCCATCCATTCATTTAAACAACTCGTGTCAGAGTTCATCAAAGCCTTCGACATGAACAAACTGTTGAGAACAGGAATCAGGGAATTCTTGCACATCAAACAAGAACACAACGAATCTGTCACCCATTTCATCCAGAGGTGGCGTACAGTTCTTTATTCTTCAGCAAGTGCTCCAAACATGGATCAGATGGAACTATGCGATTTATTCCTTCATTCTCTCAGCAAGGAGGTGAAGGAAGAAGTCCAGAAGTTCTCGCTAAGAACTTACGATGAAGTACTTGAGAGTGCACTTGAATAGACCAAGAAGCGATAGATAGTGGCCGTAAGACATATGGAACAAACAGGAGGTTAATCACCTCCACTCAAAACACTACAACTATCACAAATGTCAATCAAGGACCCAAAATCCTTAACAAAAATCGTGGGGTAACAACGGATGGGGTAACCGACCAGCCCAAGAGGGTAAATGTTGTTAATACTCATCACAAAAAACAACCAACGAAACAAAAACTTTACCCGACGATCAATACAATGGATTTTAGCCATCCACAACAACAACAACAATGGCGAAATCCCATACAAGGGCCAAGCCAAAACTCATTTGGTTATCAAAACCAAAGTCAAAACCAGAAACAACAATTCCAAAACTTTAATCCTAATAGGCAACAGTTTGATCAGAATTTTAGGCCACAATACACACCGAACCAACAAAACAGGAATTACAACCCCAATTCTTATTGTGGTTTCCACAAAATTTGGGGTCACGATACTAGAACGTGTCGTGACTACAATAAATTTATGCAACGTTTTCCAGAAGAACAAAGACAGTTCTTCACAGATTTGTTTTTGGTAGATCCCGTGTCATCACAACCAAATACGCTCGCAGGAGTAGTTTCCCCTCAGAATGCTCCCCTCAAGATCTTTAACGATCTGCTCCCAAATCATGATAGCAATAGGCTGAATCCAACTGGAACAAACAAAGGTGCAATGATGGGAAACAATGATCATGAAGCCTCGACTTCATTAAATCCATTAGTTGCGCCATAGTTAGGAGCTCAACCAAGACCCAAGATAGTCAGTTTGGTAGAATTAGACGCTGAACTACCTATCGAAGCTATAACAAGAACACGAGAGTATTTTTCTCAACCAAGCCCAAGTCCTCTTCCAGAAACAGGATAAGAGTCAGAAAATAGTAGAAAAACCCGTAGGTGCCTATGATTTAATTAATGACCTAACAAAGACCTTCTCACACATTTCATTTTTGGACTTACTAAAGAACTCTCCCCCTCACAGAGCTGCTCTTTTAGAAGCATTAGGTCTAGGCCATCTAATTAACATCACTCCACCTCCTGAAACACAAGTAAATCACGTAGATTTTGATATCCACCCTCCGGGGCAGCCGGACAAGGATGTCGAATTCATATTCGAAATAAGTAAAATGCCCACAAATGCTGAGACCACACGCCGAGGTGATCCAGCCTTACACTTACAAGTATGGGTTTATAATAACTATGTAAAACGGGAAATGGTTGACGATGGGGCCGCAGTTAACATAGTCCCTTTCTCTTTCCTCCAAAAACTTGGATATGGGGAAACAAACTGTTCCACTACTCGAAATACATTGAGAGGCTATGATAGCCTTAAAGCCACTTTGATAGGAACTATAATACTGCCGGTCACCTTAGGGCCCAAAACAATCCTGACTGAGTTTTATATTATAGATCAGGAAACTAATTATAATATGATACTCGGCCGACCATGGATACACCGAATGAAGGCAATCCCTTCTACATTATTTCAAGAAGTAAGATTCTTGCATCTAGGAAAGGTATTTGTAGCCAAAGGCGATCCAAAACCTTTCGATTTGCACCTAGCTGATTTAAAGAAAAGACCAGGGGTGCACTCAGAATTTGAACTACCAACAAACCAACTTAATAAACCCACTGACCCAAAACCAGAGGAAAATTTGGTACCTACGACGGATCTTGAAACTACCAGCATAGCCAAAACAATTCCAACCCCTAAAGATAAAACTAAAGAAACAGTATCATTAGGGACTACTGCGAAAATTGTTGAGTTGATAGAACAAGACTCACCAATGTTCTTACCATTTGATTCAGTAGGCATAGGATTTTCCCTAGGTGTTGGTTCCTTTCCAGCAGAGGACCTCTGTATGGTAGAAGTAGAGTGCGCAAACGCAGCAGATGCCCCAACATCTATACTCCCGGCTAAGTATTGGACTCTCCATTTCAATGGAGCTAAATGCCGTTATGGAGCGGGGCCAGGTATAATTCTTACTTCGCTTCGAGGAGAAATTTCTCCCATTCACTTTTAAATTAAACTTTGAATGCACAAACAACGGCTGAGTATGAAGCCCTCCTCCTTGGCCTTACCTTAGCCAAAAGAATTGGTATTGATAACATCAGAGTCCTGGGAGACTCGCAATTAGTGACAAATCAAGTTTCTGAAGTATATGAAACTAAAGCCGAACATTTGCAACTCTACAAAAACGCTGTATTAGATTTAAGCAAGGCGTTCAACTTCATATCCATTGAAGCAATCCCGCGAGAGAAAAATCTTCTCGCCGATTCAATAGCAACCTCAGCATCACGTTTTACTCCAAGCAATGAGTTAGAAGATACCCAGTTCATGGTGTCCATTCGTGATGAACCATTGATAAAAATAATGACAAATCCTCTTTCAAGCGGAAGTGAATCTACCGTCCTAGACCATGTTGATAGTGATGCTGCTACTTTGGATTACTTAAATGCCTATGCAGCACTACATCTCTCCTATCACATGCTAGATTTATCCTTGATTCCACATTCGTCTTCCTACTTCGGAAATCCTGTAACGGATCTTCCCTCACAAATGGAACCTAGCATATACGCAGTAGAAAATGGGGATGATTTAGATTTGCCTCCAGTACCACCTGAGTTCGAAGAGGGTAACGCCTCTTTCATCGAAGAAACAATCGATGTCAACATCATGACAGAAGATGAACCGAGAATATTGAAATTAGGATCATCCTTAACCCCAGAAGAAGTGGAAATACATACTCAAATTCTCAAAGAACATCAGAAGGTGTTTGCATTTAATTATAAGGAGATGACAGGAGTCGCACCCCACATTGCGGTGCACAACCTCATCACTAGATCAGATGCAAAGCCAATTAAACAAAAATCAAGACCCATGAAGCCCAAAGTAGCTCTCATGGTAAAAGAGGAGGTAATAAAACTCCTTCAGGTAGGATTCATCAAGCCAGTTGACTACTCCCAATGGGTATCTAACATCGTTCCCGTTCTCAAGAAGAATGGAAAGATACGCATCTGCATAGATTTTCAAGATATCAACAAAGCGTGTCCTAAGGACGACTTCCCATTACCATCCATAGATGTTATTGTTGATGCAACAACTGGTTTTGAACTCTTGTCTCTCATGGATGGATTCTTAGGATATAATAAAATCAGAATATCTGAGCAAGATCAAGCTAAAACCATGTTTATAACTCCTTGGGGAACCTATTGCTATGCTTTGTTATGCCATTCGGTCTCAAGAACACCGGTGCTACGTACTAGCGGGCCATGACATACATATTTCATGATCTAATTCATAAAATCATGGAATCTTACGTAGATGACTTATTGGCTAAAGCCAAGAAGCGTTGTGACCATCCCGAAGTACTCCACATCATTCTTTCATGTCTAATAGAATACGGAGTCATGCTAAATCCAGAGAAATGCGTCTTTGGTGTAACAGGAGGAAAGCTCCTAGGTTACATCATATCGTCACGAGGAATTGATGTTGATCCAACCAAAATTTGGGCTGTCCTCGAAATGGTCCCACCTTCGAGTGAATCTGGAATCAGATCATTTCTCGGAAAGCTAGGTGCAATCCGGAGATTTATCCCGGACTTAAGCTTCGCCGTTCATCCAATCAACAATTTACTCAAGAAAGACTATAGCCTTGATTGGACCGAAGATTGCAATGAAGCTTTTGATGCAGTTAAGCATTTCCTTTTATCGCCACCTATGCTAATGCCACCTAAGCTAGATCACCCGTTAATTCTATATTCATGAGCTACCAATGTCTCGCTGGCCTGTATGTTGGCCCAAGAAGACGATAACAAGAGAGAACGTGTGATTTATTTCATTAGCCGAACGCTGCTCGACTATGAAACACGCTATACACAGGCAGAACAAGAATGCCTTGCCATAGTATTTGATACTAAATGCCTAAGACATTATATGTTGAATCAAGAAACGAAGGTCATGGTAAAAACGGACCATTTACGAACTTTTCTCACACAAGGTTCATTGTCTAAAAAGGCTGGACATTTTATAACCTTAATGGGAGAGTTCGAATTAACATTTGTAAATCAGAAGTCGGTAAAAGGACAAATCATCGCGGATTGGTTAGCTGACAACCCATTAGATGGAGGCGATTTAGTAGATTTAGACTTTCCAGATGAATGCGTATACTACATCGAAACTCGACCCGCTATCTCTGAGTGTCCTTGGTACACTGATATCATTAATTATATCATAGACCATACGTACCCGGAGGCAGTTACACCGCAACAAAGAAGGCGGTTACGCATAATCGTAGCTAAATACGTCATTATAGAGCAGGTGCTCTATCGAAAAGCATTCGATGGAATGCTCCTAAGGTGTGTCGACACAGAAGAGTCCAAGAGGATTCTCCATGAATCCCACAGTGGTATATGTGGAGGCCACTTCGGTGGCCATGCCACCACTTGAAAAATACATCGAATGGGCTATTTCTGGCCCACTCTAGAACATGACGTGATAGAGTTTGCACGCAGGTGTCATAAGTGCCAAGAATTCTCCCATGAGATCCACATGCCAGCACAAGCTCTACAACCAATCGCAACTCCATGGCCCTTTTCTACATGGGGTCTAGACTTAATAGGGAAATTCTCTCCCTCATCCACAGACGGCCATAATTTTATAATCACGGCCACTGAATATTTTACCAAATGGGTGGAGGCCATGCCTCTTATTACCGTACTGCTTTTACGTGATTGCCAAGTTCATTTTGAACCAAATCATTTGTAGGTACGGTATCCCGCAAATCATTATCTCCGATAATGGAACTTCTTTTAAAAATGAAGAAGTTCATGAACTATGTAGTAAATTTAAGATAAGCCATCATACGGCTTCCTTGTATTATCCCCAAGCCAACGAGACAGGCTGAAGCAACAAACAAGACACTGAAAGCCATTCTCCTTAAAACGGTGAAAGAAAACAAACGAGATTGGCATTTGAAGTTATATCCGGCCTTGTGGGCCCACCGAACCTCAATAAGAACACCAATAGGAGCAACTCCTTTCTCGCTAGTATTTGGGACAGAAGCAGTTCTCCCACTTGAGGTCGAAATACCCAGTCTCCGCATTTCACTACAAGGGATTTTAGATGAAGACGCTTATAGAGAAGCACGTCTTTCCCAACTAGAAAGCCTAGATGAAACTAGGTTAGATGCTAGCAATGACATAGAGCTTATCTGACTGAATGTGCCGGTAGTATAACAAGAAGGTCTATGAACGTGACATATACGAAGGTGATCTAGTTCTAAGACTAGACAGCCGGATCGATAAGAAGACCGGCAAAGGAAGGAAATTCCGGCCCAAATGGTTGGGCCCATACCGAGTCATGAAGGACTATGGAAATGGTGCATACCTCTTATGTACATTAGAAGGTGAGGAGTTTGGTGAAACAGTCAATTCCCTGCACCTCAAATGTTTCTACGCATAAGCATAAGCGGTAACGCTACCTATATAACTATCTACATTGCATTTTCATATAGATTAGGATCATTTTGTCAATTCATTTATTACAAAAATGGTGATCAAGGAATCTATTCTCAAAGCAATTCATTACAAACTCATGATGTTGTTGGCATAAAACTTTCTAATCATATCTCTCCATTTTCATAATATCATCAATCATCTCAGAATCTTTTATCAAATAAAATCAGACATGACAAAGTCCTAACGGTAACCATACCAAGATCTGCAAGTTTGTTCTCACTTTGATTTCTTCTTAGGATAGGTGTCTTGCCTATGGTCTGTTCTAGAAGCTTCATGGTGTCACATCTATCCCATATATATATATATATATATATATATATATATCTTTGAAATAAGCATATACTTGACATTTTACTCAAATAAGCAAGTCAAAAGTGATTAAACAGAAAAATTTATTTTTACACATTTCCTTGCCCCACCAACCTTCGGTTATGAGCTTGCGTCCTTACTAGTGACGTAGGGTTCGAAAGGATGGAAATGCCCTTACTTGCCTATGCCTTGCCCACGGTGATAAACCCATGCTTCTTACTAGTAGCATGGGGCAAAGTGTAGGGGGTCCTCTTGACAAAGCAAACGTTAAAAGGTCATAAACAAACAATTCAAAATTTGAGTCAAAAACAAATGAATCAGATGTTCAAAATCCCAAGAGAGTTAAAATCCTAAAAACCCATTTTGTCTACTATGTGGCCATCTACTACGTCTAAGTCTAGATAAACCGCAAAGCAAGTTACATCCAAAACTATGAAGTCACTCGAGTGGAGTTGGCTTGTAGCTTCCAATTTGGTTCCACCAAAGCTTTGTCTATCTTTCATCACTATCATTTCACCATATTTCATAACTTGCGCCCTTCTTGGCTCTTGGTGATAAGCCCTTGCATCTTACTAGTTGCGTGGAGTTAGGAGTGGGGCAAGTTAATCTATTCATCATACTGGTTATTTTCATCACTTTGCCAAAACAAACATGAGGTATCCAAATTGCTCATAGAAGCTAAGATTCAAGATCACAATATATCTACAATATCATGTATCAGCATCATGAAACACAAAAAGAAAGAAAACATTTGCATCATCTATTTTCCATTGCATACATTCTAGAAAGCATATAAACCATACATCGTAATATACACAAGGAAACTGGAAATAGAAAGGAAAGCATGAGTGACAAGCGTTTGATCCAAAGATGAATGCATATATATAAATAATCAATGTTTATATACAATGCCATCATGCACTAGGCATGGTCAAAACGCTCAAAGAGCCCGTGATATACAAAAGAATCTATGGTACAAAATACATAGGATCCAAGTGGTCTCTCAACCCCTACGCGACCCCTCCGAAGGTGCGCGCCCTCGCCTAGGACTCCGGCTATGTCGATGCTCTGAATGAACGGAGGGCTCAGGGTCCCGAGGAGCAGCCGCGGTCTCACCATGAGAGTGGCTCCTCATAAGGTGCTCAGCTGTCCTATTGCCGGCCAACTCTGTACGTAGGGTCGACACCATCTTGGCCACGTGCCAAACAGGAGCGAAGACGTCGGTATGCCTGTTGGCTGCTGAGGGCTCCCCAGCATCTACGGATAGCTCCGCGCGGGTCCTATCCATGGGGATCATCAAGGAATCAGTGCATGCATACCCCGCAGATCAAATCCCGCCACTCGTCGGCGGTCTCTACAAACAAAGGAGAAAAATGAATTAGAAACCAAGAAAGAGGCTGAAAGATACAAGATAAAAACACAAGGAGAGATAACAAATCCTAAATTAAACAAACATTGAAAGGAAGAAAGGATAACTTACTTGGATCACCGGGCCTCCAAGATGGATCGCTGGGACCAGCACCCTCCGTGGGATCTTTGCTTCTTGACCGAGGGGCTGCTCCTGTAGCAAGGGCAACATGTCACCCCACAACTGACTCATCCTCTCCACCATGGCCCTGAGAGAGTGGCTCCTCTGAAACTAGAGTGTCCCTCTCTGCGCTCTCCTCGGCCCTCTCCACCTGCATAATATCCTGAGTGTCATGCCACTCAGGATCGCTATCGTCAGTCTGCTCCTCCGACCCTCCCTCTGTAAGCTCCTCAGAATCAGAGTCAATGTCTATAGGGTCATCGCTGCTATGAGCAGGACCCGCAGCAATCTGAAGCAAAGGTGCCCAAGGTGCACCGGCTCTCCCTCTGGCCCGAACTATCCTCCTAGCTACAATGGGAGTGCCAGGAGTGACCACTGTCCAACCTCGGCCTCTAGGCCCCCCTCTAGCCTCGCGGACTGATCTGTAAACTGGCGCCACTGGGGGAAGCATGCCCAAATACGGTAGGCCGAACTGCTGAGGAACTCTGCCAAAAGGATGTACCTCCACCCGTCCCATGCGGTCGATGAGCTGCCTGTGGTGGAGCAAGAGATCAATGTAAGGGTCTCCTCGCCCCATATGCCGGCCATAAGCCGGTCGCATGTGTCGCCTCCATATCTACTTGTGGTAAGGAGGCAATCGGGCTGGTGAGGTGCTCTAAGCACCAACATATCGACCATTTGGCTTCCCACACGGCCCCGTGGATCTCGCCACCTCTACGCCTACCATAGGGAATAAAATGCTCATACACCCAACTCATGACTAGAGTTAGGTGGCTCAATGACTGTCCCTATAAACGGACCACCCTATATAAATCATGGTAGGTGGTCCCCAGAATGTCTGCACCCCAGGTGTATATCCGGCCATGCCCCTCTATCTGTGCAATGATGGGGGCCCAGCAGTATAACAAAGTGTCCCCTCCCTTGTCCCCGATCAACCTCAAGGAAAGGATCCCTATGATGGCCTGTCACAAATATGGGGATAGTTAAAGAAGGGATAGATCGAACTCTCACTCCCTTCTTCGACCCCATGGAGATAGCTGCATCTCCCATGTAACTTTTGCCCACACGTGTAATCTGCGTGCCCGTGTGCTCGCCATCTCTAATGTGAGTCTCCTCCCGATGATCGGGACCCCCAAAATACGGTAGACATCCTCCAACGTGATAGTCCACTCACCGCGGACCCCTGGCAGTCAGAAAGTGTTCCGATCTACATCCCAATATGAAAATAAGTCACAAAGGATGTGACTAGATGGTGTGACATGTGGGACGCGCGATATGCGCAGTATACCGGCCCTCTGTAGTGTGTCCTCCTCGTCTGGTGAGAGGGCATCCAGTACCCCTGACAGCCAGTCACACTCTCTCTCTCGGCTCCATCTGATGTATTCCTCCCTCACCTGCATACACCCAAAAACACACAAAACAAAGCAAGTTAGTATCTGAACAATACCGAGAGAGTCATAAAAATGCATAGAAGTGCAAAAATGTACAAGCATAATCTCAAAAATAAGTTCTTTTGCATTCTGTGCAAAACCACCACCCTGAGCAGGGAGGCGGTTTTGTAACCACTGCCTTAAAGGCGGCGGTCGTGTTACCGCCGAACCGAGCAGGCGGCTGTCGTGTAATCGCCGCCTTGGCTGTGGTGGCGGTCATGGTCCAAAACCCACGCGGGTTTCTAATCCCAAAAATCCCAAAATAAGTAAAAAAAGACCATTTAACCTAAAAATGGAGCCTACCCAGTAGGCGCCCCCCCTAGGTGGACCTTTTGAACCTAACATTTTCAAAAATAACCCCCCCATTACGACAAATTTAACATTTCAAATTTAAAGGGGGAAAAACACAAAATTGAAGAAAACCAACCTGTGATCTAGTAGGGCGGTGTTCCGCACATGGAGGCATGATCACAATCTCGCTACGGATGTTTTGACTCTACTCATGCACGAAACCGTCACCGTGGGTCCCAGAGCTCAAAATCAATCAAATCAACTCGCGCAAATGAATAGGAAAATGGGCCCACTTTCATATATATATCACTCTATTTCATTTTAAAATGACTTTTCGCAGGTTTGGAGCGCTGATGGAGGTAAGTTCCTATCCCCGCATGAACGGTACGTTCTCATTCCCTATCATTTTAGCGTTTATTTTCCAAGTTTTGTATCTATCTGCACTTGAGTTCTCTTTTCATTTTGCAGGTAGCGGGAATTTCGGATGGCGTCGTTTCAACACACGGACGTGTAAGGTATAGCTTCTAACTCCCCATTTCAGGACTGCCATACTCGGACCCACCGTTTTATGCCTCTTCATGGCTAAAACACTTCTCCGAGGGGGCAATATGTATGTACTCCCAAAATTGTAAGGTCTTGTACTATGGAACAGCGTAATAAGTTCCCCATGATGATACAGTCTCCTTGCAAGGTGTTCGAGATCCGGAAAAGCTCTCGAGTGTGCGTTAACATCCCACATGCCCCGCTTAGCCCCGCGCCCTTTGTTTTCCACTTTTTCCCTCTTTCCTTGGGCTCTTGATCTTGATAATGAAATCGCCACCCTACAGGCGGCGGTCTGTAACCCCCGCCCCGCTCGGAGCAGCGGTCCTGTGTGCGCTTTCGAGAATGTTCTTTTGACATGACTCGTGTGAAATATCACGATTCACCAGCTTTCTTTACCGACTTGAGCATGCATTTATGTTTTTGGTCCCCTGGAATAGTGTTTTTCCTTTGTTTATTATTTAGGAGTTCGATTGGTTTTGATCTTTGGGTGATTGAATTCCTATAAATGCATAGCTTGTGCTGAGGCAAATGGCCACCATTTCCTTGTTAGAGTCTTCTCATTTTTAGTGGTTTGGTCTGTTAGCTTGCTTAGGATTGATAGTATAGTTCATTTCATGCTTGGTTAGCATTGTCCAGCTGTTGGTAAGCCATATATCCAGCTTGTGCAAACAGTGTTGTTGTTTTATCTAATCCATTAGAGCAAGAATAGCTTAGGAAGCCATTAAAGTTGCAGGTTTTGCTCTTCAAATAAGATAGTTACAGGTTCTGGTCGCTTCATGTTGCATGACTCGTAGTAAAATCCCGCTAGGAATCGCATAAGCCAAGCTCTGTACTCTTGCGCTGTCCCTCTCCTACTCGCATTTTCGGTCTGCATTCTGAGCTGTCCTTATCCTAAAATCTACTCGTATCGGTGCTAGCATTACACGCTTTTCTGGATCCACGTGAACATGAAAGAACGAGGAGATCACACTGAGGGGACAAGATCACACACACCATCGGATTCGCCACTGTTTTGTGGAATCTAGGTTCTAACTTTCAAAGTTCTAGTTAGAATCATATCAAATAGAGTAGATAATTGCTTCATTTCAGTGAATTCTATTCTCGGTATTGCCAGGGAAGCTATGAGGATTGATAGTTTCTGAGAAACTATGATTCACTACTCACTTCTGAGGTAGGATCAAGAATCTTGCAGATAAATTAGACGAGCTATTTTATTTATTTAGAATAATTCTACAAATCGCACAGAAAATAACTATACTCGGTTATCTTGTCTGTTTTAAAATATTGTTTGGTTATTATTCCTAGATACGCTTAAAATAGTTTGCTTTCCTTAAAATTGTTAAAATATTTCTTAGAAGAATAAAAGTTATATATATGTTAGATTTAGTCCACGTAGTTAAAATTTGCTTCATTACAGTTAGATTTACATTTCGTTTCGTATGACAATCACGGGACCTCAGGAGCCCAGGGAATATATATTTGAGCCAATCGTGCCTCAACCAAACCTCGTCACAACAATAGTTGACATAGACCAAAATCTCAGAATACAAGTATTCCGAACAACCACGATTTAAAACGATCGAGTTCTCAATTAAGAGGGTTAAACATAGAAGACGACCAAGCACACACGTTTTGGTCGAACCAACCAAACTACAGATTACCATAGGTAAAGTACTCACATGATCAGTAGAAGGGTTCGAAAGAGAATAAACCTTTGGTTGTGATCCCTTGGTCCCACGACTAGGTGCAGAGAGACACTCTCACGTACATAGACACCGGTTTGAGGATCCAAGTTGCGCGAACGCCTATGAGATATTCTAAGAAAATCACACGCTTATTGGTGGTCTAAACATAGAGGATGAGAAAGAATACAATTACTGGATACTAGGGATTAGAACTTGATTTCGCATATGACCATAACAGGACCGCAACAACCAAGAGTCTATGGTTGCGATCCACAGATCCCACAGCCCAATGAGTCCACAAGTCAATCAGATATAGACACTGGCCTACGCACACTAGTATTTCAGTCCACTCCACTTCCACCCATCATCATCGAACAATTGTCCTTATTAGATATAGCGGCTAACGAAGCTAGAGAATTCTGGACTAGGCCAGAGAATCGTCCGTAGAGTCAATTATATTCACCATCCACTATATGACCTTATCAGGAGACATACACGAAACTATCCCAGGTCATTTTCCACGTATTCCACAACCTATAGATCGAATCACGCCAGAGCTCGATATTGATTGGAGCCTTCGAGCAGTCATCCTTGCCGATCGATCTATCACACCAGTCCAAGTTAGAAGGGCCTTCTTTGCCTTAGATTCGCAAATTCCACTAGTGCGTGTCGAAGACATTAGACTGCCTAACTAGTTTGTCTACATCCCACGCATATTCTACCCCCACCGGCTGTCTCGGCACGACCTCGAGAGGTCGGGTACGCGGAAGAGTTACTTGTAGATTCTCACACTCGCCTGTCACTTTTCCAGCGTATAGTCACCTTCATCCTCCGCCTTTGTTGTTGAACCAGTCTATACACAAAATTTGGGTCACACTCCCCTTAGTCCTCTTTAATTAGTTAACATAACATATTGACCTAACCATGATTCCTTACCCCACATTCATATTAATTTAATTTAACTCTCACCTAGCCACAACACCTAGACATCTCACGGTGGAATTATTCATATCCTATTAATTAACTAAGATTGAGTCTCTACTTATATGAACAAACAAGGACTCTTTCAAACCCTAAAATTAAATTCACATTCCTTTTCTAACAACACTCCCAGTTATCTAATCACTAACCCTCACCTGAGACTCAAACTAACAATCAATATCACGTGATTTTTGGTAACATTGACCAATTCACCCTAACTGACGTTGGTTTATCCTCGGCCGATGTCGGTCACCTAAACCACCATCGGTTCCTTTATATAAAATTTTATACCTTTTCACCTGGGTTGGTCATTCAATTTTGGGAATTATATTGCAATCAAACGTGAGTCTCAAATCCATTCCTACATCCAAATGAAGATGACGCACCACCAAAGTGCAACATAAACAATAGTTTCTCTTATAGAGTGTTTGAGTATCCTCGGGAACACACATGTTACACTGTCGTGGCACTGAACCAGCCATCACCTCACCAATCAACCACCATCCACCTTCATTCATGAGATCTTCATAACAATAAGTAATAATGTTTTCAGAATCTGTTCTTACTTTACTAGAGATCTTTCACATTTTTTAATATTTCCATTTATGTTATTACCCAGATATCTCCATCTTCCCACCAATCCACCTTGCTCACCATTTCATGGATTTCAACCTTTCTTAACCTATTCCTTTACATTCTTGAGTCTTCTTAGCCATATTACGAGCCTAACCACACCTTCCTCACTCTTTGTGAAATCACAGAGGGGCTAAAAATCCATTTTTATTAATTTATCAGCCATTACCCCTTCGATATGGATTTAATTACCACCATTGGTTTCTTCCTATATCGGCATTGGTCATCCGATCAATACCAATCTATGTGTTATTTTACACCATCAAACCAATGATCCTTCTATTCAACCAAAACCAACACAGACCTCACCTAATCAGTCCCAAACCTCTAAAAATATTCCCAACCCAACAAATATTTTGTTTCATTAGAATTAGTGATATATTTCATATTTCAAATTAAATATAGCATATTGTTTTATATTGAGAAACCTAAATCATTGCATTACAATAGGACCTTTTTATTCCAGTTTCCTATTTACGTTAAATTAAACATTGTATTGGCAGCCTCGCTAGGAAGCATCATGCTTCCTAAATCTAGCATGCGCTAGGCGAGTCCACTGTCATATACTATTTAATTCTCTTTTGTGGTCCTGTTTTGTATTTATATGTAGTCCTTCCCAGATGAAAATTATTTCTCTACGATCAACTTGTATAATGTAAACAATATGCACATTCTACCTTCCGCCTTCACTTCACAAGTATTCCTCCTTAACCACTTACCTTCTATATTTTTGTCTTAGAAAGCTTCAACATATTGGTGAAACATTTTGGCACGCCTTGTGGGACCCATTTGGGTTCTTTGCATTATTCAATCTTAGGGAATAATTGTGTGATTATTTATTTTTGAAAGAGATTTCACATTAAATATTCTCCCTTGGAAACATTATTCTTCTCCTACTTGTCTCGATGAAACTTGTAGTTTGAATTTAAAAGAACACTTCTTTTTATTTTGTATTACATTAGTGAAATACATACTCTTTCCTATTCATTATTGCTCTCATCAAATTTCATTTTGGATTTGGGTTTAAAATATTTGCATATCATTTCTTTATTTTGCATTATAGATCAATTAAATTGTGGCAAACCTATATTCTAGAAGTCATGATGAGCTGATGGTTAACAAATTAAACTGTAGATCACATTTTTCACACTCTCTCTATACCAAACCACTGAAAATAAACTACATATGTATTAAACAACATATTTCCTAGAAGAAGTTTTCAACGATCACATGATCATAGGATTGACAGTGGGCTCCAACTGGTTTTCTAGCCAGTCATCATATCAGAGTAGGGCCTTGTGTACTACAAAGTATAGATTGGGAACACCATGCAAAATTACCTAAAACCAGCTATAATTTTAAGTTTCCATAGGGCACCTTTGGTAACGAAAACTCTATTCTATTCACAATTCAGTCCTAAATGACATAAGCCACAACATAAAATCTATAGCATAGGATTTCATGTTTTCTAGTTTTTTCTTGATTTTTGTTTTGAGGTGTGAGTTTTTTTCCTCCATACATACTCCAAAAACATAGTTGGTGTATTTCGAATTTTTCTGATTGTGTTGGGATTAATCGTTTGCATAATTAGCTTCGAGTTGGTCCTTTTATTTGATCTAAATCAAGAAAAATTCTCTTATTCCATCTTTTCCAATATTTCACAATCACTAGTATCGGTCCAAGGACTACCATTGGTTATATCATCATACCATCATCGCTTTTTGATTGTTGTTGGTTCGAGTTATTTTGGTCATTTTACCAAATAGTGTTTCATTCACATCTATCACCTTCGATAATTCCTTTGTCCCTTTAATATATGTCCGAGTCTTTGATATCACCTTCGAATCAATTTTCACTTAATTTTCATCATTTATTGTCATATTTCAAAACCTTTCATTTCTCCCCTCAAGAACCAACATCGTTGTAGCGATCGTGACGGTTAGCCTTTCATACCAACATCGGTTACACAACTAGCCTTGGTCTTTGTGTTCTAATTTTTCAATCAAAACAACGATCAAATCCCACCTTTTAGATCCATTTTTCTCCACTTTTATGTGTTTTTACATCATCGTAGAGCTTAAATCACTAGTTTTATTGTCACTCACAAGGTTTTAACTCAAACACAATCCAACACTCTCATTTTTAGGATAGCTTCCAGCCTCTTCCACTTATCCCATCATCTTTTTCCATCTCATTACCTATGGATCCCATTCAGTCTCTTACCATACCCAATGGTGATGAGGAGTTTGTGAGACTCCTTGATCAAAACCCCGCTTCTTTGTAGTATTACCTTTCTCATTCATCTACCCGTGATTCATCAAGCCAACTTGTATATGGCATGCCTTTGTTCATTCCTCCTACTCTCAAACCAACATCTGCATCAACTACTACCAGCGTAGACTTATCCTCTTCCACCTTAGCAGCTTTGGTTTCCTAAATTAACGCTTACATCATCAATATTTGTTACATCTATGACATATATTGTGCCTTCAATGTATGTCACCCCTACAACATCCACCATGCATTCATCAACCAATCTTAGTGTAGGTTTATCTACATCCTCCACTTCCCATATACCTATTGCATCTTAGCAACCAATTTTTGAAAACCTTGTCCTCTCAATCCATAGTCTCTTCCTCTAATATTTATGAGATTCTCTATGTCTACCCCGCCTACATACACCTATCACCAACAACCCCTATTTCATCTACCACTTACCCAGGGTACTTTCCCTCCGCATCTATTCTAACCTATGTTCCTTCATCACAATTTTTGTACTCAACACCACCACATACTTTGGAGTGTCATCAACACCATACCCAGCTTATATCGCTCCTTATCTTGTATGGGTGATCCGTCATCATAGCCCATAAATTATGTTATCAAAATGATGATGGAAAAGATGTAAACATTAGAAGAATTTATCTCCAACTCACATAACTCTCGACATACAACAATATTTGCAACGAGACCATTCACCCTTCTATTTTGATTCATCCATTTGTTTGATGAAGCATTTACCATGGCTTGAAAACATGAAATTTGTGCCATTAAATAGAAGAAGATAAAATTATGTAACAAGAACATTGTGTTTAAATCAAATGATATGTCTTCTTATTCCAAAACACAAAATAGTTATTCTATAGAAAAAGGATTTTTCAATGCAGGATTTTTGAAATCCAAACCCATCTCATCCATCTAACCAATCAAAACCTTCTTCCAACCTTTCTCCTACTTCAGGATTTTTCAATTCAAGCAAGAGAAATCAAAATATACTCCCATAGGATAACCCTAATCTTTATTTTTAGAAACAATTCCAAAATCAAGCAATCACTTTTCCACCCACCAAACCACATACTGGTTTTTACCCTTCTTGTTTAGTGCCTATATGGTATAAAGAAAATGATTACCGTAACTATCATCACGTTCTTGGTTGAAGCGATGGTAATTGTATATCTTTCAAAACATTTCCCTTAAAATGTTAGATAATGGAGATCTTGTCTTAGATAACCCTAAAATATCGATAATCATAACCTTTACATCTTCAAGAATCCATTCCCAAATCACAACCTTTTATCCAACAAAATCATTGAAACTTTGACTAGTGATAGTAATGTTTGTGGGGTTCATGTTGTTTTCAACATTGTACTAACTCCTACTCAATTTCCTCCCATTCCATCTATCAAGGAGATTCTTGCACGAGCTCCTTCATCTATAGAGGACTGTTTCATTTTCTCCTCCACCCATGGAGGAGTTTCCTTATCTTCTCCTCCACCAAAGGAGGATCCCAACTTATCTTCCGATGGAGTTTCCCCACTCACCTCTCAACCTAGTGAACAATTATTAGTACTTACTCTTCTACCAACAGAGATTCATGCTTACCTTCTTATTCACCAAAATAAGAACCTACCTCATCAAATTTTCCTTCTCCCATACCAATAGGGGATCCATTACTAGTGTCCCATCATGTTGGTGAAAATTCTCCATTGGCTTTCAAGGATCTTGTTGATCGTATCTTGTCTCTTCTACCCACGGAGTCTGAACCCAACCGTTTCCTTGTCTCACATAAATTATCTACAGGGATTAATACTAAATCAACATCATCCTCCTCTAAATTGGTTCCATTATCACATTTTTCCAACCACTTGGATTATGTTGATAATTCAATGCTTTAGGGGATTCCTTCAACTACTGTCTCAACTTAAATACTGATTTTGTCTGCTAACACTTACATGATCTATCCAATGGTGTTTCGGACATACAAACCCACCATGCCCATGTCAATTATAGCTACCCATTATTCATCACCCTCACCCATACCTAAATATTTACCATCAAACAAAATTTTGTGTATACCTAAAAACCTACGAACTTTATCTTCCTCTGCGTCTAGACACATTACCACATTGGGAGTCATGTCGACATCAATCCTAGTCCATCCTTATATAATAATGGATTTATCCACATCCTCATAAGACACCAAAAATACTATTTCCCCACCTAAGAGAAAGACCAAACATCTTAGGCCGCATACACCGACTTTGCCCACTACCCTCTATAACCTTTACCACTTCCATCTATCTTAGGTCTCCACCTATCAACATTTGTCAAGCAACCTCTTACCCAAGGTAAACCAAAATCACAATAGCTAACCTCAACCCAAATTACCTACACAACCTACACCTTCGCTGTTACCTACACCACTTCTTGTATCCTCATCATTACGCATTGTATTCCCTTCTCCTCAACCAACCCCTTCAACATTTCCTCTTACCACCGCCTTCACTATACCTCAATTATTTCCTTGGCTAACCCATCTCCTTCCACCATCTTCCTACCCTTCTACATCACGCACACCTTATTCACATTTACCCAAGAAGATGTAGCCTAAGACAAAAACCCCACTACTTTCTAAAGAGGTTGTTAAACCTACACCGCCTCCAACAACTAGTTCACCTACTACACCTTTAACCAAAAAGGCAACTGAAACCCAAAATTGAACTATCTATCAAAAAGTATTCAAACTTACTTAGCCTTCGATTCCACCTCTAGTGACGCCTCTCCCACCAAATTTACCCACACTTCCATCCGGACCCATAATTACTTCACATTTTGATCCATTGGTAGGGTATTATGTCAAAATCTTAGCTAACCTTTCGCAAAACCTCTATCATCAAATTACCAATGCTTAGACCTTACAACCAACTCAAACCTAAACCAAAATGGTTTGATGATTGCGTGATTTGTGCTTAACATCATGTCACAGGGCATGATGTTGAAACTTGCAAGGCACTTAAGTCTATTCTTCTTCAACTATGTCCTCTTGAAAAGGAACTTTGACGATGATGATATTTTAGATGAGGACCCTAATCCACCTTTACCCATGACAACACAACCTCGTCCCATACCTATTCAGCCACCTCCATCTCCAAATCCACACCCCTTTTATCCTCCTCTAACATTTGAGATCAATATCGTGTGCATCAGCGAGCTATCCAATCCTCCACTAAAATGTCAATGCCCCACATTACTTTCACAAAACCATTATATTTCCTCACCATATTTTTTCCCATCTTACTGCCACACCTTTCACGACTCACTTTATGCTTCACTGCAAATCAATATGGTTGAAGTTTCCACTCAAGCCTAGAAGGTCAAAGGAAAGGAGAAAACAACCAACCCATCCACTACTCCTTTACCCAACAATCCATTTGTACCTGCACCAAAACTCACCATCTGTGAAATTGCATACCCTATTTATGATGGGGTTTCACATCATACAATGCTTTAAAAAATTCACCAATCTCCTCTCAAAATGTCTTCTTATGACCTCGTCCAAACTCTAAGTCTCATCATCGGGCCCTAATTGAGGTCATGAATTCTATCGAGGTTCTACCTAATGACCCTACACGCGCGCTACTATTATCACTCCTCACCACGTTGTGACTCTCACCACTTTGCCCCCTTCATTTTCTCCTTCTACCACTCATCAAGTAATTGTTCTTAGTTTCTCTCAAGATGAGATTGATTGAGGAGCCAATATCAACATCATTTCCTCCCATATGTATCAACAAATGTGCATCCCTTCTAATTACATGTATAATAACCTAGTTATGTTACATTCATTTAATGATGCCATAACTTGCACCCTGGGAACTTTTATTCTCCACATTTTTATGTGTCCCCATACTATTCCTTAATTATTCTATGTCTTAGAGGGGGAATTCCAATACAACTTGTTGCTTGGCTGACCCTAGATTCACACCATGGGTTGTGTTCCTTAAACCTTACACTACTATTTAAAATTTGAACATGAAGGACACAACTACACCATCATGACCGATCCTTCACCATTTAAAACCTATAACATGCTCTACCGACCTAATGATGTCCTTATCCTAGTTAAGGAATCTACCACCACTACCACTTATTCTTCATCCGCTATCCCATCTACTTCTGTTGACACCTCTTCTTCACCGCTACCTCATATACCACTTCTACCGCTACCTCTTCCACAACCAACTCTTCTATTCCCACTTTGCTAACACAACTTCTCCAACTAACCCATCAGCCAACCCATCTTCTTCTTAAACATCTAGTGCTTCTTTTTCACATTCATCAAGTGATTCATCCATTCCCAATACCCATATACCAACTACTGATCGCTTAGAAGGTATTTTTCAATGCCTCACTTTAGAGGATTACTGCCATTATAACATTAACACATTCCTTACTCCTAAAGAGTATCGTAACCTTCACAAACATCCCCTCTATGATCACCATGTTGGAAAAAATTTCCCGTATGGTCCTCCCCACCTTCACACCAACATAACGTATGGGGACTTAATGCTTCTACCTAGTCACCCTAGCCACCTTCCCAAACGTGACTATTTTCCTCGAACCTTAAACTTCTCACCACCTTACATCACCCACACCTTCTGCATCATTGCACTTGGAAGGGATTTGGATTTGGTTTCTATGAATAAGGCCATCATATGTTCATTCCTTGTACCACTTGAAAGCATAAAGACCACAATGGTATCATATTTGTTGAACCACCTTCCAAGATGGCTTGAATCAAACTCATTGAGAATGATAAACCTGCCCTGACCCATTCACCTACCTCACCACCTTCACCTATAGATTTTATGGATCAAGAATCCATTCCTAACATTTTTATCTTTTTGTGAACATCATTTTCCGGGACCTCGACTTATCAGCGCGATGGTGAGGCTCCCTCTTCTCTTCCCTTACTGTATCTTGACATGATAGATGACAATATGCCTTCTATTAACATCGTTTCAATGTTAAGATGATGTGTCTATTCTCACCTAACTTGGTGTGGAATATTCTTATATTCATCAGTCGTTACCTTCCGAGATAAAAACCATGTTGAATGAATCGACCATCGAAATCAACATTCACACTTAGGATGACCCGCACATTCTAAAAATAGGCCAATATTTAGATGTTGTTGAACATAAAGCTTTCACTTCTTTCCTCCAGGATCAAAGAAATTATTTTTTTTGTCATACACCGATATTCTTGATATTGACCCAAATATTGTGGTTTGCAATATTATAACCATTCCCGATGCCAAACTCCTTGAAACAAAAGCTATGAAAAATGCATCCTCACATTTCCTTCTTATCAAAGATGAAATCCATCACCTCCTTTCCATTTGCTTTATGCTACCCATTGACTATCCCTAATGGATCTCTAAAATTGTAAATGTCACAAAAGTGACTAAGGGGCTTCATGTTTTCATAGATTTACTGTAACCTTAACTTGGCTTGCCCCAAAGACGACTTTCCTATACCTAGTCATGACCAGCTAGTTGATCTCACCGCCGGCCATGAGATGTTATCACTCATGGATGGTTTCTTAGGTTATAACCAAATATTACTCATCCCGGAAGATCAACACAATACTTCCTTCATCACTCTGTGGGGACCTTCATTATTGTATCATTCCCTTTAGCCTAAAAATGTTGGTTCTACATATCGTAAGGATATGACTTATATCTTTCGTGACATCATGCATAGCATATTGGAAGATTACATCGATGATCATATTTTTAATTCCAAACATCTCGTTGAACACCTTGTATTCCTTAAGATTTCCTTTGACCGTCTCATCACATATTGTGTTCACCTTCAAGCTAAGAAGTGTGTCTTAGTTGTTCTCTCAAGAAATCTCTTTGGTATTATTTTTATTTATGTTGCATTGAAGTTGATCCCACTAAAATCAAGGCTATTCTTGAGATTTATTCACCTAGTAACCTTTTTCAACTTCGTAGTATGCAAGGCAAGTTATAATCTATTTGTCGATTTATTTCTCAAATTTTTGACTATTGCCATACATTTCATCATCTTCTCAAAAAGGCTGTCTCCATCAAATGGGATGATGAATGCCAAAAATCCTTCAATGCCTTAAAACATACCTCTTCTAACCACCTGTGCCCATTCAACCTAAGGATGACCAACCATTTTACCTTTACATTTCTATCACTCATCATTCCTTGGGTGCCATGCTCACTCATCGTGACGAGTAACAATGGGAGCAAGCATTTTATTATATAATTCATACACTTTAAAAATATGAGACTAGATATACTCACACTGAAAATTTTTTCCTAGCTTTAGTCTTTGTCACCACTAAACTTCGCCTTTGACTACTCAACCACAAAACCTTCTTTGTCTCCAATACGAACCCTTACATTAAATGTGTGAAAATCCTTACCAACATCAAAATTATGTATGTTGGCTCATGCTTCTTGTAGACCTAAATCTAGAATTCATCCATCAAAAGTTTGTTAATGGAAAAACCATTGTTGACCAACTTACAGACGCACCTCTCTCTGGAAACCAATCTTCTAACTTCAATTCCTATATTAATCCATCGTAACCCTCTCCTAGATGATACCATTTACCATATGACCTTATTCTTTGATGCTTCCAAATTTCAGGTGTGGTGGTGGTGTGGGAGTTATCCTCATTCGTCTTGATGGTGATCCTATGCCATTATCATTCAAACTGGATTTTTATTGTACCAACAACATCACCAAATACGAAACACACATGTTAGGTCTTCAAAGCTCAATATACTTAGATGTTAAATAAATTAATATCTTTGGCGACTCTCAACTAGTTATGAACCAAGTCAATGGTATATACAAGTGTCGTAAAAATATACTTCAAAAATTTAAACATCATGTTGACATGATTTCTACTACATTTTTCCATTACAAAATTCAAACCACCCCACATTATAATAAAAATTTGTGGACACCATGGCCAGTCTCGCTTCTCAATTACCTTGTTTCCCCTCTCGACTCAAAAATATTTGTCACACGGAGAAAGGTTGTTATCACCTTTATATCTATTCTCGAGATGTTAACTTTGTAGGAAACATTGAAACCGACCCACATTACCTTTTGTATAATCAGTTTGATGACTACCTTTCCCTTTCAATTCTACCTTCGATTTTACTCACAATGCACAACGAGATTTCCTCAAAACTATCTTTCACTATGTTATCATGGGAGGTATTCTCTATAAACGTGGATTTGACGGTATCCTCTTACGATGCCTTACAATTTTTGAAATCCCATACACCATCAAGGAAGTTCATGATGATATTTATGGAGGTCATTTTAGTGGATTTGTTTTCATTAAGCACATCCTTCACCTCTTCTAGTACTAGCCAACCCTAAACCAAGACTACTATGACTATGTCAAATGGTGTGTGAAATGTAAGCAACATGGTAATCTTCATCACACCCTAGTCACGCCTTATGGATTATATGAGAACTTTGGTCTTTCTCTCAATGGGGTTTGGATATTTTTAGAGAGATTAAACCTCATTCTTCCAAACGTCATCAATGGATTATTACTACTACAAAATATCACACTAAATGGGTGGAATCCATACCTCACATTTCTACAAAAGATGAGAAAATACGTGAATTCATCAACCATCACATTTTTTTGCTTTGGTGTTCCTCATAGGCTCATCATCGATAACGAAAAACAATTCAAAAACAAAACCATATAGAAACTCTATAACACCTTCGACATTCAACTCATTTTTTCTTCACCTTATTATCCTTAAATAAATGGCCAAGCTAAATAGACTAATAAAACCCTAAAAAAAATCTTATGAAAGTGGTTGATGATACTAGTAAGGATTGACATAGACACATTCCTTTTGCCTTATGGGTTTATTGCACTAGTATTCGGACCTTAACTTTTACCACACCTTTTTCTTTGGTCTATAGTACAAAGGTTGTCTACACCATTTGTCATTGCTTGAGTTATTAAATGAATGTAATCTAGGTTCTCTCAATCACCTTCAAATATACGAAAAATGTATCGAACGTGCCTATGATAAATGTGTCCAAGAATGAACCTTGAAGGTCAGTGACCTCATCTTGAAGGAAAATCAACATGTAACAAAAGAGGAGAAAATTAAATGGGGAAATATTTCTCCTAACTAACTTGGACCCCATATTGTTACTCATGCCTATGGATCAGGTGATTATCATTTATCTTACCCCCAAATTTAACTTAAACCTAAGCCACTCAATGCCATGCATATTTGACCATTCTATTATTGAATCAATTCCTATATCACCTTCTATTTAATAAATTCTCATACCTTGAGCAACCTTCACCTTAACCTTACCTATTTTAAGGATCAACAACTAAACAAGAGTCATGTGATTATTTGTCACCTTTCATCCTTATCTTTGATATGAGTACCACGACTCTACTCATGGCATGATTCTCATGGATACTTTTAGTCCTTTTCAAGATGGAATCCCATGGTCATTTTTCACTTACAAACTTTCTCTTATAGATAACCTTTGCATTCTATGGTTTCTCTTCATTATAAAATCCTATACTCCTTTCTAGTCTTGTTCATGGCCTAAAAGTCAAAAATCGTACAATAGTATTATATGGGATTTTCAAATTCAACTACTTCAATAAAAATTCTTACAACTAGATGAACCCCTCAAAAGGGTATCTATCTTTCTATCTTGCTGCTATAAATAGACATCTCCCTCAAAGGACAGCTATAAAAAGTTATCCCTTCTTACGTAGACTATCCAAAATGAAGACTATTTCTATAAAATGAAAATAAAATATTCAGAAGCTTCCCACCTCGATTATCTTCATGAATACCTCAAAGAATCATTCTATTCATCCCACATAGACTTTCTTCTCGCATCGATCGGTTTATCAAACAAAAGAAAAAAATAAAATATACCAAATCAAGAGAAGTGTAACTTTTTTGTCATGGACTTGCCTATTTTAGTTTTTGATATCTTGCAGAAGAGGCATGTTGTATCACAACAAGGTTATGCTAAACAACCCATTTCACCTCATTTTCCTTTCTTTATTATATTGTACTTACACAAGGGACCTAATGCAAATACAACATTTTGTGATCATGTAACTTCCTTCACGATTAGAATAGTCCATCATGAACTATCTTTAGGAGTTTAAGTTCATCAACCAATCTTCGGGATGCTCATTATGGTCTATGTAACTTCAGGAGCATTCCACCTCTTTTACCGTTTGTCTCTTATCTTAATTATTGATTTTTCTATGTAGGATTATACCTTCAACACCTACATTTTGGGATTTTTTCTCCTTTAACTATGCTTATTAAACCTAAACTCAAGCATGCCTAAAATAACCTACACTCAACCATGCCTCAATGACCTAAACATAATCATGCGTAAAACCTACCGACCCATTTATCTATCCCATCATATTCCTCCCCATCTTATGGGAGAACTACATTAGTATGAGGCCCATTTCCACTAGGGCTATAAAGGCAACACTCTTAAGGCATGGGGCCCTTCGAGGTTAGCTCGACCAATTTTACCCCTAACCATTTTTTCTCCTTTACATTCATATTTTAACCTAGGTAGTTTCTATTTTTACAATAACTTGGAGATTTATATATCACAAAATCATACATTCTTTCATCATACCTACCATTTTATAACCTCAACCATATCATACATCAATAATTTAACATTTCCATGATATCAATTACTTGGAAATTTAAACACAACATACATATAACACATCGTTTCCATAAAATCAGTAACTTGGAAAGTTTCAAACTCCATCATGCCTACATCTACACTCAGCCATGCCTACACTTTACTCCACCATGCATATATTTGACTCAACCATGCCTAAGTCACCTAGTTTCCATAATATAACAATAACAATCAAAATGAAAACGAGTACATCATCAGTCTAATAATCATCATCAACTATATTATAGGGAGTTTTGTGTACCAATACATATATACAGAGGGAAAAATAATCAAAGTATCTCAAAAACTCATCTACAATCTCACAATCTTTGACACATAGGAGGGTATATATATCAAAATAAAAATAGAATGTCGATCTCATAAATATCTCATCTACATCTCGAGGCCCTCTCCACTCTCACCCATCTCCTCCTCTTTCCCTGTCAACTACCCCACAAACATCTCTCCACCCTCACCTATACACTATACTTTGGTATCTATTTTATCACCATCTCCTCCTCCTTTCCCTCATCTGGGCCTGGCCTATGAGAGTTGGTAACCTCACTATTGATGGAAAATCATAGCACCCCCAATTTCTACAACTCGATGGGTTGAGACTCTCAGTGTGATTGCATAACATGGATCTTTTCCCAAGTGTGGGACCTTATGAATCGCGAAAGCTCTCCGGATGAAGACTGGTTCCTATTCCTCTGTTCAGATGCACACATAAAAATGTAGAGGGTTTACTCAAAAACCTAATCTAACTTGCCAAGGAAACATGGTAAGAAGATGCATAAAATAAACTTAAACTAACAAAGGTGATGCAACGAGGAATGAAGAACACCTATCTTGCCAATAAACACAAACTATTAAAATGTAATGCAAAATCATGCACAGATAACCAGATTTGCAGTGAAAGTTCAAGAGGATGCAAATGAACACAGAGAGGGTTGAGAATCATCCACAGATGCATTATTTACTACAAATATTGACACAATACACTACAAAATGCCAAGAGGCAAAGTTGCATTACAGTTTTAGATGGGAGGTTTGAACTCCACAAATTCACCTGCCAAAGAGAAGAAGGGAGGGGAAAAACAAGAATGTCCAACCTTTATAAAGAAACTCCTCCTTACAATTTATAAGAAGAATGAGAGAGGGAAGAGAGAGGAAATCCAAATCTACCCCAACCACCTCCGTTGTATTTAATTCATCTCATTATGGCGGTAGGTGAGAACCCTAGCAAACCCAAAAAGTGGTGAATTGTATTTTACATTTTTGAAGAACTTGTTCTCACCCAATTAAAGATATCTAGTCATAGTTGGATAGAGGACCTTGTAATATTTCCAAAAGTCCAACCTTGCGTGAATCCGAGCTCCCTGTGAAAATTTATGGCCATTTGAATATCTACATTAGGGTTTGCTTCGTGTCGGGTGTCAACGCTCAAAATGTTGTGCCTCCTTAAGATGCGCCATAGGCGCATCCATTTTCATGTCGACATCTTCTTACCTATGCCATAGGTGCATCCATTTTCATGTTGACATCTTCTTACCTGCACCATAGGTGCATCCATTTTCGTGTCGACATCTTCTTACCTGTGCCATAGGCGCATCCATTTTCGTGTCGATATTTTCTTACCTGCGCCATAGGTGCATCAATTTTCATGTCGACATTTTCTTACCTGTGCCATAGGCACATCCATTTTCATGTCAACATCTTATTACTTGCGCCATAGGCACATCCATTTTCGTGTTGACATCTTCTTACCTGCGCCATAGGTGCATCCATTTTCGTGTCGACATCTTCTTACCTGCGCCATAGGTGCATCCATTTTTGTGTCGACATCTTCTTACCTACGCCATAGGTGCATCCATTTTCATGTCGACATATTCTTGCTTGTCTATATTTACCCGGGGAGATATATACAACAATTTGGTGACTCAACGGATCACCTGCCTACTAGGTAGAAGATCAGTGGCCTTTTAGCAATCCATTGGGCATGGAGTCATAAGCAATAACCTGAAACCAACTTGATCTCTAATCCCAAGCCTAATACCAAAACTCCTTCTCTGAGAGCACGCTAAACTGTAGAAATTCAACTTGAGAGAAACAAAACCTATGCCAAAGCACTTAGGGAAATTGAAACCTAACTACAACAAGACAATGTGCATCCGCACTTAGAGGAATTAAAATCTAGGCTAATATTTACAAGGGTAAACCTTTTCCTTTTAGTAGAAATGTTTAAGATAGATTCCATTAACTGAATCGGGAGTTCTTCTCCATCCAATGTAGACAATTGGAAGGCATTACTACTTTTACATCCCGTGACCATGTAGGGGCCACTCCAAATGGCATCAAACTTGGAATACCTTCCTGGTTTGCCCGATCTACATCCCATTTTAGAACTAGGTCCCCTTCCTCGAAGGTCTTTGCTCTTGCGTTCTTATCAAACCATCTTTTTACTAAGGCATGATCTTTCTCAATCATCTAAATTGAATGTTCTCTGATTTCTTCCAATTCCATCAACTTTGCATACCTTGGACTTCCATTGGTTTGAACTCGATAACTCCAACTACTTCATGAGCTCTAATGCAGGAAATTCTAATGATATAAGTAATACTGCCTCTTTCCCATAGACCAACTTTTAGGGAGAATTACCAGTAGACCTCTTTGGCGTTATTATGTCAGCCCATAATGCTGATTTTATCTTGGTATGCCATGTCCTTTGGTTTTCATCCAGAGTCCTTATGATGATTCTTAAAAATTCTTGTTTGTGGACTCTGCTTGTCCATTACCCTGCAAGTAATAATTTGAAGAGGTGCTCAAATAGATTCCATTCTTGACAGCCCATTCTATAATCTTGGAACCTATGAATGCCAATGCATTGTCTGATATGATAGTGGTTGGCACACCAAACCTAGTCACTATTCCTTCATAAAAGTCTAGTATGTTAGACTCATTTGCTTCTTTGAGCGCTACTGCTTCGGTCCACTTGGTGAAATAGTCCATTGCCATGAGAATCCACTTGTGGCCTTGGCTTGAGTTTTGATTGATGACCCCAACGAAGTCCAATCCCCATTGCATAAATGGTTGGTCAAAAAATTGGGTGCAATGGAAGTGTTGCTAGTCTTTCTTTTCCTGTGAAGAGTGCACATTTCTTGCACTTTCTTATCCATGTATAGCAGTCACTGAACACTGTCGGCCAATAATACCCTTCCTTCATTATCTTGAGAGATGTTACTCGTGGGGAGAAATGTCCTCCGGAATCTCCATCATGAAAATCTCATAACACCCTCTCAATTTGACCTGTCCCAATGCACCTCAATAGAACTCCATTGATGTCTTTTTTAAACAAAACACCATCAACAAGCACATATGGAATGGCTTGTAATTTGAAGTATCTCCTTTTTGCTTTGCTCATTTCTGGAGAGGGCATAGGCCTACCTGTAGGAAGTGTATCATATTCTGAGTCCAACAAGGAGAGGGCACATCATCATTTTCCTATTCTTGACCATCCTGTAGTACCAAGATAGTCTCTTTTTCATCACCTACTTCAACTTGCTGACTTGAGGCTAGTTGTTCACATAATCCCTTTCCACAGACCAGCTTAGTGACCTTAATCTTGATGTCATATTCCATGACATGGGTTATCCATCCTACACGTTTCTCATTCAGATCCTTGTTTAGAAGGAAGTCCTTAACTCCCGCATGAGAGACCAACAATTGGATCTTGTTGTTCGAGACTAGGTGCTTGAATTTATTTAAGCTCCTGATCACTGTAAGGACATGCTTTTCAATGAAAGAGTATCAAATTTCATATTCCTCCAAGCCTTGACTGAAGAAAGCAACCGGTTGTTCTAATCCCTCTTTGTTTTGTTGTACCAAGATTGCAGAAATTGTGTCTCCACCACCGAAGGCATATAGCATGAAGTTCTTGGAGAATTCTAGATTGACGAGAGTCGAGCTTGAGATATAGCCTCTTTTATTGCCTTAAAACTTGCCTTACCTTCATATGTCCACTTAAATGCCATGCTCTTCTTCAACATCAATGTTATTGGCTTTATGAGAGCTGCAAAGTTTGGAACAAACCTATGGACAAAATTGATCCTTCCCAAGAAGCTTTGAAGAGCCTTCTTGTGACTTGGCAATGGCAACGCTCGAATTGCTTCAACTCTTTCTGGGTCAATCGTCAACCCCTCCTTTGAAACAATATGGCCTAGAAGTTTTCCTTCGTGAGCCAAGAATATGCATTTTTTGGGATTCAATGATACCCCAAATCTTCTACACCTCTGAAATACCTACCTTAAATGAAAGAGGTGATCCACTGCATTTTTGAGAATACAGTGATGTTGTCAAGATATATCAGAACTATTTTATTGATCAATCCCTTGAATGCCATATCCATTGCCCTTTGGAAAGTGGCTCCAACATTTGATAGCCCAAATGGCATCTTCTTATAGGCATAGGTGCCCCATTTGGTGGTGAAAGACATCTTAAACTGGTCATCTTATTTCACCATTATCTGATTATACCTTGAGTAGCCATCTAGGAGAGAGAATCTCTCCGAACTAGACACCACTTGCAATATTTGTTCCATTGAAGGAAGTGGGTAATGATCTTTGAGAGATGCCATGTTTAGGTCTTGGAATTCCACACACAACCTGATTTCTCCGCTCTTCTTCCTAATCAGAACCAAGTTTGTAACCCAACTTGAGTGCTTGATCGGAATATAATGCTTGCCTCTATTAGCTTGTTTAGCTCTTTCTTCATTAGAGGCTCAATGTGAGGGTTGACTAGTCTCTGCTTCTACCTGATGGGCTTAGCATCTGGATCCAATTCTATGGTATGTTGTGCCAACTTCGGATTGAATCCTCTCAAGTCTTCATAGCTCCAAGTGAAGACATCTGGAAATTCTTGGCAAAGCTGTATGAAATCTGATTTCTCCTGCTCAATGGCCACTTTACCAATTTGAAGTGTTTTGCCTTCCCCAACCAGAATTGGCTCTGAATCTTCTCTCTTGACCTGTATGTTAGCCTTTTCCTTACGGAACTGGTCGTTAGGGTTGAAGATAGAATCCAACATTACTAAACCCTTAGGAATCTTGTTTGTCCGCAGCTACACTACTTGATCCCCATACTGCTGCTCTAGTCTATCCTGATTCCTAGCTGAGAATTCAGCCTCTTCTTGTAAAAAATTGACGATCTGTTGATCATTCTCAAACACCTGCCAGCTTGTGTTATTATCTGGAACTACTGGCCTCACAATCACATGCATATGTGGTTGTGTTTTTCCCTTCTGATGTTTTCAACCACATCAAACATTGCTCCAACTACTGCGAGCCTATCTTGGCTTCATTTTTTCTTCCTGGGTATGGACATGATGTTGAAAGCTTTGAAATCCTCAATGAGGTCCCATACCCTGTTCTTGTAGTTCCTCAACAGGTCATTCTTTGTAGCATGTTGTCCCCTGACTTGGTTGACGATTAGCTCACTATCTCCAAACACCTGCATGTTCTTTATGCCCTTTTTCCTGGCCCAATGAAGTCCATGAATCAATGCTTCGTATTCAACCGTGTTGTTTGAACAGGAAAACTAGAAATGGAAAGATGAATAATATTTGATGCCTTGAGGTGAAACAAGCATAACTCCTCATCCTGCACCTTTCCTACTCCTTGATCCATCGAAAAATAACTACCATACCTCATTTTCATCCTTATGGTCTGGTTTGGTGATGCTAGGAATAGGTTGGTTTTCTTCATGTATGCAATAGACTCCTAATTCATATTATTCTACTTCTTGGTAGGGATCAAAAGCATGTACGTTGCTCGCCCATTCATCAAGATTCAAATATGGGATGCTTCCAACTTTGGTGTCAGCTTCATCTGTGCTTTGATAATCTTCTTGATCAAATGCTGAATAGTTGGCATTGATTTGGCTTGGAGTATGAGGCTCAATATGAAAGTTTGCAATTGGTTTAGATTTGATTGTGACCTTAGTACCATATCTTGTTCTAAACAACATGTGTGACCAGTCAACAGATAAGTAGCCTCCAATTCTAGTTGTGAAATCCCTTGATAAGCATAGGGCAAAGAGTGGTGGCAAATCTATCACTGACACATCTTGCAAAATGGTAACATTGGGGCATGCATGCAAGGTAAGATTCAAACCTTTAATCACTCCCACCATTGCTACTGCTGTCCCATCCAATTGCACTACCCCCTTTGATATGAATTCATATTGGAGACCCAACTGATCAGCTATTTGCTTGGGCATGACAGAACTACTTGCCCCAGAATCAATCATGCAATTGTGTACTAGTTTATTGCCAATGATTAATGAAACATAGAATGGAGGGGCTTCAAAACTTTACCTTGTTGTCCTCCATGATTCCCTTCAGGCTGAGCAACATTTGTGAGGAAATTCTCTCACATATGGACCTGCTGGTTCAAAGTTGACCAATTCTTCATGGCAGCTTGTAGAAGATCTCTTTGGCCTGGGATGGATAAAGATTCCCACATTGATATATTCACATTTGTCTTCTTCATTTGATCAATGATGCTAAATGGGGATGAAATATCTCTTTGCTGTCCTTTAGGCTGCACATTCCTTTCTTGTGCATGGGCAGCAAGAATTGGCATTGGAGTTGGCTTAGAAGTTGGTTTGGGCTATCCTTGTGTGTTTGGAATTGTATTTTTCTTACCAACACCTTGTGGAGTGATGAAAGGTTGTAGATCACTTGGAGACAATGAATACCCTTCACCAATATTCCTCTTCTTTAATCTTGTGTTAGCTGCTGCACAATCGAGAAATTATTTGATTCATGCCACAAAATCCTCAGCTTTCCAACTCACAAGTGCGGTATCATTTGGAGCTGTGTTTTGTTGAGATGTTCCTTGTTGCTGATTTGCTTCTTGACTCACTTCACCCTCTATGCCAGTAGTTGTCACCATCAAGGCTTGGTTCAAAGCACCATTGAAGCACATAGATTGGTTGTGAGGTTCATTGCATGGGAAACACCAATCATACTCTTGAGCTATGTTGTTTTGCACTGGCACTAATGCTTTAGAAGTAGATGCAACATTGGGGTTATAGGGCTGAAATGGTCTATTGGTGGGAGGCCTTACTTGGCTTTGATTTGCAGCTAGATTGGGTGGCCTATTGGGCTGGTATGGTGGCCTATTAGGTTGAGCTTGAGGCTGATAAGAAGGTCTAAAGCTTTGGGCTTGCTGCCTCTTGAGTGTAACCAACTCATTTCCCAAATTTTGCAATTGTTTCATGACCTCTTGGAGTTCATTTGAAGCACTAGAGGATGAAGTAGAAGTTTCATTTGAACTTTGATTTCTAGGAGTGGGAATAGGAGCCAAAGTGGGTGCTTGACTAGTGCTTGGATTTTCTAAGTTTGGATACAAGGGCATGGGAGGCCTAGGAGCCAGCTTACCAGCTTGAATAAGACAGTTTTCAGCCCTAATGGAAATGTTATACGCAGCAGGTAAGGTTGTGCCTCCCATAGATTGAATTAACATAGAAATATCAGAATTCAAAGCCTTAAGATAATATAGAAAAGCACCTTCAGCTGTTGGCCTAAGAGCCACTGGAATCCTATCCCAAGACCTTTGAAATATGAAGTTGAAGTCAGTCAGCTGCTCGTTGGGAGATCTCTTGATAGTTGTCAATTGTTCTAGTAGAGACAAATTGTCTCCCTTTTCTCCAAACTGCTCATGGAGAACTATGCATAACTAATTCCAATTTTGGATAGAACCGATCTAAGGCTCCTAAACCATTGTAATTCCTTCCCTTTGAATGAAGATGCCATCAATTTTACAAAACATCCATTTCATTTATCTCATGGATTGCACAAACGTTAGTAATGTCTTTGAGATGATCACCGAGTTGGCATGATTTTCTCTAGTAAAAATGGAATGTTCTCCAATGTTGTAATTAGAACTAGATTCGTGCATTGAGGGCAAGTGGGCTCTGCTACCAGGTGAAGTTGACAAAAGGGTTTTGTTGCACCATTCGATTGGTGTGAGAAACCTTGTTGATTGGATGAAAGGTCTACCAGGTGGAGGGGTTGATAAAGTCTTGTTAGGTGGATATGGTGATCTTTGTGGGCTTCTTCCTCTCCTTCCTCTACACGGTGATAGATGCAAGTGGATAACCCCTCTTCTTGAGTATCGACATGGTTCGAATTCTTCTCATCCACCTGGGAAACTATTGCTGCTACACCACTAAATTCTATCCCTCCAGAGTCGCCAAATGTATTAGATAATGAGCCTTAAAAGGCTAGGTCCTGCCAAGTTACACACCAAACCTGACAATAAAAAAAAATTAAAAACTTTGAAGGACCTAGAAGATACAGTTCTTCAATTCGGTTATCGGGTCTTGTTGTGTAGCTACTAATCCGCGAAAGGTATAGGCAAAACTCATATCATGCAAGGAAACTTACGAAACCTGAAACACACTATGTTGGAACTTCAGACATGCTCAACCCCGAAAACCCGAAATACAAAAAACTATGAAATTTTGAAAGTCAAAATCTCAAAAATCTAAGAATACCCTTTTCAAGATTATCTCCTGATCTATCAACTGGTGAAATTTTGACATGTTTTGAGAAATTTAAGCCCTTGAAAATTGTTTTTGGAGTTCAGCCTAGAAGGTGAAAAATCTGAAATTGTAAAACTTGTAATTTCTAAATCCAAATTCCTTGAAAATTCCTTCAAATCTTGAGGAATGACCTCTTGCTCCAACTCAGGCGCTGCAAAAGTGTTGATGGAAAATCACAGCACCCATGAACATCTGCAACTCGATGGGTTGAGAATCTCGAGTGATTTCATAACATGCGGCTTTTCCCAAGTGTGGGACCTTGTGAATCGGGAAAGCTCTCCGGATGAAGGCCGGTTCCTATTGCTCTGTTCAGATGCACACATAAAAATGTTGAGGGTTTAATCAAAAACCTAATCTAACTTACCAAGGAAATAGGGTAAGAAGATGCATAAAATAAATTTAAACTAACAAAGGTGATGCATCGAGGAATGAAGAACACTGTCTTGCCAATAAAAACAAACCATTAAAATGCAATGCAAGATCATGCACAAATAACCAGATTTGCAGTGAAAGATCAAGAGGATGCAAATGAACACAGAGAGGGTTAAGAATCATCCATAGACATGCATTATTTTCTCCAAATATTGACACAATACACTACAAAATGCCAAGAGGCAAAGTTGCATTACAGTTTTAGATGGGAGGTTTGAACTCCACAAATTCACCTGTCAAAGAGAAGAAGGGAGGGGCAAAACAAGAATGTCCAACCTTTAGAAAGAAACCCCTCCTTAAAATTTATAGGAATAATGAGAGAGGGAAGAGAGATGAAATCCAAATCTACCCCAACCACCTCTAGAATGCATTTAATTCATCTCATTATGGCGGTATGTGAGAACCCTAGCAAACCCAAAAAGTGACGAATTATATTTTGTATTTTTGAAGAACATGTTCCAAAAAGTCCAACCTTGTGTGAATCTGAGCTCCATGTGAAAATTTATGGCCATTTGAATATCTGACGTCAGGGTTTGCTTCCTTTTGGGGTGTCAACGCTCAAAATGTTGCGCCTCCTGAAGATGCACCATAGGCACATCCATTTTCGTGTCGACATCTTCTTACCTGCGCCATAGGCGCATCCATTTTCATGTCAACATCTTCTTACCTGTGTCATAGGCGCATCCATTTTTGTGTCGACATCTTCTTACCTGCACCATAGGTGCATCCATTTTCATGTTGACATTTTCTTACCTGCACCATAGACACATCCATTTTAATGTTGACATTTTCTTACTTTCATTATAGACGCATCCATTTTCGTGTAGACATCTTCTTACCTATGCCATAGGTGCATCCATTTTCATGTGGACATCTTCTTACTGCGCGCCATAGGTGCATCCATTTTCGTGTCGACATCTTCTTACTTGTGCCATAGGTGCATCCATTTTCACGTCAACATCTTCTTACCTATGCCATAGGTGCATCCATTTTGTATCGACATCTTACGCTTGTCTATATTTACAGGGGAGATATATACAACACTCACCCTGACCCTTTCTTTGGAGTCTGACGACCCCCTGTGCTACCAAAGCTTTGAGTCCTAGACCTATTCCTATCACTTTGGCTTCCTATTGCTAGGCCACATGCTCGCATATGATGGGACATCAATACCGGATGTGGTCAACTAATACCTATAATAACAAGCCTTATCCGGGCTTCCCGAACCTAGCCATAGATATAGTCGGGGTGGTGTCATCGTCCAAGCTCCAACATGTGAACCCTTCCCAAAAATAGTGGCACATGGCCTCTTGTCTATATTAAGGGACCATGTCCCAGTGTTGGTGCCTATAAAATGAGACCCTATATTAGTACCTATGTTGGTATCTGTGTGCCTTCTTGGGCCTATAAAGCTAGAACCTGTGCTTGAGTGGCTATCAGAAGACCCTATAAACCATTGACATGTGCCTGTAAAGCTGCTACTTGTGCTCCATCCCCTGCAAGTTCCTATGCATGTGCACGAGCGGCTACTAGCTGACCCTATAAAGTAGTCACTCACCCTATCAAGGTGGCCACTTTTACCTGTGTTGTTATAAACCGTACTCCTAGAGTAGTCACTTGTCCCTTTAGTGCATCTCTCGAAACCATCACAATGGTTAAATCCATCTAACCTAGCCATGGTGACATTTCCTATAACTCTTCTTCCCACCATTATCTATATGCCAAAGTGGTCCTTGCATCATTAGGCTTGATATCAAACAAGTACCTCCCCTATCCTACGAGATCTATATGATGGGATGGAGATAATGGTCTCTCCACATCATCTCTTTGAGTACTTGTGGGAATGGTGGCAACACATCCTAATTTAGTCCTAATCAAGGCGTCCTAATCTATCCACTGGAATCATCTCATGTTTATAGGAAAGCCTTCCATGTATCCACCTTAGTAGTTATAACCCTTATAACTCTTGAGACATCCCTCTATATGGGGGAAAACCAACAATGGGTCTCTAAACTATGACCATGGCATAAAACCCCTCCAATTGATATCTATAGTAATCCACGTTGTGTGCTTCCTCCTTCACTCGTGGATGAACACATACTACCACCCATATTATATATACAGGACCTCGACCACCATGATGCCAATATTCTATCGGCAGTCCCCATGGGCACACAATCACTATGTGCTCATATGCCTAGTAGTGTAGTAGGAATGTATAACAAATGCCATACCATCAAATCCTTCGACATCCCCACATATCGCTCTATAACTATTCTATATATGTAGGAGCCCATGAAAAACAAACATGATCCTCAATCATATCTCATAGAACTCCCATCAATCCCCTAGGAAATCAGCCACCCTCTGAGTTGGGGAGTGCATAACATCCCACTGCTACCATCATTAGTACTGCTAACTGAGTCTCCTATGGGTGCGCAACATATAGAGCCCCATATACAAGACTAACACTTTGTGCTCAACGATTCGTCACTCGCCATCTCCAAAAATAATGTAATAATTTCCTCGAAACCCTCATCTGTTAACACTAAAAATTGGGCTCCCCAATAATCTGTAACCATAAAATCTGGTATACATCCTCTAGCATGATCATCATCTTATCGGTGGGTAGATGGAATGTGTTGGTCACTACATCCCATCTATCGATGAGAGTGATCATAAACTTGTGATCCCATCGGATCCACCTATACCACTTGATCCCAACCAATCCAACCTCTCACATATGATTCCACTCATCCTCCATGAAGTTTGGACGTATCACCCCAATAATGATGGGACCATATCCCACATCGTCAAGTGATGTTGTTCCTACATCTATGAAACACAACCATGTAAAGTACTTACCTAAATTAGTCATTGTTTCACTTCTACCTACCCACCCACCTCACACCAACATTACTCTACCCACCTATCTATTTCCTAACTATTTCACTAACCTATGGTAAATTTTATCTAGCCTACACATGTCCCCATGTTCTATTTCATCACTTTATCTCCTTCAATATTTGAACTAACCCATTCCCTCCTATTTCTAACTATATATATCTTTAACCTACATACTTCAATTCTACTTTGCCTCCCATTTATCTAACAATACTTACCTCTCTATCTTATAAATTCATCTTTCCCCATAGCTTAACCTTTTATAAATAACGTTTGTTTTCACATGGACCGGCATCACTCATCATAATCAACATTGATCACTCTAACTGGTACCGGTCATGTATTTCAATCACCGACACCGTACGCCAAACCGATGTTGGTCATGCCTCATTGGTGTCGGTGCATGGTTCATCCCTAAGGCCAAACCCCCATGCCCCAAATTTTGAAAAAATTGAAAACAACTAAAAATCTACCCCAATCCCACCTAAACCCCACCCCAATTCATTTACTCACCTAATTAATCTACATTGCACCCTCCTAGTACCCAATTTCATTAATTTTTAACCTCATTTCAAAATTTCAATTTCCCACCCCATTTGTTCATTTTACCACAAATATCAATTAAAAATACACAATATGTATTAACTCCTACCTCAAAATCCAACTTCCTCCTCATTGACACCTCTAGTCTCTAAACCGGAGGACCTTCAAAGTGCCTCCTCCTATAACATCCATGCCTCCAATCGAAATCTTTTTCCTCTCGTCCAATAAAATCACTTTGAATGATCTCATGGAGCTATCTACCTAGCTCTTCCAGCCCACTCGAGATACACGTAACTCATCCTGGTACAACACCTTGTCCATTTCGCCAAGGAAAATACTAAAAGATCTTTGATATTTTCATTTTTCTATAAGTGTAATGGGTTAAAATGAATCTGTAACATAAAATTTTAACTTTTTATCCAACCCTTGACCTGACCGACATTGTTTTTGCTTGACCGGTATCGGTCATGTGCCCTAGTGTACCGTGGTAAGTTACTCTTGACCAAAATCAGTTTTCCCTAACAAGTATCGGTGGCCTACTTGAATCCTTACACCTATTTATCACCACATTTTCTTTCCCGAAACAAGTTTAGCCTTACCCAAGTTTGAACCCAACCTTACCAATAAACCTAATGACCTTATTACCTATAACCCAACCTCACCATCAATTGAGGCATGTTTTGACCCCTAATGTACCTTTACCTACGGCCTTGCCTAAATCTCCCAACCCAACCTCACCCATTGTGACACTCAAAATCTCTTACTCACTATACTTTGCGATGATGCTACATGTGTTGTTCATCCTCATGACCTTACCTTGCCTAATGTCATGTTGTTTATCCCGACCTAACCTTTGGTGCCCTAGAACAAACCTATTGCCTGTTCCTGCACCTTTCCTAGTTGTGTTTCAAGACCATATCCTATACATTGGACACCTGAAACACTTCAACCTTGTTTGGATAAACCTATAAACCTTTGACAAAGTAGCATTTGCAAGTTATTCAACCTAGTACCTTATCAAATTTTATAATGTGTTCGTGCATTTTAATGCCCCTTCCTATTACCTACACCAATATTACGATTACATATACCCCACCTTTACCTCATTTTCATCACTTACACATTTATCAAATCACTCAGTGACTCCATCTATAACCTCATTAGATCCTAGTTTTAGGGGGATCACCTCCTCCCATACTTGAGGCAACCTAACCTCCACCCATGCTTGGGAAAACCTAATCTTCACTCATATCTAAGACAATGACTTCCTTTTTTTCAGGTTGTCTTATCAATACAAGTAATGCGACAAAAATGGGTAAATGTAGACACCAAATTTAGGTCACACACCCCTTAGTCCCCATTAATTGATTAATGTAACATATTCACCAAATAATGACCCCTTACCCTCCATTCACATTAATTTAATTACTTACAATTGAATTACGGTTCATCCTAACATTATTAATTAGTTTAATTACTTTAATTAAGTTAATTTATCCCTCACCTTGCCACATCACCAAGACACCTCGACATGGATTTTTTCCTACCCTATTAATTGACTAATATTGAGTCTCTACTTATATTACCCAACCTGGGACACTTTCAAACCCTAAAATTAAAGTCCTATTCCTTTTCTAACAACACTCCTTATCTAAGTGTCAACCCTCACCGAGACACATATTAGCAATCGAGATCATGCCAAACATAGTAAGGGTTGGGCTATTTTTTGTAACTTGGACCAATTCACCCACACCAACACCATTTTATCTCGTGACCACATCGGTCACCTAAACCATCATCGGTTCCTTTAAATATAGTTTTACAACTCTTCACCTAGGTTGGTCATTCAATTTTGGAATTCTATTACAATCAAGCATGAGTATCAAATCCATTCCTACATCCAAACCACGATGACACACCACTAGAGTGCAAAAAAAAGTTCTGAGTTCTCTTCTAGAGGATTGGAGTATTAACAGAACACACATGTTATACTACCACAACACTAAACCAACCATCACCTTTCCAATGAATGACTAACCACATTCCTTCATGAGATCTTCAAAGAAACAAGTAAGTAACAAAGTTTTCATCGTGTGGGCTTACTTTACTATAGATATTTTACTTCTTTCAGTATTTCCATTTATATTATTACCCGGATATCTCCATCTTCCCACTAATCCACCTACCCAACCATTTCAAACCTTTCCACCTTTCTTAACCTCTTCCTCTACATTCTTGAGTCTTCTTAGCCATATTACGAGCCTAACCACACCTTCCTCACTCTTTGTATAATCACAGAGGGGCTAAAAATCCATTTTTATTAATTTATCACCCATTTCCCCTACCGATGTCAGTTTACTTAATGCCATCAGTTTCATCCCTATACCGGCATCAGTCACCCGATTGATATCATTTTTTGTGTTATTTTACACCCTCGGATCAGCAAGCATGTTATTCAACCAAAACCAACCCAAACCTCACCTAATTAGTCCCAAACCTTTACCAAACCTCTGAAAAACCTTCCCATCCTAAAAAAACCTTTGGTTTCATTAGAATTAGTGATACATTTCATATTTAACATTAAATCTAATATATTGTTTTATATTGAGAAACCTAAATCATTGCATTACAATAAGACCTTTTAATTTCAGTTTCCTATTTACATTAAATTAAATAGTGGATTGATAACCTCTCTAGGAAGCATCATGCTTCCTGGATCTAGCATATGCTAGGCAGTCCACTGTCATATGTTATTTAATGCTCTTTTGTGGTCTTTTTTTGTATTTATAGGTAGTCCTTCCCAGACAAAAATGATTTCTCTATGATCAGCTTGGATAACATCAACAATGCACGCATTCTACCTTCCACCTTCACTTCACAGGTATTCCTCCTTAACCACTTACCTTCTATCTGTTTTATCCTAGAAAGCTTCAACTTATTAGTGAAACACCCGAAATTGGAAACCACCTTGCCCCTCCACCATGATTTCACCTTGCCCCTCCACCGTGATTTCACCTTGCCACCCCAATGTGCTACTCCATCACCTCATTCTTATCCTCCCCACTGGATGCCTCTTCCCCACGATGGTGCACCAACCTCCTCCCTTATCCTACCCTCATTTTTTTAAATGGATGTGTCTAGTTTTATTATTGAAGGTATTATCCTGATGTGTTCCTTTTCGTTACTTAGGATTTTCTGAATCTTTGATCCCTTTTGATCTGAATTCCCCTCTTGTTTTAATTGTTGTTAAGGAGCATATTACTATATAAGGAGACACTATCACTGAAAATGAAGATGTTGTTGAACATCTCTCCTAGGATGTAATAGAAATTTGTAAATTTTATCTGTGGATGTTGTGGAGGATCATGGTGGCATCGCTAATGTAAATAATTATGAGCTCAACACTTTTCTAATTTTCTTCATAGTGTTATCGGAACATTAATAATACCTTCATTGTTAATAAGAATTAGGATTATTAAGAAACTACTTGGGATCATCTCCAGAAATGTTGCAAGGAGCTTATCACTTTGGTTTATCTATGGTGTAAAATAAATTTGATACTAATTCTTTTGATGTAGTGAATGTCCTTAAAAATATGCTAGATATGTAGCCCTAGTTGGGCCTTTTTTACTCTTTTGGGAATGTTGGTTCTTTTTTACTTTTGTCTTGATGTAATTTTTCTATATCTTGTTATATATGGCCTTATCGGCCCTTATAAAAGGATTTGGGTCCCTTCAACACCCTCAACTTTTACCAAATTCGAAAAATAGTAAGCAAAGAATGGATATTGCCTAGTCATGAAACCAAAGGTAAAAAATCATGGGTAAGTCTCACCGGGCATGCTAGAATGTGAGCTCTAAAAATCCATGATAATAAAAAAGTACTAAAACTTAATTTATACCTCTTTTCATGTGTATCCTTGGAAAACCTCATAATGGGCGGTGAATTGGGTGACTTAGATCGCTTAAAGTGTAGGTGTTTTCTCCAACGTCAGCAATTCCTTTGTAGCGAAGACTATTGATTCAAAAACATTGAACGAAGGGATGTGAGGATGATGGATTTATGGATGGGAAAATTAGGATCATGCGGAAATAAATACTAGGTATATGGGATGATATTTGCAAGAGAATGCAATATATCCGAAAAAAAAATTGCTTGTTTTGAAGTGGGGGATCGACGCTCTATTTATAGCCTAATTTTTTTAATTCGGAGGTTTTGGGTAATCATGATTTGGGAAAGTAAGAAAGATTAAGTGAGTGGGGCTCATGAAAATGGAAAAAAATTAAACATGAATATTTAATATGCGGTGGGGTACATGCGAAATATTTAAAATGGGATGAGGATTAATTAGAAATTGAGAAGGTTTTATTGATTGACTGATGTCGAGTAAATTTTTCATGGATTTTTATTGGAAATGGAATGGGAAAATTAATTGATTTAGGAGAGGTGTGAATTTTTGTTGTCTACATGTGCAATATTGTTATCGATGTAACTATAAAGGAACTTATTAACATGTTCACATTTTTGGGAACAAATGCAATTGAATGTGTTTGTGTGTTTTTGGTTCCAATTTTAAAGTACATATTATGGAAGAAGTTGTGACAATATATTGTATATATGTGAAGGATAATTTTTTAGAGCTTGATTATGGGTTTTATAGATTATATACTTCATAAGGTTTTGATGGGTTTTGAGTATTATTTGTATTTTTATAAAATCCATAACCATGATGAAGAGGAAGAAAACATTGGGTTGATTTATATTGGGATCATGAAGTGAAATTTACTTATTTTAATGATATTAGTCTTATTAGGTCAAGGAATCCATCCTAATTTGAGTGAATGGAGTTGTTTTGGAACAATTTAATCTAAAAACACACACAGAGGATAATACTTATAATCTCCATTTCTACAAACCATGCACATTAATTGAAACATTTTTAAAAATAGGTGATAGTTCTCTTGTATCAAGTTTTAAAAATGTTGACTACGATTTATTTATGAAGATATTTTACAAGGAACTTTCAACCATTGAGGTATCATGTGTGCCTTATAAGTTTTATACCTTTCTATGATTATAGTTTTTTCTTTTCGAGGAATAAAATATTAAATAATTATACTAGATCAATATATATTGTCTTAAATCTAATTTTATATTGTATAAGATATGTGTTATATAATTTCCCTCTTCCAATTAAATTGATAATCAGGCGAGTGCTATCAAATGTGCACTAAATGAGAATAGAAACAAGATGTTGATCGAATGGGGCGTTACGAGAAAAAAAAGGAAATACTTAGAAAAATCCAACAAAATGTGACAAAATTGGATACAAATGTTTCAAGTGGTCCATGGGACAATTGGGACAAAAGTACCAAAAATGTCTAAATAGCTGATTTGGTCACGATCGGTGAAATGTGGAAAAGGCGGAAGATTGTTTCCTATGCGGTTTATGGGAAAGTTGGGATAGAAGTACTTGTGGGCCCTAAATAGATGATTTGGTCACAACTAGAGAAATGTAGAAAAGGTGGAATATTTTATCCCTTGTGGTTCATGGGATAGTTGGGAAAAGAGTACGCAAGGGCCCCGAATAGATGATTTGGTCTTAACTAGTGAAATGCGGAAATGGAAGAATATTTTATCCCTGGGTGGTCCAAAATATACCATAATGGGGACCCTTTTGCAAGAAACATACCATCATTTCAATTTATTTATTATATCTTGCAAGTGGTTGAAAGGCATACTTCAATATTTCAATCCTCTCTCTTGAAATTCTATAAACTATAGTGTTGGGCTCATTGTAAAGGAGGATAGTTTGGGTAACAAAACTCTATCATTTTTTTGTGAATCCAATGTGTTGTAGGCCCTTGTAGTGGACTCCTTTCATGGTGATCCAAGCCTTTATTTTGTAATATATTGAACTATGCATATCAGTCAAGAAATAGATGAAAGTTATGGATGTATCTTCCCTTGTTGTGTTTACTTGAATTCTTCTTTCCTCTTCAACCTATTTGCAAATATATTGTGTCTATTTTATTCTCTTGCAAGGATCCATTATCATTGTGTGTGTGTGGAATATTTTTGTGAATGCAGTTGCTAGACTATGGAGAACTATTATCACCCTTTCTAGTATGTACTTTTCTTCAATTTTTCTCAAATTGGAAACCTATTCTCATTCCCTCTTTTTTTGTGTATCACTGCTTTATTTTAGTATTTTTTTCATATGCTCTCTCTCCCGGTGCCTTGGAAATTTAGATTAGGATAAGATTATTTTTCCTACATTAGAGTAGATTGTGGCGGGTGGTTTAAGAGCAAGAACCAACTTTCTCTGTCTCAGTAGCAAGTCCCACAACTTACGAGATAACACCCATGTTACCTAGTCACATGGTGATCTCAAGCACATGAACACTTGTACGAGATCGAGGGTATTTTTATTTGATGATAACAATATGGATTATTCCACATTGAGGATATATAGGATACCTCTCTTTTTCTACATAATTCTAGCAGACAGTATGTTACATAAGGCTAGGGATTTTTAAGTTACATAAGGCTAGTAGTCACTAAGTTACATAATATTTAATGATGTATACATTTTTGATCTCTTTTTAAGATGATTTTAAATTATTATGTTCATTACTTTTCATAATTGATATAATATTATTGAATATGTGTTTATAGGTGTGGAAATCAAAGAATTCAATGTTTATAAAAAATTTAAAGAACAACTTGCATTACCAAATTGGGGTGATTTACATGTTGTTTGGTTGGATGCAATAGTTCAAAAATAGTTTCTAAGAAACATAAATGCATATCTAATAAAAATATCTAGAAAATTTTCCTTGGCCGAAGATCCAATCATACCCAATGTTGTGAAATATATAAAAATACAGAGAGAATTAAGAATATGAGAAAGGTTCAAATAACAATATAACTAAAACATGTAATTAACTACTCACTTTTCTTTTAATTTCATTTGAGTTTTTGTTGCATTTAGTGAATTTACATAATTAATTCTATGAAACATTTATTTGCAGATGTTTGTGAGAATATAGATGTAGAGTCGACAATTTAAGGGAAAATACCAAAAACTTCAGGTATAATATTACAAATAATAGTTTCTTCAACTTTATAAAAAAATGTTGTAATTGGTAGTTCTTAGAGTATATGATTCAATAATTTAGTTGTGCATATCTAAGTCGAAAACCTCTATTTATACTAGATTTGGAAGGTGTGATAATTTGTCACACGACTTCTAAATTTTTGAATCTTTCTAGACCAAAGGATGTTATTATGTTCCAAGAGAAAACTTATTTCATTTTTAAAATTCATATGTACTAATTTTCCTTTATAGTTTCTCTTTTTATATTGTTCAATGATTTAAAGTTTTTGGAAAAGGAACTTACCAAACATATCTTGTAAAAAAGCTGGAATAGGAATCGATTGTAGGAGCACCATAAAAATTTCCTTTGAATCTCTACCAATGAATCCAATATGTGGAACAAGTGAAGATGAAAAAGGGAAATTGTTGAATCAGAAGTTGAAGAAGAAGATGAAGAGTAATGTGTCGATTGAATATTTTTAATACACATCTAATGAATATTTTAAAAAATCTATGAATACTTACACCTATGCATTATTCACTTCATCAAAAATGTATAAAGAAGAATCTTCTTCCACTTCCCAAGATAAGCATTTACATCATCAAATGGGTAAGTGCAGCAAGTTGGGGGACAATTAAGTGGACATCAAATCCTAAATTTTACATCAAAAATAGAAAAACATCAAATTTAGTCTTCCGTAGACTTGAACCATGCCGAAAAGTAAAAAATATGTCATAAAAATGGTACCATCACGTAGGGGAGATTGTTAGCTTTGTAGAAATATTGATTTTAAAGTGAATAGAATAGGATAAATATCATTTTATAATTTTTTACTAATCGTAGGTCTTTAAGACACTTTTTCTCATGAATGTTTATGTCTATGTTTAAGACTACAAATTTTTTTCACTTGTTAGAATGTGATAAAACTTATACCATCCCAACCGTGGTGAAATTATATACATGTTCAAAAAAATTTATTTAATTTCAATATTTTTGATGAAGTTATGGCGAGCAAACGGAAAGTGCTCTGTTTCCTTGATGTTTTTAGAGCACTTTCACGGAAAAAATCATAAAAAAATTTCTAAAAAAATACAAAATAAAATCTATCCCAAGATAGATATCAACATCTAACTTCTCACCAAACAAATATATATATATATATATTTGGTCATCCAAATCACGGGAAAACATATTACAATATTATAGGTGTTTTTAAAAAAATATACCAAGCCATTGAATTTTTAGTGTTTAATATAGCTAAAATTGTCCATTTTAAAAAAAAATAGTAGTTTAGAAACTAGATTCTAGATGGTATGATTCATATTGATATAAGTTTTTGTAATTTTGAGTGTATGCATTTCTAATAATCCCTACAAGTTGATATTATGTTTTTATTTACAATATGACTTCCACTTATGACCACTTTTTTCCCCCATCTTGCTGCCCTTACCCAAATGGAGAACCTTAAAAAAATGAGAGGAGGATCATCGTTGTCTTCTTTCATGGAATGAACTAAGAAGAAGCTCGAGACCACCTCGGTCAAGACTCATTCGCCTCTTCGAGTAAGTATCATTAATTTTCTATTGATAAATTTTTTTACACTTCGTTGATCCTCGAATGAAAATTCCACTCATGTCAAGACTTCCATAATCCCGATGTTCCAATAATTTATCCATATTTTGACATCATCGATCATTGCAATAAATACAAAATTGATATTTCCAAGTCCAAATACTTGTAGACTCATCCAAATAAATTTTATAGGATTGTCTATTTAAGTAGAGAAATCAGTTTAAGATCATATTCCAAAAATGTGACTATTAAAGAACTACCCCACAATCATCATACCACTCCTTCCCATAACCCTATTTATTCCACACCCTTCACCTTAGGGAATTGTTGACCAATTTTTTCCCTTAAGAAAAATTAATCAAACACGCCCGCACAAGGAAAATCAAATTGTTGGTTCGATCTGCGAGCTCGCAATTAATCAAAAATCAAGGGGTGGCGATTTGAAAATGAAGGGGTAGGGTCGAAAAGAAGAAAACAACCCAAAAATAATAGAGGCACACAAAAGAACAATGTAAAAGGTCACGTTCACTCAGGCCCAAATCGGATCAAGATAAGAAAATGAGCACGAAGCAACCAAGTGCCTCAACGACACAACTTCAAAGGAAAGAACCAAAAGTGGTCCCCAAAGAGAGCGAAGGAGCCACGTGCCTCAACGACATAATTTCAAAGAAAGAATCCAAAGTGGGGACCCCAAACAAGTGCCATATCTCCACATTTCTAGAACCCAAGATAGTCACTCCTCCATAAGTAGAAGGGACCCGGCCAAATAAAAAACAAAGAAAGAGGAGAAGGCTTGAAATGGCTAAGTGCGATAAGGCTAGTGGAGGCCCCCACACATCTGATTGGTGCATCTTTAAAGGTCAAACCTGAAAGGAGGTCCCAAACAAGCACTAGGCTACCACGTAGTCGAGTGGTCCGAAAGAGGGGTCTCATTGGCTAGAATCGCCTAAGTACAAAACAGGACCCGTGGTGGGTGCTACTTTTCTCAATGATGCAACTTCAAAAGTGAGGCCCAAGGACGGTGCAGTAAATGAGTGTGAAGCTTCCACATGTCTAGGGTCCGACGAGTTTCTCCTAAATGGGTGGAAAAGGGATAGCGGGGCTCATAATTGACTAAGTAAATAATAGAGCCAGCGGAAGCCCCACGTGTCTCATTGGTGCACCTTCAAGGGTGGAAGCCAAAGGTAGAGACTCAAACAAGTGCGAAGACTTCATGTGTTCAAAGTCTAAAAAGAAGATAGATTTGGCAGTTAAAGAGTCTCACAGTAGTGAAAAGAGATGCGTGTCACTTAGCACAAAATCTAAGAGGCGATAAAGAGCGGACACTCAAATGAGCGCTATCTCTCCATGTATCCTGAGTCAAATGTATAACTCTTGACAAACAAAAGAGACTAAATTAAACACAAAGGAAATAGAGGAGTGGCCTACAGATGATGCCACATGTCCCACCATCACATTTTAGGGAGATGGCTATGAAGGTATCATCTACAAGGGGTTTTTTAACATTATATATGGTTGGCCCCTTTAACTCACCAAAGTTTCAAGAGAGATAGTTTTCACTTGGGTCCTGAATCAGCTAAGTATGAAGTGAGGCATCGGAATGCCTCACATGTCTCTTTTGCTCTTTTAAGAGACAGATCTAAAAGTTGCTCCCAAATTAATGTTGGCCTTCCATGCGTCCCGGGGTCCGAAAGGAGGAACTGCTATTGAAAAGTAAAAGGGACCATAGGAGGCCTCCACATGCCTCATCTATGAAACTTCAAAGGTAAAATCTAGGGAACTTCTCAAACAAGCGCCAAGCCTACATGTGTCTTAGGTTAGGTACAATATCTCTACCAATAGTGGGGGCTTAGGAAGAATAAAAATGAAACAGAGCATTCCCGTGGAAGCTGCCATGTGTCTCTTCGGTGTAAATTCAAGAATGAAGAGGAGGGGACAAAACCGTGAGATGCATAGGGCTGCCATGTGGATCATGTGAATAGAATCCAAGCCCAAAATTCCTTGGTGGCCATACATTTTGATTAGAAGCTCAATCGATTAGGAGGGGATGTTTTAGATAGCTCTTAGCCCTGCTACCTCCTTATCACCATTAATGCTTTGACTCACCATTACAGATGTCATCAATTCTCCCACCTACCACCATGATGAAGAATGGGTTTCATCTCTTTCTAAGCAAGGAAAAATGATGGGGGCATGGGTGTTGCAGTCGGGACTCATCATTGTGATAGGGGAATTCAATGCTCCTTCAAGGGAAGTTGGAACAGGGTTGGATTTTCCCTCATTTTCTCTCTCTTATTCTTCCTATATAATATACAAGAGGGATAATTTCAAAGGTTTGGACATTCTTACTTTGTGCCCTCCCTTTATCTTCTTTTTAGGTGAATTCATGGAGTCTCAAACTCCTCCATCCAAATTATAATGCAATTTCTACCTCTTGGCTATTGTAATGCATTATATCAATTCTTGGAGCAATAGAATAAGTTCGTGGATGATTTCAACCCTCTCTTATGTTTATTTTCTTCTTTCTGATCCCTCATTGCAATTTCTGGTCATCTATGCATGGATATTGTATCACATTTTAATGGTTTGTGTTTAAGATCAATGTAAGTGTTCATCATTCCTTTGGTGCATTACCTATATTAGATTAGGTTTTATTTCTTCTATCTCCTTAACCCTGTCTCCTTCGAAAGTTAGAGTAGGATTTAGAACAACCCTCCGTAATCTGAACGGTGTGTACCTGAATAAAGGAATAGGAGTCAAACTTCATCTGGATGAGCTCTCTCAACTCTCAAAGTCCCACACTTTGAGAGATTTTCCATGTTATATAGTCACACTAAGGATATTAACCCATCAAGTTACTGATTTCAGGGGTGTTGTGATTCTACAACAACAGGAATATTGAACCTTTCAATCTAACATTATTGGTCAATGTGTACAAAATGAATAATTACATCATTGACTCTAGTGTCTTCAAAAATGTCATGCTTACAAAATTTTATAAATATTTTGGTGTTTTAATCACTCTTTTTAATGGAAATTTATATTCCATGGAAATGAAATAAGTACGTCTCATTGGTCGTAAGAGATGATCACATAGAATTTGTAAATTTTCTTGATAAGAAGATCATGATGAAAATTCTTGTAGCGGACATGCTAGCCTCATATGGTATGTTATTGAGCCAAAATTTCTGTTGAGATGTTAGGGAAAATATACGAGATGGATTTGTCAAATGACACCATTCCATCAATCATAACATGAATAAACTCGTTCATATCAGGAAAATGAAATATATTGTTCAAAGGCCTCGATGACCCAAATGCGGATATCCTATTTCAAAAATAAATGGACTACAAATTTTTCATAGCTTTGGAGGAAGATGTTGGGATTCTCATGTTGATATAAGAGTATACAAGTGTCGTTGATCTAGTCAAAAATATTATGGTTATCTCGATGGAATAATTTTTTAAAAGCATGTACTTCCCTTTAGAGGTGAGCATGAATGCAGTCTCTCTACTAAATGGTGGTTATCATCACAAAGGTATTGACTTATAATAAATAAATTCAAAGGCAATGAGAAATTCTAGTTATGAATACAAAATTATGAGAAATAACTTTTTTCATGTGATTTCAATGTTTCCAATCATTATTTCAATTCTCAACATGAAGTTCCATTCAATGAGTATGTTTATGAATATGTAAATTTCTTGCTTGCATTGGGAGAGGATGAATCCCTAAAAAAATGCATGAATTGCATTATGTTTAGGCCTCTTGAAGTTAAATATACTCAAGATGAGGATGAATTCATCATGTAAATGGATTCCCTAGTTCATGGTGTTCAAGATTGGGAAAATAATGATCTTAATGTTTCAACCCCAACCTTGTGCTTCTTCCGCATTCACTATCATGGATACCTTCTCAATGAATAAAATATAAACGAAATGATTCTTAATTATCCCAAGGATGATTTCGTCCAAAATAGCGACCCTTTCAATAAGGGATATATGAACAAGAATTGTATTGAATCTTTTAAGGTTAACACCACCTAAGGAAAGGGTGTTTTGTGATGAAGATGGATATCAAGACTCAAAATGGCCAAGATGGAGAAGAATATGGTTTTAACCTATAATACCTAACCTTGTAAACATTTTCATTTCCAGGCGGTGAATTAATATACATATCACATCATATAGAGTCATAAGACAAGAAAGATCATGTATGCGTTAAGAAGATAACTTGGACCAAGTGAAGAGGATGTTGACAGTGTAGAAGCTCTAAAATCATCTTCTGAGAATCAACTCATGGAAATAGTGGTCATGAAGTAGATTAAAAATGAATAACGAATGACCATCAAATTACATAGGTATCGATAGAAAAAAAACAAGACTAATATGATCAAGGCTCATTTTAGTAACATATGAGGAAAATAATCAATTGAAATGAACTTTTGAATCAATGAGAAGAAGGAAGATAAATTCTGAAGCAATAAAGGAAATAGAAAAACCAAGTGGACACTAAATTGCAAGGATAATCATGAAATTTTTCTCCAAAAATTAAGGAAGGGGTAATATTTCATTGATCCCATCAACGGGTTTGCAGAGAAAAGTAATTCAATGATACCAACGTACGGGTTAGCGCTCGGTTGCATTTGGTGCTACATTGAAAACAGGTTTCCCTCTGCATGTAAAATAGGTTATTTAGGTTATTTTTCCTCATTGTGTGCTATGTTTCCATTTTTCTCATGTTTTTCCTTTTTGTCATGTGTTTTTGTTGGTGGTTTTATTTTTATGGCTTTTTGTATTTCTAGTGTGTTAAATGAATCTATTACCAAATGTCCAAAACACTAATCTACTAAGCCTAAGTTGAGATTATAGAGTTTCTTCTTTCCTTGTTCTCACTTTGTATCAAAGAAATTCAATTCCCAGTATGAGCCAGCTTATGGAATGTAAAATTTTAATGCATTTTATATGACAATTTAATGTAAATTTATTCCATTTCTAGTCAAACTCGTTAAAGCTACCCAAGTTACCTAAATTGTAAAATTGGTCATTTCTAAAGATAAAATTTTGAGAAATGTTTTGGGAGCATTGAATAATTTTAGAAGGCCTATTTTTATTTGACGTAAAGTTTTTATAGTCATCTTTGTAATGATATGACTTAGGAGGAAACTTGAAATTTTTTTGATGGCCTTGGGAAAGTTTTCCTCACATGCACTTTTTCAAAAAGAAGTGTGCAAAATTCATTGAAGATTCAACTTCAGTTGAAGGTTTCAAGAGCCTTGTGAATTTTATAGAGATCATATATGACAAATTTGAAATATAATGGATTATAATGTGTGAAGGACTAAGTGTGACAGAGTTTTATAAGATTAAAAGTGAGAAATTCTTTGAGGTAGCATTTTTCACTAGAGTTTTGTACAAAATATTTTGGGAGCCTCAAGAGGATTTGTGAGCCTAATAAAATATTAAGTGAGGGTATTTTCAATTATCTTAAATATTGATAATTTGGTCTAGCCCGCACTTATTGGAAACATTGTTTGCAACTTAGCTGACCAGTTCATCATTATAGGTGAAAGGGAGGGAACAAGTAAAAATTGATGAAGAACTCATTTTCAGTCCTTAAAACTGAACTCATTCGACTCATTGGTTTTTTTTCATACAAATTCATATATTGGACATCAAAATCCAAGAATCTTTTTATCCCGGGAAAAGAATGTAAAATTTGGAAGTCGTTCAAGGGTTCAATCATTCTCCGAGCAACAATTAAGTGTTTTGGCATGGTTTTGGTGTGCTCATGCACCCTTGGCACACATTTGAGGTGAAATTCCACATCAAAAGTGTGCCTCACTCTCATTGATCAAATTTTCATTCTAAAACATGCGAGGAGGTTAAAAATGTACTTTTGACTTGTTAAGTGCTTTAAGTGATGGTGGGTCCCATATCTTCCTCCAAGCACACATTATAACCCATCTTGCACCTTGTACACATTTTTGAGGTGAAATTGCACCCAAAATTTTTGGTATGTTCTTGTTGGTCCATTTCTCCCATGTACATTCATGTCGTGGTAATTGAAAACATGAAAAAGGTGTTTTTTTGATGTGCATCCATTGTTTTCAAACATCTAAGCTCCATGGCACCCCTTAACATCAAAATTGAACCTTGGGTGCACATATAAGGTGAAAATGCACCCAAAAGGGTGTTCAAGTGCAATGGGACACCCATTTTCCACTTCTCCACTTCCCTCATCCTTCCATTTCAGCATGTGCTTCCTCCACTCCAACTTCCACCATGTAAGTGCACCCTCTCTTTAAAAATAACTTTAAAAACTCAAAATAAAATCCTTGAAAATAATTAGATCACCTTTTGAATCCAGTATGTTCATGAAAACTACAAAAAGTATCCTTTAATGCCTTACCTATCTCAATCTTGTTTCATTTATAACTCCTAACACTTTTCTCTATTTTCTAAAAAAATTGAAACATAATTTCCTTTTGATGACGCATTAAAGATTATATATGGCTTATAGCCTATTAGAAATTTGTTAAAAAATTTATGATGACTTTTTGATAAACATTTCCTTCACACTCCAAAATAAATCAATATTTACAAGCTAGGTTTCACTCGAACCCACTAAGGTGTAGTGCCCACTCCTCTTTGACACTATTTCATTTTGATGTTGTTATTGTTAGATTTATACTTACACATTTGAGTATTATATTTTTATCATTAGATGATGGACTATGCAGAGATTTAAACAATTGACATTATGTGTTTTACAATTTTATTATGATGCACTAGATGGCGATGATAGATAGATATATATATGTTGATTTGTGATATTTTGATTTTTATACTAACATGTCGTAATTTGGATGCATATCATATGTTGGATGTTTAGAGTAGATTTATGATGTTATGGATTCCAAAATCAAATCAATTGTATGATGCTAAATCATAGAATCACTAATTTTGGATGATGAGCATTTATTTTTGTATGTATATTTGTCTCAATGTTGCTAATACATCCTTAAAGCCATAGAGGTATTTTGTTTATGTTGCAGTACATTCTATCACATACATAGAAAGGGGATAGAGGACCAACCATAGAAGGATGTTGGGTGTTGAGCAATGTGGCCAAAATTTGACAACTTATGTAATGTTCTGATGTGTTATTGTTTCATGCATTGTTAGGAGGTTTCCCATTGGGGGGTGACCTCACATGTGTGGCCAAGGGGTGGTATGTTCTCCTTTTTTGTATTTTTATGTGCTTTGTTTTGAATTATATGTATTTAATTTTTGGAAATTGTTGTCACTTTTTAGCAAGTAATAATTGTGTCTTAATTAGCTAATCCAACTTAATTTATTTACTAAAATAAATATGTAACAATTAAGTAATTAAGAGGGTAGATAGTCCTTGAAATCTTGTTAATGTAAGTGAGATTTATGTTAGTTTGTGTGTGATGTACTCCACCATAACATAAAAATTTGGATTTTTACTTGAAGGTCTTTTTGGAGGCTTATGGGTCAGCTAAGCTTGTCCCATGTCTCTTAAATTTACCCAACAACCATACCTATGGGTTGTGGAGTTTATTTTATTTTTTATCATTTTTAAGTGTAAAAGAGTGAAAATAATTTCACTTTCATACCTATCTCAATTTTTTTTTCCTTGGAAGAAATGGTGTGCAAGTTTGAGTGTCTTTTGGGTTGTCATAGTCTTACAAGTTCATTTATTGTCTTGGGCATGGTGTTTTGAATTGAGTGTGGAAATGGAGGAATGATGAAGTGGCATACTATATGGAGCCACCTCATCATCCTCACATCCCATTTCTATTTATTGATGGATTTTATTGTATTAGGGGTTACTTGTTCATCTTCACCTTGTGATTTTTTGGATTTGGGAGTTTTGGGAGTTGCTTTTGGAGCGTGCATGGGTTGGTGGTGTCAAAATATTTTGGGTTAAATTTTATTGGAAGCTTGATGGAGAGGTAGGCTCTCCACCTTTTTTGTATTGTTTAATTTTCTTGTTGATGTGAAAATATTGTGCTTGTTAATTCGTATGAGTATTGTGAATGTGGTTATTTTTTTGTGGTTGGATAGTTTCCTTAAGATTGGGTGTTACACTTGATATCAGAGTCATGGGTTCAACGCTTGGACCACAGGAACACTTGAAAATAATAAACATACACAAATAATGAAAGGAACGATAACCATATCGTACCAAGCCAAGAACATAGATGCTAATCAAACACCACGACCAATAAGATGAAAGCAATTCTCTAGAATAACTTTACATAAAACCTTTGCAAACAAATGAGCAACAATATGATATATTATCATGGAACTCAATGCAATACATAGAGAATGGGCCTTGCTTAAATAGGAAAAGAATAACAATCTAAGAACCACCAAGGTCATAGATCAAGCCATAAATCAAGGAAATAACTAGTCATCAAAGAACTAGTTAAGACCATAGATTTAGGAGAGAACTAGACATCAAGGATCTAGTCAATACCATAGATCAAGGAAAGAACTATACCTAACAACTATATAATATTTCCTAATATCTAAATAAGATAAAAGAAATATACACACACATAAGTGGGTGAGGATAAATACAATAAAGGTAAATAAATTACCTAGGTGAACATGAGCTAAGGTAAATACCTACTCTAACACCTGCCTTCAAGTGAAGCTAGGGACCAATATAAAAGTGGCATGTCCACAGTATGAGTCTCGACAACTAGGCCTGATGAGGTATTCATGTACAATAGCTGGGAAAAAGGGACACCGTAAGGTACCCAAAACCAATGACAACAAAGTAAAGAGAGTAAAAATCCACTCCAAGGAATCCTAAGAAGCTTGGATCAAAAAAATCATATAATGTTGAAGAAGTTTGTTGTGCAATTTGTGGTCTAAATCAACCGCTTGATCACAAAAATCAAAACCAAGCGACACTTTGGCTCCACTAGAATAGATCCACACAAGGAGACTCATCAACGGAGTGATGTTGAAAGTGCAAAAAAAAAACACCAAACATAATTCGATGAACTGTTGCAAATAGGTGTGCCATGATCCAAGAAAATAACAAAAGAAACAAGGAAAGGACACTAACTCTAGAGTGGAGAGACTGTCAACATGCCAAAAGTGTCAAAAATATAGATACAGAATAGCTCGATACCGGGAAGTTAATCATGCCACCCCGAGTAGTTACGGGATGGGTGACCTCTAGGAAATTCCCAGTGTCACTTCCTCCTAATGTTGTTGGGCCTGATTGGGTGTATACCTAGCTCCATCATGTGGGAGGGTATTGGTGTAGCAACTGATTAACACAATGAGATCCCTCTCCACCACAATTTCAAGATTTTGGTGTGACGACAAGTTGTGTAGTTGATACCGTTAAAGGAATGATAACCAGATCGTACCAATCCAAGAACACGAGATGCAAAATCTCTCAACAAACAATAGAGATACACTACACCTCTTTTGAAGAAAAATGCTCAAAACAAGAAGCATCATAATGCATAAGGTATAGAATGTGGAAGCAAGAGGTTGAATGGTGGAATAGCCATGCCTGTAGAGTCCTCTCAACAAATGCCTATGTCACTACCATGAATGATCAGATATCCACCCCAAATCAACACGGATGTATGAAGAAAATGCCTACATATGACTTGGTGTAAAATGCACAATGGGTGCATGTAAAAGAAAATCAAAATGTGTGTCAGGTTGATCATGTTTGATAACTGAAATATCAGTTTCTCAAGCTCGAGTGAAGGTGCGAGAACTCATGTGTTGCTCATGATCCTCGAAAGAATCAAGTGAACAAAAAAATGAGCTCTGTCAATGTGTGATCCCAATGAAGTATCTTCTTGAAAACCAATGTCATGACAAGAATTCCACTTAACATGTGGAATAATGGAAATAATACCCTGTGAATATCTGCCAATGACTCCACTAGTAAGACCCATAGAACAGATCATGCGAGAACCGAATGTAGTGGTATACTTCTTAAAAATTCATACAAGGCGAGCAGAAGTAGGATACACAACATGTGGTACTGTAATAGGCAAAGATGTGGAAGAGCATGCAGTAACAAGCCTCATAGGTTTAGAAGCATCAAAAGCAGGTTCAAGCTCAAAGACTAGTAGATCAATTTCATTGGGTACAAAAGCAACAACTCCAAGTGGACTAGGAGCATGGATATGGTTGTCCATATGATGGTGATGTTGTAGGCTAGAAATTTTGTTCTACATGGAGTGTATTATTATATCCTTATCGTGAATGAGTGATTGTAGAAGAGAATTTTACTTCTTGAGCACTCCATTTTCTTCAACAAATTTTACAATATCCTCTTGAAGTCCACATACTTCAGAGAAAAGCATATCATTCTTAGAATCCATGATAGGTACAAACTGTAACTCCCAAAAGTTTAGGACGTCAGGCTCAGCCAAAATTATGTCCACAATTGATTACAACACTCCATATTTGACACTTTATAATTGTAGTGCAAGGCTCAAAATAAATATTTCCAATCGAAAGAGCATGAAAAAATAAGCACGTTTACAAAAATCGGCACTCAAAACTGAGTTACCGATCAAAAGTTACAAGATTTTTAATATTTTGCTATGTTATTTATTTTAGTTGCCACTAAAATAAACTAAATTGTTGTTGCCTTTGCCACACAAATAAAATTAAAGGGGGCTGAAGTTAAGCACCTACCAAGTAGGAATCACAAGCTTTAAGCCCTCATATGACCATAACATATGACCAAGGGCTAAGGAATCACAAGCTTTACGCCCTCATATGAAACTAGTAGCAATCTCCTGCTCTAATACCATGAAAGGAATGATAACCAGCGTACCAAGCCAAGAACATAGATGATAATTGAACACCATGACCAATAAGATGAAAGCAATTCTCCGAAATAAATTTACATAAAACCTTTGCAAACAAATGAGCATCAATATCATATATTATCATGAAACTCAATGTAATACATTGAGAATGGGCCTTAACTTACATAGGCAAGGAATAACAATCTAAGAATCAGTCAAGGTCATAGATCAAGCCATAAATCAAGGAAATAACTAGTCATCAAAGAACTAGTTAAGACCATAGATTTAGGAGAGAACTAGACATCAAGGATCTAGTCAATACCATAGATCAAGGAAAGAACTATACCTAACAACTAGATAATATCTCCTAATATCTATATAAGATAAAAGAAATATCTACACACATAAGTGGGTGAGGATAAATATAATAAAGGTAAATAAAGTACCTAGGTGAACATGAGCTAAGGTAAATACCTACTCTAACAAATAATCCTAACGCAACTCTAAAACCTAGAACACACAACATTACATGATATCTTGTTAAACCTAGAAAACTTATAGAAAAAACTTTAAAAAAAAATGATGATAAAATAACTCTCGCCTTGGTCTGTGTAGTAGGTGTGGACTAGATGAGGGGTTCCTACATGTAGAATTAGACCTCCCACCACCAAATCAATATATAATAGCTATTTTTACTTAGATATTGTAGACATTTCAGGATGTTAATGACATTATACGTGAAGGATATTTAGGAGAGTGACCTAACATATAGAACAGAGAACCATCAATAGAGGCTCATGTACCTTCGTCTCATAATGTACAGGATAGGGTAGATAACTCCCACATGGAGTTGGTTAGGCATGAGTCACCTCCTAGGGAGCACAAATATATAGCTACCAAGCACAAGGACAGGTATAGGATTCATAAGCCAAGAGATGATCATGTAGAGAGACATAGGAGCCGACAGTCGATGGAAATGGATCACATCATAGAGATACTACAGTTACACCTGCCTCATCTTGCAAGAGACATAGAGGGATTTCAGGAAGAGGTATGGTTGGCTAGCTTGAGAGGATGCTTCAAGCTATGTCCCGATTCTAGTAATAAGAAATCTTGTGTTATCATCCATATTCCGAGAGACGAACTGGAGTATGGTGGAGGACTAAGGAGCAGAAGCTCCATGTGGATTCAAAGATAGTTACTTAGGAGCTCTTCAAGGAGTGTTTCAAGAGTAGATACATATCTAGGAGATTCATCCAACAATGGATCGATGAGTTTCATGTTCTGTAATAGGCTTCTATGATAGTGGTAGAGTATGAGGGTTAGTTTTCAGATCTACTTCAGTATGTGGACTACATGAAGGATGGGAAGGTTAGAGTTCACAGGTTCATTTGGGCCCTGAACTTAGACTCGGGTGGGGCATTACGAATTCATTTACTATAGACATTATCGGAGGCCATGCAGAAGACCTACATAATAGAGGAAACCAGGGGGAAGACTCAGCAGGATGATGACAAAGTGAGGAACTAGATATAATAGATGCAGGATATTAGGTTGAGGGGATCATCTCCTCCTACTTGTGGTGGACACACTTTAGCATAGTCTTTCTTCTAGCCTCCTCCTCCTCGGCCCGAGCAGCTCAAGCGACTCAATCACCCTTTTAACCTCCATAGTGCCATGATGCTAAGAGAGGGCATAGTATAGGACCTCTAGCTAGGGGGCCACCAGAACAAACACTCCACCTCGATCATAGTCGATGCAGTACATCCATTGTAGCACCCACAAATATCTATGATAGGATAATCAAGTTCTTCGAACATACAACAAGGCCACCTGAAGGACTATCTTCTCAATGGAGAGGACCAGGTACTTGTTATGGATGCGGTGTGTATGGACATCATTGGAGAGATTTCCCTCGAACCCTACCAATTAGGGTATGAAACCTATTTTATAGCCTATGGTTGGTGACATGGCTCGGAGCCACATGATATAGGAAGCATTAAGACCATATGTAGTGTTTGTGGTATTTATACCCCTATTTTATATGATTCAGGATCATTAGATTCTTTCATTTCTCCATCATTAGTAGAAAATTATAGGCTGGTCATAGTTAGGTAGGGCCTTAGTTGGGATGTTGAGATGGCTTCTAGAGCCAAGATCTCAATAGACTCCTCGCTTAAGGAGTGTGTAATGGACGTAGGACCATTTACCATGACCTTAGATCTTCGTGTTTTTCCTATGGGTTTTAATCGAGTAATTTTTGGCATGAATTGGTTTTCCATGCATAGAGCTAGAGTTGATAGTCACATCAAGGTTATATCTTGTGCATATTATTTGGGAGTGGATTCAATGATTGTTGGAGGAAAGTGACCCATCTCTATTCGAACTATTTCCATTATGTAGGCTGAAATAGTGCGTGCAACGGGGTTGTCGGTTGTATGTTACTACAGCTTAGGGATAGGTCGAAGGATGGGGCTAGTAGACCTTCACTTGATGATCACCTCATTTTGTAGGAGTTTTTTTATGTTTTCCATAGTGAGCTATCAAGGATTCCTTCCTCGCATGAGGTATATTTTCATATTGATTTGGTTCGGGGTGTGGAACCTATCTCACGCGCTCCATATAGGATGACCACACTTGAGCTATGTGAGCTCAAGTTGTAGCTTGAGGGCCTTCTTGAGAAGGGCCTAATCCATCCTAGTGTATCCCCTTAGGGTGTACTAGTGATTTTTGTGAAGAATAAGGACATATCCTTGTGATTGTGTGTGGACTATAAACAACTGAAAAAAGTAGCAATCAAGAATCTTTACCCCTTCCTCGCATCGATGATTTGTTTGATACGATGAAGGGGGAAATAGTATTTTTAAAAATAAATCTTAATTCTGGATATCATCAATTAAGGATTACAGAGGTAGATGTCCACAAGACTTCTTTCCATATGAGATATGGCCACTATGAGTTCACAATTGTGTCATTCAGTTTGACGAATACCCCTGCAGTGTTAATTATTTTGATGAACGGGGTTTTAAGACCTTTCTAGACCGATTTTTCTTCATGTTCTTTGATGAAATTTTGATATACTCACGTATGCATGAGGAACACATGGAGCAACTTCATAAGGGTCTACAATGTCTTCATGAGTAGTAGCTTTATGAGAACCTGGAGAAGTATGCATTCATTCATTCGAGGTGTAATATTTGGGCCACATTATTTCTAGGGAAGGTATTGTAGTCAATCCTTCCAAGATTAGATCCATTATGGATTGGCCAACACCTACCAGTGTGACCAAGGTGTATAGTTTCATGGATTTAGCAGGGTACTATAGGAGATTTGTTCTAGACTTTTATCAAAGTTATGCACCCCATCTCTTCGCTTGAGTTGAAAGGTATTAATTTCATATGGTCAGATAGATGTAAGTAGGACCTTACGATACTAAAGGAATGCCTTACAACAACACCCATTCTTGTAGTACAAGATTCTCAAGGAGAGTTCTTTGTATTGACATATGCTTCTTTGGAAATATTAGGAGGCGTTTTGATGTAGAAGGGCCATGTGGGTTCCTTTGAGTCTTGTAAATTCAAGGATTATGAGATAAATTATCTAATTCATGACCTTGAACTTACATCGATTGTTAATGCTTTGGTTCGATGGAGACATTTCCTTGTGGGTAGGAGATTCATTCTCGAATGGTCATTTCAGTCATCATCACCTCTTCGCGTAGCCCAATCTCAAAGCTTGTTAGTGGCGTTGGATGGAATTAATTTATGAGTAAGACATGCAAATAAAGCATGTCAAGGGAAATGATAATGTGGTTGCAGATGCTCTTAGTAGAAATATACATTTGGTTATGACTACTTCAATTGGTACAAATTTACGAATAGGATTTTGCACCATGTTGGTGCTCAAAATAGTCTCGCCCCATTTTTCCTTAGAAAATCTATCAATTTACGACCTCTGTCACTTTATTTTTTCCCATGTTGTGCCTAGTTAATCTTTTTTTCCATTTTAAATCTATTCCTAGGTCGTAGATCACTTATGGGTCCATGGTTTTCTCCTTGTTTCTTTGTTCCTCTAGAAAAGGTCTATAATTTGGGTCTCCCATTCTCTGTTCATCTAAAAACTTGGGTTCTCCCATGTTTTCTGGTCTCCATGGTTGAGATTTGTTTTCCTTGTTGTTTATGCCCTAAATACTTGAAGAAAAATGAATGGATGTATCTCTGAGAAACATATTTGAGCCTTGTAACATTTCTAAATTCTCTATCCTTGGAGAAATTTTCATTTTCAAGATCGAATGATCATTTTTCTATATTTTTGGTTTAATGGATGTTTCTCCCAGTCAAATTTACATCCTTCCATTGACAGGAGACATGGCACCTTTTTGGTTGGATGCGGCTCAGCTGGGTATTTCAAAAATTTCATGAAAAGCCTCAACTCAAAAATTTTCCACGTGGAGGAACAACACTCATTTGAGGATCTACTTTTTGGTTTAGCCTTAGAGTAGCACCGAGAGGACACGTGGAGGTTTTTGTTGCTTTTCCCGGACTTAGAAAATTTTTATGCAACTAGAACAGTATGGTGGAAATCAAGGACATGTGGTGATCCCGCACTCATTCAAGGGATCAAATTTTTGGGACCATCTCAAGGTGCGCCACGGTGACACGTGGGGGTTTGAAAATTCAAAAGGGTGGGGAAGCAGACTATTAGGGGTAATTTGGATTTTTTTACCCTTGAACATGCAAATGACTAAAAACATCAAAATGGACCGCAATCCCGATAAAGGAAAGGTCAAAGTTTACAACGTTCAATGATGGAGGTGCAGACTCTCGGGGGAAATTTAGAAAAATGTCCTTTTGGGAGAAAAGAGTTAAAACATCAAAATGGCTTGAACACCCAATAGGAAAAGTCAATATTTTCCCAGTCCAACGGCGAAGGGGGCGGAGCTCCGAGAAAATTTGGAAATTTTTCCCTTTTCCAAAAAGGAGGTGAAATGGCAAAATTTGGCCACAGATCCCTATCGGGCCCACCTTAGGACATGTGTCGCTCATTTCCCAAGGCGAGGTGTGGAATAAACTATGAATTTTTTTCCATTTTTCCAAAAGTTGTAAAAAGTTAGAGGAAGCCCCCGAGTCTGTTTTTAAGTTTGAATCTTCCACGTGGATGGCCCAAATTCAAAGTAAAGATCAATGAAAACTAAGAGTCTAAATCTTATTTTTCCCCATTTTATTGAAACATGCCTGGAAGTGCGAGTCTTCATGATTTCTTGGTATTTCCTACATGCCAAGTAGAGAGGGGAGTTAATGTTGATATCTGAGTTTGGTGGAAAGATCTGGAAGACATATTTCGCCATTAAAATGGTCTGAGTTATCGTGCTCGATCGATTTTTCCATTTTTCTTCTCCTAAGCATGCAAGGAGCCAGATTTCACAGATTAGGGGTGGAAGTGGTTGGAAAATTGAATAAAAAGTGATCTACCAGAGGAAGGAGTTGAATGCGGAAATATATCATGAGATCTGCCCCCTCGAGAACGTGGCGACTTTTTACGATCTAATTCTAAGAATTGCAATTGTGATCATGGCAAGCACTGGTAGCACTCAAGGTCTGGATTTTGGAGGGGAAAAGGGTCCTTGTTGTAAATGTTATAATTGCATGAATTTTTAGTTAAAATGGTTGGAGTGTTAGGGGTCAAGACTGAATTTTCTAATAGAAAAAGCTCGACAGAGCCCATAATTTTGAGAAGCTGCTTGAGAATCTTGTATATCTTTTTTGGTATTAAATCTGATCATGTTAGGGTGGTTGCAAGTTTACTACCCTTGACAAGCTCTGAGACTGTTCTAGAAACTTTCCCCTACTAATAGATTTAATCAAATTCGAGTTATTCTGTTGTCTTGAGAAAATGTGTTTTTTTATTTCTAAATGTCTATGAGTAGTTTTCCTTATTTCTGTTGCAATCTTGTATTAAAAAAATTTCAATCACAAAGGCCTCAATCCTTGTTATAGTTTAATGGCATCTACAATTTCATTCCTAAGAAGAGCTTTCATCTCAGTTGGAATAAACGATTTAAAATCACTTTTTTTTCATCATTGACAGATATTGTCTGTAAGCCTTTGGGTGTACCTTAGGCATGATTTGGCTTAGATCTTGATGCTTTGTTGGGTTTCTCTAATTTGAGCCTTCATGTTAGATTCTCATAGATTGTATGAAAAAGTGTTGATCTGGGCCTCCATTTAAGTACATATTCTGGTTAAAGAAACATTTTGGCGGTCTTGTGGCTTCTCTTGGTTCAGCCTTCCATTTTGTAAGATTCCTCAAGGATCTAGTGAGTCAAGTTCATCATGCCCCACCTCACACCAAAAAATTCATTTAAAACAACTAATCCTACCATCTTTACCCTGTTTGTCCTATGTGTATACAAATGCATAATATCTACTACTAAAACATGCATAAGCAATCGTGGTCCTAAATTTCTTTAGTAACCTTTGCCATGTTGTGAAAATATCTCCATGATCTGAAGTGACAAATCTTGAGAGTCAAATTTGTGTGTTGATCATATTTTCCCAAGGTCATCTCTATAAAATTTATGCAAAAGAAGGTTTAACCAACATTCTTCAATAACAAAGGTTACAAAATAGGTTCTCTTACCTTGATTGAAAGACACAACCTAAAATAGTTAGGATCAGATCACATCCTTTTAAGGTGCTACCCACTCCTTTCAAAACCTAAGTACTACTAACAAGTCGATAGATCGCTTCCGACTACAAAATGTCATACGTGATTATCTATCTGCCTCTAAGTGTCATGTCAAAATCCATGATGCTACTTGGTCTTTAAAGGACATTTAACTTGGGTATTGAAATGAAATGCTTCGTGCCGCTTCCGGGGACTATTTTGAATTCATGGGAAATAATTTGCATTGTTGAGACTAATTTTTTGATTCACTATCAGTCCATATCTATTCGGCCCGTCAACACACTTCTAACACCATTGTCGGGGACTTACAACTCACATTTATACCTTGGTAAAACACTTCTTGTATGCTCCAAGTGTTGTGTGTAATTCTTTCAGTTTTCACACCTAGTGCACTAGCTTTCATTTGATAAATCTAGGTAAAGAAAGGTTAGAATATTTCCATTTCCAGTTTCTAGCATTAACAGACATTTGACATATCATATTTAGTGCATTTGCACAACTAGGGTGGAAATCCTTAGTGGCGAATCCTGTTGATCTGATTTTTAATGAGTACCAATGTCTTAAAACTCTGTCAAAGTTAGATTTGTTACTAATATTGGCAAAGATGGAAGGAAGAAGATCTTTCTTTGCTAGGGATCCTGCTAGGACATTGTTTCCAGAGCTAGGAAAAGCAAAATCAGAAGGAAGAAAATCCTAGAGAGTTGTGGGAGAACAATAGACAAGAAGAGGGATCTCCATTGATGAAAGTGATCAACCTATCATTGAAGACGCCATTCAAGTGACTCTGAATCAGGAAGCCTCTTTGTGGAATTGAATTCTCCAGCTGGAGAAGGGCCTTCATTTTATTTTGAAAGGTTTGCTTCACATTCTGCACCTATCTTTTCTGAAGTTGATAGGGATTTCCAAGAAGCAAGGCCTTTGGGGATACCCATTTTGAAAATTATACTCCTGTGTTCTAAAGACCTTCTACCCCTTATCAATTTTTCACCCCTCCAGGGTCACCTTCTCGAATCAACATGGCCTAGCCCCCACCCAAACCCCCTTTTGTTGTAAACACCTTTGGACCTATAAATTTTGTGGGAATGGTTGGATATCCAAATGCAGTGCCTCAAGATGTAAGGAATAGAATGCCAAAGTTCCAAGGAAATAATGCTATTACTGGTGATCAGCATCTAAAACTTTTTATCAATAAAATGGAAGACTTTGAGATTGAAAATGAATACATATACATCAAGCTATTTATCCATACCTTGGAAGAAGATGCTAGGGATTGGCATAGAGATTTTCCGGATAACTCTATCGATTCTTGGACCGAGATGAGCAATGCATTTAGATTGTAGTATGGTGACAAAAATGACCCTAGGTTTCTTTTGACAGAATTTGAAAACATCAAAAGAATCCTAACAAGTTAGGATAAGGCCTTGTGATGAGTCATGTTTTATCAAATATTCGGATGCATTTAATAAAAATGATCCATATTACTTAAGAGACAAAAACCCTTAAAATTTGAGGCAAGACTTCACCATGGCTATGCACATAGAGAAAAAAATTAAGGCAATTGGAAAGCCTCCAAAAAGGGAGGGTGTAAAATTGATTAACCCATAAAAACCTCAAACAAGTAAAGCTACTGATTTGGAGGAGGTTGTGAAAACTTTGGTAGGGGTTGTCAAAGAAATTTCCTACAAACTAGCCCGGGATGAGAAAGGAATTGGGCAGAGCTCACAAGGTCAACACAAGAAACAAAGCCAAGACAGGTTTACAAATCACCAAATATCTGATGACAGAGGCAAGGGACCTGTTGGATTTGGAAATAGATAGTCCCAAGCTAGGGATAACAAAATGGTACCTGATCCTTTGGCTGCTAGAGTTGTTGTTATGGAGGAGACAAATGTCATTGATTGGTGTGATAGATGTTTCATGCCCCATGTTCCTTGTGAAGAAGATCAACAAGAAGAAGAAGGAGAAGATGATGAAATTGATGATGATGCCTGCATGATGGAGATCCCTACAAATTCACCAACGGAAGCAACTTCAACTGAGGTAATAGGGGCTAGAATCATTGCTATTTTTTGGGATTGCATTCACTGTACCTTTTCTTCCTCCATCTCATACTTTAGAAGTAGACACTGTAAAAGATTTTTAATTTCCCAATAATGAGTTTGAATACTTGAGGGCATTAATGATTGAAAATTATGATGGAGGAGTTCCTTCAGAAGAAGATAGGAAACTATTAATGAATGCTATAGTTTCCCAAGAAAAGGAGCACAATACCAGAAGTAAAGTTGCCAAGGGGCCACAAGCCAAGTCAAAATTTCCATTGCCTACCAAAGAAACCCCAAAGATAAATGCATCTGGCAGAAAGCTTTTTTCCCCAAGAAAAACTTGTGTTCCTCCCCATGCTCAAACTTAAAAGAATCCCATTCCATATGATGAATTTTCCAATCTTTCTCCTAGTGTTGCTTTAACCAAATTTGTTCCGTATGAAATTTCCCAAGTTTTGAGTCAAATAAAAATTCTAGTCCTAATTGTTGAGCTACTTAGGATCCCTGACCACAAGAAGAGGGCTTTTGAATATTTATGATTCAAAGACGAAAAGATCATACAAGGCAGAGATGTAAAAAGGTAGAGATTCCCCTTCACTCACATACAGAGTTGGAAAAGCCACAAGTGTTGGAAGAGCTATGGGAACCACAAGAGGTTTATTTAGGAACTTCTTTAGTTAAATCCCCGATGAATGTGGATAAATTCTTCACTACCCTTGTTATCAAAGACAAGTTATTACATAATTGTATGTTTGATTACGAGCTTCATGTAATGTCATGCCTCTTGAGGTCATGAATGAATTAGGTATCAAGGTAACATCAGCATATGGGAAGTACACTTTCATGGAATCTAGAGAGGTGCCATGGTAGGATGTGTCAATGATCTAGTTGTGCAACTTGCATCTTATCCTAGAAAGAACTTAGAACTTGAGGTAGTGATTGTTGATTACTCGCCAAGTGGGTGATTTTGATGTCAAGAAACTGGGAAGCAAGTGTTGGTGGTAGTGTGCAAATGGACATTTATTATGCCCTATCCCTATTGAAGGAAACTTGGTGAAATTATATGGAGAAAAGAAGATGTTGTACCTGATTGAAGACCCAATAAATACATCTTATGAAGTTTTGCAAGCAGATGTTGATCTTAACAATTTTGTGAGTTTTGTGGATTTCAGGGAGTATGAAAGTGTTGAAAACAGAGCTCCTAAGTATGCTATTTTTTCTTGGAATTTAGTCTATGATTCAGCCTTGAAAAATGTTTAAAAAATTGACTTAAACACAATGAAGGAGTTTCAGAGAAAATGGATGGTTTACAAACTGAACAAAGAAGAAAAGGAGGTATATTTCCAGTTGATGAAAGCATATCAAAACCTCTTGGCATGGTTGTACCCAGGATGGAAGACACTTGAATATTTTCCTTGATTGTTTTCTTTGAATTAAGGAGAGAATCTTGTGTATAGTGTATAGTTTTTGTTTATCTCTTGTTTTTGTGTTTTTGTTCGTTCTCTAGTCCTCATGACCTATTTTTGTTGGTTTCTCTATTTCGTTTTGGAGATGGCTCTGTTTCTCTACTCTGAAAATTGACTCTATTATCCAATGGATATTTTTGGCACTTGGTCTACCTTTGGTCTTGTGGCACTCATGAGGAGTGCCCATCCCCAAGTTGGAGCCGATGTTGGTGCTGAAAATAGTCTCACCTCTTTTTCCTTAGAAAATCTATCTATCTATTTATGGCCTCTGTCACTTTATTTTTTCCCGTGTTGTGCCTGATTGATCTTTGTTGCCATTTTTAATTTATTCCTGGGTCGTAGATCACTTATGGGTCCATAGTTTGCTCCTTGTTTCTTTGTTCCTCTGGAAAAGGTCTGTAATTTGGGTCTCCCATTCTCTGTTCATCTAAAAACTTGGGTTCTCCCATGTTTTCCATTCTCCACAATTGGGATTTGTTTTCCTTGTCATTTATGCCCTAAATACTTGAAGAAAAATGAATGGATGTATCTCTGAGAAACATATTTGAACCTTGTAACGCTTCTAAATTCTCTGTCCTTCGATAAATTTTCATTTCCGGGCTCAAATGATCATTTTTCTATACTTTATGATTTGACGGGTGATTCTCCCAATGAAATTTACATCCTTGCATAGACAAGGGGTGTGGCACCTTTTGGTTGGATGTGGCTCAGCTAGGTATTTCAAAAATTTCATGAAAAGCCTCAACTCAAAAATTTTCCATGTGGAGGAATGACGCTCATTTGAGGATCTACTTTTTTTTTTGGCCTTGGAGTAGCGCCGGGAGGACACGTGGAGGTTTTCACTATTTTTCTTAGACTTAGAAAATTTTTATGCAGCTAAAATAGTGTCGCAGAAAATGGGGACACATGGTGAGCCCGTGCTCATTTAAGGTATCAAATTTTTGGACCATCTCAAGGTGCACCATGGTGACACGTGGCGGTTTGAAAATTCAAAAGGGTGGGGAGGCAGACCATCGGGGAAATTTGGATTTTTTTCCCTTGAAAATGTAAATGACTAAAAACATCAAAATGGCCCACAAGCCCGATAAAGGAAAGGTCAAAGCTTTCTCTAGTCAATGACGGAGGTGCAGACTCTCGGGGGAAATTTGGAAAAATTTCCTTTTGGGAGAAAAGAGTTAAAACATTAAAATGGCCCACGGACCCCGAAAGAAAATAGTCGATATTTTTCTCAATCAACGCGAAGGCCGGAGATTTGTGGAAAATTTGGAAAAATTTCCTTTTCCAAAAAGGAGGTGAAATGGAAAAATTCGGCCGCGGTCCTACTAGGGCCCACATTAGGACATGTGTCAGGATCATTTACTGAGCACAGATGTGTGGAACAAAATTTCAACTTTGTTCCATTTTTCCAAAAGTTGTAAAAAGTCAGAGGAAGCCCCTGGGTCTATTTTTAAGTTTGAATCTTCCACGTGGACAACCCAAATTCAAAGTAAAGATCAATGGTAGCTGAGAGTTTGAATCGATATTCCCCCATTTTTTGAAACATGCCTGGAAGTGCGAGTCTTCATTATTTCTTGGTATTTCCTACATGCCAAGTAGAGAGGGGAGTTAATGTTGATATCTGAGTTTGGTGGAAAGATCTGGAAGACATCTTTCACCATTAAAATGGTCTGACTATCGTGCTCAATCAAATTTTCCATTTTTCTTCTCCCAAGCATGCAAGGAGCCAAATTTGACAGATTAGGGGTGGAAGTGGTTGGAAAATTGAAGAAAGAGTGATCTACCAGAGGAAGGAGTTGAATGCGGGAGATATTTGATGAGATTTTCCCCCTCAAGCACCTAGTGACTTTTACAAATCTGATTCTAAGAATCACAATCGTGATCATGGCAAGCACTGGTAGCACTCAAGGTCTAGGATTTTGGAGGGGAAAAGGGTCCTGTTGTAAATTTTATAAATGGCATGAATTTTTCGTGTAAATGGTTGGAGTGTTAGGGGTCGGGACTAAATTTTCTAATAGAAAATATCGATAGATTCCATCATTTTTGAGAAGTGTTCAAGAATCTCACATATCTCTTTGGTATTAAATATGATCATGTTAAGGTGGTTGTAAGTGTACAACCATTGACAAGCTCGAGATTGTTCTATAAAATTTCCCTGATAGATTTGATCGAGTTCTAGTTATTATGTATTGTCTTGTGAAAAATGTGTTTGTTTTATTTCTAAATGTATGCAAGTAGTTTTTCTTGTTTCTTTTGCAATCTTGTATTGAAATATGATTCAATCACACAGGCCTCAATCCTTGTGATATTTTAGTGGTATTTGCAATTACATTCCTCATAAGAGCTTTCATCTAGGATTGGAATAAATGATTTAAATTCAATTTTCTTTCATCTATTGACAGATATTGTCTCTAAGCCTTTGGTTGTACATTAGGCATGATTTGGATTAGATCTTGATGCTTTGTTGGGTCCTCTAATTCAAGCCTTTGTGTTAGATTCTCATAGATTGTATGAAAAAGTGTTTATTTGGGCCTCCATTGAAGCACATATTTTGGTTAAATAAACATTTTCACTGTTATGTGGCATTATGTTGGTTCAACCTTCCATTTTGTAAGATTCCTCAAGGATCTAGTGAGTCAAGTTCATTCTGCCCCACCTCCCACCAAAAAATTCATTTATAACAACTAATCCTACTTGTTCTACCCATGTTTGTCCTGTGTGGATACAAATGCATAACCTCTATTACCAAAACATGTAGAAGTAATCAAGGTCCCAAATGTCTTTAGTAACCTTTGCCTTGTTGTGAAAATATCTCCATGATCTGGAAGTGATAATTCGTGAGAGTCAGATTTGGTGTGTTGATCATATTTTCCCAAGGTCATCTCTATAAAATTTATTCCATAGAAGGATCTACCAACATTCTTCAATAACAGAGGTTAAAAAATAGGTTCTCTTACCTTGGTTGAAAGGCACAACCTAAAATAGTTAGGATCAGATCACATCCGTTTAAGGTGTTACCCACTCCTTTCGAAACTTGAATACTAGCAAGTCAGATAGATTGATTCCCCAGATACAAAATGACATATATGATTATCTATCTGCCTCTGAGTGTCCTGTCAAAATCCATGATGTTGCTTAGTCTTTGAAGGAGATTAAATTTGGGTACCAACATAGCAACTTCCACATGACATCTTCTACCTTATAATCGATAAGATATTGAGTCTCGAGTGTTACACCCTTAATTATATATCTTACATGGGATGGATATAGCTGACTTGTTGCTATCATAACTTAATATCATGATGTATCTCTTTTATATATGATCTATTATCATTGGTTGGTTAGCCTTGTTGATGGCCATATCATAGGAATAGTATAAATAGGGGTTATAGGTAGTGGATGATTATTATATTGAGTATTTGAGTCTTATTATATGTTCTGGAGGTTGCCCCCTCGAAGTGGCCAAGCTATTAAACTTTCATATTGAGAGAATTTATCTAAAATATTGTGCCATTTGGTGTTCTATTGCTGGTGATAATCATAATTAATCAAGTAATTTCATTATAAGTGGTATCGAGCTTGATCTCAGCCAAGACGGTGTCGAACCCTAATTCGAAGGTTCAACTATATATCTCAAGATTGGTAGCAAATTTTTCTGCAATTTTTTTAGTGAGGAAAAATAAGTCAAGTAAGATTCTCTCCAAATTTCAATAAGTTTAAGCTTGTTTTGCAAAAGTGATTACGGTTCTATATTTATTCCTAATTTGGCTCCTAGGGCATAATTTTTGGAAAATTTTCAAATTTCTTATATTATCATAAACCCATCCAAAAATAGCTAGGGTTTATATTTTATAAATTCCTATATTCGGCCAAAAAATTTACGAAACCCTAAACCCTAAAATGTTTCCCTATTAAGTCTACCCTAGGCCCACATCCTTTGTCATGGCTGGTAGATCTACTCGAGGCCAACGAAAAGGATAATAAAATCTAGGAATGACCCCAAATAATGAAGATATGGTTTCATATTCTACTGGTTCGGGAGTATCGAGGTGGTAATCCAACTTCAAGAAAGGGTAAACAATATGGTGAGTAAGGATGACCTTAATGTTGAGATTCATCACCTGAAAGGTAGCCTTAGGAGTGAGATTCAGAAGGATTTTCATGTAATGCAATGTATGATTTGTTGAATGCTATTTCTAATACAACTTCCAATGCTAGTCATATGGATTCTACTAGACATGGTCATACGTATCCAAATCACTCAAATCGAGAGAGGATCCTTTATACATTCAAGTGGATCTTATCACCAATGGAGGGGCATGATTCTAAAATTTGCAATGTGTAAATTTGATGGAAAGGATCCACTCAATTGGATTACCCAAATGGAAAATTTCTTTGATCTCCATCATATCCCAAGAGGACAAAAGGTAACTGTGGCATCCTTATACCTAGAACCTGATCAATTTGTTTGGTATCGTTGGTTATGTGCTCAAAGGCAGAAGAATGGCCTAAATGTCACCTAGACAGTGTTCACTGAAGAGCTTCAATTACACTATAGTTCTAGTGTTTCTAAGAATTACTTCAACCAATTAGAAAAGTTATGCCAAACTGGTTCAGTTAAGGAGTATGTCCATCAATTCCAAACTTTGTCCTTGTGTGTGGAGGATATTACAGAAGAGTATTTGAATGACCTATTTCTTGGGGGTCTTAAGGACCACATTGAGCATGAGGTACGCATGTTTAACCCACTCAAGGTTTCTGATTCTATTATCATGGCATGTTGAGTAGAGGAAAAATTTCTTTCCATTAGAAGGTAGACCTTTTCTAGTATAAAAGATTGTAACACCTTGTCTACTTCTTACCCTCAGCCAATTCGGTTGACACATTAACAAATTGAAGAAAAAAGAGCCAAAGGGTTATGCTTTAACCGTGATAGCAAATATGGACCAAATCATAAATGTTCGAGAAAAATTGTTCTACATTGAGGGATCTAATGATGAGGAAGAATATGAGGCAACATCAACAGAAGAAGTGGAAAAATTAGAGGAATAATCTGGAGATCCTCAGCCCACTATTTCATGCCATGCTCTACCAGGTATTAGTACTCCACAAACCCTTCAAGTTGTGGGTTATCTTAAGAAGCGAAGTAACAGCCTCTTGATTGATTCAAGGAGCACATATAATTTCATCAATCATAAGTTACCAACAAGACTAAATTGTTTCATCTACCCAGAACCTTAATTTCAAGTAATGATTACAGATGGTGGCACAGTCCAATGTTCAAGTAAATGTCATAAAGTCAAAATCATGATGGGTGATTACACATTAGAATCTACGTTGTTTGTTATTCCCATGGTTGGAGCTGATATTGTCTTAGGTGTTCAATGGCTCACTACTTTGGGCACCATAGAGATAAATTTCCAGGAATTATTCATGCGTTTTCATTCTAAGTGTAAAAAAATTGAACTTCAAGGTCGACAAGCTAAAGATCCTCTATTGGTGAGTTCTCACCAAATGCAAAAGATTCTTAAAAAGGGGTCTGAATGTTTTGTAGCATGATCATTCTCTATAGAAGTCCAACTACAAATGAAGGTATTGCATCATGATCTTCAAAAGGTTATTAATCAACATGTAGTTGTCTTCAAGGAACCAAGAGGATTGCCACCTGAAAGAGAGCATGATTATGCTATTCGATTGATTCTAGGAAGCCAACCCCCAACATCGGCCTTACAAATATCCATACGTGAAAAGAGTGAGATCAAGAAGATGGTGGAGGAAATGTTGCAAATGGGTATTATTCATCAAAGTCAAAGTGCCTATTCTCTGCTCCCGTGGTGATGGTGCATTGCAAGGATGGAAGATGGCACATTTTTCTAGATTACTGAGAGATCTTAACAAGTTCACTATTAAGGATAAGTTTCCTATTCCCGGAATTGATGATTTATTATATGAGTTGCATGGTGCCAATTATATTACAAAACTAGATCTGCATTCCGGTATCACCAAATTAGAGTCAAGCAAGAAGATATTAATAAGACAACTTTCAGAACTCATCAAGGCCATTATGAATTCCTAGTGATGACATTTGGTCTTACCAATGCTCCCTCCACATTCCAAAGCTTGATGAATTCAGTATTTAGACCATTTCTAAGAAATTTTGTCTTAGTATTTTTCGATGATATACTCATCTACGGAAAATCATGGGAGAAACACTTACATCGCGTCAATATTGTCTTAGAAGTCTTAGAGAAACATCAACTTTATGCCAAGCCTTCAAAGTGTTCTTTTGGGGTACAAGAAGTGGAATACTTGGGCCATATTATTTCTCATGAAGGTGTTAAGGTGGACCCTCACAAGATCCAGGCCATGGTGGAATGGGAAACCCCAAGAACCCTCAAATAATTACGAGGTTTCTTAGGTCTCATAGGGTATTATCATAGATTTGTCATAAAATATGGCAGTGTAGTAGCACCACTCACAAAATTATTAAATAAGGACTCCTCTCAAAGGAATGAGGAAGCATCGAGGGCATTTGAAAAATTGAAGGTAGCTATGTGCACCACTCCAGTATTGGCAACCCCAGATTTCTCCAAAACTTTCGTAGTTGAGTATGATGCTTCAAGAAATGGAATCGGAGCAATACTAATGCAATAAGGACACCCCATTGCTTTTGAGAGCCAACAACTAAAAGGAAAGAATTTGTTAAAACCCACATATGAAAAGGAAATGATGGGAATACTACATGCAGTCAAACAATGGAGACCATACTTGATGGGTAGACATTTTAAGGTAAAAACTAATCATGATAGTTTGAAATATTTCTTAGAACAATGTCTATCTTCAGAAGAACAACAAAAATGGGTCACAAAGATGTTGGGATATGACTTTGAGATTTTTTATAAGAAATGAAAGAAAAATTTGGTCGTTGATGCTTTGTTTAGGAGGGATGAGTCTGTCGAAGCATTGTTATGTGCCATCTCTATACTACATGCAGATTGGGTAGATAAAGCACGAGAAGAATGGAAGAAAAATGAAACCACACATACTCTCATTCAAAATCTCTAGGTAGATCCGTCCATATCAGATCAATTTATATGGAAGGGGGATACATTTTGGTACAAAGATCGGTTATATCTATGTAATAACTCTACACTTAAACACCATGTTCTTTCAGAGCTACATTCTTCTCCAATATGTGGCCATGCTTTGGGTCCCGAAAACATATCATAGAGTTAAGAAGGATTTCTTTTAGGAGGGGTTGAAAGGAGATGTTCAAAATTTTGTGGCGAGAATGTTTGGTTTGCCAAAAAAATAAGGGCGAGACAATTAAAAACCTAGTCTTCTCATACCTCTGTCTATTCCTAGTGAGAGATGGGAAGAGGTATCAATGGATTTCATCATAGGATTACCCGAATTAGCAGGGAAAATTTTCGTCATGGTCGTGGTAGAAAAACTTACCAAATATGCTCATTTTTGTGCCATGGTTCATCCTTTCACAGATTAGTACCGCTGCCATCTCTTTTATGGATACAGTTCAAAAGCTCCATGCCACGCCCAAAATTATAGTATGTGATCGTGATCAAATATTTACAAGTAACTTTTGGACTGATTTCTTCTCTTGTCTAGGTACCCAACTAGCCTAGAGTTCCTCTTATCATCCCCAATCAGATGGGCAAACTGAGGTGGTAAATAAATGTTTAGAGGTATATCTTCGATGTTTTACTTCGAGATAAACAAGAACGTTGGGTGCAATGGTTACCACTTTGGTAGAATGGTAGTACAATACTTCATTTCATAGCTCCTCCAAAATATCTCCATTTCTAGAACTTTATGGGTACCATCCTCCATCACTCATATCTAGCTTTAAGGTCAAACCAAAGGTGAGAGCGTTCAAGATCACATTCAACATCAACATGAGGTACTTTCTAGTCTTAGAGAATATTTTGCAGACGGCACAAAACTGTATGAAGCAATAGGTTGATCAACATAGGAGTGAGTGAAATTTTGAAGAGGGAGACTTTATTTTTGTATGGTTACAACCATAGAAGCAATTATTCTTGAAACAATAGCAAAAGGATAATAAGCTTGCTCTTAAATATTATGCTCCTTACCAAGTTTTGCAGAAAATTGGTAGTGTGGTATATAAGCTAGAGCTCCCTCCAAGAGGTAGAATTTATCCATTATTCCATGTTTCTTGCTTAAAGAAAGTTATTGGGTAACATATTTCCACCCAATCGGTGCTTCGGAACTAGACAAGGAAGGAAGGATCAAATTGGAACTCGAAGGCATTCTTCGGACATGCGCCAAAATACCGAGGACCGAGTCATTACCGAGTACCTGATCAAGTGGAAGAATATGAATATTGAGGATGCATCATGGGAAGATGAAGCATTCATGCAAAGAGCATCTAGGGCTTCCCAACATTGGGGACAATTTTTCTTTGAAGGGGAGGGGCATGTTATGCCCTTAATTATATATCTTACATGGGATGGATATAGCCGACTTGTTGTTATCATAACTTAATATCATGATGTATCTCTTTTATATATGATCTATTATCATTGGTTGGTCGGCCTTGTTGATGGCCATATCATAGGAATAGTATAAATAGGGGTTATAGGTAGTGGATGATTATTATGTTGAGTATTTGAGTCTTATTATATGTTCTGGAGGTTTCCCCCTTGAAGTGGCCAAGCTATTATACTTTCATATTGAGAGAATTTATCTAAAATATTGTGCTATTTGGTGTTCTATTGCTGGTGATAATCATAATTAATCAAGTAATTTAATTACACTGAGACCCCTTGAAGGGAAGTTTGATGTATTTTCATTAGAGGAAGATGGTCTTCTTAAACATAGAGGCTATATCTATGTACCTAGGGATGGAGGTTTGAGACAGGATATCTTGGCAGAGGCTCATCATGCACCTTATTTAGCCCATCCAGGGGTGAAGAAGATGCATGCCACCTTGAGAAAGATATACCATTGGAGAGGTCTTTGGAGAGATGTAGCTTAGTTTATGTCACATTGTTTAGAGTGTCAGAGGGTGAAGGTGAATCATCAACATCCATCCGGGGTTCTCTACCTGCATGATATACCGGATTGGAAATAGGATGCCACTTCCATGGATTTCATAGTAGGGATACCAATGTCGAGATACCATTGCGATCCCATCATGTTCATGGTTGATAGATTGACAAAAGTGGCTCATTTTTCTCTAGTGAAGACCACCCAAACATCTAGTGCAGTGGCACAAGTATAGTTAGATGATATTGTTAAACTACACGGGTTACCTCGGAAGATTACTTATGACTGTGATCCCTTATACAACCCTCATTTCTAGACTACCATGCAACATTCCCTTGAATACAGTATCAATATCGGTATAAATTATCTTCTAGAATTAGATGGAAAGACAGGGTGGGTGAGTCCGATCTTAGAGGATATGTTATGGATGTATGTCATGGACCATCAGTCTAGGTGGGAGGAGCACTTATATTTAGTGGAGTTTTCATACAACAATAGTTTTCGAGTTCAATTTTATGGCTCTATTTTATTCATTGTATGGTAGGGAGTCTTTGGACATCATTGATTTGAGACCGATTGGGGAAAAAAATTCTCTTAGCCCAACATTATTACATGATATGGAGCAGCAACTTGTCATGATACGATAGAGGTTACAGGAGGCTCAAGATTGAAAGAAGAAATATGTAGATCAGAGGAGAAAAATCATAGTTTTGAGGTGGGTATGAAGGTGTTTCTTCATGTCAGGCCTCATAAGAGTCTTATCCGTTATGGAAAAGGCTCTAAGTTAGCTCCTAGATGTGTGGGTTCCTTCGAGATATTAAAGTGTACCAGTCCTTTGGCCTATATTTTAGCATTTTCACCCATCCTGTCTCACATCCACGATGAATTTCATGTTTCTCTACTTAGGAGATATATTCCATATCCCTCTCATGTTTTTGATTGGATAGCATTGTAGGTGTAGCAAGAAGGGCGGTGTCATGGATCCCATGTGCATCATAGAGCACAGGACCACAGGCCTTCGTGGCCACGAGATTGAACAGTGTGTGGTCGAGTGGGATAGGTATGATGAGACTACAGCCACATGGGAGGATGCCACTTTATTGTGAGCCCATTTTCCTCATCTATTCCAGTGACTTCTAGGAGGAATTCAAGTCTAAGGGGAGGGGGATGTAGTGCGGAATCTGTTAGACACTATCTCATTTTTATGTTTTTACTATTATATTGATACTTAGACATTTGAGTATTATATTTTGATCATTAGATGATGGACTATGTAGAGATTTAGACTATTGACATTATGTGGTTTACATTTTTATTATGATGCACTAGATGGTGATGATAGACAGTTATATATGTTGATTTGTGATATTCTAATTTTTATACTAACATGTCGTAATTTGGATGCATAACATATGTTGGATGTTTTGAGTAGAATTATGATTTTATGGATGCCAAAATCGAATTAATTGTATGATGCTAGATGATAGAATTGCTAATTTCAGATGATGAGCATTGGATTTTATATGTATATTTGTCTCGATGTTGTTAATATGGTCGTAAGGCCAGAGAGGTATTTTTTTATGTTAGAGGACATTGTATCACATACATTCAAAGGGGATAGGGGACCAACACCAAAAGGATGGCAGGATTTGAGAAACTCCGCCAAAATTTGACAACTTATGTAATGTTATGTTGTGTTGTTGTTGCATGCCTTGTTAGGAGGTTTCCCATTGGGGGTGACCTCACATGTGTGGCCATGGGGTGATATGTTTTCCCTTATTTTTATTTATATGTGCTTTATTTTGTGTTATATGTATTTAATTTTTGGAAATTGTTGTCACTTTTTCAAAACTAATAATTGTGTCGTAATTAGTTAATACAACTTAATTATTTACTAAAATAAAGATGTGACAATTAAATAATTAAGAGGGTAGATAGTCCTTGAAATCTTGTGAATGTAAGTGAGATTTATGTTGGTTTGTGTGTGATGTACTCCACCCCAACTTCAAAATTAGGATTTTGACTTGGGAGGCCTTTTTGGAGGCTTGTGGGATAAGCTAAACTTGTCCCATGCCTCTTAAAGTTTCCCAATAACTCTCCGTGTTGGTTGGGGAGTTTATTTTTGACTTATTTATCATTTTTGGAGTGTAAAAGAGTGAAAATAATTGCACTTTCCTACTTACCTCAATTAATTTTGTCCTTAGAAGGCATGGTGTGCAAGTTTGAGTGTCTTTTGGGTTGTCATAGTCTTACAAGTTCATTTATTTTCTTGGGCATGGTGTTTTGACTTGAGTGTGGGAATGGAGGAATGATGACGTGGCATCATAGATGGAGAAACCTCATTATCCTCACATCCCATTTCTATTTATTGATGGATTTTGTTGGATTCGGGGTTACTTGTTCATTTTCTCCTTGTGCTCTTTTGGATTTGGGAGCTTGTTAGAGTTTATTTTGGAGTGTTCTTGGTTTGGTTGTTTCAAAAGCATGTGGAGTGAATTCTCTTGGAATATTGATAGAGAGGTAGGCTCTCCACCATTTTTTATTTTTTATTATTCTTTTTGATGTTAAAATATTGTGCTTGTTAAGTTGTATGCATGTTGTGAATGTGGTTATTTTTTTGTGGGTGCGTAGTTTCCATAAGATTTGGTGTTACATAAGGAATAATTTAAAACTTGGAGGATTAATTATGGTAGTAAAATTATTATTTTTGAAGTAAAATTTTTTGATCTAAAGTCTAATAAATCAAAAGTAATAAGAAAAATTCTCCTAAATCTCTTAAAACCCTACACCCTTGAATAATCTATTTCTCTCGTTCCCTCAAACGCGCGGGAGTCCCTTGAAAAATGTTAGCATCTAGTCCTGTCCTAAAGAGCTTAAAAATGAGCCTAGGATGAGATAAAATGGATTAAAATTTCTCATGGAATGTTTGGATGAACATTTTCCTTACCTCTTATTTCCACCATTTACTAAGCATTTCTCATAACAAGAACCCATTTTAAAATTTTTTGATTATTCTAACGAGATAATCTAGCAAAATTTAGAGAAATTATTCATATTTTGATTATTTTTCTGTCAAATTGAGTCACATCTAATTTGGACTTGATTCGCTTAAATTTTCCCAAATTAAGAAATTAGGAACCCATAGCACCAAATGACACTCAAATTCATGGGTTTCTGGAAAGAGTGGTGAAATGAATTTTTACCTACACCATAACATTCCTAACACTTTCTAAGGCTATTGAGTTCATAAAAATGTAATATGAAGCCTCACCAATATAGATATGGTCACATTTAAATTTAAATGGATCACGTGGACTCCAATGGTCTAGAGAAAAATGGAAGAAATAAAACTCATTTGTGTACCGATTCACGATATTTAGGAGTATTTTTATCACAAAACATTCTATTATATTGTTCAAGATATTTCAAAATGGGAACCACAATTGTGATCATTGCAATGTCTACACCGGGATTCTCTTAAGGAAAATGGTCAACTATTCAAATCATATGGATATTTTTACCCTTTGCATCATATTGCGACAAAGTCTCGAGATCTTTCCTCATAGCAGAAAGGGGGAAATTTTCATGTTTCCTAGAGGTTTGAAAGTTGATTCACAACAAAGATATATGAGAAGCCCCATTGCTTCCAAATTTTGGTCTCAAAGGGCATTTTGGTCCCTAAGGATATTTTATTCATCTCATATGGGGTGCTTGATCGTAAATTGAATGAAATTGTATTCAATATCACCCTCTTACCTTCACCTATTTCATAATTGGAAGGTGTTGGGCCTCACGCTTCATTTGTCACTATGTTATTAGGTGGAAATGTCATCATGTTTGCATTGTGTGGGAAACTGTCTCAAGTTCTCATCATGTACAAGAGGGTCAAGAAAGAATGACCTTGTTTCAAGGACAAATTTCTTCATCAAGAGCATCACTATAGAGGTCATCAAGATTAGGAGTGGATTTTATTCATGATCAAATCTTCTTCATCCCTCATAATTCAAGCTTGGGCTTCACCTATCTCTCTCCTCTCCTCCCTTTCTTATCTATTTCTCTCTATAGAATTCTATGTCTTGGTTAAGAATAAATTTTGTAATAAGTGAATTAAGTCAACTAATGTTTCTATTTATTCATAAAGGATCACACTTTAAGTTGAAAAGTAACATGGATAATATGAAAAATCTCCTTGTAATGTTATAAATTGGAATGCATTCTCCATTCCAAGAGGTTGGTAATTTTCTATTGAATTCATGTTCTTGATATTTACAACTACTAAATCAAGCAATAAAATATGCAATTCTTATGTCTCTTCGCTTATATTCATCTAATCTCTCTCTACTTTCTAATTTTGTAATCATTATGATCTTGTACAACCAAGAAGGTACTTTGTGTCATTAATTGATATATTTGCACAACTTTGTGTCTCTTGTTTATTGTTCTTGTTAATGGATTTCATTATTATGTTCTTATAATTGAATTTTGACCTACGTTGGTTATTGTATGTCAATTACATATAATCCTACTCACATTATTAAACCTCTCTCTTTGTTTCTCCATCTTTTGTTTGACTTACTTTACTGCAATTTTCCCTCTTGTAATTCATACAAGAACTTTTCCAAAAGTTTATTGGAGTGTTTCTCTAAGATCCGTGACCTCTGGCCACCCCATAGAGTTAGGTAATTTAAAATTCAATAATTTGATCCTCCTCATACCCAAGAAGGAGGGGCTTAGCTCTCTGACCGTTTGTGGAAATCAATAATTTTGTCTACGAAAAATTATTTCACCAACACTTAGATATGAACCAATTTATTTGACCCTTCTTATCTTCTTTGATACAAATATTTGCATTATCGGGAAAGATCCTCTAAATGATATGAAGCTTGGAATACTAATATTGATAACTAGATTTCATTTCATCACTTTTATATTTACATAACCATTTTACATCCAAAATGATTATTTCTTATATAAAATCTTATCGTCAAATGTTTGGAAATTTTGGAAATATTGGATCCACTCAAATTATAAGAATTGTGAGGAAATCCATGAATGAGGAAGGAAAAATTTCATATTCGGATGAGGAGTATGAATAAATTCAGATCAAATAATCAATAAAAGGGAATGATATTAACATTAAAAAATTAAATTTAGAGATATCATATAGAGGTTAAATATATTTCTAAGTACAATAGTGAAATATTGGAGTAGATTCCCAAAATATGGAATATGATTTAACAGTATTCACATAAATGAATTCAATCATTCTCGTGAGTTTTCACATGTAGTGTGTGAGAGAGAGAGAGACGTAACTATGAATAAATAAAAAAACGTGTTTAGGTTCTAATTGGGTGTAATAGTGTCTCTAATGTTACTTCTTATAACTCTAAAGTGTAAGAGTGTGTATTAAGGTACCTTTTAACTTTTACACTTCATTCATGTGTACATCAATGAATTCATATAGCATCACCTAATAATTAAATTAGTTGTACATATTTTTAAAATTTATATTTAAATTCTAATAGATAGTTATTATTCTCTCATTTTGTGTTTAGTTTTGTTCATAAATGGTGTGTGCGCTTATTTATGTGTGTGTGGATAGGCATGCGAGTGTTAGTATGGGGATATATGTTTGGGTTGGTGGGTATGTATGCATGTGAGTGTATGAGAGAAAAATCAATATGAATGAATAAAAATGCTATTAATGTTTTAATCAAGTGTGAGAGTGTTGTGGATTATATGTCTTGTAGCTCTAGACTTTAAGAGTGTGGAATAAGGAAGCCATCAAATGTTACCCTTCATTCATGAGTGTATCAATTAATTCATAGGACATGAACTCCTAGCTATATTAGGTGTATTATTTTCAAATTTTCATTTTAGATTTCAATAGATTATTATTTTTGTCTCTATCTCTCTCTATATCAATCTTAGTTACTTTATGGTTTTGTGTAAACATGCATAATGTGTGTATGTGTGTTTGTTTCTATGTCTATGTGACAAGTCACAATGAATTCAGTGGGGTGCAAGAGTGTCTAAGATTTTATGCCTTGCAACTCTCGAATGTGATAGTGTGGATTAATGAACCCATTATATCTTACCCTTCATTCAACTTTCCATCAATGAATTCATAGGGAATCACGTCTTAACAAATATTAGGTGTATCATTTTACAACAATTTTAGATTCAAATTTATTACTATTATTATCTTTTCCTATGTTTTTGATTTTTTCTCTGGCTTGTGTTTCTCTTTGTTTTCTCACATGAAAGCACATGCATTCATGTGTGTTTCTTTGTTCATGTACATGTATGTTTATGTGTGGATATGTGTATGTGTTTGAGTGCATGTGTCCACATGCATTCATGTGTGTGTATGCGCACACACATGTGGGTGTTGTGTGTGTAACAAATAATTATGAATCTTGATTAAAAGTATAATTTAGGTTTCAATAAGGTATGAGATTGTTTGATATTTTTTCCTTGTACCTATAGAGTGTAAGAGTGTGGATTAAGGAACCTATTAAATTTTACGCCTCATTCATGCGTGCATCCATGAATCCTTGGGGCATAATCTCCAAATTAAAGTAGGTACATATCATTTTCAATGTTTCTTTTTTAGATTTCAATAGATTATAATTATTATGTCGATAGGAATTCTAAAATGGTAGTAAGGGAAGGGATTTAATTGTATGAGCATGTAATCCTCTATTCTTTACATTAACCTTGACATTTACTTAATAGTCACTTTATTTTTTAACTATAAGTAGTTAAGCAATAAATAGTAATATCTCGTGAAATTGGTATGAAGGGGTGGATATAATGGTGTAACCATTTCTACTATTATTCTCTAATTTATTTTTAACTTTTTGAAACAAATCAAAATTAGTAATATCTTAACCATATGGTAGAGTTTGGGGCTTTTTTCGATTAAAAATATTATTTTGTTATTCACAAGCAAGGAATGTAATAACATTATCAATAAATGTGATATTCATAAAATATGAGATGAGACCACCAAAATTGATATATATTAACATTTTTCAAAAAAATGAATTTAAGATATTTGTACTAGTTATCACTCATCTGCATATGAACGTTATTATAGATTCGATACATACCAAAAAAAAAAAAAAAAAACATTTATTCCTTTACTTTAATATATATGTAAGTGGGATTTCACGCACATCAAAATGACCCAAATTTGAGTCATCTACAATTAACTTAGTAGCATTCTTTAGTGTTATTTTATAATTATTTTAGATTCTTTTTCATATTTATTCAATAAAGTTTAAATTAAAATTTTGTATAACAATAATTACACCCAATTGTTTTACATTAAGCATGTAGTATATTTTTAATTATAAAATCTCTTATTACCCCATCTTAATTTATTTTCTAAATTCTTTTCGGGCTCCTTTTAACTAATATATTCATGGCTCTCTCTTCCTCCTTTTACACCTTAGCCATTAGAAGTAAAAATAAGTGTTCACAATATTTTAGTTTGAATTATTGTGTCACCGACACATGTATGACAACATGGTTGTTTATTTAGACACAATCTCTACCAGTCATTGACATAAATTTATTGATAGCTAGCCAAGATCTCGAGATAATTTTAGCGCTCCCTATTAAAACATCAAAATTCATTATTAACCATATTTCATTAGACTTTCATGTCTAGGTGATGAATAACTATTATTATTAGTGTGAAGTTTCCATTGTTGTACATCACTCAAGAACTGACAAATATCAAGATATCTTGGGCATTCAATGACATAACACATACCCCAAAATATATGTTTCTTTCAGAAAACTTAAAGCATATAGGTAAATTTGAAATATGAGCACCGACTCACTTATGATGTGAATGAGATGCTGTAAAATGTGATAGTGTTAAACACACATCTTTGGGAGATACTTATTTCGGTTTGATTTGATGTTTAATATATTTATAAAACATAGTTAAGTGTGTATTTATGTTACAATAATATAATGATATTCAAGTTATCTATTTATAAGTTGAAGTTCTCTCCAACCAAATGGACATGAGCTTCAAAATATTTCTTTTATAAGAAAGGATAATAAATAGTTGTTGGAGTTAATTTATTTGGCCATGGATACTGTTTTAAGTTGTCTAAGTTGTAGTTCAAATTCCACGGTTTATCCACACATGTATTGAGGGCTATGTGTATGCTGCTTTATATAAACTTGATTGGATCCCACGGTTTATCCAAATATGCATTGAGGACTCTCTATATGTTACTCTATATAAAATTGATTGATGATATTCGTCTCATATTAAACGCTTGCTTCTCGAAACTCTACGTCGCTTTGTATTTTCTCTCTGGGATTAAAAAAATAGAAAAGATAATAACTATATTATAGAAAATACTTAACTACCTCATCTACAAATCCTAACAACGCGGTTAAATGAATCCCACTTGCCGCAATTTTATTTAATTCTCAAAGTCTCATCTATTATTGCTGTTAGTGATTATTACGATTCTAGTAGTGTAGTTTGTTGGGAGTTGTTATTTCATAGGACATATAATTTCAAAAACATTTCATCCAACTTCTTTGAACTTTCAAATTAAGAAAAACTTCACATTTGAACAACTATAAAAATTCTCCCATTGACAATGTGTATTGCGCTATGACTGTAATGCTGAGACGGCTGACTGTGAAAGCACATGGGCAACAAGGGAGATAATAATGCACGCTCCAAGAAAATAAATTCAACACAAATTTCATACCTTGAATTGTTACGAAACTTACCAAGCTTTGAAAGCATATCAAAGCACAGAATAGCAGGTTGATTTCCCTTGGTTATTTTTCTTATTTACATTTGATTTCTTTATCTACGTTGATTTTATTGACCGGCCAAATTTGAATTTTGACTAATTAAAATGTTACCCATGCGGTCACATCCATCAAACATGTAGACGAGAAATTAAGAAACGGAAAAACAACATTACGTCTAGCGTAAGGTTACGCAATGAAGTCTTTCAGAGTTTTGAAAGACTTAATATGCCGCGTGTTTAAACAGTATTTATGCGTCGATTGGGAGTGTGGACGAGGTGGTCCTCCGTCCTTCGTTGTGATTGTCAGCGACAACGTGCGAGAATGTTTGTCGCGACGACGACGCGTTTCCACACTGCGACAACGATGTGGCTGCGCATATGTTTGGTTTGAAATCCATATGGAGTGTCCAACAAGTTATTTTCTAGTTATTTTAATAATTTACTAAAAAAAGTACCGAATATATCTAAGTTCTCCTTTTAAAAGGAGAGAAGATTGGTTATTGCGAAAGTCAAACAATCAAATATATGAAATATAGCAATGAGATGTTAGTTCTCAAAGGTTGGAAAATGGTTTTGTGTTTTGTACCGCTCTCAATTATGGGTGTTTGGTTCTACTCACACTACCTTCTATGGGATTTTTTTGTGCATCTATTTGTATTTATTTCGGTTTTTTACGTATTACTAAATTTGGGAGGATATTTGATAATTGGTGCCCATTCACATAATCTTGTTATTTCGACCGCAATGGACACTAATGGCACCTCCAAGAAGTAACCAAGGAAGTTTGTGCCCAAAGTATTCCACGAGGTTATATTTTTGCCCCCATATCTTATTGCTCTTAGGTGCAAATGACTGGGTCCTAGTTGGTATCGAGGTGGACTCCATTCGGAATATGACAAAAGGGTTTTTCATGTTCTATTGTGTTGACCTAGCCAATATCGGCATTGTGTTGTACAAGTCCTCCACCGGTATGTTCCTAGTTCCCTCCTCATTGTGTCCCCTCACTCTCAATCTATTAGCTATGATGTTGCCTCACTCTCAGGCATTTTTTCATCATGAATTACTCCTGATTTCACTAGATCCATAGCTGCGGCATTGATACTAGCAAGATTTTCAATATCTTGTTTCACCGCATCACCTGTGATAATAAACTAGGATCCACATCAGATTTCTTCTTGAACAAAATATCTGGATCCAAGTTGTGCTCCTTGATAATTTTCTTCAATGTATTATTTTGTTTATTTAGGAGCACAAGTTTTTCCTTTAGTGAAATAGCAGCAGTTAAGATTTTTCGAGCAGTCTTCAGATGAATATCTAAGACCTATGCTTCAGTCTTCAAGTTTTCATATTTTTCCTATGTTTGTAAAAAATATTATTAGTTACAATTTACAAATCTAAATATGCAAAACTAAACTTTCAATGCAAAGAAAGAAAAGAAAAACTTATGATAGCTTTATCTTTTTCCACATTTGCAATCAGAACAAGGTTTTTATCTCAAGCCCATTGGTTGAAGTAAGCTTGGGCTTCACCATTTAAATTTTCTAACATGTTCAACATAACATCCAACACATTATCATTGTAGTCATTCTCTACTGTTATGGTTCCTGAAACAACCTTATTCACCAATATATTAATCTTTCCTGGCTCATTTTGAATTGAAGCAAATAATGTACTTCTTTGGGAATGGTTGTGAAAATGGATATTTATTTCCTTCATCAAAATCTTTGCCCGCAATTCCCAAGTTTTCAATAATTGTATATCAGGAATAATAACTTCAGTCACATTAGCATAACAACTTTTGGCCAACAAATTATTCAAAGGAAAATATGTTATCCGATCTCGAGTGTACTGGTCTTTGCAGAGGAGGAGATGATGTGTCATGCGAAATAGGTGAATCAAGCTGTAAAATAGGGAAAAAATTTGTTGCCCTTGAATAAGACTATGGGGATTGAAGGTATTTAGATCACAAGTACCACTACCACTCTCAATACCCAAAAAATCATCATCAAGATCAATGTCATGCAAAATGGTGGTGCCCATTGCACTTGGGATACCACTCAAAGAGAAATTTGGAAATTGAGATGTTGTCAAACGAACTGTGCCACCACTAGTAGCTGGAAAAGATATTATTTTACCCCTTGTTTGAACCTATCTCTAGGGGTGGTGGTGGCATCTTTGATGTCTTAGGAGAAGGAACTGCAAAATTGCAATTTGAAAACACAAGAAATCAATATTTAGGAAATTTAGAAGAAAATTTAAAATTATAATTTGTGACGCCCACTTAAAACACACAAAAACAAAACTAAAAACTCGATAATTTTTTTATATACTTGCTTGGAGTTTACACGACACAACAAGAGATCACAATGGCTACCACCAACTCACGATAGGCTTGACACAACATTGACCACCAAGGTACAAGGAAATCTACGATGCTCAACATGAAATTGTTCGCTTCCCATTTCGACATACATCACATATAAGTCCAACCACGAACACACTTACGTTTAGGGGCATCCCACGATGAAAGTCTTGTTAAGGTTTCTTGTTTACTAAAATGTCTCTTAATTCTTAACTTACGTTCTTATAAAATTCATGTAATGATTTGCACAATTCTTTTCTCAAGGGAGAACTTCTTTCCTTTAAACTATTGACTAAATAGTTTAAGGCCAAGCTTTCTAAAAGAGGATCATCAATTATATGTCAATAACTTGCTTAATTCATTTGATTTAAGAACATTTTCCATTTCTCACAAGGTTAATTAATCTTACTCAAGCCATTGAAACGTGTTCCATACCTCTATTACATAGGTGGTAAGCACAAGCTCCGATTGAGGGGAAGCACCGTTTTAGGTTCCGAACAATAATATTCTTTGTTAAAGGATCTAAAGTTTAACATTACTTAAGAAAGATTACAATGAATCAAGGCAAGGGTTAAGGGAAAATAGGTCAAAAGAATTCAGCTTCGGGGTCCCATGGGTTATTACTCAGTATTTTATTGAGGCTAAGAATTTATCAAGATTATTTAAAAGTTTTATTTAGACTTTTCTTGATTAAGTTTGCCAAGGGTAAACCATTTACATTCAAATGATAGAGAGAGAGATCGAAGGGTTTCTTAAACAATTTCCCTCCTACTTATATAACTTCATTATCCTCCAAAATCTAAACATTGATTTCAGCATAAGATCATTTAATAATTCACCATAAAAGGATAATGTTGATTAATTTAGCTTGGGGACAAATAAGGTATAAATATATTTTTATTACCAAAATATAGTTTCCTCTTTGATTGCTTAGGGCTTAAAAGTTATCAAGTAGATCACATCCACATTAATTTATTCAAATATAAACCTTAGTTTAACCTTTATAAGGATTATCCAACCCATTTTGTTATGCTTAGAAATACATTGTTACTATGTCTTAAAAGGGTTTACAACTCAACATTTTGTCTCAAGAGAAAAGTTTATCATTACTCATTTGGAAGCTATACATGGTTACATCAATTCTTTCCAACATGACACACAACCCAAAGGAACAAACCAACTCAAAAGCAACCCGATGCAACTCTCCCTTTTTCTACTCATGAAGGCCATCTGCACATTTATAGCCTGAGTCAGTTCGCGAGAACTGAGCATGATAAAAACTACACATAGGAATCATATGCTACCATTAACAATATCATAAAATGAACCTTTTATTAAATAGAAATAGTGCTAAGCTCTAACCCACTAACAACTTCTTTAATCATGCTGGAAGATTTACTATTTCAAATAAGAAGGGAAACCATAAAAATATGTTATGAACATTGTTTCTGAAACAACAAAGAGACTACTATCATTCTAGTAGGGATCAAAGACCCAATGAGTTCGAAAAAAGTGAAGAGTGTATTGGGATTTCAATCGTGTAACCATATAAATTACATGATTGAAATCCAATACTCAACATCAATCAACATTCCTTTAAATAAGTCATAAGATTTAATAGGTTTAAAGTTAGAACTTTAACATCACATACTAACCGCTAAATGCCCCTTTCAAAGGAAAATTACCCCACAACATGCCTACACCTAATTTCTTGCAAGGAACATACAGAGTAAGCTCTAAAAGAAAAGTTCAAACATAAGATCATCTTTCCATGTTATGTACAATATTAAAATAACGATAAAATAAATAACACATACTTAGTAAATCAAACAATTAAAATGAATATAATGCCATCGTCTTACCAAGATTTAAATTACAGTCCAATCAATTTAATTATAACCAGTAATCACCAAGTCATCTCAAAAGTAATATTTCCCTCTATCATCACAAATAAATCATGATTCTTCCTATTCGTAATAGCTGGAGGGGTAACCACCCCTATCCAACCTACTAGGTAAAGGAATGCCTTAAGTTATCACAAGATGGCAACAATGATTCTCGACCATTATAACGAACAAAAGAAGATAATCAACCAAACTCCTGTCATAATAGATAAGACTTTACCATTATCCATATTTCTTCTTATTTTATCACAAAAGGGTAAGGCATTGGCTAAAAAGAGGCATCCTACTCATTAAGATTCAAGCAGCCAAGATAGTTAGACCCCCCTTGAAGATATGAAAGCATCTAACTCACTAGCTATAACTGAGCCCCATTTACCCTGTTGTCCTCATGATACTGACTTTACACAGTCAGAGGAGAGTATATGAGGGTACACCACACTAAAAATTGTTTAGAAATTACCAAAAATTTGTGGAACTCGAACACACTTACCCCTCAGTCACATATAAACTCATAGTCACAAACTCAAAATAAAGAAAACCGGATTTAGACTACAACACATAAACCCCTAAAAACTTTCCAATGCAGGTTCACATAACCTATTGGCCCCTCCTAAGTGGAACTCAAAAATGCCAACGGTCAAGGATAATATTATCTCTCATGTTTATAAAGAAAAATTAAACATAGGGTTAGAGTATCCAAATCCATTAACAACTCACAATCAACAAAGTAAATACTCATTCCCGTAATTCAATAACCCAAACTTATAGTGCACTCTCTATTATTTTTATCAGCTACATAGACTCGAAACATCATTGAAGGGGTGTTTATTCCTATCACAATAATTCCTATAATCTTTTATCATCCTTCTTGGACTTAGGATAAGGTTCGAGACAAACTATATTTTCACATAAAGCAAACATCATCAAAAGAGAAATATGATGATCAAACGGTGAGCATCTAAGGGATGTGACTAGAGTTTAAAGTTTCCATTCCCGAGAAGAAATCCCGTGGAGATTCTAAAATCCCCCAAGAGAATCACATATCAATTTCAAAAGTAAGGGCATAAAATGCATTCATCACAGATTCACAAAAAAACCCAATAAGCTAGTCCATAATTTTTCAGTACTACTTACTAAAAAAAATAATTAGTATCTTGCAACCATTGCATACATCTACAACAAAAATACGATAGAATCATGGGAAACTCCACAAAACATTCAATATTTGATATCCAAAGAACATTTTGTTTTAGGTCTAGGTAAACACATGAAACCCAAAATAGTAACATGCACGGTAAAATGATTGTAAAACGTCCATATAACTCAAAGCAATTTACCATTTTAACAACTAAAAATAATTTGTTTCATGAAATTGTTAATGCTAGCATATAAATCAAAGGGGTAGTATTCATCATGCCTGGAAAAATCATCCACACATTCCACACATCTGACAGGGCCCTTGACACATCAACCTTGGTGAATCATCCATGTTTAACTTGTTGGACGTCTAAACACAGTCCACAGCTCATGTTTGCATGCAGGGGGGATCTAATCAACAAGTTACATCAAAAAAAAAGAATGTGGTCTCAAGGGCTGCCATGACTGCAACATCTACACAAAAATGGGTTTGCAGGAAGGCCCAGGAACCCAAAGGAAACACATTGACATGGAAGATCTAGACTCCACACCTTGCAAACATACTCCCATTCTGTAATATGGTTCACTTCACCACATGCAACTAACAAGCATCCAAACTTCTCAGTTCCCATTTGCAACAACATGAAGCCAGTGCCAAGGCAACAAATTTGAAACAAGATAAGGGCACCCACCCAAGCATTAGGAGGAGAGACTTCTCTCAAAATTTACAGCTGCAAGTGCCCTAGTAGATAAGTATGCAGAATGTGGGAGCACAACAAAGAAGGTGAAATGCTTACTAAAGGCCTGAGACTTCTACGCCTTCTCCAGGATACTCCATCCACCCACGCAGAAAACTACAAGCTAATGCACAACATCCCCCAGTCAAGAATCCTCCTCCAAAGCAGCCGTGTGACCCAAAAAATAGGAAGGATGTGATTAATTTGTAGAAGCATTTACCTGAAACTCTCAAATCCTCCCCTGCTTTTAACAAAACTACATTAGAGCTATGTCTGGAGTGACTGACAGCTCATGTGGACCTAATACAAAGGCACCATTCGAACATAAATCAAGTAATATTGTCTCCATAAAAACAATAAATGAATGGTAGGAGGCCATAAAATAAGGACAACAAAAACATAAAATAATGTCTCCCAGATTTGGCTTTTCCTTCCTTCAAAACGTGAGCTGGAACATGACATGAAAAAGGCAATAAGGTAGAGTAGGTCATTAAATATAAATAGATCGGAATAGATTTGAAAAGATAGCTTGAGAATAGGCATTAAGCCCAAAGAAATGACCAACACGTTTAGTATTAAAGAAGAAATGATGGAATGGCAGGTGTTCCACCTCCAAACGCAAATCACAAAGACCAGGTATTTTCAACAAACAAACTAAAATAAAACAAGTGTATATAGCCAACATGGATGAATAAATGGTGGGGGTGGGTGGATGCCTCCACATAAACAAAAAAAAATTATCAACAAAATTCTATATTTACAAGGCATGCAATGACACCTAGATGGCCAAGGAGGAAACATTAAACATTAAACATGAACACCACGTCCTAAACAAAGGTGCCACCAACAACAAGCTCCTCCTCTTTTGCATGAATTGAGGCTTGGGCATGAGAGTGATCAATCATTAAATTAAAATAGCTTAGAGGTGATTAATAACAATATTGAAAAAAATTGACACAAAATAAGATAATCGTTAATCGACAACTAAAATTATATTATTATTATTATCATTATTTTTATTAATTTTATGACTAATTTTTTTATCAATCATATTAAAATAACAAAAAATAGGAAATGGATAAAGCGAGAATAATATTTTCCTTTAATAGTATAATCAGAGGATGCTACAAGTTCTACAACTAAAGGTGTCGACTACACGACTTGAGAAGGCAAGATGGAAAGGGAGGGTGTTAAATCTTCACTGCAAAAAGGAAGAAGTCAACTAACAATCAATGGAAGCACACCCACAACCTTCCAAGACTTAGCAATAGGGTCACCGCGGAAAGAGCTAGGGTAATATCAAACAAGGAATTACATTCTCCTCCCCTTTAGAAAGCATCATCCTCGAAGCGGCATAACATAGATGGAAGGAAAGGTGGTAAGCACCAAGGAATAGATAAAGGCGAAGGTGCACCCTAAGGTTAAAATTTAATCATTGAAGCATGGCCACAGGTAGGCCTTAGAAACATTTTTGTAACATTTTTAAATTTCAAAGTTCTATGAAGATTGGAAATTCCCTCTTATTCATTATTTAATTAGACTCTTTCCATTTACATTATTCTTAATTTAGGTTCTTTAAAATTTCATTGTTGTAGAATTTTATTTTATTCATTCTTGTGGGTGCCCAACATGAACTACAATCATAACACCCTACTAGGGTCATACACAACCCGAATGATTCACAAGCATAGTTTTACATACATTCATGATGGTACCACACCACAAGAGCTTAACCAAATATGGAAGAGTACGAACACGGTCCACATAATATAGCACTTTTCACACTTTTATGACTAATATATTATACTCAAATAAAATTGTACTACAACAACCAGACATTTCCTCAATTCCACAGATGAAGATTTTACATAACTAATAAAAATAGCTATACGTACATAGTGTCAACAAGGGAATAAAATCCATATCCACAACATCACACAATATACCCAACTAACTTGAGTAACACATACATCATAGGACCAATCCCAAGACATCACAATAACCCAACATATATTCTGAAACATAAGTCATACACACAAATCTCTTATGCCTCCCTCAAGTCTCTTATGCCTCCCTTAATCTCTTGTGCCTCCCTCAAGTCTATTATGCCTCTCTCAAGTCTTTTATGCCTCCCTCAAGTCTCTTATACCTCCCTCAATCTCTTATGCCTCCCTCAAGGAGGCCGGTTTCCCTATGGCCCTAGGCACATAGAGTCTAGACACCCCTAACCCAAGTGACATAATAACTCATGGTTCAATAACCCACTAGTTATATAACTCCTTGGGGCATACCCCCATACAATGAAGCGGGTCCATAGGTCCATCCATTCATGGTGCATCCCATGACCCTATTCCACACATCATGACAATAGAACTAACATAACAATCTGATTCAAATGCCAAGTGGCAAAGTACAAGCCTTGGGCAAGGTGGTAAAATTTTAAAATTTTAAAAGAAGATCCAAATCCAAGCAAAAAAATGGCCAAATAGCCATAGTTAGTGAAAAATATGCATGTTAGTACCACAACCAAGGAAATGCCCAAAATATAAAACATGAAAATCAAGAAAATGTTGGTCCTTACAGAAATAAAATAAAAGCTCAATTTACAAACAAGTACATATACAAGAATAACACATAAAGATGACTATGTGGCCTTGCCTACCCACCAAGGGGGTACTCAACGAGTTTTTGGCACTTAAAACATCTAGCCTCAGCTCGTAAAATAACATATCAATAGTATAAATATCATCATATCTATCTGAATCATCCCACTACCAATTCGACAAGGCTAAACACAGTCATAGTTACACTTATGTTGCATCCATACAACAACCACATAGGGAGAGAGGAAACAAGCACAGTTAGTCATCTACTGAACCTAAGGTCATCTCAAGTTACTGGCCCATGGTACCCATTCCCTCACTCCAAACATACACTTTCACCGATTTCCCTCAGGGTCAGTTAGCGTAAGGTTCACAACATAACATGCAACTACATCACTAATACAATGGTGGTTCACACACATTAACCATAGCATCTCACACATGGCACCAATACAGGGTATATCACATACATTACATTCATGGCTTACCACACACCACATTACCACATGTTGCACCCCAAGTGCAATCACTATACAATAGGGATCATATACCCACCATATGTCCCTAAATAATGACATGATTCATAATAAACATCACATGAATTACAATAATGATGAGCATCATTAAAACATAGAGTCAATTGCCATATAACATGGGAATACATACATTTCTAAACAATGATAATGACATCATTAAAAATCTAGTTCACTACAAAAAACCTTGACATATAACATATCAACACAATCACACATAACAAGATGGTACATCCCACTCAAATTAACAGAGAATTCATGAAAAGGAGAGAGAATAATCTCATCTCCAACACATCAACATGCTAATAGTTATGCACTAAGTGACATACACAACATGTGTGCTCACAATATCATAATTACAACATAGTTCACATCACACTTATATCACATTACTCTTCCAATATCTACCACCATAATGCAATACCATCATCACTCCAATATTTCATAGAGGTTTGAGAGCATGATCCTCCACTCGATACTAAGTGTCATGCCCACTTAAAACACACAAAAACAACACTTTGAGAAACTCATATAAATTTTTTTAATATACTTTCTTGGAGTTTACACAACACAATAAGAGATCACAATGGATACCTCCAACTCACGATAGGCTTGACATAACATTGCCTACCAAGTTACAAGGAAAACTACAATGCTCAACATGAAACTGTTCGCTTCCCATTTCGACAAACATCACATACAACTCCAACCATAGAACACACTTACGTTTAGGGGCATCCCACAATGAAAGTCTTGTTAAGGTTTCTTGTTTACCAAAACGTCTCTTAGTTCTTAACTTACACTCTTATAAAATTCATGTAATGATTCGAACAATTAATTTCTTAAGGAGAAATCCTTTCCTTTAAACCATTGACTAAATAGTTTAAGGAAAAGATTTCTAAAAGAGGATCATCAATTATATGTCAATAACTTGCTTAATTCATTTGATTTAAGAAAATTTTCCATTTCTCACAAGGTTAATTAATATTACTCAAGCCATTGAAACTTGTTCCACACCTCTATTTCATAGATGGTAAGCACAACCTCTGATTGAGGGAAAGCATTGTTTTAGGATTAGAACAATAATCTTCTTTGCTAAAGGATCTAAAGTTTAACGTTACTTAAGAAAGATTACAATGAATCAAGGCAAGGGTTAAGGGGAAAACAGGTCAAAAGAATTCAACTTTGAGGTGCCATGGGTTATTACTCAGTCTTTTATTGAGGCTAAGAATTTATCGAGATTATTTAAAAAATTTATTTAGACTTTGCTTGATTAATTTTGCCAAGGGTAAACCATTTACATTCAAATGATAGAGAGAGAGATCGAAGGGTTTCTTAAACAATTTCCCTCCTACTTATATAACTTCATTATCTTCCAAAAACTAAACATTGATTTCAGCATAAGATCATTTAAGAATTCACCATAAAAGGATAATGTTGATTAATCTAGCTTGGGGACAAACAAGGTATAAATATATTTTTATTACCAAAATATAGTTTCCTCTTTGATCGCTTAGGGATTAAAAGTTATCAAGTAGATCACATCCACATTAATTTATTCAAATATAAACCTTAGTTTACCTTTATAAGGATTATCCAACCCATTTTTTTATTCTTAGAAATACATTGTTACTACGTCTTAAAAGGGTTTACAACTCAAAATTTATTCTCAAGATCAAAGTATATCATTACTCATTCATTGAAGCTATACATGGTTACATCAATTCTTTCCAACACAATGCACAACCCAAAGGAACAAACCAACTCAAAAGCAACCCAATGCAACTCTCCCTTTTTCTACTCATGAAGGCCATCTGCACATTTATAGCCTGATTTAGTTTTGAGAACTAAGCATGATAAAAACTATACATAGGAAACATATGCTACCATTAACAATATCATAAAATGAACCCTTTATTAAAAATAAATAGAGCTAAGCCTCAATAAAAGACTGAGTACTTCGTTAATCATGATGAAATATTTACTATTTCAAATAAGAAGGGAAACCATAAAAATCTATTATGAACATTGTATCTGAAACAACAAAGGGACTACTATCATTCTAGTAGGGATCAAAGACCCAATGAGTTCAAAATAGAGTGAAGAGTGTATTGGGATTTCAATCATGTAACCATATAATTAACGTGATTGAAGTCCGATACGCAACATCAATCAAAATTACTTTAAATAAGTCATAATATTTAATAGGTTTAAATTTAGAAATTTAACATCACATACTAACCACTAATTGCCCCTTTCAAAGGAAAATTCCCCTACAACATGCCTACACGTAATTTCTTTCAAGGAACAAACAGAGTAAGCTCTATAAGAAAATTTCAAACATAAGATCATCTTGCCATGTTATGTACAATAGTCAAATATAATGATAAAAGAAATAACACATATTTAGTAAATAAAACAATTAAAATGAATCTTATGCCATCATCTTACAAGATTTAAATTAGAGTCCAATCAATTCAATTATAACTAGTAAATCCCAAGTCATCTCAAAAATATTACTGCCCTCTATCATCACAAATAAATCATGATTCTTCCTATTCATGACACCCGGAGGGATAACCACCCCTAACCGACCTACTAGGTAAAGGAATGCCTTAATTTATCACAAGATGGAAACAATGATTCATGACCATTATAACGAACAAAAGAAGATAGTTAACCAAAATCATTTCATAATAGATAAGACTTTACCATGATCCATTTTTCTCCTTATTTTATCATAAAATGGTAAGGAATCAGCTAAAAATAGGCATCCTACTCATTAAGATTCAAGCAGCCAAGATAGTTAGACACCCCCTTTGAAGATATGGAAACATCTAACTCACTAGCTATAACTAAAGCCCCATTCAACGTTTTTTCCTCATGATACTTATTTCACATAGTCAGAGGAGAGTATATAAGGGTACACCACACTAAACCTTGTTTATAAACTACCAAAAATTTGTGGAACTTGAACAGGATTACCCCTCAGTCACATATAAACTCAGAATCACCAACTCAAAATAAAGAAAATCAGATTTATACTACAACACATAAACCCCTAAAAATTGCCAATGCATGTTCACTAGAACCTATTGGCCCCTCCTAAGTGGAACTCAAAAATGCCAACTATCAAGGATAATATTATCACTCATGTGTATACGAAAAATTAAAAAACAAGGTTAGATTATCCAAATCTAGTAACCAAACTTATAGTGCACTCTCTATTATTTTTATCAGCTGCATAGACTCAAATCATCATTGAAGGGGTGTTTATTCCTAAAAATATAATGCCTATAATCTCTTATCATCCTTCCTAGACTTAGGGTAAGGTTTATCAAACTGTATTTTCACATAAAGCAAACATCCTCAAAAGAGAGATACGATGATCAAATGGTGAGCATCTAAGGGACGTGACTAGAGTTTAAAGTTTCCATCCCTAGGTAGAAATCCCATGGAGAGTCTAAAATCCCCTAGAGCATCACATATTGGTCTCAAAAGTAAGGGCAGAAAATGCATTCATCACAGATTCACGAAAAATAACCCAACAAGCTAGTCCTTAATATTTCAATACTACTTAAAATGTAATAACAAGAATAAGGTTAAGTATCCTTGCAACCATTGTATACAGTCAACAACAATAATAAGAGAGAATCATGGGTAACCCCACCCAACATGAAATCTTTGCAATCAAAAGAACATTTTGTTTTGGGTCTAGGTAAACACGAGGAACTCAAAATAGTAACATGCATGGTAAAATGACTATAAAATGTCCATATAACTCAAAGAAATTTACCATTTCAACAACTAAAAACAATTCGTTTCATGAAATTGTTAATGTTGGCATATAAATCAAAGGGGTAGTATTCATCATGCCTAGAAAAAGCATCCACACGTTCCACACATCTGACAGGCCCTTAACACATCAACCTTGGTGAATCATCCATGTTTAACTTCTTGGATGCCTAAACATAGTCCACATCTCACATTTACATAAAAAGGCGGGGCTCTAACCAACTAGATGCATCCAAAAAAAAAAAAAGTTGGTCTCATGGGACATACTCCACAACTTTCAAACATACTCCACCTCCTGCAATACAGCTTCACTTCACCACATGCAACTAATAGGCATCCAAACTACTCGCCCCATTTTTACAACTACATGAAGCCATAGCCAAGGCAACAACTTCAAACAAGATAAGGGAACCCACCCAAGCATTAGAAGGAGAGACTTATCTCAAAAGTTACAACTGCAAGTGCCCTAGTAAATAAGTATCCAAAATGTGGGAGCACAAAAAGAAGGTGAAATGCTTACTAAAGTCATGATAATTCTACTCCTTATCCACGATACCGCATCCACCCACGTGACAACTACAAGCCAATGCACAACATCCCCTAGTAAATAATCCTCCTCTAAACCAAAAATGTCATGACCGAAAAAATAGGAAGGACGTGATTACTTTGCAGAAGCATTTACCTGAAAGTCTCAAATCCTCCTTGCTTTTAATAAAACTATATTAGAACTATCTCTACAAGGATCGCAGCTCATGTGGACCCAATACAAAGGCAACATTCAAATAGAAAGCAAGTAATGTTGTCTCCATAAGAAATAGTAAATGAATGGCAGGAGGCCACAAAACTAGAGAAAAAAAAACATAAAATAATGTCTCCCAGATCTGACTTTTCATTCCTTCAAAACATGATCTAGAACATGGCGTGAAAAAGGCAATAAGGTAGAGCAACTTATTAAATATAAACAGTTTGGAATAGATTTGAAAAGATAGCTTGGGAATAGGTGGCTAACCTCCCACTTGGCATTAAGCCCAAAGAAATGACCAACACATTTAGTATTAAAGAAGAAATGATGGAATGGTAGGTGTTCCACCTCCAAACGTAAATCACAAATACCAGGTCTTTTCAAAAAACAAAATAAAACAAAGAAAGTGTATATGACCAAAGTGTAGATGAATAAATGGTGGGGGTGGGTGGATGCCTCCACCTAAAAAAAAAACATTTTATCAACCAAAATCTATATTTACAAGGCATGTAATGACACCTAGACAGACAAGGAGGAAACGTTAAACATTAAACATGAACACCACTTCCTAAACAAAGGTGCCACCAACAACAAGTTCCTCCTCTTTTACGTGAATTGAGGCTCGGGCACGAGAGCGATCAATAATTAAATTAAAATAGCTTAAAGGTAATTAATAACAATATTGATAAAAATTGACAAAAAAAAAAGATAATCTTTAATCGAAAACTAAAATTATATTATTATTATTATCATTATTCTTATTAATTTTATGACTAAACAAAAAATTATTATCAATCATATTAATAAAGATCAACAAGTGAGCATGATAAAGTGAGAACAATATTTTCCTTTAATAGGATAATCGTACATGATGCTATAAGGTCCACAACTAGAGGTGTCGACTATGACTCGAGAAGGCAAGATGGAGAGGGAGGGTGCTAAATATTCACTGTGACAAGGATGAAGTCAACTAATGGTCAATGGGAGCACACACACAACCTTCCTAGGATTAGCAACAAAGGGGTCCCCTGGGTAACATTAAATGGGGCATTACATAATTGATTTAAAAATATATGTTATATAGTTATAGTTACCATGTTAGGTATGCCTATGAATAGGGACAAAAGCTTTTTCCACTTTTAGTGGCTGATTCATTGTGGTAGTGGGGTTCATTTGTTCAACATCTTGTCAAGACGATTCATGAGAACTATGAACAAAATATGTAAATATTGTAAATTATAATGTTAAAAATTACACATAACCAATAATATCCTAATTGATTAATAAAAATGAAATAATATATGTTACATTATTTCATGAATCATAGCTTGAGTCTTGTCTTTTGACTGTACAATTACATACTAGCCCCTGGTATTAATACCTGGAATGATTGATGCAGTTTCTTCTAACACTTTCAATTGAGTGGGTGTAAGAGAATTCCTCATGTATTTTTGTTGTCTTAATCCTATAGTCAAAGATAGTTGTGCATCCTAGTAATAATATGCACTATCCTCGGTCCTTGATGACCTCTTAGTGCAGCTTGTCTTCTTGCATTCGATGCAAGTCTTCTCTTCTGAAAGAAAATTGAAAATTAGCTCAAATTTACAAAATAAATTAATGTAATTTTATTTGTAGAAATTGAAACTTTACACTTACATGTTTCTCATCAATAGAAAGGCATTTTACTTTCATTCTTTCATCAAGTGCAGTAGGAATATTAGCATCAAAGTTCAAATTATTATATGCTTCATGATATAATGCAAGTACATAATTACAACATGATAATGTTGCACCGTCATTACAAATCAATATGTGTCAAATCTTGTCATATCCTGTTGGATATATTTGTACACCAGTCAAACTTTTGGAAACCTAGGGAATGAAGCATGTAAACAAGAGCCCAATATGGTATGTCTGATTTTCTGCCTAGAAGATAATCCTAGCCTTAAAAAAATTGATCCTAACTTGTTAAAAATCAATTTGAACAGATTACACAGCTTAAACCCGTCTCGATTTAGAGGTGTTGGAAATACCTGCAAGTCATTGAGAAAAGGAAAATTCATTTTAATGTTTTGATAATAATAAAAGACTACCAAAAAGAAGATTGTTACAACTTACCTTTGACCTATACGTTGAAGTGGGACTCCAGATACTTTTTTTCCTCATCTGAGAGTAGTGATTTTGTTGTGACAGGGTTGGCATTTGTGTAAGGAAGCCCGATTAAGTGATGGATATCTTCTGGAGATGTCCCAAAAGAAAATTCTCAAGATGGAAGATTCACTTTGAAGACATAAGATGTCGTGTCGAAATTGGATAACAAAATTACAGTAACCCCGAATCTGTTTCATATTGAGGCATGTAAATTATCCCTTGAAAGAAACACTACTTGACCCAGTCAATGAATGTGTCCTTTTGCGTGAGAAATGTGCAAATTTGGGGGCACATAAGGTTTTTGAATTTTGTTCTAATTTTTTCATTGCCACGTGGCTTGGGAACCATTCAGGAGGACAAAAGAGAATGAGATTGGGAGGAATGGGAATGAGATTTAGAATCCATTTGTAAATTAGAATTCAGTTGTTAGAGACATGGAGGCTCGAGTGAGGAGTACAGAGAGTCAGTCTGTAGAGAAGAAAATGAGCTCTGTGGATCAAGACCGCATATATATAGAAGGGTGAGGAACACGTGGTAGTATGAGGGGCGAAGTCTCTGGACGCTCGACTACAGGCTGCGCAACAGGCAGCAAGCGAGCTAGAGATGTGGTTGTGTATGTAACCGGATGTCTCGTATATGTAGACACCCAACTGCATACGTAGTTGTCAAGCTATAGAGCACATCTCTACACTCGGGAGGCCGAGCATGATTCGTACGTCTTCATATGCACATGACCATTCTGCGAACACGTGCTCTATAGTCGAGCGGCTACGTATGAATCCTGGGTGTATACGCTGTTGCCCATCTGCAATCCATGTGTCTACAATCGGGAGTTGGATATGCAGATACCCAGGCCTAAACACATATCCTGCTAATAAGTGGTTACATATGCAATCCGAAACCTACATCTATGACATTTGAATTATACATAATTTTCCTGCGATATCTTTTTTTTATTTTCTCCATTATTGAAAGCCCTTTTCAGAGATTCACCACCCATTCTATAATAATTATTCAGGGGAGGAGTCTTAAAGTGAACCCTAGAAAGAACTTTATAACATGACTGCTATTTAGAGTTTGATAGTGACACACATTTCCGGGCATGTGAAACTCCTAGAAATTTGCAGGGATAGAATACCACCAGGTCCAATACCATATGATATGGTAAAGGCTTTGTGGACGGTCCTAACAACATTATGTAATGTCTTTCCCGAAGTCAATTTCTATTCATAGTTCCAAGAAAGAAGCATTATCGGGTTATGTGATCTCCTAGTTCAAGTTGTTTACACATTCATAACTTTCTAGCATATCTTGTAGGCATTGAATGTGTTGTTTTGATATTGTATGATTAATTTTATAAGTTAATTAATTAAAATACTTATGTATCTTCCCTTATGTCCTTATGAAATTTATTCACTAAACCATTAAATTTCTAAATAAAAAAAAAAAAGGTGGAAATATTTTGGAGAACCTGAAATTGTTTATTACATCTTTTCAAGCGCTAGTTTCTATAAGGATTGTTTATGTTCAACCTCTTCTCTTTTGGTGGTGTATTTTCTTTTTCCTATTTCTCATCAGGTTTAGTCCGCGACTCTTCAAAAATGTTTTCTTTCAAACTAACAATTCTGAATCCCCACTACCATGAAATAATATTGCCCTTATGTTGGCATACAATATGTTACAGTGGTCCCTACTATTGGCTCTTATTATAATTCTGAAATCTTTACCATCTTTTTCTCAATAATAGTATTTATCATGCGTAAGGTGAGGGTGGTGAGAAATTAGTATTTACACTGAGCTAAATTAATATTTATAGTGTGTAGTTTAGGTTAGTTGATACAGAAACTTTGTACTATATTAGGTTAGTTGATTAGTGGTATATATGTAATTTATAATTTTGATTTCCTATTTAATAGAAATATCGTTTGGCTATCTTGATGGCTATGAAATAGTAAATCTATTGTCCCTTTTAATATACGGAGAATGTTGAATATAATATAATTATTGTGATTATACACTGCAAATTCGGTACCAAATTTACATTTGGTAAACGAGAAATTATTCATTCTCCATTACAATGAGAATCCTGTGAATTTATTTAGAGCAATTTATATTTATACGCAGTAAGTATTTTGTTTGTGGTCAGAAATTCGCTCATCGCCCTTGTATGAATTCATGTGTTGTGCAATCATCGCGTAGAATAGGGATGCATTAATTAAACGAGTTATTAAAATTCTTTTGAATATCTGTAGTCTTAATATGGGCTATGAACAATTTAGTTATCTCCGAAACCTTCACCATGCCAGTTAATTTAATTATATCCTTTCATACTACCTGATCTACATGCAATTTGCATCCTTGTTGTCAAATTAGTATGCATAGTCATATTACATTCGAGCCATTCTACCTGGAGATGTTCTGGCTGCAGATTTATTCTTTGTGCATCGGTAATTTATCAACAAGGGCATCTACGAAGAACGAGTCTCCCAAAGCATAAATCATTCCACCTGCAAAGTTTAATACGAAGTTGCAAACTCATGTGGCTTTCACCCACTCAGTTTGTGCACTTAATCTTCAAACCAACATGCCAACGCACGTATATATAAGTTGGTCATGCTAGTGGTACACTATTTATAAAAATATAGTTTGATTTATTTGTGTTGTCTACTTCGTTCTTGTCGACTCATGTCCATTTTAAGAGTAATGTGTTTATACGTAGTTTTCATTGTAGATATTAGAATCTTGTGTTGGGCCATATAATGCATTTTTTTTTAAAGCATTGGAGTCTAATAGTTTTGAGGTTCATGTCGCTAGATGCCAATTTTTAAGTCAGGATTTTGATTAAATTTTATATTATTATCAATTATTGGTGTTATTTAAAAAGTAATGAAGTAGATTACTTGTTTAAATTAAATTTGGTTTGTGGTATTGTTTAAATTATTTGATCGATATAATTAGACTTTAGTATGTCATCTAGTTAATTGTGTCTAGTTCTATTACTAAGAGTTGTAAATTCCACTAATAGAGTCAAATGTTCATCATCATCATTAATATCATTATTATTGTCAATTAAAACTTTGGTATTGCTAGATTCAGGGATATCAAAAGTCTCTATCATATTGTAATTGTCATTTTTATGTCATATGGTTAGTCAAACAATATAGTCTTTTGTGTGTTGAAGTTAAAATGTCGAAAAACAAAAGAAATCCTTACGGATGTATTTTTAAAATCTGTTATGTCAAAATCACCGCACCCCGAATTTCCCGGTTTGAGATGGGGTGTTTGGTGTGATTGCATAACATGGAGCTATCTTGAGTGTGGGAAATTATGAAATGGGATAACTCTCCTGGAGGAGGCTAGTTCTTTCTCCTAACCTATCAACGACTAAGTACTCCTAATGCAGACAAAGTACTAACTAATCCTAATCTAATGCTTCCAAGAGGATAGGAGAAAGATACATGGAATGAAAACCTACACTAAGAGTGGTGATACACCAAGAAAGGAGTGTTGATCACTTCCCCAACCTGCAACAATGATGAATAAATGAATCTATAAAGGGTGGTCTTGCACCACAAACTAGATCACACCCAGTACATCATTCCCAAAATGAGCACAACACACTCAAATTTGTAATGAACAAGGATATACACAACCATCTGTTTGCAATGAGAGGAAAGACAAAATAATAAAATCATGTAGAGGTTAGAAAAATCAACACATAACACAATTTTATTGCTCCTTAAGATTTACATAGTACATTACATGTAGAGGAAGGCATGAAGCCATTATAGAGTTTAGAGGAAGGCTTAAGCCCCAAGAAGAATGGGGTGCATGGGAGGAGAGAAAATGACCAACCCTTTGCACATGCAAACCCCTTACATTTTATAGAGGAAAAATGAGGAGAGAGAGGGAAGAAAATATGAAAATTTATGCCAATCTCTTGCAAAATCCATCCTTGTCCTTTCAAAAGTGATGGGAAAGAATTCCTAGCCCATACTCCATTGTACCTTGCTTGTTGGGGAAGAAAGGAAGCCCATACCTCATCATTTTGGGTTAGTAATAAATATGGAACCATTCCTATAAAATGGTAGACTCAGACATCCACATTTGAAATATTTAACTTTATTAAAATTAGGCTTTGGTCATTCGAAACATTTTACTTCCACATTTGAAATAGAACTTTCCAAAAAGTCCTATTTTGTGCAAATATGATCTCCTAGTCAAAAGTTATGGCCACCGTAAGATGAGGATGCTATAGTGCACTAAAAGTGAGTGGTTGATCCACCTTTTTGGAGCTTTTACCCTACATCGCACCCTCTAAAATAAAAAATTTAAGACATTCGGGATTCAGAACTTCGGGTATATCAACTTATGACATTGTTGTCACTGTTCATTCGACAAGATGGCTCGAGAGTTTCAAAATACAGAAACCCTAAAGTTCATAATATAGACATCAGGTTTAAGACCTTTATGTTCTTGGGTTTTCGAGTTCAAGTTTCGTGGTTTTGAGGGTTTCAAGGTTTTAAGGAGTTCGGGTTTCAGGGGGTCTTGGTTTTTCGAAGTTCGGGTTTTAAGGTTTTGGGAGTTCGTGTTTCAAGCTTTTCGTAGTTTGGGAGTTTGGGTTTCGGTGTTTCACTTATTCATCCGAATAAGAGAAAAAATGTTCTAAAATTTCAAAACCCTGAAGTCCCAAATTCAGACTTCAGGTTTTAGACCTTTCTGTCTTCGGGCTTATGGCACTATTCCCCTGCCTAGGTTGATGAATCATCCCAATCTCCAAAATCTTGAACTTTGAAATTCGGAGTTCGAGTTTGATTTCTTCTCCTGTTTCTCCCTTCTTTTTGTCGAGTTCTTGAATTTCACCTTTGGCCTACCTCCAAACGGCCTTACCTCCTCAAGTCTGAATTTCAAACTTCGGAGCACCTTCATTCGCCGAACTAGACCGAACTCCCGAGCTCCTTTGCAATGTGCTCGACCCGCTTCAACTTACTTGACTCAATCCAAAAGTGTGAGCTCCCATGGCTAAATCGATCCTCCTATTTTATCTGTCCAAGGTCATGTTTGTCCAATTTCACTTGAGGAGTAAAATAGGATAACAATAACATGATGTCCTGATAAAATTTGTGTTTCACATTAAGGGGGAGATATAATAAACAATGTTGAAACTATTCACTTCATATCTTTATTTAACTAATTTAGAAACACATCCATTAAAGGTAAGAGGAAACAAAGGAATGAGTCAAAATAGAATCTCTCCTCAATCACCAACGATGGGGAAACATTATGATTTGATGGCACCATTTAATATTTTTTTCAGTTGTTTTCTTTGAGATGTGTGCACGAAAATAAAACAAGGTATTTATTCCCCGATAAATTTTTAAATGAGGAGAATGTGCACTATAGATGTTGAGAGGATTTTTTTGAGGGTGGCTAACTATAGTGATCCTATGAATTTTGAGATTCTCTTGCTTTTGTAAATTTGAACATCAAGCACTTGTGAAAGAGCATTCACTAGAAGTGAAAGAGGGAACTATTTAGTTCTCGTATGTAGGTGCATTAGTGGAAGTCCGATCGTCTCGAAGATGGCTTTACTTTGTGGTAAAGTGGGTGATCATGTGTAGCAAGATCTAGACAAAAACATCTTGATGGTAGTATACGATATACATAAAAATATATCGTGGCATATGATTTTATTTTCCAGTTCTTGAGATGTATTATCTCCCACATAAACACTAATGAGGGAATGTTAGGAAATTAATATTTAACATGTGTAGTATAATCGTATAGTTAATACATTAAGTTAATAATTTCTTATGTTAGTTAGTCATATATATTGTTATAACAAACAATATATACACATATGTAATTTGTTATATTGACTTTCTATTTAATAAGAAGATGGTTTGGATATCTTTATGACTATATTATATCTAATGTTTTGTTCCATTTAAAATTTGAAGAATGCTTATTAGAAAATAATTATTCTTATTATAATATTCAAACTCGAACTAAATTTTTCTGAGAGATCCGATACTAAATTTGACAATCATGACCATGATCTTCTCATTAATGAATCACAACTTATGCGCTTCTTAAAAGAAAATACCACCAATGTTTTTATTCTTGTATATGTTACTAGAGGCCAATTCAACCATGCTTCATTACTCGACATATATACATCTACTATTCCTACATATGTAGTACCTACATCACTTAGGTCACCTAATCTATAAATTTTCTCTATTCATATATGTGAAATCATTATTATTACTACGCATCCAATAGGTAATCATAATGGTTTTCATGCTTCTTAGTCTAGGACACCATATTTCAAACCTTTTATCATACATTAAAAGATTAAATTTTATAAATACAACAACGTGTATCCACATTTCCTCATTCTATGGATTCTAATAATTTTCTTCGTAACCCACTTACACCCAAAGTGGATTCCTATGCCATGCCTCTTGGTATATTTTCTCCCAAACCTCATATCTTTGATGATAGATGTTTAGTCATTTCATGTGGCTTGTATTGATTTCTCATCTTATGGCACCTTTCTTACCATCATCTTCCCTAGGAGTCTTAAGGATTTTACATTTTAATGGTATTTTGAGCATCCACCACATTTTGTGCACTCTTTCACCGGATTAGATGATAAAATTTTGGCACAATTATCTATTAACATTAGGGAAAAGGTTTTATATGTATAAATGTATTAATGATTATATCTAAAACTAAAAATGGTACTTTCTAAGATGGACAATATATTAGTTGATATTGAAATCCAAGTTCTCTTCACCCTCTTACTCTCTTCCTTGCAAGAATTATTCATATTTGAAAATTTTCGATCAATTGGCAATCTATGTCATATACTCAATTATCATGAAGCAAAGTTGTTACATATGAACAAACTCAAGTACATTGGTAGCAATCCTAATCCATTTAATGCCAAGTTTCCAAACAAATACACATTCAATGGAAAGACTATTTATCAACCTAATAAGCTATAATCGCACCCATTAGATGATAATTTCCATCCTTACCTTGTACTCCATGTATTCTATTGAAACAATTTCATGAGTGTAATCTCATATATCTCCCTCCACCATTTTAGGTTGATGCATGAAATCCTTGTACTAAGATATTCTATGCAAATACTTACTATGAGTATCAAAGATGCATTGGTCAAACCATTAGTCAGCTCTTCAAGATTTTTCATGTTTTGAAATATCTTATTGAATTTAATGGCATTAAAAGGATGCTTTGACTAAATCTTCTAAGTCATCCAATGATAATCCCAAATCAAAAATATTCAATGATCAACTTCCTGACTATCACAATGAAAAACATACTTATGACGTGCAAAATACTCATCATGTACTACCAACACCACCCACATATGATCACCCATTACATGAAATGGTTATTAGTGATACTTACATGCTATCTCCTTCACTAATTATTACTTTTAATGAAACTGATATAAATGACAAGATCATTGTAAATAATATATTTCTTCCTTTATCTTTTCATCAAGCACCTATACATGGTGTGTTCATTGACATATATAACAAGAATATTGTCTCTCTCTATCATTTCCCTAGGAATTATCACAAAGAATCTTGCATTCGATTATAATCCTCTCTATTGATGCATTACTCTCCTTGTCACAACTAGCTCTCTTACTATATTGGTTTTATTCTGTGTTGTTGTTATGCTTAGCTTTGGCGCAATATGCCTATGTCTCTATTGGGTACATGATATAAGGAACATTACATCCGTTAATGACCAATGTTCAAGTTTATTATCAATCACTAGGTTTTCACCATTTCGGGTATACCCCTTGAGTAATTTTCTCCTATTTAACCTAAGCATTCTTCTAAATTTTTTATTCATAGTCATACCGCATCTACAAATAGGTAATTTGTTTTAGATAATGTATCTATCAGCTCTTTCCCTTATGGGTCTCCTAATAGGTCTTTTGTTGCACATACTATCTCTAGGATCTCTACTCCTCTAAGGTATCTTGATAATCCTTTGTTTGATAGGATATATCTCGTAGCTATACCCCTCGAATGTTTCTTGATAGAAAATTAGTGGTACATACTATCTCTAGCATATGTATCCCTTTTCGGTCCCCCGATAGGCCTTCGGTTATACATGATGTCTCTAGTAGTTATAGAGCTGCTAGGTCTCTTAAAATGATTTTTTTGTAGATACTATCCCTAATGGTTATATCAGTCCTAGGTCTCTTTAGAGGATTTTTATTTTGTATTCTATCTCTAGTAGGTATAGCCCTCCTAGGTCTATTGATAGGACTTTAGTTATAAATACTATCGCTAGTAGTAGTATGCATCCTAGATTTCATCTTGTAATTCCCACTCCACTTCGACACTTATTGGACTATTACTTTGAGCATTGTGGATTATAGATTTGGACCTTGTTTGATATTTCAATGGACTATTGTTAGACACTATGAATATTGTGACTCGTGTTGTGGTTTGTATGGACTCTTAGAGGCATGGATATGTATTTCAGTATTGATGATGATCTAGAGTTACTACTGAATATATATATATATATATATATATATATATATATATCATTTCATTAATAATAATGAGATCGCAAGAATAGCTAGATCATCTAATTAACAATATATACGTCAAAATCCAATGTGTCATTATATATATATATATATATATATATATATAATGACACATTGGATTTTGACGTATATATTGTTAATTAGATGATCTAGCTATTCTTGCGATCTCATTGTTACTAATGAAATGATAGAATCAAAATATTTTGGAATCATAAACAATTCATGAAATTGCTTGATTCTAGTGATTATTTAGTTGTGTTATTTGATTATGTGAATTGATATTTATATGTTTGTTTTATTTTTTTATGTCATTGATATGGCCATGAGTTCGAAGGGGTATTGTTCTGATTTTGAAGGAAATTATAACAAATAAAAACAAAAGCGGATAGGTGACCAACACTGAAGGAATTTTCAGTATCGACAACAGGTCACCTTGGAAACATGTGTTTTGTATGTTGTTATGTTGTGATATTATGTTAGGAGGTCCCCATTGGTGGGTGGCCTCAAATGTGACCATGGGTAGATGTGTTGTTTCCCTTTTCATTTTTATTATTTTGTGAATATGTGATTTATTATTGTAATGTGTCCTACTTTATTATTGTTAGTTAATGTTCCCTTATTTAAGTTGATTAATCAAGTTAATTAAAAACATGGGATGTGACCAAGGGGTATTTAATTTTGGTAGGTTATCCTTTATTTTATTATGGATTTGAATAGGATTTTATTGGTTTTAGTGTTGTGTAATCAACCTATCATGTCAAACTTGGATTATGGCTTAAAGACTATTTTTGGAGGCTTGTGGGACAAGTTAAGCTTATTCCACACCCGTTAAATTTACCTACCAACTATACCTATGGGGTAACGGTCAAAATTAGGATCCATTATGTGATTTAGAAGCTAAAAGGTGAAATTATTGCACCTTCTTACATGATATTTTAATTTTGTCCTTTGGACTATGGCTATGATTTGTGTGTGGAAGGAGAACTTGTCACATTCTCACCCACCAATTTATGATCTTTGGGTTTGGTGTTTGACCATGTGATGTGGAGTTAAGGAGAAGTGATGTGGCATCCTACATGGAGCCACCTCACCCTCCTCTTCTCTTTTTCTAATTATTCAAGTTCATTTGATGAGTTTGAGGTTACATGTTTGATTTTTACTCTTGCTTTTTGGTAGGAGATTGTTTTTTGAATGATTGTTGGGATCTTGGAAGATTGGTTTGTGCTTTTTTGGACTTGGAAAATCTTGGAGCTTGTTCTTGTTGATTGGATACTCTTGTAATGGTAAGGGACTTCAGCCATACATTTTTATTTCTTCTTTGTGGTGCAAATGGTTGTAAATGAATGATTTTTGTGTGTTTTGGTTCTAGGGATAGAATGGCCTTAAGGTTGTGTAGGAGAAAGAAAATGGGAATATATTGGGAGAGGGATAAGATTTTATATTATGCATTTAGAGGGAGTTTGGGTTGGTGCCCCATCTTGTGATAATAAGAAGGATTTCTTATTTATCTTGTTATATTTATTGAGGGAGGGATAAGAGTTTGTGGGAGACATAAGAGAAATTGAGGGAGGGATAAGAGTTTGGTTGTGGTTGTGTGAATGAAGTTTTGGAGGCTTTTAAGGTGGGAACTTAACCCATTGGGAGGCATAAGTGATCCCCATGTTTCTTCTCTCCCTTAGCTTGGAATGGAATCCTTTTGTTTGGGAAAATTGGATGTTGTTGTTACATTTTGTATTTTGGTTATTGTGTTGAATGTTTGTGTGATTTATTGTTGCTGAAGCCAAGTATAAGTTTTCATGGTTGCTTGATACCATATATTTCTTCATTGTTTGGGTTTGGGTAGCCAATGAAGAGGATGGTTTCTCCTTCTCATTGGATTATAAGTTTGGTGGAGAGAACTGACAAATCCCCTTATTTTTTTGTTGTGTTTGGATTTTCAAGAAATGGAGGAGCTCAAATTGTCATCTTGGAAGTGGTTTTGTGGAAGATCAAGAGAAAAAGAAATAGTTATTTTTTTGTAAATTTTTTTCCATGTTGTCTCCACCTAAGTGGAGGGATTTTAACTTACATTTTAAGAGTTCCAACTTCTTGTAAATGTTTTATTTAAGTTTGAATATTAAAAAAGTATATTTTTGAAAGGAGGCAAGAGAAGTTGCATTTGTTGTTATGATAATTCCTTCAACTTTTCAATCACAACAAAAGTTTTTTGTTTTGTTAATGGAAAACTACCCTTATTGGGGATGGAAAGGTTTATTTATATTTAAATTTTCATTCAAAAACGTATTAGGTGTTTCATTTGAAAAGAATTGTATTGCATTTTGGAAAGTGTACATTGTATTCTTTTTGTAAAATTGGCAACTTGACGTAAGAGAGAAAAGAAATAAAGTTTCATTAATAAATATTTTACCTCCATTCCATTCAAAGGGATATGAAAGTAGGAAAATTTGGGTTAATCCTTTAAACAATGTTTGCAAAGGAATTTGTACAACTACTTCACTTAGTTGAATAGCTATAAGTTTATAAGAAAACATATTTACCCTCATATTGTATTTTATAATAAACTTGAATGGATTGTTAAAATAAGGTTAAGGAAAAAGATAGAATTATAACTATATATAACTATATAAATGTATGTGTAGTATAATTATAATACAAAACTTATTCACATAACCTTGTTATAAGTTTTATGTATAGTTATAAGTTTATTGATATAACTATAAGTTTTGTGTTATAGTTATAAGTTTATTGTTATAACTTATAGTTTTGTATTATAAGATCCATTGGGCTATGTGAATAGGTTTTGTGGAATAAACTTGTTAATATTGCAATACTTATTCACATAGCCCAATGGTTTTATAATACAAAACGATAAGTTTTGTATTATAAGAGCCATTCAAGCTAGTGGACTCAAACCATTTGGCCCGAAAACAAAATTCAAACAATTATTTATATATATGCCATGACCATTTGGCCCCAAAACAAATTTTAAACAATTGTTTATACATATATATATATGAAGAATTGTTTAAAGGTTGTTTTGGGGCCAAATCGTCGTGGCCCACTATGGAAGTATTTTAGGAAATGTTTGTATCAAAAGAAAAAGTGTGGTTTGAATTTTATTGGGCCGATTGGCCATGGTATTTTTTTATTTAAGAAAAGAGGATTGGGAGGGAGGGCGCCGCCCCCACCCCAACCCATATGTTATTCTATTGGGTGGGGTAGGGCTGACGCCTCCCCTCAAACTCAAACCTAAACCAAGAAGAAAAGGTCGTGACTATCTTGTAACTTAGGCCGTATAAAAATGCAACACAAGCTACCGATTGAACTATTTGTTACCAATAATATGTTAATATAGAATACACACACACACACACACACATTGTAATGAAATTACTTGTATAATTTAGATCATGAGCAGCAATATAACACAAAATAACATAATATTCCATAATAATGATCTCAATATGAAATTAGAATAGCTTCGCCACTTCGAGGGCAAAACCTCCAAACCTTACAATAAGACTCAAATACTCCAAATGATGATGAACTACTACCTAAAATCCCCTATATATATATTATTCATATTTTATGGCCATCACCAAGGCCGACCTACTAAGCATGAGAAATTATAAATGATATAATAAAATGATATGGTAAGCCACAAGTCAGCTACTCATATCCTAATACAAGCAATAGGTTAACGGCGGAGCATGCCCTTCCCCTTCAAAGAAACATTGTCCCCAATGTTGAGAAGCTCTAGGTGCTACTGCAGGAATTTCATATCTTCCCATGTTGCATCTTCATTGTCCATATTCTTCCACTTGATCAGGTACTTAGTAATAACCCATGTCCTCAATCTTTTAGTGCATGTTTGAAGGATGCATTCAAGTTCCAAGATGACTCTCCCCTCCTCATCGAGCTCAGGTAACACTATTTGGGTTGATACTCTCTCTAATTACTTTCTTCAGGAAAGAAACATGAAAGACTGGATGTATTTTGGTTGATTGTGGAAGTTCTAATTTGTATGCTACAATACCAATCTTCAATAATACTTGATAGGGGCCATAATACTTCAGTGAAATTTTTTTATCCTTTTGTTGTTGTTTCAAAGAAATTTCCTTATATGGTTATAACTGCACAAAAACCCAATCACCGAATTCAAAATTCCTTTCCGTGAAATGTTGATCAGATTGTTGCTTCATGCGGTTTTGTGCCATGACCAAGTTCTCCTTAAGACAAGAGAGGACATCTTGTTGATACTGAATGTGTTCTTCTACTACTCTAACCCATGATTTTCCTCTCAATGATGATGTGAGGATGGTGGATGGTACCCATAGAGTGCCAAAAAAGGAGACATTTTAGATGAAGTATGGAAGGTAGTGTTATACCACCATTCTGAAAGTGGCAACCATTGGACCCATCTTGCTTGTTTATCTGACATAAAGCAATAAAGATATCCCTCCAAACACTTATTTACAACTTCTTCTTGCCCATCAGAATGGGGATGATAAGAAGAGATGCGAGCTAATTGAGTACCCAAACATGAGAATAAATGAGTCAAAAAATTACTTGTAAATATAGGGTCTCGATCACTTACTATAATATTTGGTGTCCCATGAAGCTTCTTAATTGTGTCCATGAAGGTTGTTGGTACTGTGCTTGCAGCAAATGGGTGTGCCAAGGCACAAAAATGAGCATATTTGGTGAGTCTATCCACCACGACCATGATGAAATTTTTTCCTTTAAATTTAGGAAATCCTATGATAAACTCCATGAAACCTCTTCCCACCGTTGGATAGGAATAGATAGAGGTTGTAGAAGACCTGGGGATCAAATTGTTTCACCCTTATTTTATTGACAAACGATGCATTCTGCCACAAATTTTTGGACATCCCCTTTGAGCCCTTCCCAGAAGAAATCTCGTTTGACTCAATGATAAGTATTCAAGAATCTAGAGTGCCCCCATACTGGAGAAGAGTGAAGCTCAAATAGAATCCTATTTTTAAGAGTGAAGTTCTTACATAGGTATAATCTATCTTTATACCATAAAGCTTCCCCTTTCAATACAAATTTTTCAAACATGCTTGGATCATTTTTGAGATGATGAATGACGTTTTGTGTGGTTGGGTTATTTCTCCATTAAAACCTTGCCTCATCTATCCAATCTTCCTGTAATAATGATATGGCACATAACAAGGTTGTAGTTGAGTCATCTTTCCATGACAAAGCATCCACAACAACATTCTCCTTCCCTTTCTTATAAATAATCTCATAATCATGTCCCAACATCTTGGATACCCATTTTTGTTGTTCTTCGATGATGAATGTTGCTCCAAGAAGTATTTTAGACTATCATGACTGTCTTCACTTTAAAGTGTCTTCGTATGAGATATGATCTCCATTGCTTTACTTGCATGAAGTATGGCAATCATTTCCTTCTCATAAGTCATCTTGGAAATATTCATACCTTTCAATGAAGGATCAAAAAGGAAATAGGATGGCCTTCTTGCATGAGAATTTCCCCTTACACACCCCCGATGCATCACATTCAACAATGAATGTTTTGGAAAAATCTGGAGTAGCCAAGACTGGAGTGGTGCACATGGCCTCCTTTAGTTTCTCAAATGCTTTGGTTGCATCCTCACTCCAATGGAAGGAGTCCTTTAATAAAGATGTGAGAGGTGTAGCTATGCTTCCATAATGCCTTACGAATCTTTGGTAATAACCTGTAAGCCCCAAAAATCCTCATAGATTCTTTAGGGTTTTTGGAACCTTCCACTCCATCATGGATTTGATCTTATTAGGATCCACTTTAACCCCTTCATGAGAGAAAATGTGACCCAAATATTTAACCGCCTTAAGTCCAAAGGAACACCGAAAGGGATTTGCATAAAGTTCATGTTGCTCAAGGGTTTCTAAAACCTTATTTACATGATGTAAATGTTCCTCCCATGTTTTGTTATAAATTAATATATCATTAAAAACACTAAGAAAAACTTATGCAGGAATGACTTATAAATAGAATTCATCAAACTTTGAAATGTAGAAGTTGCATTTGTGAGTCCAAAAGGCATTACCAAGAATTCATAATGGCCTTCATGTGTCCGAAAGGTGGTTTTATGAACATCCTCATCCTTGATTCTAATTTAGTGGTATCCCAAATGAATATCAAGCTTTGTAAAATAAACAAAGACCATCGACCTCATCAAGTAAATCATCAATTATAGGAATAGGGAGCTTATCTTTGATTGTGTACTTATTAAGTTCCCCATAATAAGGACACATGTGCCACATGTCATATTTCTTTCGTATCATCACTACTAGAGAAGAATAAGCACTATGACTATGACAGATGATTCCTACTTCCAACATCTCTTGTACAATCTTCTCGATTTCACTCTTTTGCACATATGGGTACCTAGAAGGTCTGATGTTAAGTGGTTGACTTCCTGGTAATAACTGAATAGCATGATCATGATCTCTCTTTGGAGGTAAGACCTTTAGTATATTTTCAAATACAACAGAGTGTGCATCCAACATTGCTTACATATTTGATGGTATAATGTCCTTAGAATGATGAGCCTCTAATGAAAAGAGTTGTGCCACAAATCCTCTCTGAACCTTTTTTAGCATTTTGTGCATCTAATGAGAACTTATGATTTGTGGAGACTTTTCTCTTAATCCTCTTAGCTGAAAATTCCTTCCTTCAGAGTGAAATTACATGAACAGTATTGGAAGTTCATCTCAATGGTTCTCGAAAGTGGTAAGCCATTGAACCCCTAACACAATGTCTTCTCCTCCCATAGAAATGGCATCCATGGGACTATTTAGTATGTAATATCCTATTGCAAGATTAATGCTATGGAATTTTCCAGAACAAGTAACAGTACCTCCATCAACAATCATTACCTTACATTCAGGAGTTGGATAAATGAAATAGTTTAGGCTCATTGCTAACTTATGATTGATAAAGTTGTGAGTACTTCCTAAATCAATAAACAATGTGACCCTTTATTTTTTTAGGAATCCAACCACCTTTAGGGTTTGGGGGGTGCTAAAACATGAAATTGTATGGCATGAGATCATTGTCTAAGGATCTCCTAACTCCTCCTCTTGCTCAACCAAGACCTATGACTTTTCATCTTCATCCTCTTCTTCATCTTCACTACGCCCATCAATGTGGAACAAATTATTTTCAACACATTTATGTTTGGGTCCAAATTTACTATCACAGTTAAAACATAGTCTTTTTTCTATTTTTTCTTCAATTTGTTGAGGTGTTAATCTAACTCGCCAAGGGAGTGTTGGGACAGAGGTGTTGCGAATCTCTCGTACAACTAAAATGTTTTCTCCTACTTGAAACAAATTTCTTCTTTTCCTTTCTTTCCATAATCATCGAATCGAGACCTTATGAGGATTAAAAATACACGCCTCATGCTCAATGTGATCATTAAGACCCCAAGAAATAGGTCATTCATATTATCTTCAGTAATAATTTCCACCCGTAGAGAAAGGTTTTGGAAGTGATGAATGTAATCCTTAACAGTCCCGTCTATCTCAACTTTGCTAATTGGATGAAGTAATTATCCGACACACTAGAACCGTAGTGTAATTGCAACTCTTCGGACTACCGCCCATGTAACATTGAGACCACTATTCTTCCTTTGATCACATAACCATCGATAACGAGATGAATTGGTTAGGTTTGAGATACAAAGCTACCATAGTCACCTTTTGTCCTAATGGAATATAATGTAGTTCAAATAAATTCTCCATTTGGTTGATCCGATTGAGTGGATCCTTTCCATCAAACTTGCGCATCTCCACTTTTGGAAACATAGTACGGGCCTACAGAGTGCTCGTATTTGGATTATGCACACTTGAAGATCCACTCTGGCTCATGTGTCTATTATGTTTACCTGAGGATCCACCTTGATTGACATAAGTATGATTACCCATCATATGCGTACTAAATTTTTGCATGAACTCCTCAAATCTTTTTCCAATCCTATCCACATCTTCTTTTCTCTCTACTTGAGATTCGAGGTCTCTCAAGTTAAACTTAAGTTGGCTTACTTTATGGTCCGATGAAGTAGACCCTAACCCCGAGCAATCTGTAGTTATATCTTATGTATCCAACTCCTCAACTACTATCTCACCCTTTTCTGGTGTTTTACCCGGAGTGGTGGGATTCTTTTTTCCTCTTATGGAAGGCCCCGCCATGATGCCCCAAAATAGTAGGGATGTAGGGATAATACGAGTCAAATTTTAGGGTTTAAGATTTCAATAAGATTTAGGCCAAATATAAAAAAATTTAAAGTACAAAACCCAAATAATTTTATTTTTTTCCAAAAATGTAACAAATTTGAAAAAATTCCACAATTTGCATCCTAGGGAGCATTTTATGAAAAACCTAAATTTGTAATAAATTTTGCAAAATAAATTAAAAAGTTCTGAAATTTTCAAGTCACCTTATTGAAATTTTTCTCAACTTTGGTAAAAATATCTCGCACCAATTCGTTTTTTTCGTAATATACGGTGGAAACAAAAATTAGTGTTTTTGCCCTTATTTTTGCCCCGGATCACAGCTCTAATACCACTTGTAGTGAAATTACTTATATAATTAAGATCATGAGAATTAATATAACACAAAATAACATAATATTTCAAAATAATGATCTCAATATGCAATTATAATAGCTTCGTCACTTCGAGGGGGCAACCTCCAAACCATACAATAAGACTCAAATGCTCCAAATGACGATGAACTACTACCTACAATCCTATATATATCATTTATATGTTATGGCCATAACCAAGTCTGGCCTACTAAGCATGAGAAAGTATAAATGATATAATAAGATGATATGGTAAGCCACAAATCGGCTACTCATATCCTAATACAAGCAATAGGTTAAAGGTGTAACGTATATATATATATATATATATATATATATATATATATATATATATATATATATATATATATATATGGTTTTATATCTTCAATCATATGGACTATACACAATGTATAGTCATCCAAACCTATGAAAATATTACCATAGAAAAGAAAATAACAAGAAATAAAATGGGAAAAAATTCCCATACTCGAATAGGGTAAACTAAAAAAATACACAAATAAAAAATAATAATATTGGAAAACCCTAGGATATGGAAGAGTATAAATAATTTATTGCAAAAGGATAATAATGATTTTAAAAGTGACTATTGATCTACAAAATATAAAAACACAAGGTAAAGATTTCACTTGTCATATTTTGTGTGTGGATATAGAAGAGTATAAATGATCTAAGTGAAGGAAGAGACTGATATGATATTGAAAATGCTTCATTATTAACACTAGAACATGAAACTCGGCCGGTGGCCAAAACCGTAAAACTAGGTTTAAATTTTCTATATTGTCCACACCCTTTGGTAGATTATTGGACCTACTTAGAATATTCGTTTACAAATTCCTAAGTGCTTTAATTTCCTAAAGAATGTACGTACTTGTGTTTTGGTATTCTTCACTCATGTTTAAAATAGATCTATAAACACTTATCAAACCCTAGAACCCTCAGTAGTGTAAGGAGTTCCTATAAAACAAATATAGGTAGGTTGTGGGAATGTATATGCACCACTTACATTTCCACTACTCCAAATAAGAATGAAACCACACATTTTTCTCCTAGCATGTGATAACCGTCGTAGTTTAATTAGACTTGATAACCATGCCTCTATTGAGTTTTGAACTTTCTAAAATAACTAGAAAGGGTTACTTTTCTTGCTATAGAATGAAGAGGGATACTTTATACCTATAGATTATGTTTCCCTAATTTATGTGCGTGATTTATTTCACATTCTAGGGAGCTTGAGTGAAATTTATGCTTACTTTTACATGACAAGTTCTTAAAGGGATAAGTTACCGATAATGGTATGATTTTATTTCTTATATATAGTTTTTGAAGGTTGTTATGGAATTAAAGGAGGAAAAATGAAATCTATTTTTCTAATAAGAATGTTATGGAATTGAGATAATTAACCCAAGATATGTGTGTCCAAAACCGTAGAATAGGGTAAGCATTTCCATTCTCCAATTTAGTCTAAAACCTACATTTTAGAAAGGAGAAGAAATGGATATTTTTAATTTCTTATGCTAAGCATAGATATTTGAAGATGTTTTTATGTTCTTTAACTTAAGATATTGATGTCAAAGAGGTGTTTGTAGAGAAGTAAGTGTATGAAGTTTTTTTAGAAAATGCTAAGAAAGGGTGAGGAGAATTCATTTGTCCATGCAAGTGTGTAATCTCAATATTAGCGGTGTTGAAGCATAGATTTTCAAATTTTAATGTCTACATTTTCCTCACCTTTAAGTATGAAATGAAAATTATCTTCTTCAAAGGAAAATATAACTCGAATGTGTATATATAATTTTATTTTTCTCACAATAACTTTATTTTGTAGTATCCCCTTGTATCAGTGTTCGCACGGTTTAAAATGAAGCTTATAACACAAAGTTTTGTCAATGTCAAAGATAGGAAATTGAATCTTAACTAAAACATGTAATGAAACAACTATAAATAAATCTGCAACAATAAATGCCAAAAAAATATGCAAACCAAGGAAGGAATACACGTTTTATTTTCTCGGAGGGAATGTGCTCCCATTCTTGTTCATTGAAGATTTTATAGTTTTTGAACTCTGATGAAGAATTAGGGGTGATCGGTTCTTTATTGGACCAGGGAGAAGTTGATGCATTTTTTCAATAACGCAACATGTGCATGCCAAGAGAAGACCTAAAAGAGGAGATAAAACACCCTACCTTCGAAGAATACCATGTATCAAATTCATTCAACAACTTTGATATCTTCCCCTTGAGTGCAGAGAGGATAGGAAAGTTATGTCTATGAAGAACTTAGATGTTTCAAAACCTTCCATAACCCTAGTGAACATATTGTTATAGATAATTATAAGTGTAAGTTTGATTATTGCTTGTTGTTTGTTGTGTATTGTTATCGTTTGCATGTCATAATATCCTAATATGTCCATCCTATTACAAGAATAGGATATTAATGGTGGCCACTTGAAACAACCCTCCATGTGATCCAAAACAAACTATTAGACTAATTTGAATTAGGTACACATATGTTCTTGTGAGGAACATGTTGTATTGACATATCTAACACACCTTGAAACAAGGGAATTTAACTAGGTATATTACACATTTATGAAATATATACATATATATTCCAATACTTAGAAACATATACAAATAGAGACAAATCACATTGGTATCAAAATTTCCACTAATAGATGAAGCTATGGTACATTATGGCTAAAGAATGGATGTTTGATTCTTGGGGAAAAAACTAGATAAAATTTAAGTATTGTAAGATTCTTAAAAACTTCTTAAACAAATTTAGATAAAAATGAAACAATTTAGAGAAGAATACAAGGGTTTCATTACTTAATTTCTCCTTCATTGCATCATTCAAATATATAGAACTGCAAATATAGAGTTTTTGGTATATGGGCATCATTAAAAATTTGACATATATCCATCTTCCACAATGTGTTATGTGGGCTTGGAATACATCGAAACTTGGCTATATAATTTTTAGGTTCGTACTTTCTTATCTCTGTTTGCATTGGAAGATATCAAAGTAATTAGATACTCTTGTAAAAATTATTTCATTTTAGTGGGTTTCTTTCAAACAAATGTCATATGGTACCTCTTCTTAGTGTTATGTCATATGGAATTAAATTCATCTACTACTTAAAATTCTCAATTGATAAATTGGGGATCAAAATCTTAAAGAACAAAAATAATTGGATCCTCTCCCTTAGAAAAGTGAACAAGTGTATTCCTTCCATAGTTTGTCTAGTTAGTTTAGAATGAAAACCTATATTGTTTTAGTTAGTTATGTTGGTACCCAAATTGATTCACCCTCAAGGTCTGAGAAACATCACAAGTTTTGGTAGGAAGCTTAGGGACAGATAGATTGAAATGAGTCATTTTATAGCTGGGGATGGGATCTAACTGGCCTTTTTTCACTCAGATGTGGAGAAATGGATAGCACCCTCAAGAGGATTTGATCTATCCTCACTACTTTATGGTTGTGCCTTTTCAACTAGGGTGAGAGGACCCTTTTGTAGCTTGTGGTTTATGGAGGAGATGTATATATCCTGCTTTGTGAGGTTATGAATAAGACCATGGATAAAATATGATCAATGCAAAAAAATCTAACCCTCACGAGTTATTAGGCTAGATAGTGGAGATTTTTCTAGACAAGGCTACTAAAGACATTAGGAATCTTGATTGTTTCGCATGTTTTGGTAATGGAAATTATGCATTTGTGTTCATACAGAAAAACAGGGTTAGTACGGGTACGATTAGTTGTTTTTAAAAAAATTTGGTGGGAGGTGAGAAATAATAATCTTGATTTTCCAAATCCCTAAGAACTCTTACAAAATGGAAAGTCTAGAGAACAAAATGCTTTAGAATAGCTAAAATGTTCCTTTAACAAGAATATGTACTTCAATGGAGGCCAAAATTAGAACTTTTTCAAAAATATATGATATATTAACACAAAGGATCGAGTTAGAAAACCCAATAAAACATCAAAATCTAAGATCAATCATGCCTGAGGTACACCCAGAGGCTTATAAACAATCTCTATCAACAAATAAAAGAAAATCGCTTCTAAATCATTTATTTCACTCCCGGATGAAACCTCTTATGAGAAATGAGATTGAGACCTATGTGATAAGATAGAGTTTGATACAAGATTGTAATAGGAATAAGAAAAACTATTTGCGAGACATTCGAAATGAAACAAACACACTTTGCTCAAGATCAACACGTAATAACTCGAGTTTGATAAAATTTATCGGAGGGGAAAGTTTCTAGAAAAATATTATAGATTTTCAATAGCTCTAAACTTGCAACCACTTTGACACGATCAAACTTAATACAAAAGAGATATACAAACTTCTTTGACTGCTTCTCAAAAGACATGCTTTGTCTAGTTTTCCTCTTGGGAATTTTCTTTGACCTCTAACGCTCAAACCTCCAACCATTTTTACAAAAAAATTGTGCCATTTATAACATTTAAAATTGATCCCCTTTCTCCCCAAAAATCATGATATTGAGTTCTACCAGTGCTCGCCATGATCACAATCGCGATTTCAAGAATCAGATATGTAAAAAGTCATTAGGTGCTCAAGGGGTAAATCTCTTCAAATATCTCCCGCATTCAACTCCTCCTTCGGGTAGATCACTCTTTCTTTAACTTTCCAACCACTTCCTCCCCTAATCTATCAAATCCTATTCCTTGTGTGATCGTGAGAAGAAAAATGGAAAATCATATCGAGCCCGAGAGTCATACCATTTTAATGGTAAAATACGTCTCCAAATCTCCTCCACCAAACTTAGAGATCAAGATTAAATCTCCTCTTTATTTGGCGTGAAGGAAATACCAAGAAATCATGATAACTCGCACTTTCAGGAGCATTTCAGTAAAAATGGGGGGAAAATCAGATTCGACTCACAGTTTACGTTGATCTTTACTTTGAATTTGGGCCTTCCACGTGGAAGATTAAATTTAAGACAGGCAGGGGTTTTTCTTTGAATTTTTATAATTTTTGGAAAAATGTAAAATTTTCACACTTTTCTCCGTGCCTCCACCCTTGAGAAATGAGCCTGACACGGGTCCTAAGGTGGGTCCCAATGAAATTGCAGTGAAATTATGCTATTTAATCTAATTTTTGGAAAATGGAAAATTTTCCAAGTTTTCCCCACAGCTCCGCCCTTGAAAAATGGGCCTAACACGTGTCCCAATGTGGGTCCCACCGCAACTAGGCTTCCTTTTTCACTTTTAACTCTTTTCTCCCGAAAGGAATTTTTTCCAAATTTCCCCCTAGAGTCCGCACCTCCGCCATTGAATGGATCAATTGTTGACCTTTCCTCTATTGGGCTTGCGGGCCATTTTTGGTATTTTAACCCTTTTGAGCATAAAAGGAAAAAATTCTAAGTTGCCCCCGATGTTCTTCTTCCCTACCCCTTCTGAATTTTTAAACGCCACGCGTCACAATGGTGCACCTTGAGATGGTACCAAAATTTGAGACCTTGGAAGAGAGTGGACTCACCATGTGTCCTGGCCCGACAAAGTTTGTTTGAAGGCTTGAAGCTCAGCGGAAGGTGCCATGCATCGGGATCTAAGGCGCTCTTTTGGCTGCCAAAAATTCCAAGCAAAATGCAAAGTGAGCGAGGCCTCCAAGTGTCCTCTTGGTGCTTCCTTAAAAGACTCTGAATGAGTGCGGGCGCGCCACGTGTCCCTGTTTCCTTCCAAACTATTTTAGCTGCATAAATTTTTTTCTAAGCCCGGGAAAAGTAGCAGAAACCTCCATGTGTCCTCCCGATGCTACTCCAAGGCCAAACCAAAAGTAGATCTTCAAATGAGTGTCGTTCCTCCATGTGGACAAATCTTTAAGTTGAGGTGATTTATAAAATTTCTAAAGGCACCTGTTGAGCCATGTCTAATGAAAAGAGGCCACGTTCCTGCTCTACATGCAGGATGCAAATTTGATAGGGGAAACACCACAAACAAGAAATGTAGAAAACGACCATTTGAGCCCGGGGATGAAGTTTTTTCCAAGGACAAAGGATTTAGAAATGTTGCAAGGCTCAAATATGCTCTTCATAGCTACATCCATTCATTTTTCATCAAGTATTTGGGGCAAAAACAACAAGGGCAACAAATCCTAACTGTAAAAAATGGAAAGAATGGGAAAGCCCGAGTTTTTGAATGAATAGAGGACGGGAGACCCAAATTTCAGACCTCTTCGGAGAAACAGAGAAACAAGGACACAAATATAGATCCATATGTGATCTTCGGCCCAAGGAAAGATTAATTATGGCAACAAAGGAAAGTAGAGACTTCCCAGGCACAACACGGGGGATAAAATGTGATAGAGGCCATAAATCAATGGATTTTCAAAGGCAAAATGGGGTGAGACTATTTTGAGCACCAACAAGTTATACACTATTTTTAACTGAATTATTTTTCAATTTCTTCTAGAGAAATTGAATGCACTTAACGATGTACATATCACTATGGAAAAGGCTAACACCAACATGAACATTACCAAAATTGAGAAAAGATAAATTTATTGTTTACACTCACGTATATTTTTCCTTGAGGAATGAATTTTTTTAATTGCTTAATTAAAATGGGGAAAATTCTAAACACTCAAATTTGGTAACTTATCTTTTGGTAATGAAAATGTGTACTTTGTTTCCATATTATTACTTACTCGACATTCTAATTTTTAATGACATATCATTCTCTCTCATACATGGATTTTTAATCTCGACATATTTATTTTTCGTACATACATGCTTATGAAGCTTAATTTGCCAAAGTAGGATTTTATCCCCGATGATATTTCGCAAAAATAGAATGTACCATCATAAAATCTATGTATGTAATTGTATAGAACAAGACCAATCCATACTTGTGGTGTAGGCTAACCAATGTTGTTGCCTTCTAATGACTATTTTCTAGGTTTCAATATCATTTGTCTCATTTCATCTCACCTAGGTCATCCTTAATGTGATAATTAACCTATAAAAACATACATAATAAAGTCAAATGTACCTCATAAATCATTTGACATTCTCAAGAGCATACAATAAAACTTATTCTCCAAAAGAACTCAAGGCTCTCCTAAATCTTCCCAAAGAAATTCCGTATCCTTTTAAAAGGACACAACACAAGTTTGAATCACTTAGACTAGGCTCAAGAGTCTAGCTTCTTCCATTACCAAGCCTTCGAAGTTTTAGATCTATATTATTGCATTGATAACTCACTCCAAGCATTGACATAGGTCTTAAGCGACAAAGGGAATTATTGACAATATCTATAGCATTACACTATATTACTAGTGTGTCGGTACATCTCTATTTTATCTATAACTATTTCTCTAACTCGTTGTGTTAGAAGGCGTTAGGGCGTGATAGGGGTTAGAATTAGATTTTGTACACCATTAGCACCAATACTAAGAGAACCGCATGAGGATTTTTGTTGCTCATGGGGGTGTAGTGTTGTTCTAAATGGGTTAAACATGGGTTGATCGGAAACGTTAGTTTAACATCACCCACACCATATTTCTTCTTTCGTTATCTAAACATTTGGTGAATTTTGTTATAGGTATCTAGGGTTATCTATTTGTTGCATGCCATTACAAGTGGTGTTGAAGTTGTTTGAATTGTAGAAAAAGATAGCTTGAAGAACATTTATATGCTAATGATAGGAACCCGCACTTGAAATCACCACTATTTACATTTTTCGACTGTACAAAGTAGGACCCAATTGTATTATCCCTCGACACGGTCTATATGATCATGTACATTGGCATCATCCATTTACAAACTCGGAAATAAAGAACTTACAAGTTATTATTATCCTTTCCACCCAATGTCCAAACCCAAATCATTGTTGTACCTCTTTTCATAGCCAAGTATTCATTCCTTCATGTATTTTATGTTATTGTTTCATGATTCTATTATCGTTCATTTCATTAATAACTATTTCCTCAATTATGTGGCTAATATAGATTAGTTCATTTAGAATAATGTAGTTGTAACGTTCTTATATCTAAGAATAAGTAAGGGAAAAACTTTTATTCTACTTTTTTTTTTTCAATTGAAATCTAGTAGGTCCGCGGACCACCTTCGCCCACGGTGAAGTGGGTAGATTTCTTAGGCTAAGAGGCCAAGGACTGAGGGGTATCCATTCCGTCAAATTATCTCAGTACGATTCGGATCTCATCCCTAATTACAGGTGCATCCCTGCAATTCGCTAGTGAGAATTGAACCCCCGGTGGGCTCTTTAAGAGCCAAACATCTTCAGCATTGAGTCAATAGTCATTCGATTCTACATCATTATTTTCTTTAAGATGTAAACAACTAATGAGAAATTAAAGTTATTTAATCAAACAAATGCATTATTTAGTGCCTTTATCATGCCAAAATTATTTAAATATAACTTAAATTGCGGTGGGCAGAACTGGATTTTCAGGTTTTATTTTCAAATTTCAATTGAATAAAAGTATGTTGTGTTCGGACACAAAAACAAGTCTTTTCATGGGAATCCATTTAAATTTTATCCCAGTGAGGTTCAAATATTTTTCATTGACAAGCAAAATGTTCAAAGTCAAATAGATATACATGGTAAATTCGGCGCACCAAACAAATGCGGGATGGTATTTTTTGAATGTTCAAGTTTCGCTTTTGACTATCTTCACCACCGCTTATTAATAATTATTATTAATAATTTATTTCCTTTAATCGGGTCTTGTCTCTGTAACTTCTTCATGGTACGAGCACAATGGCAGGAAAATAATAAAAACTACCCTTATAATAATATTATGTTAGTCAATGTGGGCGATGGCGGCACCATATGGGATTTCGAAACCGCGGGCAGCTAGTTTGTAAAGCACTAAATTATCAGCATACTATCATACACTGTTTTTATCGGCATTTTTATTTGTTGTTTCGGAAACAATATAAGAAAATTAAGGATATTTTAGAATGCATTTACGAGCATAATTAAGAATGCGCGTGATATATTTTCTAGGAAACAGGTGAGATGACAGTGATAGAAGGCACTAGAGTTCTCAGCGTGTACTTTCTAAGAACGAGGTGAGATGACAGTGAAACAGGACTTTAGAGTGTATTTGTGATATCTTTTATTTGAAAAAGTTCTGATAGTGATCCAGGGTTCTATTTTGAAGGTATTTTCTTTATTTATGATGTATTCTGGGAAGGAGCTGAGATGATAAAGACTATTTGGGGCATAAATTTCTATATTTACCATGTATTTTTTGGTAAGAGTTGAGATGGTAGCGACGCCAGATAGTATTTTCAATTCGAGGTGTATCTTCTAAGAAAGATGAGATTAGTGGTACGAGGTTCCATTCATAATATAATTTCTATATGTATGATGTATTTTTGGGAAGCGCTGATACGATAGAGACTATTTAGAGTATATTTTCTCTATTCACCGTGTATTTTTTTGGGTAAGAGCTGAGATGGTAGTGACACGGAATTCTATTCTCAATTGAACAATTCTATAAAAATAAACTAATATTTTCTTGTTGACCACATACATTTTCTTCTAACATTCTGACTAACCACACGAATTGGACCATTTTTTCGAAGACCAACTACGTTTTTGTGATTATAAAAGAGTACGTGCATTACACGAATGTCACACTATCTTTCGTCCAAATACAAATCGAGCTTTTTTTTAAGTTCGATATAAAGATGGCGTTGAGTATATGTGAAAAAGAATATGTGAGTTTAGATATGAAAGATAGTAATATGAAAACGAGTGTTTCAGAAAAGGCCACAAGCAGTGGACATGGAGAAGATTCGCCTTACTTTGCAGGGTGGGAGGAGTATCGGAGGAATCCATATGACGAGCTGCACAATCCTTCTGGGGTTATCCAGATGGGCCTCGCAGAGAATAGGGTAACAGAAAATATCCCAAATCATTTTGTTTTTCCTTAATGCTTTAATGTGGAATAGAAAACTCGTTGATGTGCATATTTCTAAGTTTTTGCATAAGTTGGGAATTCACTATTCGCTTTCACCAAGAAATGTATGCACTCGAGTCCGCAATAGCGTTAGCTGGCCAAGCTGACAAAGAAAGAAAGCGATCGTTTTCTCAAAACTATGGTATTGCTACAGTGGACAATTATTATGTACTCACAAATATTGAATTGCGATTTATTGTGGATTGCAGTTGTCGTTTGATATGTTGGAAGAGTGGTTGGCAAAGCACCCAGAAGCATCATTAACTTCCGAACAAGATTTATTTAAAGAGGTGGCACTTTTTCAGGATTACCATGGATTGCCAGATTTTAGAAAGGTAAAATAATACTTGAATCTATGTGAATCACACATTATAGCCATTATAAAGAACTTCGGTTAATGATTATGAGAATATGAATATGGACATTGCAGGCAATGGCCAATTTCATGGCAGCATTGAGAGGAAACAGAGTGAAATTTGACCCGGAGAGGATAGTAAACACTGCAGGAGCAACTGCTGCCAACGAGGTGCTAATGTTCTGCCTTGCTGATCCTGGAGATGTCTTCCTCGTCCCATCTCCCTATTACGCAGGGTAAATTGGGCACGGATAAAACTCCATTTAATAAACATTGAACTACTATAAGAAATGTCTTATATATTTTACTCGAGATGTTTTTATATGTTAATCTAATATATATAACAAAAAAGTTTTCTGTTTTTCTGATTATTTGTATTATCCTTCCAGGTTTGAAAGAGATCTGAAGTGGCGCACAAGTATAGATATTGCACCAATCCATTGTGACAGTTCTAACAATTTCAAAATCACCAAATCGGCAGTGGTCTCAGCATACAACGAAGCCAAAAATAGAAAGAAGAACGTGAGAGGAATTGTGATAACAAATCCATGTAACCCACTCGGAACATTATCAAGTGCAAACACACTGAAGATGCTGCTAGATTTTGCGAATAAAAAGAAAATACATCTTGTATGTGATGAGATTTATTCAGGCTCCGTCTTCTCTTCTCCAGAGTTTCACAGCATTGCAGAAATTGTGGCCACACAAAACTACACGCCAGATAATGTACACATAGTGTACAGTTTGTCGAAGGACCTGGGCCTTCCAGGGTTCAGAGTTGGCACTATTTATTCCTACAACGACACTGTAGTGACTACGGCCAGAAGAATGTCCAGTTTCTGCATGGTTTCTTCTCAGACTCAGCATTTATTGTCTGCAATGCTTTCAGATTCAGATTTTGTAAACTACTATATAGTAGAAAACAAGAAGAGATTAGAAGAGAGGCATAAATTTCTAGTCTCTGGGCTGGCTCAGGCAGGCATTAAGTACTTAGAAGGAAACTCGGGTCTTTTCTGTTGGGTAAATATGAGTCATCTGCTTCCATCAAATGACATGGAAGGAGAGCTAAAATTATGGAGAAGTATAATATACGAGGCGAGATTGAATATATCCCCTGGTTCCTCCTTCAACTGCATCGAGCCAGGCTGGTTTAGAGTCTGCTTTGCGGATATGAACATATCGACAATGGAAGTCGCACTGCAAAGGATCCAAACATTTGCCGTGGACTTCAAAAACAACATTAACCTTTACTAATTTAACCTGCCGAGTGCAACTAGATATTTCTGTTTTAATTTGTCGATTCTACTAGGCCAAGTTCCATTGTATTGAATTGACCAAAATAAATTTGTTTAGTTCTGAAATAATTGAATGTCTTAACAAGTTCAGTACCAATTTTCTATTAGTGTTTGAAAAGTTTTATTGCATTAAAAGCATGCCAGGATAAGTATATTTAATTGCATCGCAACAATGATTTCACATAGAAGAATTGTAGAATATTAGTAGTAAATGGATTTTTAATTGCTTCATCGACGCTATTAAACTTTGAAAGAAAATTGCAAAATTGTAAATTCATTTTCACCATTAAACCTTTGTTTATTGTAATAACTTATTATATACGTTTAATGAGCTATCAAGAATATCATAAGAGTCAATCATAAAATTATTATTGTAGTAGACGTAGTCGAGCTTATATTTTATTGTTTTTTTGGATTATTTATAAAAAATAATGTTTTTGTTTATTTTTTTATTAATTAATAAAAGTTTGAAATTTATGCAATTATTTAGAACTTAATTTTTTTAATGTGATCTAAACCACCTAAAACAATAGTATCGGTTAAAAAAATACAGCCCAACCCATGTTATATGTTATAAAGAGTTATTTAAAATATAATAGATCCGTCAACAGTTTTAAAGATCATTAGATGCAGAACGGTAGATTTTTATATATTATAAAAAGTTGTGTGCAAACGTTAAGGGGTATCTGTATTTTCTTTAAAGTCGAGAAGAGAATCGTCTAATTCCATATAAGACGAATATTACAAAGTCTTAAAACATGTTGTGTATAATATATTCTCTTTAACATTTATTATTTCAAAGTTTGTTGCCGTAGTATGATTTTGGTGTTTTATACGGTATTTAGTTTTGAGTGTTATTTTTATTTATATAGTTAGTTTTTATATTATAATTAAATTTTTAATAAATTGGTAGTATGAAAACATGTCATGGAAATGTTATAGTAGGTGTGGTTTAAGAACACATTATAAAAATGTTATAATAATTAATTATAATTGAAATATATCAATCAATAATTATAAAGACTTAAATAGAAGCAAAGGATCTCTATCATCCAAATTATGCCAACCGCCATTTGGAAATTTGGACCCTTTAAGTTGATTGGGCTCCCAATTAGTGATTGCATTGTTTGTCACTTTTGTGGTCTCTCTCATTACCAAAAACATGGTCTTAAGATGATAAGACAACTAAAGATAACCATGGGAACCTTCTATATTATGGATGGGGACAACCAACTATTGTGGCATGTTGGTTGCAAGTCCCATCTGTTGTCACTAAATCACACACTTGGAGTCATTATTTAGTCTCGATCTCATACTACTATTCATATGGTTTTGTAGTGAAAAGAGCAATAGTTAACCCATGTCTTTGGCCTTTTTACTCGCTTTCTCTCGTTACTTTTGGTCTTTCACTCGCACTTCTTTGAGTCGGTATTGTCATTTTGTGTTCTTCCTATTTCATTTGGGCCACCTAGCCAAGGACAAGAGTGCCCCAAACACACCATTTCCATCTGGGGTGCCTTGATCCTTTTTGCAATTTTACTCTCACCTTTTGGGCACTTTCTAGTTGTTTGAGCTTTCTATGTTTTAGGTGGTTGGATTTTTGGGGTTAATTAAGAAATTAGATCAAGAGAACAAAATAAATATAAAGTTATGAGACCCTAATGACGGACCAAACACCAAACATCTATTGTCACCTTCTAGAGTTGAATCCATCAAAGACATCTAAAGATACATTTGCATCCATCTAGCTCCATCACAAGGCACACAAGGCTAGTTCATCTTCATCACACTTCATAGGAGAGGAGTGTATTGTTTCCATGAACAAATTTTCTACATTATACATCTAGTTATTTGCTCGCTATGTCACAAAGTGCGACTGACACAAGAACAACCAGGGCACAATTTACATAGACACACACCTAGAACTACATTGGGTGCCGAGATGTAGTCAACACGCAGCTTAGTAAGTTCACCACTGTGTTGGCATTGAGGACATTCTCGATCCCTTTGTATGCATCTTTTTTTTAGGTTTTTGATGCTTTTTTTGGGGTTTTACAAGTGATTCATTATTGTAGGTCTTACATCGACATCTGATGTAGTTCAACGACATTAGTGTGACAGGAAGCTAGTACAAGTAAACATCGAGTAACACCTCAAAGGAGGTATTTTATGCCATTTCCGTAGACTATGACACCCATATCTTAGACCAAGGCACCCATAGGTTCCCCTATCCATTTCTAGATGCCCCAGTTCATTCAGACAAGTCATATGTGCACTTTCTCAGGCTTCTTTGTGGTCATTTTCTCCACATGTTTACTGTTTATACTGCGACACATTCCAACACCTTTGTTGAGTCCACTAAGGACTTCTTAATCCTCTCTTGCACGTTAGGCTTTTATGTTTTTATTTACTTAGTTGTTTGGTTCATTTCATTTATTTATTTTGTTGTTAGTTACTACTTTTGAAAGCATCGTATTAGACTAGGATATCACATTCTAGTTTAATCATTTTGGTGAACCCGACTAATCTAGCATTTTATTCTAATTATGACTTCCCTATATCACGTCATGGCTCAACCATCTTACCCTACTTTTTCACCCACTAATATTTCTGGTATAGTCACTATTGCTGCTTATTTGATGCGGGAAGATTGAACACTCCCCATGCTTTTTCACGTCTAACATTTATCCTTCCATCAAAGTGTAGTCACTACTTGTCGTACTCTTCCCCCTATGACTCCACCTACCTCCGTTCCTCAACCCATCACTTCATTGGCTCCTACTATAGCTTATAATGGATATGACATCATCGAACAACTTAAGAATACACCTGCTAATATTTCTCTTTATGACTTGTTGCGTAATGCACTCGACTATCATCAAATCTCAAAGAAACCCTTCGTGTTATTGACATAGAAATTGATAACTCTGTAGTAGCCTTTACGCACCTCATAGAGTCTCTTTGAGATCTCCCACATATTATATCCTTCACTGATGAGGATTTATCACCATTTGCTAAAGAAATCCATGCACACGCATGCTCATTACCGCTGTCATTAGCACCACTTGCATCAAATGAGTACTTATTGATAATGGATCATCCGCCAACCTATGTGTTTATTATCTTATAAAACAATTGGGTATAAACAACAAGCTCATTTTTAAAACTCTACCCTCATCAGAGGATACAATTCCAACACTCGCACGTGTATAGGGACTATATCATTACACATTAAGGTTAAAACTATAAGTTTTCTCACTAACTTCTATGTTATGGATGCCTCATTACAATTAAATTTATTACTAGGTAGCCCTTGGATCCATGCAATGCAAGTAGTCCCATCTACTATTCACCAATGTGTCAAATTTTTACATGATTGATATGAATACAATATTTCAGCATATCCTAAACCTTTCAAATTTTGTTGCATAGACCCCATTATGTTTATGCCCATCCCTCCTCCACATCATATCCCATATAGAAGTATTGATACATATTACGTCTCTCAAGATAGTACTTCATGCTTGTCTACCACTCAAAATAATCCAGTCATTTCTACTCATACTACTGCCATCATTTCTCCTACAAAGACCTACCTTCGTCCCTCTACCACTTAACCTATTGCATGGTGTAATTTCCTATTGCTTTGACTAGTAAAACTCCTAGCAATATTCTTGACAAAGCTATACAACATGATAACGCTACCACAAATGATTCTGAGAGATTTTATGATGAATTTGACATTATAAACATTACTGATTAAGCGTTAGGTCAACTGAATTTGACCACTCTTGGCATTGATGAATCTTACTTTGAAGAAAATTTTGTGGCTAATGGCCCAGAGAATATTTATCTAAGACCCCTTCTTCTACTAATGCTATTATAATTTATTAGGGATCCCTTAGTGCTTTCTATGTTGTTTCATTTGCCACTAAATAGTCTGAATCACCACCACTACCTTTCTTGTGTATCTTATTTATCAACAATTTATTTTGGCATAGCATCGCACTCAATCACGCTTGTTTAGATATTTTTTTACACTTGAGGGCTTAACAAGACTTGGTTTGATGCTTAATGACATCTTACCACCGATTCACTCACCTCATCTATATCATGGTTATTGTCACATTACGACCACCTATGGCCTTTGTGTTTCTCACTTGACGATCTTTGTTGCCCGCACTCCTCGCACTTCTCCATTGACACTGTTTCAATCTTGGATTAACTATATTGGCGGTACCTTAGATTGCGACCAAAATTCTCTTACATTTCCTATGCCATTTGGTAACATCTCCATTGGTAACGAATCAACTCCTACTTATTCTCGGAATGTTTTTTGATGGTATGCACATAATTTTTCACCCATGCCCTTCACCGATGACGAATATGTAATGAACATTTATACACTACATCACAATGTCTCTTAGTACAATCCACCTCATTCTATTACGAGATCATGTCTCTAATGATTCATGCGTAGGATTTGATTTCGAAACAATGATTTATTAGATAGTGTCACATGATTATACTCACCTACACACTTAGGGGGTATAACATTCACCCCCTCCCCACCATCCGCGCATCAAAAATGTTTCATACTTGCATGATCAACCTCGTAGCATTTCCATCATCATCTACACGTTACATACATCGTCATTTCTCGATGATACACTCTTGTTCTTTGGTTCTAACTTGACTGTTGAGACATTTTTCTACACATGGACCCCACACACTACATCATAGTCACTACACCTTATGCACCACATTCATCACATCATACTACATCATCTACATATTATACACTCGTATTACAGGGATATAAACATTGTGTGTCTTTGTACCTTCCACATTTTGCATTCTACATCTTTTCCTACATACATCACCCCATAGCTATTGCATATTGTGTGTTTTTACACCTCATACATGTCATATTAGATTGCATCTTACATGTACTATACATATACACATCTTACGTCATATACATATACTGTATTACATAATGTTTATCCTACCACACATAGTAAGTATTTCATATATTCACTTTTATGCGCTGCACTCACTACTTGATTATGCACTCTAGTCTCACGGTCCATACTAGACTGTTGAGGGTATACATAAAAAAATGGACCACATTACACTCACGCATCCACTCACATTTTATGTTGTTCATGTGACATTGCTAGGATTAGTGATATACGCCTAAGGCTATAGGTTTATTCTAGCATCATCTCATGATAGGTTATATCATCAGCGTCTCCTATATTATTTAGTGGTATATGTTTTTGTTAAATTAACACTCCTTTCTATTCATATTGTCTTGATATATGCATACGCTATAAATTCATGCATAGTTCATATCTATGTTGCATCTCATGAACATACACTCATAACAACGCGTTAAATACAACACATAGTTCAACCATATCTCGATGACGTACTCTCATTTTTGTTCAATATTGATAGCTGAGTGGGAATTCTAATTGAATCTTATTGGATATAATTCCATTCACTTGGGTGGCATGTGGTTCCTATAATAAAATTTTCATTCCATTCCATCCATCCATAAAGTACTACATTTTATGGTTGCATTTAGTCTTTCTTACAATTTTCTTTACATGTTCACTCTACTACACATGTTAGATAGATCTCTTGTATGTAAGTATATTTACCATGCAAACATGTGCATTCACATTATTTTCTAGTTGGGATCATAGATACAAAGATTCTACACACAACATTGATGCTTTCGACACTACCTTCTTGGGGCATCCACATTCGTCCACTAAAGGTGTTATTGTTTCATTTCGTACTTAGCACTTTCCATTATCAAGTTATACATGCTTTGACATACTTGATATTTTTCTAACATGCTAATGGGTGATTTATGTGTAAAATTTGTTATGCAAGGATATTTTCTTCTATACTTCTTTGTTTGTTTGCTATTTCTTTTTATTGTTTGTGGACTTTGCCATTTTTTGTGTGCACACAATTTCTTGTTGTGGCCATGCCGCTTTAATTGTTTCGTGACATCATGAATGATGTCCCATGTTTGCAGCCTATTTTTTCATGTCTATGATTTTATTCTTGGGTGTTTACATTGTCTTCTCATGTTCTATCTTATACATTGTTTGTTTGGGTTATAAGTTTTCTCTACATGCTAGCTTGTTTGTACTAAAAATTGTTTTCTCGCCAATTGTTTGTGTATGACCTAGTCTTTACCAAGAAAATTTCCCTTTCCACTGTAGGGCTTAGTTCCACCTGGTTATTCCTCTTTTGGGACCACATTATCCTATCCAAAACATTGCATGAACCCCTAAATATGGGGGACATAATTTGGGGTTTACAAATAGTGTCGATCACAGATTCTATCTACGATTCGATCTATAGTCTATTCTACAATCTTCAAGTGGGTTCAAACCAATCAACAAACCCCATACGTAGTGGGTTTTACAGGGAAGATATTACTTAGGATTCTAGGGAGAAGTTACTGGTTGGAGGATAGAGCTGATTTTCCTCCCTACACTACTTTGGCCAACGGCTTTGGGTCGCCCAAAAACTAGATAAAAAAGGATCTCTTCACCAATATTAGGGAAGTAGTTATAGGTTGGAGAATAACACAACTTTCTCCTACACTTATTTGGCCACATTGGCATGAGATTACCCAAAAAATTGCACTTCATCAAAGGTTACATGATATAATTTCTACCCCCTTTTGTCTCAAATGCTTATTTTACTAAATTTGGACATATTCTAGTGAATCTAGACTCCAGTATTTCAAGTATTGGAAGAAGTCTATCTTTGTTTTTGCATATATTGGATTCCATTTTTGTCTATACTAGATTCTATTATTACTATTATTGGAATCCATTAGTAGCAATATTAGATTCCAATATTGTCATTATTAGACTTATTCTAGTTCCAATTTCACTATTATTGGATTCCAATATTGTTATTATTGGATTCCAATTTGGCTAATATTGGATTCCAATATCTCTATTATTGGATTCCAATTTCACCACTATTGTAATCCAATTAATAAATCCCAATTTTTTCATATTAGCTTTTCCATTTTAGGATTTCTCTTTTGTTATTATTTTAATCCCCCACATAAGCGAAGTATTTGATGCTATCTTACATAAGCCTTGTGGCTTCTATCTTCAATAAGCCTAGTTGTTCCTAATTTACATGATGAAAGTGCATGTTAGGTGAAATCAACCTAGTGGGGTCAAAGCTACATCTACCTTGCAGCCACTAAGTTACATAAGCCTTATGGCCTCTAGGTTATAAAAAGGATGATAAGACTAGCGGCCACTATCTTACATAAGCGTATAGGTTGTTAACCTACATAATCATAACAAACACTATCTTATATAAGCGTATAGGTTAACTTACATAAGCCTACTAGCCATAGATTTACACAAGAGTAGAATCGTCTAGGTGAAATAATCCTAGTGGTTGGAAAGTTACACTAGCCTACTGGTAGCAAGTTTCATAAGCCTACCTACGGCGAAGCTACATAAGTCTAGTGAACGCTAAGTTACATAATCCTAGCCGCCAAAAATTTACATCAGCGCATGGGTTAAATTTGACGGCTACTTATGCCTATCAAACAATTTTTAGATGACGGTAATTTTACAATATTTCCCTTTAAAAATACAAAATATTAGTTATTGAAATACTTAAAATTTATATTTATTTAATATTTTATGTATATTATATATTGATATAATTTTTATATAAATCTATATAAAATATAACCATGATATTGTAAACATGCAAGTTACGTGTGATAAAGTCAACTACTTTTATGCTTTTCCATTATGTAAATCATAAAGAACAATAAAGAGTTAAGAATTACATTAAACAAGTTGTTTTGAGGAAATGGATTTGAAAATGTATTTCCATAGGCAATCAATCCTTCAAGAAAATTACACTAAAAACTACATAAGCATTGATCCCTCATGTTGGTATCCTGTAACGCCCACTAAAACAACCCACTTGAGACCCGTGAAACAACCTAGGATTAGTTAGGAAAATTAATGGAATAATTTTTTTTGTTTAAAAGAGTCTACTACTAGGTTACAAGGAAACAATTGTCACTAACAAGTTCTAGAACAATTCTAATCCACTAGAGTATATTTTTATTTTATTAATAATTATTAGAGGTCACAAGGTCCAAAATTTAGGGTTAGAATTTTCAATTAGGTTCAGAGGGAAATTCCTCACCATACACACTCTCTAACAGGATTAAAGTTTTAACTTGATTTTTATCATACTTAACACATTAAATTTATTTCTAAATCACTTCCATTGGATAGGAAATTTCCTCACCTTTCCATTGATATAAAGAAGTCCTTGTAACTCCTCATAAAACTTAAGTTATGGGCTAGTGGACCTTGGGAGGAAAATTTTCCCAAGGGTGAGCTTGTGGGCCTAGGGGAGAAAATTTTCCTTGTGCGGGTCGGGAGAGGGGAAGAGTTTTGGTGTTTTTTCCTTTTCGGATAAAAGTGTGAATTTCCTCCTTGCACCTCACAGCCCCGAAGAGGACACGTGTTGGTTTATAAAAGCTCAAGCGAAAAGTCGGGCCGTCAGAATGGTTTTTGGTTTTAAGATTTTAAGGTTTAAAAGTTCAAAGTTAAAACCCATCCACGCTTCCGCTGAAGCATAAGGTGGCCACGTGTCATTCTACCATTGGTTATGGGTGGCGGGGCGGTGGGGAAACTTTAGAATTTTTGCCAAAAAGAGTTTTAAAATTTCAAGGTAAAAACAACTTCGCTCATCCATCATTGCCTCGGTGATGTGACAAGGAAGCCCCGATTGGGCTGCGGGCAGGGGCCTACAGAAGAGGGGGAACACTTGAAATTTTTTCCAATTTTTCTTCGAATGTGCTAAGTTAAAAAGGGGATCTGCCTATCCATTGACACCTCATGGTGCCACATGGCAGCCTCTAATTGGTTGTGGGCCGGCGGGGCGGCAGAGAAACTTTTGAAAAATTTCCCCAAAATTTTCCTAAGTCCCAAGGGAAAAATTCGGGCCACAGGTCCGCCAAGGAAATTTTTCCCAAAAAATTTTCACGAGTGAAGAAAACTTTAGAAGGCCATAACTTTTGATAGAGAGCTCGGTTTTGGGAAAACAAGGACTTTCTAGAAAGCTCTCAAAGCCCTCTTTACATTGGAATCATTAATTTTATATTTTGATAAATTAAGGGGTCAATTTTAATAAAATGTCCTGCAGGCTTTTTAAAAGCAAATTGGTAAATTTTAACTTATAAATTTTGTTCAATTTTTTCATTCTTTCTCCTTTAACATGTCAAATGAACATGGAGGATTGTTCTAAGAAGAATTTTAGGATGTATTGGAAGGTAATTTTTCTTGATTGATTTCCAATTCAAATTTTTACAACTTCAGACAGCAAAATAACTGTGAAAGGTTTGGGCCTAATTTTGCAATGTTTGAAGGATTTTTCCTTAAGTGTTTTAGTCCAATTGAGTTCATTTATATCATGACATGTTATATTTCAATGTTTCAATGTTATTTATTGTTTCAGTGTTCAAACTGTGCATTTTAGAGGAAGTATTTGCCAGTTTAAAATTCAAAACAGAGGTCAATTTCTAAAGGATCTGTTTATCATTTTTCATCTTCCAAATATGGAAATTCATTTCTATTCTAGTCTAATACATTTATTTGATTTAAACAAACCATTTACTAGCTAAAATGCAAAGTTTGATTTCCAATTTTAACATATTTCAAAAGAACAGAGTTACATATATTTCCTTCATACGTATTCCTCATTTCAATTTTCCAAACAAAGATTTCAAATCACAATTTGATGATCAATTTCAATACAAAAATGTAAACTAATAAAGGTAGTGCAATCTTTTATTGATTTCAAATATACAACTTTACATCTTTCAATTTCTTGAATGCAAATAATAGATTTTAATTTCTTTCTTTCAAATGAATAGAATAGAGTATATATATCTTTCACATTTCAAATTTACAACTTTCATAGCTCAATACAAAGTATCCTTCCATTACAAATAATATACAAATCATCCACTTCAAAGTGGGAAGGGTTACAATGAGATTTCATTTCACAAGGAACTGTCATACTGTCTTTCTCCTCTGCTCCAGAACAACAACATAAATTTCTCCTTTTGGATCACAACAAAGGCAGGGGAAAGGCAACACTCTCCACCCAACCAAGACATCCAATGAAGAGGAGAATCCATCCTTCTTCATTGTCCCCCGAGCCCCAACCACAATGCATATAACGTGTGATTAAACTCATGAAAACAACAAGCTTCCACAAACACACATGCAGATTTCACAATAAAAATATAGTTCGAAACAGAAGGTAGTTTACAACTACATTTAAAACATACAAACAAGACTAAGGCTTCATCAAGAAAGCCAAAGGAGTAAGGAACTATGGGCGAAGCTGATTTTGCCTACCAATGGTAAATGGGTATCCACCATGAACAAGCCACTAATTTAAATCATCAAACATATCCTTATGCCTCCTTATGCCCCCACAAAGTAAGAAATGCAAGCTATTTATTTTCCATGGTGGATCCCAATCCCAAAATTTCTCCACAATAAATTTGATGCCACCGGCATTCTCTTATGCCCCCTCAATGATTTCCCATAGCCTTATCCTACACAATTCCTAGGAAGTCTACCCAACCAGCAAACAAAAACAAAAACATTCACCATTCACACAAACGTAAAAAGAAATAAAAGCATATACGAAGAGTTAAGCTCCTACCTTGCCATGGTAGATTTTATTCCAATACAACAAGATTTCAATGTCGAATACGAGTCCCAAAAACAAAAATGCTCAAGTATGAAATTCTCTCCAATCTCCTCCAAAATCAACAAGAGCTCCAAATAGCCAAGGAAAATTCACCCCCAAATGAAGTATGCCACAAAGTGAAATCCAGTAACCAAGTAACCCACAACAAGCCAAGAAAATTTGAATTTAAGGAAGAGGGAAGAGAAGAGGATGAGGTGGATCCATGTAGGATGCCACATCACACATCCTCAACTCCAACACCAAAATTCAACTTCATTCCCCCAAGCATAATAAATAGGTGGGTGAAAATATGACAAATTACTTACACACTCCAACCAAGCCCACACCCCATAAGGACTGCAAATTTAAAACATGAAGAAAGTGCAATTAAAACATGCAACTTGACTTATAAAAATGCATTAAAAAGGTCTAAAATCAACCCTCCAACCATAGGTATGGTTGGTAAATAAAATTAAGAGGTATGGGACAAGTTTTACTTGTCCCAAAGGCCTCCAAAATCAGCCCCCAAGGACAAATTCGAATTTCCAAGAAGGCGGAGAGTTTCATACTCCAAAATATGACTTACACAACTCTTACACATACTTACACATCACTTACCACATTTAATACAGGATCCAACAACTTCTATAATTACTTTATTGTATCCCAAATTTGATTAATTTATTTATTTTAACAATATTATTTCTCACATAATTCTCCATAATTAAAAGAATAATGAAAGGGGTAAATGCATCACAAAATAAACACATGCAAGCAATAATAAAAGGAACCACATTAATAAAATACACATAACCCCTTGGCCACATTCAAAGGTAATCTCCCCATGGGAATCCCTATCAAAAAAAAAAACACACACATAAAACATGTTGTCATGGTGACTTTGCTAAAATTCATCTAGAATTCCAATGTGGTTGGTATCCAATCCCCCAATGTTTGTTATGATATTTTAACCCGAAAAACACAAATACCTCCTTCACCTCGTGGCCATATCGAACATCCAATATGATATAAATATAATCACAAAATCATTTATACATATGAATCACAATAACATTAAGGCAATAAACAATATCACTTACAATTTATATCAACAACTATATCATCATCATATACTATCCATTTTCTAGGTCTACTCATAATATCCAAAACTCATATGTTAGAAAAACATTCATAATATATCCATGTCAAATAGTATATCATCATCCACATAAGAAGTGTCTCTAATAATCATCATGTATCATAACTAAATCAAGATCATAAATAATACATGGTCCAACATCTAACATCATACTAAATCAAAACCATAATAATGTCCATAATGTAATCAATAGTATCAAGATCGGTATTAAAAGGTGTCAAAGGGAAGTGGGCACTAAATATCCAAATTTGTTCTCCCTTTCAAGCCGAGTAGCAACACAGATTTGACATGGAGCTTAGAGAAAGATAGATCATAGTGTGTGTCATTTTGTAGTTGGGGATGAGATCTAACTGGCCCTTTGTTACTCAGATTTATGGAGAGATGGATAGAACCTTTAAGAGGATTTGACCTGTCCTCACTACTTTAGGTTGTGCCTCTTCGACCAGGGTGAGAGGACCCTTAGTGTAACCTCTGTTTGATGAAGGAGATGGAGATATACTTCTTTTTGGGAAAATTTTATGAAGAAACCATTGGGAAAATACGGCCAATAATCCATAATTTAAATCTTAAGAGCTGTCACTTCTAAATGATGGAGATGCTTTCAACACAAGAATAAGGTTACTGAAGACATTAAGAAATCCTGAGTGTTATGCATATTTTAGTTAGTATATTTTTTTCCTTTGTTGATATACAGGGAAAACATGGGTAGTTCACGATGGATCAATAGTTTTTTAATGATTTTGGTGGGAGATGAAGAAGGATAAATTTGATTATACTAGATCTTCAAAGGAAATTCACAACAATAAATAATTCAGCAACTAAAAACTTGAATGTTAAGACGTTCCTTCAATAAGAAGGTGTACTTCGATGGAGGCCCAGATCAGCATGTTTTCACATAATCTTTGAGACTCTAACATGAAGTCTCGAATTGAAAGACTCAATTAAAAACCAAAGTCTCTGATTAATCATGCCTAAGTTACACCGGAAGACTTACAGAAAATCTTTATCAACAAATGATAGTCAATTGACTTTAATTTTTTTTATCTCATCCAAGATGAAGGTTCTTCTTGAAATGAAATTGTAAATACCATTAAACTATCACAGGGACGAGATCCTGTGTGATTTCAAAAAGATTTCAATGTAAGATTGGAATAGGGATGAAAGAAACTATTTTCATACATTCCGAAACAAAGAAAACACAAATTGCTAGAGATTTTACAAAAATAATTTCAAAATTTCTTAGATTCATCAGTAGGGGAAAGCTTCTAGAGAAATCTCAGTTCTCGTCAATGGCTATACATCTGCAACCAACTTTACATGATAGAAAATCTAACACAGAAGAAAATAACAGGTTATCTCGGCTTTGATCTCTCATGAAGACAATTTTCTCAAATTTTCTCTTAGGAATTCAACCTCGACCATTTAAAAGAGTATTCTCATTTCATTTATACATTTTACTCACTCAATTTTCCCCATGAAAAAAAGAATATTCGAGGGACTTGTTATCACCGAATCACAAAGCACCCTATGTTTATACAAGCACGATACTTGAACTCAAAGTGTGATTGGATAACATGGGTACTATCTCCAAGTTGTGGGACTTGCTACTTGAGATAGACCTCTAGAGAAAGCTGGTTCTTACTCCTAAACTACCTGCCAAAATCTACTCTAATGCAAGGGAAACTAACTATTCTAATCTAAATTTCCAAGGGACCAGGGAGAGAGAATGCATAAAATGAAATCCTACACTAAAGCGGTGATACACCAGAAAAGGAGGGTGTGAGAGTAGTCTTCAAATGCATGAGATACAGAAGCAAAGTGCACACTAGAAGGGGTGATGACAGTTCTCCACAATCTAGCAAAATGCATTCACAAAAATATCTCAAACATACACAATGATAATGGATCCCTGCAAGAGCATAATAATAAACACAATATTCTTGTAATCAAGGTTGAAGGGGTAAGAAGAATGCAGAAAAACATAGCAGGGGAAGATGCATCCACAAACTTATATTTTATTGCTTCCTGATATGCACAAGGTTCAATCGGTTACAAGATAAGGGCCTGATCACCATGCAAGGAGTCCACAACAAGGGCTTGTAACACATTGGCTTCACAAAGCAATTTTGGTAGAGCTTTGCTACAAAAACTACCTCCTTTATAATGAGCCCAACACTCCAATTTATAGAAAAATGAGAAGAGAGAGAGAGGGAAAATGGAAATCCTGAAATCTATCCTTCAACCACTTGTAAGAGGAATTAAATGGAGTAAAATGATTATATATTACTTGCAAAAAGGCTCCCCATACTATCCCAGTGCTGCAACAGAGAAAGAATGATGACCATGCCTCTTAATTGCACTCCCAACTACCAAATAAAACACTGTTATGAACCTGGCCACGTTTTATGAAAAATCCACACCTATTTCTCATCAAATCTAGAATTTCTTGATTTCTCGTGTGTCGGGCTCGAACTACAATTCCAACAGTACCAATTTTGTGTGATTTCGTTGAGAAATGCAAAATTTATGGCCTTCTGAGTGCGTGCAGCTATTTTGGGTCTGGCACGCGTTTTCTGTCATTTGACGGGAATGAGCATTAAATATATCTACCCTCATTAAAAATAAGAAATCCAAAAAGTCCAATTTTGTGAAAATCAGAGCTCGGAGTCAAAAGTTATGGCCGTTTGAAGTTCACGGGTCAAACGTTGACTTTTCTTCCTTACCTTCGGCCATTTCGGCTTTTTGCGTCCCGTGCGTCCCTCGCGTACCTCGCGCACTTTTGTCCCGGCTGTCCCAAACAAATTCTCCCACATCCCCCGATTCGGGATTCCTTGTCTCTTTTTGCGGCCTTTTCACCTTTTCGCCTCCCGCACGTCCCTCGCGTACCTTGCGCACTTTTGTCCCAGCTGTCCCGGACAAAAATCTCCGAACTGCCTGAAATGGACCATCTTTCGGAAAATTGGCCAGTTCACGTCCCACACGTATTTTTGTCCCGGATATCCCAAACCACGTGAAAAAAAAATTTGACAATTTTCCCTGCTTTCGGCCGATTTGGATTTTCGCATCCCTTGCGTCCCGACGTCCCAACTGTCCCGCTGGACCGCCTGGGACAAAAATGTCCGACTTAGCCAATTTTCTTTGTTTTTCAGCCCCAAGCTTGGTACGACGAACCTCGAGTATCACCCAAACCCTTCAAACCCGAAATGCTTCAAAACAGTCCTGCAACCTTATTTTTTGCATTTTTTCCTTTTTCTAACTCGTTGGGATTTCTTCTTGGATGGGAGAGTTAGAGAGAAGCCGAGGGCCCCAAAAAACATGATTTCGGGCCTTGAATCAATCTACTTGCTCGGGACTGAATAATTTGATGCATGTTATCAAAATTACCTTGAGGGTGAATTTTGGATAACGTAACCTTTTCTTCTTGTTAACACTTTACTTCAGAAAGTGATGTTTAACAAATTCAGATCCAAAAGTTGCGAGGTGGACCAATTGTGAACTGATCACATTTCTTGGGCCCTCAAATAATGAATAGGATGTCATGCCACAACTTTTTGGAAATCCTTCTAATCATTCTAATTCTGTTATACGAAAAATACGATTTTTAATAATTTTCTAGAGACTTTACACAACTGGATATGATAGGTAATATTTTTCACTTTTGAGGCAACACCTTTTTCATCTTTTGCACCTACAATTTCATCATTTCATCCCTTTTCCCTCTCTTTCCTCTGCGCAGCTTTGTCCCACGTCCATTTCCTTTGGTAATTCCTATTTTTATGAGTTCTTGAGCAATTCCCACTTCAAAATATCAACCTTAACAATCCTTGGACTCACAATCTAAGTTTCAATTCCATTCAATGGCACCTTACGAGATAGAGACAAAAATGAGTTTCATCAAAGAACGATAAAAATTAGTGCGTATTCATGTCGTCGATTATTGGAGTAAAAATTGAGGGAAAATAGGTGAAATGCACAAAAACCGTTGATTCTAACCCTTTTCTATTTTATATCATAGCCATCCACGTGTTTTCTTGGAAAAATTGTAAAGGATAATCATAGAAGCAAGTCTCAAACAAGTGCGGGCATTCCACATGCCTTGGGCCCAAGAAAAATGCCTTTTGGCCTTTGAAAAGTCTCAGTGTAAAAAGGATCTAGCAAAAGCTTCCAAGTGTCTCAATGGCACATTTTGAGATGGTCCCCAAAAGCAGAGACCTAAAACAAGCGTGGGCTCAACACGCGTCTCTGTCGTAGAGTCTATTAAAAATTTGAAGGTCCAACGGAAGGCACCATGTTTCTAGGGTACTAGATAGTTTCCATTGGCCACTGAAAATTCCAAGTAAAGGGAAGAGTGAGAGGAATCCTCCAAGTGTCCTCCTAGCACTTCTTGAAAATAAAACTTAGGGGCCAGTCCCCAAACATGCGTGGTCCCTCCATGTGTCCCGTGCCTTTCAAAATTGTTCAAAAAGTCTAAGTATGGGAAGACCCAGTGGAATCCTCCACGTGTATTAATGGTACAAATTCGAGATGGTGCCCAAGAGTAGAGACCCTGAACAAGTGTGAGATCACCATGTGTCCGAGGCATTAGAAAATTGCTGTGAAAAGCTTAAGTACAAATCGGAGCTAGCATAAGCCTCCACATGTCTCCCTGTTGCAATTGTTAAGGTGGGATCCTGAGGTAGATCCTCAAATGAGTGCTAGCCCTCCATGTCTCCATGATCGACCAAAACTTTACTAGCTGCATGAAAAAATTGTCTAACTCGGGCAAAGCAAAGGTGAAACCTCCACGTGTCCCCTTGCCAGAATAAGCAAGGCCAAACCAAAAGGAATTTTTTCAAATGAGCATTTTTCCTCCACGTGGACAAGTTTTGGTTAAAAGCGAGCCTTATCATTTTTAAAGTTCCCCACCCGAGATGAATCCAACCAAAAAGGGCCATGTTTCCATTGATCTTTGAGAAGTAAATTTAACTAGGAAAAATACTCCTGTCAAAAAACGTAAAATGTAGGAGAATCAAGCATTTGAGCCCGAAATGAATTTTTCTTCAAGGAAAGAGAGTTTGGAAATTTTATAAGGCTCAAATATGATTCTTTGGGCTACATCCAATCAAGTTTCCACAGGTATTTGGGACAAAATTGACAGGAAAACAAACTCGTGACCGTGGATAATGGAAAAGAAAGAAAAACATGAGTTTTACGTCGGTTACTGGACTCCTTCGATGGAAAGAGGAATGAAAAAAACTAGACTTTTAAGTGATCCTCGACTAGGGAAGGGACTAACCATGGCAAGTAAATGGAGGAAAGATTCTTCAAGCACTAATACAGGAGATAGAAAAAAATGACAGAGGCCATAAACCGAGGAATTTCAATGACAAATGGGGTGAGACAAATTTTAGCACCAAAATTGGCTCCGACTTGGGTATAGGCACTCCCTATGAGTTCCACAAGAACAAATAGCAAACCAAGTGCCAAAAATAGACCATTGGGAAATAGAGTCAAAGAATAAGCTTGCGAAGCAATGTAACAACCGTAACCATCCTCCATAAAAATGAACCAAAAAACTTGCAAAACTAGGTCACCAAGGACTAGAATGAACAAGAATACGTAAGAAGATTAGAAAAAGAACTATACACTGTACAAATGGAGTATACCTTGATTATGAGAAATCAATCAAGGAAATGTTTTAAATGTCTGCCATTAATAGGCAATTCAAGCAGTTCCCCATCTAATTCTTTTAGGAAGAAGGTATTTTCACCAATTTGAATATCAATGGAATAAGGGCCCATCCATAATGCATCAAATTTACCATTGTTTCCCTTATCTTCATGCCTGCTATCCCATAAAATCACAAGATCCCCACCTCAAACCTCTTGAATCACCTTTTTGTCAATTAATTCTTCAACTTTTCTCTGAACTTCACATGCTACTAATGGGATGCCCTTCTTTTTTCATCCAACTTAATAATCTGATTGATTCGAGCATCATATGGACTAACTTCTTGGTTTTCAATTTGTTGAAAAAAATAAAATGAAGACAATTGCAAATGGAGGGGCAACAATGCTTGAGTTCCATATACCCATTCAAATGGGCTTTTACCGATAGCTCTTTTGAAAACAATTACAGCCCAAACATCAAACTTCGTTTCTCACCCCACTTCCTTTTGTTTAGCTCCAAGGTTCTTCTAATGATCTTCAAAAAAATTATTGCTAAAATCAGCTTGTCCATTTCCTCGGGATTGTAGTTAGAAACATATGTTAGATTGATTTCATACTCTTTACACATTACCACCAAAGGTTTGGATTTGAAACTCATGGCATTATCAACAGCAATTTTAGTGGCACTCCAAATCTACATATGATTTGATTTAGCATGAAGTCCATGATAACTTGGTGTGTTTCCATCTTGGTGGGGATTGCTTCCACCCACTTTGTGAAATAATCAGTGGCTACAAGAATCCATTTAAGACCAACACTATAAGGATCAAAAATCTCCCAAGTGAAATCTATTCCTCATTGTCTAAATGGGGTTTCAACTGACATAGGCTGCAAAGGATAGGAGATTGAAGTTTTCATTCTTCCAGAAAAATGTTGGCAACTATAAAATTTCCTAACCAATAGATTTGTATCCTTGAAGAGAGTTGGCCACCAATAACCATCCCTCAAGATTTTATGTGTTGTAACTCTTCCAGCAAAATGTCCCACATAAACTCCTCTATGGATATTAAAAATTATTTTGGGGGCCTCATCTTCAGTAATGCATCTCAAGAGAACTCCCTCGGGGTTCTTCCAAGCTAACCCAAAATTAGTAATGACATACTTTTGAGAGGATAACTTAAGAGCTATTTTCTGATTTTTACTCAAATATTCAGGGCAACATAGATGTCTGAGATAAAATATTATATCTTTGTACCATTCAGAACTTACCAAATTTTCAAGGACATCCACCATTTCTCCTTCTATTTCATTCAACTCAATAGTTTGCAACTTGCTCTCAGCCATAAGCTTAGCTAGGCCTAAACCTATTACCAATTTCTTGGTTTGGATATCTATGTCATACTCCTAAAACTTGTTCACCCATCTACATATTTTTCTTGAGACATCCATTTCGATAAGATGTCTTTCACCATGGCACAGGGAACATAAGAAAAATCTTTAGAACTCAAGATGTAGGGTCTGAAAACCTTTGTTGCTTTCACCAAGGAAAATAATTTCTTCTCCATGATGGTGTATTTTAACTCAGCTCCTTGCAATGCCTTACTGAAAAAGGAAATTTGTCTCTCATCCCCTTCATCATCCTTCTGTAACAAAACAGATGCAATAGTGTTTTCTGAAGCAAAATAAAACACTTGAAAAGGCTTCTTGTAATTTGGGGCTACCAAAACAGGGGCATGCTTTAGTGCTTCTTTGATCCCATTGAAATATTGAATGGAAACTTCTTCCCATTTGATAACCTGGTCCTTCTTCAACATACTAGTAATGGGGATGGTCAGCTCAAAAAAGTTAGACAAAAATCTTCTAATAAACTTTATTTGTCCAAATAAGGATTGAGTTCCCTTGTTAGTTCTTGGAATTGGAACCTTGATGATGGCTTCCACTCTCTCGGGATTGTCGACACTAAAATTTTCCTCCGTAATTTCTATTTCTTTAATGTATGTAGTAGGAATAGGATGTTGTTAAGTATAATTAGTAGTAGAATCCGATAGAAGATAACGGCATTGCCAGTACGATGCCGCCAATAATGTATATTACGGTAATAATCAAAAGTACAATAGGAATGTTGTGGTAAAAAGTAAATATTTGTCGTAAGTGGTCCGATAATGTTAAAATGTCAAAGTTAGGGTAAGTAGAGATGTAGGGTCTACATGATTAGGAATTAGAAATATTATATTGGTAATAAAGACAAGGAGTGAGGTCATAAATATCTTGTGTATTTTATTTGTAAAAAGTCTAAAAATGTGGAACCCATATGAAATGATAAGGTTTATCTTATCTTAAAAGATAAGCTTACATGTACAAATAAGAGTTAAGGTATGGAATATGATTCATCGTAGTAGATTTCTTATTCTATCTTAGAGATAAAATGGATAAGCCTGGAAGTTCTATAAATAGAGAGGCCACCCCCTCAATTAGCATAAAAGGAAGTAGTGAGAAATATTGTATGAATAAGTGTGTAAAGGAAGCCATCAATTTGAAGGTGTCTTAACGAAGTCATTAAGAGGTGTAATTGTGAAGTTTTTCCCATAGTTATGGTTGGAAGGCGAGTAAAGTCAGTAACACTTGAAGTACCTCATGGGTGATATTTTAACAATTTCATGTTGATATTATAATTTACACTTATATTTCATATTTATCATCATTCCTTCGTATCATAGTCTATGGTATTCTTGTGTTATGTTTGTTGTTGTGTTTCCATATTACATCCACCAAACTAAAAGCTGTGCATTAGTAAATAATCATAGCATGAGGAGTTCCTGGTGAAGAATTATCATAGTGCCGGATTGGTGATGACATTTTTGTTCCGTTACAGGATCATTCCTCATTGGTGGATTTTCTAGAGAGATATTCCCACTTAGCCAGAAAATATTTGGAGGGTAACCTTGTTTTTACTGTGCATAGTAGTTACCATGGTAAATTCACTTTTTACCATGAATAGTATTTACCGCAGTAACTTCACTTTTTACTGTGAATAGTGTTTACCATAGTAAAGTCAATTTTTACCGTAGTAAGTCAAGTTTTACCATAGTTTACCGTGGTCATTTCTATTTTCTATTATAGTGATTCCAATTATTTGTGCACATAAGTCTTGTTGATTGTACTTTTGGGTTGGTATTTCACTGTGGTTACTTTTGAAAATGGGGAAGATTCCTATTTTTTCAGCCCAATATAATGAAAATGCTTCCTCTTGTATTCAAGAGTTTAAACGATTTTGTATTTGTAATGGCCTTATAAGAAGGGAACAATGGACTGAATTTTTTCCTACCTTTTTGGATGGTTCAGCCCTTAGGTGGTTTGAAACACTAGGTGATAATGTGAAAAACTCATGGGATTTATTAACTGAAAGTTTTATTGAAGAATTTTGTGAACAACATAAAAATGCAGATCTCATGATCAATATTACAAAGCTATCCCAAGGAGAGAAGGAGAAGATAAGGGATTATCATGCTTGTGTTCTAGAGCTAAGGAGGTAGCTCGATGCCTAGATCTAGAAGGAAGGATTAGTGGATGGGTTGATGAATGGCATGGATAATATCCTCTCAGTAAGCACTTCATCCTTGGGATGAAGCAAGAGATAAGACAACGAGTGAAGTATGACCACCCAAACTACCATTAAACAAGCAAAGGAGATTACAAGAAGGAAAGAAGAAAGCATGGAAGAGGAGCCCAAAGAAATTGTTTCTAAAATAGAGCCTACACCAAAGCACCTTTGGTCCGAATCCACAACCACTCTCGGTGAGCACAAATATTTATCCTAGTACAACTACTGAGTATGAAGATCTTCTCGGAAGATGGGCCAGTTAACTATTAATCTTCTTCAAAGAAAATAATTTAGTTCTCAAGGAGGAGATAGAGGTCCAAAAAGAAATATTTCTGAAGTTGTATGTTATGGTTGTCATAAAAAGGGTCATTATAAGTATAATTGTCTAGATAGAGCTTTTACATCCGGTACAAGAGATAATGATAAAGGAAAAGCACCTGTGAATTCTTTTGATGTAGTAGATAAGAGCATAAATAATGAAGTAGATGTGTTTGTAACAAAAACAAAGAAAGAAAAAGATAACTAAGATGGAAATGATCCTAAGAAGAGGAAAGGAGAAACTAGTAACAAATATAGGAGAAGAAATTTGGGTGTGTAGGATTTTTCATTTCACAGGGGACAAGGACCATACTCCATCTTAGAAGATCTGTCCAAAAGCCCCGCAAATATTACATATGGTCAACTCTTGGCTATGTATTCTCGAGAAGATACTGGAGCTGCGAAGTGGACTCAATGCTCGACGAAGGAAGGAGGTTGAGGTCAACTGTTTTGGAGGTAGAGGTGGATCCCTATGCTCCACAAGCTGAGGTATTATGTAATGGTATTTCAATTCATGATGTCTTAGATGATGGAGGTTTTGCAGTTAATGTAATGACCGAGTCTATAATGAATATGTTGGGTTTAAAAATTGATCACCCCTTAACACTTATGTTAAGGTCATTAAATAAGGGAAAAACTAAACCAGAAGGTGTTGTTTCAAATGTGGCAATATCTGTTATGGGTGTTGTATTTGTGGTATACTTTCAGGTGATGAAAAATGGTACTATTGCATACCCAATGTTGTTGGGAAGACCATGGCTAAGGAGAGTTCATGCAAGAAACTACTGGAATGAAGGTTTCATGACACTTGGACATGGTAGAGAGAGGGTGAAGATAAACGTGATCCCTCGGCATCATAAGACAGAACCTGTGGATTTAAGTGATGAAACTGATGATTGGACATCCTCTGATTACTCTAGTACCAATGAAGTGGACACAGAAGATGAAGAAAGTGAGGTTGATGTTTCAGTCATGGATATCCTTCCAGTCACACCGACTCATGAACCCATAAAATTATCTGAAGAAGAAATTGATGATTGTCTCCAACAAATAAAGATTGGTGATGCTGTGATGGAGAGTGAGAAGGAATCCTACCTCCAGCTCTTTTGAAGGTACATACACCTATTCACTTTTGATTACAAGTAACTCCGTCAAGTAAGTTGGGTAGAACATTCTATTGAGCTGGTAGATGGTGCTAAGCCCATAAAGCAAATGTCATATAGAATGAATCCTAATTTTTCCAAGACTATAAAAGAAGAAATAGATAAGTTGCTTGATGCAGGATTCATATTTGCTATGGAGAATTCAGAATGGGTTTCTCCCATTGTGATCTCAATAAAAAGAATGGGAAGCTACGCATTTTTATTGATGATAGGAAGCTCAATAAGGCAACAAAGAAGGATCATTACATTCTTCCATTCTCGGATCAGATCTTGGACAAAGTAGGGGGCAAGAGTGCTATGGTTTACCGATGGATATAGTGGATACAACCAAGTTTTTATAGCAGAGAAAGATCAGCAGAAGACCACGTTCACCACTCCTTGGGTAACATTTTCTTATAGATTTATGCATTTTGGTTTGTGTATTGCTCCAACAACATTCCAACGTTTGATGAATAGGGTTGTTCTCGGATGATTTTTACATCTATGGGAGCAAGATGGACCACCCGCACTAGATGGAGACATTATTTCAAAGGTTAGATGAAACATAACCCTCACTAAACCCTACAAAGTGTGTCTTTGGATGTTCTAAATGTGTTTTGTTAGGGCATGTTGTATTCAGAGATGGTATTGGTACTGATCCTGATAAAGTTTCAAAAATCAAAGAGTTACCATTTCCTATGAATAGAAGTAATTTGAGATCATTTTTAGGCCATGTGGGTTACTATAGAAGGTTCATCAAGAATTTATCAAAGATTACATAGCCACTAAACCATTTCTTGAGGAAGGATGTTACTTATGAACCAGGGAATAAGGCGCATGAAGCTTTTGAACAACTGAAGGAAGCCCTGGTGTCTTCACCTGTTTTAAAGAATCCAGATTGGAGCAAACCATTCATTGTGTATATTGATGCCTCATATGCAACACTAGGAAGTACTCTGAGCCAAAAGGATGAAAATGGGAATGATCATCCAGTTTACTTTGGGAGCAGAAAAATGAGCAGTGCTGAGGTAAATTATACTGTAACTGAAAAAGAGGCTCTAGCTATCATTTTTATCAGTAAAGAAGTTTAGAAATTACTTGCTAGGGAAGAAATTTATAGTTGTAATAGATCATCAGGCTCTAAAATATATTGTAAATAAGACTAACCCATCAAGGAGGATAACAAGATGGATAATTTTGCTACAAGAATTTGAATTTGATATTATAGATAGGCCAGAAAGAAGCATGTCAATGCAGATGCACTCTCTTGAGCCTATGATGGTTTAGGTTCATCTTGTGATGATGATGATTTCCCAGATGCAACATTGTTATCCCTTGACACAATCCCTAGTGAATACATAAATATTTGGAATTATCTGGAATGAATTCAAGTTTCTGATGGTGCCAATGCAAAGACTAAGAGGAAGATTACTCAAGCCACTCATCCATATTCTATTCTACATGGAGTATTATTTCAAATAGGACCTAATGGACAGTACAAGAGGCCAGTTAGACATGATCAAGGGAAGGAGCTGATAGAATAATTCCACAATGGTACATGTGGAGGACACTTCTCTAAACATCTTACAACAAGAAGGATCTTGGATGCGAGTTATCACCGCCTACTCTTTTTAGAGATTGTTATAATTATCGTAAGACATGTGATATTTTTCAAACACATGGTAACCGTAAGACTTCATTAGCTTCATTATGCCCTATTTTTCCACTTGGTCCCTTCGAAAAGTGGGGAATAGACATTTTAGGTCCACTTCCAACTACCCCATGCCAAAATAATTATATTGTAGTTGCCACATATTATTTAACCAAGTGGGTTGAACTTAGGCCATTGAAAACAACTTCCATGGATGAAGTGGCAAGGTTCATATATGAACGCATTATCACAAGATTTGGTTGTCCATTAGAAATTGTAATGATCAAGGAAGCCACTTTATTAATGAGATGGTAGAAGCCTTAGTCAATAAGTTTTCTATTAAGCACAGAAGGCAAAAACATACAAGCCAAGCACAAATGCATAGGTGGAACGAACAAATTTTGTGTTGTGTCAAATTTTGTGTTGTGTTGTGTTGAAATCATGCACTCGATTCATTAGGATTCTTTTTATATTTTCAAACTCTGATAAAAGAAACCTAGGATCTATTTTATCACCATACTTGAATTATAAAAGAATTCTTCATCTCTGTCTACGATTCAATGGAATTATCTCGCAAATATTTATACCACTCGCCTTGTATCTTCTTTTAGAGTATGGATTAAAATTTTGTGTATACATCCTCAAACTCTATTTTGAATTCCTCGATCATATTTACAAAGATTTTATAGTGCTGATCACCAGTTATTGCATTATTTTCTTGAAACTTAGGGAATCTATTTCTTACATCTTATGGCACAACATTTGGATAGCTAGCCATACCTCTAAAACTGGTGGGACCAAAAGTATTAATGAAAAATTTAAGTCTAGGTGGTGGTTGAGCCATGTTATTTTGAGGAGGTGACCTTAGACAAGAAACAAAAAGATGAGGAGTGAGGGGTCTTTGTGGTATAGGGATACAATTCTCAGAATGAATTCCCTTTAAAGGCTTTGGCTCTTGGAAAACTTTATTATATTTTTAAAATACATGGGCAAATTGAGAAGCAAATATTTCAAATACGAGATGAAGGACCTTCTCTAGATGGAAAATTCAATTCAACAAAGAGACTACCTGATTCATAAGAACTTGAGGAAGTACTGCAATCTTCAATCACATGCTTATCAATTTCACCAATAGAGATCTCTTTTCTTGATGCTTGATCTCAAATAGCCTTCCAAATTCTTCTTCCTTTTGAATTAGACTTTCCTAGCTCATGAAAAAACCTTCTACTTGGGTCCTTGGAAAAAAATATCTTCTTCCTTCCATCTTTACAGATATTAATGACAGATCTTACTTGATATATCTTAAAGACATTGGTATTTATAAATAATTTAAATAGCATTGAGTCACCACTAAGTATTTTCACCTTATTTTGTGCAAATGCACTATGAAAGATCTATCAAATTTTTGTCAATACCAAATTCATGCAAAGCTTAGAATATCTTATCTTCTTTTACCCAAATTTATCAATGATGATACAAACTTTAGTGCAATAACTATATAAGCTGAAAATATTGCACTTTCGGACTCATAACTTTGAATAATTCTTATAGATCTGAAATGATAATGATGTTTTAGCAATGTATTTGTACTTCAAAATCTATAAAAGAATTACCAGGTGGTCCTTACGTGTACACCTTTGTTTAAATAATTCAAAGAGTCCCCAATAATGATGCCATCTGTGTTGGTATCCAAATTCATTCTCCTTTTTAAGCCGAGTAGCAACACAAATTTGACAAGGAGCTTAGAGACAGATAGATCATAGTGTGTGTCATATTGTATCCAAGCATGAGATCTAACTTGCCATTTGTTACTCTTATTTTTTGGAGAGATGGATAACACCTTTAAGAGGATTTGACCTCTCCTCACTACTTTAGGCCGTTCCTTTTCAACTAGGAGGAGAGGACCCTTCGTGTAACCTCTCGTTTTATGAAGGAGATGGAGATATCCTTCTTTTGGACAAATTTTATGAAGAAAACCTTGGGAGAATACGATCAATACTCCATAATTTAACTCTTAAGAGCTCTCACTTCTAAACGATGCGAGATACTTTCAACACAAGGCTAAGGTTATCAAGACATTAAGAAATATTGAGTGTTATGTATATTTTATTAAGTATATATTGTTGCTTTGTTGATATACAGGGAAAAGAGAGGTAGTTCAACATGGATCAATGGTTTTTCAATGATTTTGGTGGGAGATGAATCAAGATAAAGTTGATTATACCAAATATTTGAAGGGACTTGACAACAATGAAAAAATCAACAACAAAAAAATTTAGAATAGTTAAGGCGTTCCTTCAACTAGAAGGTATGCTTCAATGGAGGCCCAGATCAACATGTTTTCACATAATCTTTGAGACTTTAAAACAAAGGCTCAAATTGAAAGACTCAATTAAACACCAAAGTCCCTGATCAATCATGCCTAACGTACACCCAAAGGCTTATAGACAATCTTTAGCAACTAGCAAGGAGAAGCACGTAAGCGAAGTACCAAACAAGCGCGGGCCTTCCATGTGCCCTGGCCCAAGAAAATGCCTTTTGGCATTTGAAAATTCTCAGTGTAAAAAGGAGCCAACGGAAGCCCCCACGTGTCTCAATGGAGAATTTTGAGATGGTCCCCAAAACTAGATACCCCAAACAAATGCGAGCTCAACATGTGTCTCGCTCTAATAAAATCATTAAAAAATTGAAGGTCCAGCAGAAGGTGCCATGTGTCTAGGTTCGAGATAGTTTCCTTTGGCCGTTGAAAAGTCTAAGAAAAGGGCAGAGTGAATGGAATCCTCCAAGTTTCCTCCTGGAACTTATTCAAAATAAAACTTAAGGGCCGAGTCCCCCAAACATGCGTGGTCCGTACACGTGTCCTAGGCCTTTCAAAATTGTTTAAAAAGTCTAAGTATGGGAAGACTTGGTGGAATCCTCCACGTGTATTTATGGAACAACTTCAAGATGGTTCCTAAGACTGGATAACCTTAACAAGCATGAGCTCACCATGTGTTGCAGGCCTTATAAAATTTCTTTAAAAATTTGAAGTACAAAGCAGAGTTGGTGGAAGCCTCCACATGTCTCCCTGTTGTAATTGTTAAGGTGGGACCCTGAGGCGGATCCTCAAATGAGTGCCAACCCTCCACATGTCCATGGTCCACCAAAACTGTACCGGTTGCATGAAAAATTTGTCTAAGTCTAGGAAAAGCAGCGGAAACCTCCACGTGTCCCCTAGCACAAATCTAAGGCCAAACAAAATGCATTTTTTTCAAATGAGCTTCATTCCTCCACGTGAACAAGTTTTGGGTTGAAGTGAGCCTTAGAGTTTTTAAATTGCCCCACTGATCTGCACCCAACCAAAAAGGGCCACATTTCCATTGATGCTGAGAAGTAAATTTGATTGGGAAAATACAATCATCAAACCATAAAATGTATGAGAATCACCATTTGAGCCTAGAAATGAAATTTTCTTCAAGGACAAAGAATTCGGAATTGTTATAAGGCTCAAATATGATCCTTCGAGCTACATCCAATCACATTTCCATAGGTATTTGGGACAAAAATGACAGGGAAAACTAAACATGATTGTGGAAAATGGAAAGAAAGGAAAAACCTGAGTTTTACGCCTAAGTTACAGACTCTTTTAGATGGACAAAAGAAAGAAACAAAAATTCTATATTTTTAAGTGATCCTCGACCAAGGAAGGGATTGATCATGGAAACCAAATGGAGGACAGAGTTTTCAAGCACTAATATGGGGAGATAGAAAACAATGACAACGGCCAAAAACTGAGGAATTTCAATGAGAAATGGGTTGAGACTAATTTGAGCGCCAACACCTCGCAAGGGTATTAATTATTATTCTTGAATTTGGGCAAGGTATTGCTAGATAGCTTCATGAGTCTGATTCATTATTTTAATTTGATTTCCTTTCCATATTTTTCTCGAGACTCCATGACCAAATGCCGTTATATAAATCAATATCCGATGTGTCCCTTGATTTTTGCTATAATTTCTTTCTATTTAAGCGTTCTCGTATCTTTATTTTTAAGTATGTAGTTTCCATGTGGTTTCCCACTAGTGTACCCTTATCTTTTGAGTTATTTTTGAATATCCTATATTAGTTTTAGTTCTAACTTCCCCATTCATATAGGTAAATTATCATCAGATGGTCTTAATAGTATCATCTTCCCAACATTCACATCCACTATTGGGCTGAATTATTCTTGAGGTCTATCACAATAGACCACCATATATATCCTTATTTGAATGGAATTTTTTAATATAGTAGCTATCCATGTCAAGACGTGGTGCACCCACTATCTGATCATACATTACACTATCCTAAATTGTTTTTGGCCAAAAAATATCTCCTTGTCATGCTATAATTCACAAATGGATTCACTAGGGCACATAGAACATTTTTCCAATATGCAATCTTTGGAACATATTATTCTTCTCCACCATGTTTTGAACTCTTTCCCTAGTGTGTGATGTGTGCTTGAATTCCTCTCTACATGTCTGCCATCTGTTTGGGTTCTTTGAAGGGTGCCAATGGAGGATCCCCTTCAGGAAAGAAAGGTTTCCCATTCATTATTTTCCAGATCTCGATTGGATGCAACCATTTGGACTCCATGATTGATTCTTTGAACTCCATGAAAGGTTTGTTGTCTTTAACACAAATTTTAAACATCTTTGGTTTTCTAATACCCAAAATCTTATGGTTACCATCTAGCAAGTGTGGTTCCACTAAGGCCTTAAATTCATAGACTTCCTCAATAAGGTACGAAGTGAATGTCTTGGACTCCTCTTGGCATGTTCTGTAAGTTTCCATTATTATTGGGAAATAGAATGTATCCAATTTGTACAATGTTGTTAATAATTGGCCAAATGTCCTATCTATGTCTTCATGTGTGTGACCCACTAAAAGGAAGCTCACATACACTATTTAAAAACCCTTCTAGTTGTCACCTTGGATGTAAACACAAACAATGTCTAATTTTTTTGTCGATTACAACATTATCTAGTTGTAAGTAGAGAATTGGTAGTTGCTTTTCTAAATTAACTTGAACATATGTTTATAATATTAGTTGTATGGGCACCCTCATTTTTCTACTTGTATTTCTTGCACTTCTTATATGCATCATTTTGAAAAAGTGCATTGTGTAATGGGTGTTTTGATGTCCGACTAATATATAAAACATCACCATATTGATCTGTAAGTGGTTCTTCTAGCTTCCGAATACATAGTGCCAATGATGTTATTGTGAATTTTATTCATCCCTCAACAAAAAGGAGAACAAAGTGCTCAAACCCCGCTTTGTGCCCATGTGTCGAATGCTAGTCAAGGTGACGTGAAAATTAATAACATTTCTTATTCGTATTAAGTTTTTACATGTCCTTGGTATTGGAGTTTTTATCTTGTCCATTTTGTCATACAAAATGCTCAAATGGCTATTAGGATTTTGTTATGATTGTATTCTATGTGCATTGTAAGTTCCAGGAAAACTTCGAATGTAATTATTATGCCATTTCTTGCATTGATCTATTTTTACTAGTGTTTCTCGATGTGAGGTCATTTCACGTTTTTTCTTAAGCTCTGCACACTCATCACATTTGGGGAAGAAGTTGTTCTTGGTGATTAAAACATGGGAGATATTTTCTTTCCATAGTTTTTTTAGATTTGACTATGACGTTAGAGGAAGGTCCAACAATGAAAGGCCCACATTACAATTTTTTAGTATGTAAGCAAAAGTATAACATGTAGGAAGCAATCTCATTGTTACTTTAGTACCATCTTGTCCCACTGAATGAGACATGTGTGGGGATATATTAGAATTATTCTCCACCATTTTGGATATCAATTCAATAGTTGCAACAAATGTTTGGCATTTGTTTTTGTTTTCCTATATTTCCATTTACTTCCCTCCTCTCACCATTAATCCAAGATTTTCTATATCTGTAATAGGTTCTTTTCAGATTCTATGAAATTTTTACCACTCATTATGACATACATCCCTTGCACATAACTTCAATTTATCTATAGTATGTTCTAAAGTTGGACCTTGATCACAACTAATAACATTTTTTGTGAATGTATCAAGTAAAAAGTTTTTGACGGTAGGTTAATTTATACCTAGAGCTATATTACAACTGTGATTGAAAGCACTTAGAGAAATATTGGAGAGACATCCTTCCTTCCAACAAGGTTTTTTCTCAACTACAGACAAACATTGTTCTCTTGTTTTTTCATCATTTTCCCTTGTCTTTTCTATACTAGACAGTAGAATTCACCTTTAGGCATTTGCAGATGTTGTTAGGTATTTTTATCAAGTTTTCATTACTACTACATATGGTGGATTCATATGAATTTGGGTATACCAGTTGAGGAAATGGATCTTCAAATGCACTTGACATTCTTACTGAAACTCTTCTCGAATTTATTTTAGCTTTACTTCTAAAATGAAACCATATTGATGGGCCAACTAGATGGCAAGTTCTGTTGGATGAGATATCTTTATGATATGAAGCAATCTATGTAAAAAGGCATGATTACTTTATCAACAAGCACCCCAAATGTATTGCCATATAATTTTTTAAAGTGCACCATTTTTCCTTCACAAAATTTGTAATTGTTGCTTATGCAACAAATTTTTATTCTTTTGAACAAAAATGTATCAACTTGGCAATAACCCCCTTGAAATTCAAATGGAATTCATTGTTATATGTGGAGGTTGTTGGTGTAGGTTATTTTCCATGTATTTATATTAAATACATGAAATACCTCCACATAGGTGATTCACCATGCTTAGGTGTCCTAGGGTGTCATTATGGCTCTTACACATCATAGAGCATCATTGGAGTTACATTTGACCGGATATTTTGTGAATTTAACTCGACTTCTCGACGGCTACATTTGTGGGGGAGTTACACACCCCACTACTATTTGTACACCCTTTCATCTTGAGAAACACATGGGGAATGGAATAGAGTTTGGTTTTTTCAACTTTTTTCCCTCAATGCATGCACATTGCTTCCATGAATGATTTCTTTCTTTGATCTTGAAGCTACATCATTTTACGGTTGAGTGCAATGTTTTGGTGCTCACGGATTCCCTCCAGATCTTCGTCATTCCTCCGACATGGTATCAGAGCTCGGGGATCGGAATCGTGTTTCTCGCAATAGTTTCTTACTACTCTCGTGTCTCGTAGTTTCTTGTGCAAGCTATCATTTGCATGTGCTCTACTTGCATTGATTCAAGCTTCATACCTCCGTTCATTTTCCGGTGTTCGTGGTTTCATTTTTGGGGTTTAATGGTTTGCATCTTTGCATGCAGTTTTAGAGGTTTTTTTTGCATTCCAAGTTGTAGATCTATGTGATTTGTGCTAGTTTTGTGCACAAGTTTTTTTGTTCTCCGTTCTTGCATTGGCCTTGACTCAAAAATTGCTAGTGACGCAGCTCATGCTTCGCCAACTCGCTCTACCTCCTTATTCATGTTGTTTATGGCTCTTTTTCGAGTGTTCTGAATTGCATGAGTGCCTTTTGGGGTATATTCTAGTTTGACGTTGTAGACCCTACTCAAGAACATGACACTCGACCCTTGTTCGAACGAAACCTACACGTTGCTCTCATTCAAATTTCCTTCATTGTGCACCCTTATTCACCATTTGAATTTTTGGTGGTGTTCGCCAAGGAATGAGAGGTGGTGTTCTTTGTTTATATCTATTCCTAGCCGCACCTAGCTTAAACCGTTTCGCCGTTGACCAGTTCTCCATGTTACCTGTCTCGGTGTTACATTATTCACGTTCAGGTTTGCAGCCCTAAAGCATCTCGGTCGATGCACTTTCTACAACCACCCCACTCCACGGTGACCCCTCCAACGACTCCTATCTAAGTTTCCAGTTCTCTGGACATGTTGATCTGGTGTTTTGGGAGCCTGTGCTAGACCAGATTTGGTTCTCTGTCGCACTGTGCATCTCCTGCCATTTCTGCCTAGCCCTTTTACCTGCAGACTTGTGCACATGGACCTTTTTTGGTGGTTTTCCACTCTCTGCAGCGACTGTCAATACAACTTGAAATGTCCTTTGCGAGACCATTTTCTACTCAAGACCTGCATTTTCTTTTCTCCTCCGCTTGACCGGTTAGTCGTCACTTGATGTAGTTGTTATAGTCATGTGGTAGTTTGGGGTTTTACACAACAGCTTACTTACTTCCAACGGCTCCACGCACCTCTTCTACCTTGGATTTTTTTTTGCACACAACGACCATTTCAACTCATGCCTAACACGAATTGGCAGTTTGATTGGCCATTTGTTACGAATGTGCTATTTGTAGCACTCACCTCATGACCATTTCGCCACCTCAAACCCTGGCGCAACCCCTGCATATGCGTCTGACAACCCACAGCCCATAGCTTGGCGATTTTTGTAAAGAAGACTCCGTGGAGAATCCGTTTTAGCTCAACTTGGTCAAACAGCCACATGGCTTGATAAAGATGGGCCCCACTCCCTTTTAGAATTTTTGGGTGGTTAAAACAATCCGTTTTTTGATGTTTTGAGGATAAAAACATTATTCCATGGCATGTAATAAATTTTAGGCTTCATTTTTGCTTGTATTATGTCCTTCCTTCGAGTGACGAAGATGGAGGGCGAGGTCCGGGGTTGGCAGGAGGCTAATCCCCCCTCGCAAGAAAAACAAACCCCTACTACAATTCCGTGCCATTTCCAATGGCAGTACATGATACCCTTTGCACTCGTTTTGAGCACTTTTTTAATGCGTTTGCAGCATTTATTGACTTTTTCCATCAGTTGCGGAATTGTTTTAATGCTATAACTTTTGACTCGCTGCTCATTTTTTAGCGCTTCTTTAGTCAAAGTTGCATGATTTTTCACACTTTACATGATGGCATTGTCAGTTTTGTAAATGCACTACTTTATAAAGTGCCACATTCTGGGGGGGTTGATTGTACTCTTGGGCTTTCACACGTATGCATTATCGCCGAGTCCGATGTCTTGCTTTTGTGCACCTTGCACTTTTGATTCCGCATCATGGAGAGTGATCTTTCTAGACTTGAACATCGTAGGATCTCCTTATATACTCTGACACTTCTCACCGGGAGAGGGAACTATTTATCTTGGCATGCTTCCATGGAACGTTACTTCGCTCATGAGGGTCTTTCACCCTTCTTACTTGGGCCAGTTCCTACACCCACTAATCATCATCATCTAGTGGACTTCCTCGACACTTGTGACCATGTATTTAGACACATGATGATGCATGTCTCTCATTATCTCTCGTTTCATGTGGCGGGCTCAGATCCACCCCACATGTTGTCCTGAGCATTCTTCAGTCCCTCTATGGAGACCCTTCACATACTACCGCCATTTTTGCTGCTGTTGATTCAGTTGTCTCCTCCATTTCTTTGTGTGATGGCCATTCCACTGACATAGACTCGCTTGATTCTACTTCTGATGACGAGGATTGTGCACCCTGTTCTGATGTCGAGAGTACTACAGAGGACTCTTCTCCTCTTTCTCTCACTATTCCAGACATTGTTGTCACCCCCCACATCTCATCAGATATCGAGTAGTCTTCTACTCAACCTCATACCATCATCACACCTACCTCCTTTCCACTTCCAGTGTATGAGGCCCCTTCCACTCATCTTCCTTCATTGGATGACTTATACCTATCTAACATCACTCTTCTATTTGTTGAGCCCCCTCATTGGGATGAGTATCTGCACGACTTTAGTCATATTTTCACAGAGTCCACGTGTGATATTCTACGAGCCCCTCATCCATCTACAGTGTGTTTTAGAGGAGTTCATCATCTCCGTTGTTGGGAGTGTCCCTTCTGGGATTCTTACCACTTCCACTTTTCCGAGACCTTCATTGATCCACCCTTGCTTGCAGATCCCTTTTCTATTGTGGAGGATGTTTTATTCCCTTCACATCACTTGGACATCCTTTCTACAGTGTTCACTCTTCATAGTATGATAGTTCTGTACATGTGGCATTACCTTTGGTTCCTCGGCACTCACTCGCTAGACCTATGTCACACTTTCGTGCACCCCAGACTCATATTTCTTCGTGTTGTTTCTTTAAGTTTCCTTGTTGGAGTGGGTAGACTTTCAGCATGTCATTTATATCCTATCTAAGGGTAGGCACATTGTTCGGTGCGGGTGGCTCTTCTTCGCCCAGAGGCAGAGGATCTCATCATCGAAATTCTTCTAGGATACCTCCTAGAGCTATAGAGTTCAGATCCATCCATGGCATTGTCTGCATTCCTCTCGTCTCTATCTTCTTCTCTCTTCTTCTTCTTTCCGAGAGATTTCCTCTTTGTACATGGGTACCTTTATAGGCTCGTCTATGGCTGGGACCCATCCTTGGCATCTTTCTTAGATTAGAGAGTGGACTTGTCTCTCTTTTGGGGGGGATTTTTTCCCACTTTGGGTTTTCTCCTTTTACTCCACTTTTCGAGAGCTTCTTGTACGTGGGTACCTCATTAGGCTTCTTTCTAGGACCCACTTCTCTCCTTGTTTTCATCTATGTCTCCACCTAAGCTATGCTTTAGGGGGGGTGTTGGTGTAGGTTATTTTCCATGTATTTATTTTAAATACATGGAATACCTCCACATAGGTGATTCACCATGCTTAGGTGTCCTAGGGTGTCATTATGGCTCTTACACACGTCATAGAGTGTCATTGGAGTTACATTTGACCGGCTATTCCGGGAATGTAACTCCCACTTCTCGACAACTACATTTGTGGGGGAGTTACACACCCCACTACTATTTGTACACCATTTCATCTTGAGCAACACATGGGGAATGGAATAACACTTGGTTTTTTCAGCTTTTTTCCTCAATGCATGCACATTACTTCCATGAATGATTTATTGCTTTGATCTTGAATCTACATTGTTTTGCGGTTGAGTGCAATGTTTTGGTGCTCACGGATTCCCTCCAGATCTTTGTCATTCCTCTCGATAGAGGTTGTTTCTTGGATTTCATCATTTCCATTCACATGAAGTGTTATTATTGTTTGTAGATAAACTAAGTTTTTTATTTTCCAGAAACTTCATTGTTGTGTTGTAGACTTGGATAACAATCATTGCATGTAACTATAATATTCTCCAAAAAACACCAAATTGTGTGGATCACAAAACCACTCCTAAAATCACATGTTTTTCTTATATCAAGAACATAAACCCTTCAAATATGTCACTTTAATGTTGAGGAAACTTATGTCTTAGCACCACGTAGGTTGTAAAAATTCATCCTTGTCTTTATGAGTTGTGAAACCGTGGCTATGACTATTAGAATTCAAACCCACATCCTATTTAAATGTATCCTATCCAGTCGGTGCTCATGATATTTTAAATTCCATCATCCCCACATTTGAAACATTTGAAATCACCTTCTTAATCATTTTCTTCCTTTCCCATGGGATAAAGTATCCATTGTTTTCAATTTCTGCCAAGGTTTCATAATCATGAATTGTGTATGACAGTCTTGCTCTTCCATTGAATAAAATAATTATTGTGATAATGAATAAGCTAGACCCCACGTATCTACAATGGAGTGTTTATTTTTATGGATAAACTAGTCCCCCTAATTTTCACACCTTTGGATAGTAAATCTACATGTGCTCCATCTTATAAAATAGATTTCTTTTTCAACTCTATCCAAAAATAAAAAGAGAAAATTAGTACTTGAGGATACTTAAATCTTTAACATTAGTATAGAGAATTGAAATCACAATGAGAAAATAAAAATATACATCTTATACGAACATATTTAAAACCTCATTTAATCCAAATATTTAAACATATAAAATATATATTACACCCTTAGATCCCGTTGTTGTGTGTATAATTTTATCCATAAAACCCATATTGTAGGGGAAAGATTAAGATTTTTATAATGGGTAGATTTTATTTTGTGCATTTAAGTTTTGTTAGAAAATTATTTCTAAGGGATTTAAAATAGGTACTTGTTAATACAAAGAAAATTAATATTGGCCCTTTCTTGTGAATGAAAGCACCTTTTTAGGACAACTGATGTGTCACCTTTTTATTGGATGATTTTTACATGTGACTGGAGTTTACTCATGTTATTGGCTACCTTTTTCTAAATTCTTAGTATAAAATTTATAAATGTTGACTTCAATTTTTACAACTAGTGGTACTATACTACACATTACCACTCACAGTCATTGGCTTCTTTCCCCTATGGATTTCAAAAGTTGTTTAGCCTAGTGGCCACTGTGAAGTAATTTTTTTTACATGCTAAAATAAAAAAATTGACTAGAATGGGAGGCCATATGTTCGTGATCGCACTTCGATGTGCGAGCAAGAACAATTCCAAGTTCGAAAACTCACAATTGGACGTGACATTGATAGCTCATTATAGTGCGAGAGAGTCATGGCCTCATACCTCTACGAACTATGATTCCTCACACAAAAAGTGTGATCCCCTGACATCAAAGTTCAATCCCTTATACGTCAAAATGTGATCCTCTTGCACGTCAAAGTATGATCCCTCACAATTCAAAGTGCAATCCCTACATGTTAAACTACGATCCTTCGCACATCGACATGTGATACCTCGCATGACAAAGTACAAGAATTTTCAATATGAAGTGCGAGAATTCACATTTGGAATAGCGATCACTCACATATCGAAGGGCATATTTTCACCTATCATTCTAGTCAAAATTTTCTATAGCCTAGTGGCCTCTTGGACTTAAATTTAGGGCAATTAATATTGTGTCGAAGTAAATCGTTCATGTATTTAATTCTCTAATTGTATAGTTATGATTATTTTATGGTATAGAGTTCAAGTTTATTCTTTATTTTATTAATGATGGTAGTATATGCTTTGATTCAATTATGTGTATTAATTGTTTCTAAGCTTTTTTAGGTAATATTTTAACAATATAAGTTTATTTCTAATAATTTTATATAATATTAAGTAGAAGTAACACATATTACATTATTTTTTATTAATAATTGTTAATATTAAGTACATAATTACAATAAAATATATGTATGTCAAATTTAAGTTTCAAATAATTTGAAATTTTAGTTTTCATACATTAAAAATTATGCTATAAAAAATTTACCTTAATTATTCGCAATAACAATTAAACTTTTTGGAATCAACCATATCTAATTCTTTGTTATTATGTGTGAAATGGCTCCCATGGCATCCTCTAGCTCTAACCATAGTTTTACAACCCTTTGTACTTTTGACTCCACCAGAATGACAAAAATATGGCCATTGTGTTTACAATTTATGGATTGGGTGAAATCCATGGGGTGGGTAACTTTTCTCGGATGTCGACAGCCCTTCTAACAACCCTTGCCTTAATTTACTAGAAACCTTTGGACACCAAAAACTAATGCTAAAAGTTCTTGTTCACACACTGAATGGTGCTACCTTATGCATTCAAATCCAGCGTATGACATGAGGTATTGATTTAAAATTCATTCTTGCTCATAAATTATGTTGTGGGGTTGGGTATTTTGGACTGGTCTATGCTAAAAATATCTTATAGATGCCTCTAGGATCAGTGCATATGGAATAGGCTGTGATTCATTGATTTTTATGACTAGTTTTATTTTGGGAGGGAAAAAGAACATAACTATGCCACTTTTAAAGAGGTGCTCTTTAAGAATTCCCCTATAAAAATATCTAGCTGCTACTCCTCCTCCCTCACTTATATCATTGATCAAGCCTCTAAAAATCCGGTTACAGAGATTACGGATGAGGATAATTTAAACTTGTTGTAGGACATCAAATCAAGGACCTTAATATGCAGATTTAATGGTGCTTGGTTGTCGTCCAACGCTGTTGTTCAATGGATTCACACCTCATGGACTGAAGAATGTAAATATTTCCTCTATTCATGGGGTTTCTTCATTGTCTATTTCAATAACCAACAGGATTACCAGAGAGTTATTGATGTGAGTCCCTAGTTTTGTGGTTCAATGGAGTTTCCACTACCCCATGGTTTCCAAATTTTGATCCAAATACTTTCTCCATTTTTCGGGTCCCATTTTGGGTGAGATTACCAAATCTTTCCCTTCATTTTTCTTCCTCCTTGAAGGCTATTGGGAACCTCCTTGGGCGGTTCATCAAGGTAGATAAACAAAGGTTGCAGAGTGGCATGTATAATTTTGTTAGGATCTGTGTTGAAGTTGATCTCGAAAGGGGCTGTTGGATAAGATGACCCTAAAAGTAGGGGTTATTATCTATTCAAAATTCTTGACTATGAAAATACCGCTTTCGATGTCACAATTGCAAAATACTAGGTAATCTCCATGCTACCCGCCCCAAAAGGAAACATAGTCTCCTTGCAGAAAAGGAGAAATTTCTTAGCATTGGAGCATTCTAGATTTAGAAGAAGAATAATATTCAGAAGAGGAAGAAAAATTTGACTTAGAAGATCAAAGAGTTCCACCAATAAATACTTCACTTTCAGCTATAACTCCCTCGCTTGCAACTACATTTTCTTCTTCTATAATCGTTGTCCATTCTCACAGTAGGTCCTACTTGATTCAACTCCTTCAACAAAGGTAAGATAGCCACTGGTTATTACAGAGGTAACAAGTCGCCCCATGAATCTGATCACTCTGATTTGGATAAGGATAGTGATCTCCCCTTGGTGGGACCATCAGACTTAGCCCTGATGGAATATAACCCTCTCATTTCAGAGATGATTATGCAATAAAAATGGAAATTAGTGTGTTCAAAGAAAGGAAAGATATTATACATTGATTTTCAATCTTTCTTTCCTCCCCTTAATTTCCTACTACTCTCTTTCTTAGTATGGTGCCCCCTGGGCTACAGCTTCCCTTCTTATTTGTTCTCCTCTATGCTGCTAGTAGGTGTAGTTGTTCGAATCATGTTTCTTTTCATTCTTGTTTCGTGTAACTTGTTCATGATTTTCTACAATTGCTTCTCCATACTCCATTTCAAGTGCTCTATTTTCGCTCTTTTTTTTATTGAGGCCTCTTTGGCTCCTTATTTCCTTTACTTTTGAGAATTTAATCTTCTATTCTTAATTTCTTTATCCGGACTTCGAGGCTCTTGTAATAGGATGTGGGTCATCTCAACACTCTCAACATTTACCAAAATTCAAAAAAAATTACACTTTTTTTGTAAGGTCAAATTTTACATAATTATTATTGCACTTCCATCAACATTAAATGGCCATTAAACCGTATAACATAAACTCGCCACTTGAGAGTATGTTTTTATTTATTTATATTTAATTTAATGTTAAGTGGAAAAATAGTAGCTTTTAATGCACACAAATTTTGTTAACAATCGTATACTCATTGCGAAGGCTAAAACACCAAAACAAGGAACACATACAAATAGGGAAGAAAAAAGTTATAGAAAATTAAAAGAGGTAAAGCATTGTTATTTTATTTTGAATAATTTCAGTTTATACACCCATTTCACAGTGATTATAAAGATTGCATTTTTAGTAGGTAATTAACCAATTTTCAATGTTTCTCTCGCATTTTTGATTCTCATTAATTTTTAAGGCACAAGACCCTCAGATATTTATTTTTAGAAAATGAAAAATGAAATTAAGTTTAAATAAAATATGGAGTATGTAAATTGTTTCATTTAATGCCTGTTTTAGTAACTAATAAATTTACAAGACATGGAAATATCACCATTTTCCTTTTTTTCAAGTTTTGAATCCCAAATTTTCACATCAACTCCAAGAAAATATGCAAAAATATGGGTTTTTCAATACATCTAAGTTATTTCGTAAAGGACTTCGCATGAAAAACATAGACATAAATAATGTCTCAAACTTGCAAGAGAATACAAGTGGCACACGAAATTGGGTCCTTGCATTCCACATTCACAAATCAATCTAAATTATCCATATATTGTTGATGATGTTGATGATTTAAAATTAGAAGAAATATTTTCAATAACCCATTCATATGAAATATATAGAAATAACGAGGAGATGATACAAGAATATAAAGAAGAGTTGTGGTAAAAATATTACATGAAAACATTTATTTCAAAATATGAAGAGGTGTACAAACAATTAAACCATGGAAAACTTGGAAAGAAAGATTAGGATAATATAGAAGATTCTTTGGATCAATTATGTGGAAAACCATTCACTTTTATGCAATGCAAATACAAGATGAACAGGTTTTAAGAAAACACTCAAGAAGGAGAAACAATTGGATAACAAAACATTGGCAACACATACGACATGGAATTTATATGAAGATATGGATCACATTACATAGAAACCACGAAAGGTTCTTGGTTTTAATGGAAAAGAGTGGGCCAACATAATCAATTTTACTTCTTAAAATGACACGAGAGAGAAATCAAAGCCCTTCTATTAACATTGAAAATTTTGAAGTAACAAAGATAGAAATTCCTTTGAATAAAAATGGAATTCAAAGTGAAGAGAAAAGATTGTGTCATAAATTGAAATAAATTTAGCAGGAAGCCGTTAACATAAGCATGAAATAATGGAACAACAGAGAAAGCTAATGGAGAAAATATTGGATATACAACTTCAAGTCACAAGTCTTTTTACCTGTAAATTAGTGTTTTTTAACCATAGTAATATAGTATTGCATCATTCATTACATCTTGAAAGTTTGTATACATTTTGTAAGAAAAAGATCATGCATTGAAGGTAACTAATACTTCTCTATTTCGCATTCTTCCTCTTTAATTCAGAACAATTCCAATGATCGGCATCATGGGTGCCAAAAGATCATCGACCCACACATCCAAAGATACTGTTTGTGTAGCCAAACAATTTCAAAATGATGTCAGAAACCTATATATTTTTGTTGAGGATAATATGATAATTCAATATCTCGAGACATAAATTGAACCATATATCATTGGTATTATAGTAAAAGTATGGAATAATTATATAATCTCTATGCAATTTATAGACGATAATACCGCCAATGAGCATTGTATTCCTATGTTGATAATGTCAATAATTTTGATAATATTTGTGTCTAGCATATATGGTTAATATTTGCAAGAGCCATTAAACCAAATAGTGTACTATTTGTGTGATATTCGAAATATGATAAATCAATATGTGAAAAATCAATTGAATCACATATCATTGGTAGTATAGTAACAAAGATGGAATGCTTATATAATCACTGTAATTTAAAGATGATAAAATTGACATTGTACATGGTGTTCTTTTGATGATATTGTTGTTAATATTGATAAGTTTTGTGTGTGTCATATACGGTTTTTTTATTAGGTTAGTTAATAATTTTTTTTGAAGGGATCCAAAACCTTGTACAAATGAGGGATAAAGAGTTGAGGCAAAAAAGAAGAAAAAACCAAGAAACAGATCCTAAAGACCCAAGATAAGTAGAATTGAGAGTAAGAAACCTAAGGATGGAAAGCGCTAGAGATGAGAAATAGAACCCACAATGGTCAATTCTACTTGACCAAGGTGCAACCCTAACCAAATAGAACTTCCCCCTTATGCAATCATCGAATCATATTAGAGCGAGGATGGGCATATTTTATGTTCTTCATATTGGTCACATATGACCACCCATCCATTTTACCAAAATTCTCTAAAGATAACTCTTCATCATACAACATTTCACCTCTACCAAGGTCAACCACTAGGGCCACATCATGGATCATTTCCTTGTCCATATTTTTCCCGAGATCTACGACATGATCTCTAACTTGGGAAATATCCTATAATCTTACATTTATTCCTTCGACCTATGAATTATCCACCCCTTAATTTGAATTATTTTCCCTACCTACCACCTTGTGTAGCCCTCCCTTTCCACCATCTACACAATTCATTGTCTCCCTCACTCCATTCTAATGAATTTCCTTACTATTGGCTTCATCCAGGGGGATTCATGCTCTATTTTTTTTCCTCGGTCACATCTATTTCGTCATCCTCTCGAATCTCCATATGTGTCCCGACATCGTAGACCAGATTCTTCAAACTTGTAGAAGAAGAAATTGGGACATTTCTCACCCTTCTACATTTTTCACAAGAAATCTTTGAACTTTCCACTTCTATTCTTTTTTCCCTGTGCACCATGTGGATATCTCGGATAATATTCTTGGGTATATATGGTTAATATTGTGGTTACCTTAAATTTAATTGGCCATTGACCAAACAAAGTAAATTTCACACGATATTCAAAATATGTGCACCATTTTATAGCCATTAGTTAGCCATTCAATATAAATAAAATTAGCATAGCAATTGTGTCTTTTTGTAATTCATGCATCGAAGAAAGTTCTGATTTGAAGTGTCGAGCCCATGTAATTATAGATTGTCATTTATTAGTATATTTCAAAGTGACACTTAAGTTTGTGATGTTGTTGTTGACAACATTGTCATAAGGGAAAATCCATATGCATAATAATTCATGGTTTGATTGAAAAAATTATGAGCATGGTTTGTTTTCATGAAGGTGTCAAAATCGGTATTAATTCTCACCTTTGGTCCTTCCAAACTTTTGAAATTCTATGAATGTCGAATTTTATATAGCCTTCTCAAAGAAACCCTATTTTCTCTTCTTCTAGTAGTCAAATTAGTCTATTTTTCAATGCTATTTGAGAAACAATTCTCAATTGATAGGATTTGACATCAATTTTTCATTCTTATTTCCGATCCCTTAATTATTTGATAAATATGTGTGTACCTTGCTTGCAAGTAATGTAAAACATGTTATGGGTATTTTTTTCGTAAGAGGAATGAAAAATTATTCATAAAATACCTGACATGGACATAAATTAATAGTGGAAGTTAACAAAATGGGTGTTCTTTGAAAGGATGAGGAAAATAGATTTTATTTTGTAAGGGTTGTTAATCATTTATGGATTTTGGACCATTTGCGGCTGATTTCAATAGACATTTCTTTAGGCCCAAATTAAGGTTTCAGAGCACCCTAGGTAGTACTCAGAGCATACGCCCCCTCCCACCTGGGACCAGCGACCCACTTGTATGTGCATGTTTTTTAAACAATTATAGTATAACTCTTAACATATTTTATTAAAGCTATAAAGGTTTTTTTCTTTCCTTTTCCATACCAAAACTATCAATGACATCATCATAACTTATTCCTATCTATTTAGTATACAACACTCGAGCAAAGGTCTGCAAATTGTAATTTGTAAAGACTAAACTTGTTACTTAAAGATTTATGAGTTAAGTAATAAATATAAAATTGTTCATGTTGTATGATTTATACATAATACACTGTAAAAGACTACAATAACACTTCAAAATAAAATACTAAATTTTACTTAGACCCATTATAAAATTTTTCAACATGAATTTAGTGTGATCTACTATTTATATAATGATTCTATGGAAAATTAGCAATGACAAATAGGCTACGAAAATTTACTGATTACAATGCGGTCTAAGTTAGCAGATATGGTTTTAAATTTTTAATACCTGATAAAATTTGTATAATATCACTACAATTTAGGCTCAAGGAACCATTCACCAAGTTACTTTAATCTTTCACACTATCACATGTGACACATAATACATTCAAAGAATCAAAATTTCCTTCATGCACAATCGAATGCACACTCCCTTCAAGCTTCATGGAATCAAAATCACCTATGACCTTCTCGCTAGGTGCTTCACTTGTCTCGATTTGTGTTTATATATGTGAAATAGTGAATGCAATGAATGGGTCATGTGCGTGTCTTTGATAGAGATTAACTATTAATATCAATTTTTTTTGCAAAATTTTAACCAAGATGACTCGACGACTTGAATTGTTTTTTATAAAATATGAAACCCTCCCTATTGTGTATCCTAGGAAACTACCTAGGTTTCCTAGGGTAATACATGCCCTTGCATTTCTCTTTGAATGAAATTATAGTAATGAAATAATGGTAGTAAATTCTAGTAGATGAAATAGTAATTGTAACACAAATAATTGTTTGCTTGTTTATAGTAATTATTTGATTACATAAGGAAATTGTTGGAAATAATGCTTTTTAAAAATAAATAGTTGAGACTTTAAGAAAAATGCAAAGAGTTCCATCTCGTAGGTTCCTCTTTTAAAAAAATTGAATCAGGGAATTATAAAACCTATTATTTGAGAAGTTAGGCTAAACAAGATTTTGAATAATGTCTCACTTAATTGCTAGTTCTTGAAAGACACATACAACATTAAGAGATTAAAATTGGAGGATCTAGTTGTTTTATTTGAATTAGCTAATGATATATAAACACTAAAAATGATAAGATGTCACGGATTTTATTTATTAATATGACAATAAATGGAAATAGGGAGATGTGATATCATGAAAAATTATGAGGTTTAATAACAAGGAGATTATTCACAAAGTTTGGAGTCTATATTTTTTTACTAACACTACAAAGAGTGTGTTCATTATATTTATTAAAATTATAGCATGAAATTTGAGACTTCATTTTATAAATAATTATAGAACACCATCATTTTTGAGATTTAATTTACAATTAAAATGTGGAATTTTTATCTTCCTTTCAATAACTTATAGTAAATAGTATGAGAACTAGTTAAGGATTGATCCCTCACGAGGGTATCTAGTGTAGCACTTGGCTCAAACAAATTCATGGAACAAACTAATGAGAGCTAAGCAATGTGTGACCCCTAAAGAAAACATGTAATGCAACTCTTTTCTCAGTTTAATAATAGATATCTAGTGAACAATGTCTAGTGAACACTAAGTTCAAAATATTTTGTCAATGCTGATCATAGTGACTGCTAAGCTTGTAAATATTTTGTTGTGGCTGACCTTAGAGACCGCTAGGAACAAAATTTTGTATGTGTTGACTACTCATTGTGATATTTAATGACCTGGGAGATTATAAAATTATAATTAGTTAAAGAAAGGCCCATTGAATGGTGTTTTGTTAACAATAAGTTAGAAATATTTTATCCATGTTGATGTTATATTTGACAACTAAGATTTATATATTTTCTTGTTAATGTATTAGTATTTTTCCGGTAATGATGCTTAGTGACCGTTAAGCTATAGTTATATCATTTTGGATGATCGTAGTAACAGGAAGGATAAGAAGCATATATTTATTTGTTAATTATTATTATACACCATTAACCTCAAAAAAATATTTTACGGCTTACCCTAACAACAACTAGGATAAGAAATACTTATGTTTGTACCCTTCACAAGTGATTAGATTGGTGTTCTTTTACTCATTACAATAATTGTTTTGATTTGAAATAAGCCTAGATACATAGAAGGTTTTAATAGTTCATTGTGTCTGAACTTAGCGACTGCTAAGATCAACACTATGTATATCTTGACCCCCACCAGCTTCAAAAAAATGTAGAAAATTTTCTTATTCTAACAATAATTTTCCCGTGTTTACAAATTTAGATACGACCAATCTCTAAATATTTTTTTGTAGATCAACTTAGCAACCGCTAGAACCGAATTATGAAATACTTTAATCCTCAACAATTCTTGTATTGAAAGAATTTCCTTACTAAATTCATATTTTTACTTGGATTGATGCCTAGTGAATGCCATGGTTAAATATATGTATACTCTAACTCCTTATTGATGTTTGTAAAATAGTTCTTTTTCATTCCATTAATAGTAAGTTTGTGAATGATGTCTAATAATGAGACATATTCTTGATCCCGGAATAGACTAATCACACCTAATTAAATGTTTATCCCTTACGAATACATGTATTATGACAATTTTATTAAGTCAATTATAGATGTCCATTGAATGGTGTTCAACTCACACTATGTTCAAAATATTTTGTCAAGGATGATGTTATTGACCATTAGTATTTTTCCTATTAATGATGCTTAGAGACCACTAAGGTATAGGTATATCCTTGCAGATGATCGTAGTTTAACTTTGATAAGAAATACATAATTACTTATTAATGATTATTATAAACTGTTAAGCTTTAAAAATATGTTTTGGATGACCCTAGTGATCACTAGGATAAAAATACTTATGTATGTACCCCTCGGTAGTGAAAGGATGGGCATTCTTTGCTCATCGCAATAATAGTTGGGTTTTGAAATAAGCCTAGATATAAAGAATCTCTAAATAAGTTTTGTGGCTTAACAAAGTGACCGCTAAGATCAACACTATGCATATCTTGATGCCCCTCCACTTCATTGAGTGGAGAAACATTTGTCTTTATAATGATAGTTGACAAAGGATAATACATAGATACGACCAATCTCTAAATATTTCGTTGTGGCTGAACATATCCATCACTAGGATCTGAACTAAGTAAGTCCTGAAGCCTTAAGAGTTCTTGTATTGATAGAATTAGATCTATACAATGTGGATGGTTATCAAAAACAAATAATCCTTCCAAAATATGTTGCGTGTGAATTGTCATGAATTTTTTTCATAGTTTCTGAACTTAGTGATCCACATTTGAATAGATAGTTATTACAATAGAAAATGGTAATGATAGGAGCCCAACAACTATTAAGCTAGACTAGTAATGGAGCTTAGTGGTCACTAGGAATTTTCTTTTATATAAAGAGAATGTATTGATCCCTCTTGATGGAAAGTAGTGCAACAATCGGTTCCACTAGGTAACATGTGGCTAATTTGATACAATTATAGTCATTGAAAATTCCAATCATTCTTAAGTTGTACAAACAGTGAAAAGTCAACTCCAAGGATAGAATCCAAAATGGATATCTCAAACAAGCACCAAGCCTCCATGTGTCCCAAGTCCGAAAAAGGGACATAGTCGGCCGTTTAAATTGACTAAGTATAAAATGTAAGCGGAAGCCTCCACGTGTCTCTTTGGTGCAAACTCAAAGTTAAAATCCAGAGACAGAACCTAAATGAGTGTGAATCTTCCATGTGTCTTATCGGTGAAAATTAAAAGGCATGGGTCAAAGCAGAGACTCAAATGATCCCCAACTTTTCACGTTTCTAGGGTCCAACATGAGTAAAAAAGGTAACAGGCACAATCAACTTACTATAAAAGAAGTGGTAGATGGTACCACATGTCGCATAAGTGAAAATTCAAAGGCTCAATCCAAAGTAGAATCTCAATCAAGCACTTGGCCCTTCACGTGTCTAGAGCCCGAAAAGGAAAAATAAAACGTTGAAAAGTCTAAGCGGAGGCAAAGCGAGTGGAAGGAGCCAAGTGTCGGATGATGCAACATTAAAAGAAAAATTAGGAGTGGGTTCCCAAATAAGTGTGAAGCCTCCACATGTCTCAACGGCATAATTTAAAATGCATGGCCCAAAGGTAGTCCCCAAATGAGCACCAACCTGCCATGTGGTCATAGTTCGAGAAGGTAAGGTCGGCCGTTGAAAAATCCAAAAGCCTACGAAGGCCTCCGATGTCTTATCTATGCATCTTCTAAAGGAAAATCTAAGTGTAGTTTCCAAAAAGCGTGAACCCTCCACGTGTCTTGGGTTAGACACAATGGCTTTGCAAATAAGAGGGACTCATGCAGACTATAGAGGAAACCAAGGAGCCCGCATAATCCATACCGTGTCAATCGATGCAACTTCAAGAGAAAAAGAGAGGGATGAATATTCAACACATGCGGGGATGCCACGTGGGTCTTGTATGGAAATACTCTTTAAAATATTGAGATCCCACATCAAATGTTGTACCCCGACCTTCAAAAGGCCATATATTTTGACTGGAAGCTTGATTTTGAGTGGGAAAGGACATTTTTGGAAAACTCTCGGCGCCGCTTCTCACCGCCTCTATTAATGTTTCGGTCTGCTATTTTTAGGGGCAATCAAGTCTCCCACTTGTCGCTAAGATGAATAATCGGCTCTTTGTCTCCCAAAGAAGGGACAACTTAGGGTATGGGTGTTGCAGCGAGACTCTTCATTGTGGTATGTGGATTGAATGCTCTCTCGGGGGTGGTTGGAGCATGGCTCAAATTCTTCCCTTATTTCTCTCTTATTTTCTAAGAGGTTGGTCATTGTTTCTCTCCTTCCCCCTCTCTATTTCTTCCTTAGGGTAGGATGTGGAGTTTAAGCCTCTTCTCATGTCTCTATAATGGAATTTTCTTACCTCTTGCCCACTAGTGATGTAATCGTGTGAACTTTTAGAGCAATTGAATCTATTTCATGATGCATCTGCCCATCCTAATTTTATTGCATCTTCTCTCCTCTCATCATTACCGGGTATACTATGCGTACTACGATTATGATTGCAGTCCCGGGAGCTTTGTTTAATGGGTTTTGAAGTGGTGTTCTTTGTGAACTTCATCTCTCGGTCTATGGTGCATCTCGTCCACCTCCTTCTTTTCTCACCTCTCTCCACTTCGATAGTTTGCATTTATGATCATCCAATTCCTTTTCTAGTGTATCACCTCTTAGTTTAGGCTCTCTTTCACTTTCTCTCTCCATGTCTCCTTGGAATGGTCGATTAGGATAAATTAGTTTTCTTGCACATGAGTAACTTGGCGGGTAGTTTAGGAAGTAGGAACCAACCTTCTCTTGAGGTCCATCTCAGGTTTGCAAGTCCCACAGCTTGAGAGATGGTCCAATGTTGTGTAATCACACCGAATGCCTCATTTCAAACTCGGGACATCTAGGGGTCTTTGTGATTTTGCATTAACAGTTCAAGATTCTAGAGTGCTTGATCGACATAATTAGATCATTGCATTAATATTTTTTACTGGAGTGATGCTTAGAAAATTCCATGGTTAAAAATACATATACCTTGACCCCTCTATTATGTATGTATATCCTCACTTTTCTCATTCCATTAATAGTAAGTCTCTGAATAATGCCTAGTGACTGCTAAGCTCTAAATATTTAGTAATTGCTTTGACATTAACAACTGCTAGGATCAACAATTCTATCTTTTATGTGGAACTTATTTTCTAATATTACCTAATATTCATAATAATGGACATATGAATGTTGCCATAAAATCAATTATGTCATTTGTCTCATTTATGGTTTCTGTTGATGATGTATGCGTGGTTGTCACCCTTTAATTTTTCAACATGGCGAGAGAGTGGGAAATGTCGATGGTAGATACTTATTTATATTCCAACGAGGATGAAATATTCATAAGATATACCATGTTTGATCTATCTTCCTTACATGAAAAATTTTAGCATTACTCAGCTCTATATTCTGTATTTCAAAATAAAAGTGTTGATGTTGATGTCATAGACATAAAGGGTATACTGGAAGAGAAACCGCTATGGTTCTGAGACATAAGGGTGACCTAAATTGCTACTAAACCAAAGGTGGTTCCATTTCAAGAAGTGATTTTTTCCTATTTACTTCATGCCAAGTCTGAGGATTTGTCATTATTTTCTAAATCAAGGAAAAAGAGAATAGGTTTGTTTGTTGAGAATGCATACAAAATTTATTATAAACTTTGAGAGTCGATTGTTTATACAAATCAAACAAATTTGAGTCTTGGATGGCCCAAAGGAGAGTAAGAGATGTTTTGCAAAGTTGGGCATTTGATCCATTAGATAATATGGATGATTCTAATATGTCTGATATCCTTATTAAAAGGTGTAGACCAGGAGTCCTTATTGGCATGACACTCATGAATAGGCTATATGGAAAATTTTCAATCTCTAAGGTGGATGTTTCCTAGGTCATGTTACTTTTTTTTATTGATAACAACAAGATTCCCTCCTTAGGTTAGGTGATCTGTTTCAATTTAGTGAGACAAATAAATAATTTTGTTGAAAAAGTGAAATCATTTTACATGGCTTCCTATCTTCTTAATGTTTTCTTTGGTGTTCTTGAATGTCTATATTTCTATCAAATATTGTATCCTTTGAGCCCTTTGAAGGTAAATGAGCAATATTCAAAATTCTATACCCATCATTTTAGATCACATATTCAAGATATATGCACTTATTTGTATTGTTCTCTTTACCAATAATTACATGAAATAGTGACACGAAAATATATTGGATGCCATACTCATTTCCATAAGGAAAATGAGAGCCATATTATTCTATCCGTAATATATAGTTATCATGATTGAGGGGTTCCTTACAAATCCATTTTTGTTGCCATATTATGTGGATGAAAAACTGGTAGAACAAGAGATTGTATATCATATTTATAACTATATTAATTTAGACTATAAGGAGAAGAATCTTAAAACACATCCCTCTTTCCCATTCTATGTGGGATTAAAAAATTTTAATAGGTGACCCAATTTGAAGGCTTCCTCAGCCATAGAAATTCATATCATCTGCACAAACACCCTTTAAGGCAATATGACACAAATAAAAGTGTTTCCCAACACCTTAATTGGTTTAAAGGACAATTAAATATACCTTATGCTCACATGAATGATGATAATGACTGGGTATGGATTACCTAAACACAATATAGCCTTGTTCAACATAATTTAAAGGAGACAAGGGTGATTCCACCTCCGAGAGAAATTATTAAAAAGGAGGATATAAAGAGAAATAAATATTTTTATTCAAAACATTAACAAAAACTCATGCTCCCTTATCTCCACCAAATGAATCTCAATCTGAGTTGCGATAAGTCTTGTCCAAACCAAATAAAGCTCCAAATTTGGTTGCATATGCCTTAACTTCATCAAGTGAAGAAGAGGAGATTATGAAAACTGAAATTATAGCTTGCGAAGCCCCGTGAAATGCTCTCAATCTTCTCCCTCCACTTCACAACAAGCGAGAAATGATTGGGTAGAGAAATTTGTAATTTCCTACAAAGAACATCCATATTGGATGACACAAGATGATCACTTAGTTAACATCAAATTCAATAAAAGGATGGTAATAATGAAAAGGGCAACCAAAAATAAGATGTCATCACAAAGGAAGCCATTGTTTGGTATGAAAATTTTGAAGACCTCTTCACTCTTACAAATAAAAGGAAAGACAAAGGATCCCAACAGTGCAATATGAGGAAGATAAAAACCTTGATAAGGGATACAACGAAGAAACCATATAAGTAGTGAGGGGAGTACGTGCTACAAATAAATAGCTTGATACTCAATTAAAGGCCATAGTTCCTCCAAGCATAGTTTCTGATGTAGAAGAGGAATTACATGGCTTGTACAATAATGTAAAGAATTGCATCTGTGTAAAGGAGTAGGTAGAAACATTCTTGGAGAAAAATTAAAAACACATTACATGAATGGCATTGTTTCTGAAAACATTAACACATATGGGGAAGGTCATTCAAAAATTAATTTGTAAAGACCCTACAATTATTACCATGAACAATATTGGTATATGCAAAACATATGCTAATGATACAAAGAAAATAGTAAGGGAATGTAATGAACAGGTAAAAAAACTTTTTTTTAGTTTGATGACATTATTTCTAGAGGAAATCATGCCTTCATAGAATCTTCATCATGGAAATATATAAGGAAAACCATGCATTGGTTTCTATTGAGAGTTCAAGAAATCACTTAAGGAATTCATTATTAATTTTTAAAGGAGAATAGCTGAGGTGAATGAAGGAAAAATTTGCACGTAAATGAGAATTTTTCCAAAACAAGGGGAAAAAATTAAAAATTGAGATTCTAATGGAAATTTCAAATAAAGCGGTGGTAGTCAAAAGGATTTTCTTGACAAGTCTATTGTGCTATATAGAAGCACAATTATAGACATGGAAAAGATAAAAAGAGATTATCAGACTTGCAAAAACTATTTTGAGGAGGCAAAACAAGGAGATGATAAAACTGGTCACGAAGGAGAGAAACAAACCTAGGAAGCAACCGTGCCCGTGGTCTTAGGTCAACAACACTTTGTAGTTAAGGAAGAACCATAATGAATCATAAATTGTAGTATCTAAGATATGCGGGAAAGAATTATGATATGTATGACATGTTAATAGATAAATATTTATAATTTATACAATGATCATGTATATATTCCAAATGCTATACTTATTGAAGCATGCATTTTTTGTTTTTATACGCTAAGCTCAAAATATGTCATTTTGGTATAAATGAAAAATGACATATCTCGAAATACTTATCTCACAGTATAATTAAAATATCTTTCTCTATTTTTTTAAATCCTAATGGCCACTATGTTCTAACTATTATGATGTTGTAATGTGTTAGTAGCCTAAGAGTTCATAATATCCTAGCCACACCAAATCTTTAAATAATATGTTGCAAAATAAGCTAGGGATAACAACCTTAAAATTTCACTCTTTGTCTTGTTAAATGTTTGAGACATCTAAGATTGAAATATTCTATTGTGGAAGAACCTAGATGTCATGTAGCTCAAAATTCCAGCCTCCTAGAATCTTAATGTAATGTGTTTAATCCTTTTGACTGCAATGCTGCAAATTATGTGTTAAATCCTAACGAATGGTAATCATAACTTATTATATTGATGCAATACGTAGAGGAAACTTATTTCATAATACCTTAATTAAAATTATGAAATCCTATTGACCACAAAGATCCAAATAATATTTTGTGTTAACACCTAGCAGAATCTAATTTTGAAATATCTTACTATATATTTTTAAATCTTAGTGGCCGTTATGTTCCAAATATTATGATGCGGAAGTGTCTTCGAGGTATATCACTTGATGATATCCATTGTAAAAAACTAAACGCTAAGATCTCAATATCCTATTTGTTTTTAGTTGAATCCTAGTGAAAACATATCTTTAAATAATATGTTGAAACATAAGATAGTGGATGATAAGATAAAAACATGTAGCTCAAAATTTGTTAATTTTATTTGTTAAAGTATACCACCGAAAACTTGTAAACATTATGAGTACACATATTCTAGTGGATGCTATCCTCTTGGAATATTAATTTAGTGTGTTAAATTCTTGTGACCACTATGTCCTAGATATAATGTGCTAAATCCTAACGAACACTAAGTTAAAATTATTACATCATTGTAAAGGCTAATGACCGCTAAGGTAAAATATATTGCATTTAAAATGTTAAATCTTGTAGAAATATTTTTTAAAATATTATTCTATTGCAGTAGGTAAAGGCCACTAATTTCATATTACCTTAATTTAACTTGTGAAATCCTAAAGAACTACTAAGGTACAAATAATATGTCATGGAAATACCTAAAGCACACATTAGAATCGAAATATATATTTTTATTTTGTTAAATCCTAGCAGCCGCTATGTTAAAAATATTATGATGTGGCATTGTTTTAGCGGCATATAAATTCATGATATCCATTGTTGAGTACTTGATCTCTAAGATTAGAAATTTTTTTGAGGTATATCCTAGCAGCCGCTAAGCTTGTAATATTTGTCATGTTTTTAGTTGAATCCTATCGATAAAATATATTCAAACAATATGTTGCAACATAAGATAGCAGACTCCAAGCTAAAAATTTCATTCTTTGTCAAGTTAAATGCTCGATACATCAAATCTAAAAATATTCTATTGTGGAAGCAACTAGATGCCATGTAGCTCAAATTTTGTTAATTTGATTTCTTAAAGCATACCTCGACAACTTACAAACATTATCAACACACATATTCTAGAGGACATTAGCCTCCTGGAATGTTGATTAAATTTGTTAAATTATTATAATGCTATTGCCAATATATTATGTGTTAAATCTAGGAAATGCTAAGCTTCAATTATTATATCGTTGTGACAGATGATAATGCGACCTTTAAGCTCAAACAAAATGCATTTAAATGTTAAATCACATAGAAAGATATTTTATAATATTATGTTGTTGCAGCAGTATGAAGAGGGCGCTAAACTCATACTACCTTAATTTTATTTGTGAAATCCTATGACCGCTAAGGTACAAATAATATGTTGTAGTAATACCTAGCAGATGCTAGACTCAAAATTTCTTTATTTATTTTGGTAAATTATAGCAGCCGATATGTTCCAAATATTTTTATGTGGCAGTTTCTTAGAGGCATATAACTTCATGATATCTATTATTGAGTACTGATCTCTAAGCTCATAAAATGTTTTCGAGGCATAACCTAGCAGCCACTAAGCTTGCAATATATGACATGTTTTTAGTTGAATCCTAGTGACAACATATCTTCAAATAATATGTTGCAACATAAGATAGTGAAACCCAAGCTCGATACATCCAAGCTCGAAATATTATACTGTGGAAGCAACTAGATGTCATGTAGCTCAAAATTTGTTAAATTGATTTGTTAAAGTATACCATCGACAATTTGCAAAAATTACGAGTATGCATATTCTAGCGTATGATATCCTCTTGGAATCTTGATTTAATTTTATAAATTCTTATGACCTCTATGCCCCAAATATCATGGGTTCAATCATAATGAACACTAAGATTAAATTATTACATTATATTTAAAGGCTAGTGGCCTCTAAGTTAAAATCAATATCATTTAAAATGTTAAATCTTGTAGAAATATTTTTAAAAAATATTATGTTGTTGCGACGTAGAGGCTACTAATTTCATACTTCCTTAATTTTATTTGTGAAATCCTAAAGCAAATGATAAGGTACAAATAATATGTTACGTAAATACCTAGTGGATGATAGACTCCAAATATATTTCTTTATTCTCTTAAATGCCGGTGGCCATTTATGTTCCAAATATTCTGATTTGGTACTGACTTAGAAACATATAACTTAATGATATGCATTGTTGAGTATCGATCTCTAAGCTCAAAAAATGCTTTCGAGGCATAACCTAATGACTCGCTAAGATTTGACTATCTCGACATGTTTTTAGTTGAATCCTAACATCAACATATATTCAAATAATATGTTGTAATATAATATAGAGGATGCCAAGATAAAAATTTCATTCTTCTTCTTATTAAATGATCGAGACATCCAAGCTCGAAATATTCTATTGGGGAAGAAATTAAATGCCATGTAACTCAAATTTTGTTAATTTGCATTGTTAAAACATACCGCCAATAAGTTATAAAAATTATGAATACACATATTCTAGTGGATGCTAGCCTCCTTGAGTATTGATTTAATGTGTTTAATTCTTGGGACCGCTATGCCAAAAATATTGTGTGCTAAATCCTAATGAACGTGAAACTTAAATTATTATGTCATTGTAAAGGGTAACAACTGCTACGCTCAAATCAATTGCATTTAAAATGTTAAATCCTATAGAAATATTTTTTAAATATTATGTTGTTGCAGTATGAAGAGGCTGCTAATTTCATACTACCTTAATTTTATTTTCGAAATCCTACGAGCGCTAAGGTACAAATAATATGTTGTGACAATACCTAGCGGATGCTTAGACTAGATATATATTTAATTATTTTGTTAAATGGTAGTAACCGCTATTTGCCAAATATTATGATGTGTCAGTTTCTTAGTGGCATATAAATTCATGACATCCGTTGTTGAGTACTAATATCTAAGCTCAAAAAATGTTTTTAAGCCATAACCTAGTGGTTCTTAAGCTTGTAATATCTGAAATATTTTAAGTTGAATCCAAGAGACAACATATCTAAATAATATGTTGCGAACATAAGATAGCGGATGCAAAGCTAAAAATTTCATTCTTCATCTTGTTAAATTATCAATATATCCAAGATAATATTCTATTGTTGAAGTAAATAGATGTCATGTAGCTCAAAATGTTTTAATTTGATTTGTTAAAGAATACTTGCCGATAACTTGTAAACATTATGAGTACTGAATATTATAGTGGATGATAACCTCTTGGAATCTTGATTTAATGTGTTAAATTATTATGACCGATATGACCCAAATATTATTTGTTAAATGCTAATGAAATATAAGATTAAATTATTACATTGTTATAAAGGTAAAAGAAACTAAGCTCAAATCAATGTCATTTAAAAATTTTAATCCCGTATAAATATTTTTTAAAATATGATGTTTTCACAAGATCTGAGAGGACACTAATTTTGTACTACCTTAATTTTATTTATAACATCCTAGTGACCGCTAAGGTACAAATAATATGTTGTGGTAATACCTAGTAGACGCTAGACTCGAAATATATTTCTTTATTTTTTTAAATTCTAGTGGCTGCTATGTTCCAAATATTATGATGTGGCAGTGTCTTAGTGGTGTATAACTTCATGATATCCATTGTTGAGTAGCAATATCTAAGCCGAGAAATTGTTTTCAAGCCATAACTTAATGATCTCTAAGATTGGAATGTCCGACATGTTTTTAGTGGAATCCCGAGAACAACATATCTTCAAATAATATGTTACAACATAATATAGTGGACATCAAGATAAATATTTCATTCTTCCTCTTCTTAAATTCTCGAGACATCCAACCTCTAAATATTCTATTATGGAAGCAACTATATTCCATGGAGCTTAAAATTTGTTGATTTGATTGGTGAATGCATACCTCGACAACTTACAAACTTTATGATTACACATATTATAGCTGATGATAGACTCTTGGAATCTATATTTAATGTGATAAACTATCACGATCACTATGCCCTAAACATTATGTCTTAAATCCTAACTCAAAATTTGTTTTCTAGGCATAACCTAGTGATTTGCTAAGCTTGCAATATATGACATGTGTTTAGTTGAATCCCAGCGAAAAAATATCTTCAAATAATATGTTGCAACATAAGATAGAAGGTGCCAAGATAAAAATTTCATTCTTTTTCTTGTAAAATGCTTGAGACATCCAAGCTTGAAATGTTTTATCGTGGAAGAAACTAGATGCCACGTAGCTCAAAATTTGTTAATTTGATTTGTTGAAGCATACCTCCCAGCATCTTTTAAACATTATGAGTATGCATTTTCTATTGGATGCTAGCCTCATGGAATCTTTCCTTAATGTGTTAAATTCTTACAACCATTACGCCCCAAATATTATGTGTTAAATCCTTGTTTAGAAAATGTTTTCAGGGCATAACCTATCGATTGCTAAGCTTGCAATATCTGACATTTTTTTGATTGAATCCTAATGACAATATATATTGAAATAATATATTGGTCCATAAGATAGTGGATGCACAACTAAAAATTTCATTCTTCATTTTGTTAAATGCTCGAGACATTCCAACTCGAAATATTTTATTGTGGAAGCAACTAGATGCCATGTAGCTCAATTTTTTTTAATTTGATTTGTTAAAGCATACAGCCAAAATCTTGTAAAAATTATGAGTATGAATATTATAGTAGACGCTTGACCTCTTGGAATCTTGATTTAATGTGTTAAATTATTGACTTTTATGCCCTAAATATTATGTGTTAAATCTTAATGAACGCTAAGCTTAAGTTATTACATAGTTGTAAAGGCTAGTGACCACTAAGCTCAAATCAATTTCATTTTAAATGTTAAATCCTATACAAATAGTTTTTTAAAATAATATGTTGTTGCTTTGTATGTAGATGCGATTACACACTACCTTAATTTTATTTGTGAAATCCTAGTGACCGCTAAGGTACAAATAATATGTTGTGGCAATACCTACTTTGGATGATAAAATTAATATATCTTTATTTATTTTGTTAAAGGCTAGCCATTGGCTGCTAAGTTCCAAATATTATGATCTTGGATGTTTTTAGTGGCATATAACTTTATGATATCAGTTGTTGAGTGTTGATCTCTAAACTCGGAAAATGTTTTCGAGGAATAACCTAGCGATCGCTAAGCTTGTAATATTCGACTTGATTTTACTTTAATCCTAGCGACATCATATTTGTAAATAATATGTTGCTGAACATAAGATAGCAGATTACAAGCTAAAAAATTAATTCTTCATCTTGTTAAATACTTGAGACATCCAAGCTTGAAATATTCTATTGTGGAAGCAACTAGTTGCCACGTAGCTAAAAATTTATTACTTTGATTTATTCGAGCATACCACCAAAACTTGTAAACATTATGAGTAGGCATATTATAGACGACACTAGCCTTCGGAATCTTGATTTATGGGTTAAATTCTTGTGACTTGCTATGCTCCAAATATTATGTGTTAAATCCTAATGAACAATAATTGTAAATTATTACTTCATTGTAAAGGCTAGCAATCGTTAAGCTCAAATCAATTTCATTTTAAATTTTAAATCTTGTAGATTTTTTTAAAAAATATTATATCGTTATTATAAGTAAAGGTTGCTAATTACATACAACCTTACTTTAATTTTTAAATCCTAACAATCACTTAGGTATAAATATTATGTTGTGGCAATACCTCACGGATGATAGATTCGAAATATATTTCTTTATTTTTAAAATGCTAGCATCCACTATGTTCAAAATATTATGATGTGGTAGTTTCTTAGTTGCATATAAATTCATGATATCCATTGTTGAGTACCAAACTCTAAGCTCAGGAAATGTTTTCCGAGCACAACCTAACAACTACTAAGCTTGTAATATCTCGACATGTTTTTAGTTCAATCCTAGCGATAACATATATTCAAATAATATGTTGCAACATAAGATAGTGGAACCCAAGCTAAATATTTCATTCTTCATCTTTTCAAGTGCTCGAGAAATCCAAAATAGAAATATTCTATTATGGAAGCAACTGATGATATGTAGCTCAAATTTTTTAAAATTGATTTATCAAAGCATACCACCAACAACTTGTAAAAATTATGAGTATGCATATTCTAGCAGGTGCTAGCCTCCTTGAGTATTTATTTAATGTGTTAAATTGTTGTGACCTCTATGCCCCAAATATTATGTGTTAAATCCTAATGAATGGAAAGCTTAAACTATTACATGATTGTATATCGTTGTGGCTGTTATGCTCCAAATATTATGGGTTAAATCTTAATGAGTGCTAAGCTTAGATTATTATGTAGTTGTGTAGGCTACTTGTTGCTAAGCTCAAATTAATTTCATTTAAAAAGTTAAATCCTATCGAAAGTGTTGTTTTAAATATTATGTTGTGGTATTATGTACCGCCACTAAATTTCATAGTACCTTACTTTATTTTGTGAAAGCCTAGTGACCACTAAGCTCCAAATAATATGTTTTAGAAATACCTAGCAAACCCTAGACTTACAATAACTTTCTTTATTATGTGAAACCCTAACGAACGCTAAGCTACAAAAATATGTTGTGGCAATACCTAGAAGATGCTAAAATCATTATTTATTTCTTTATTTTGTTAAATCCTAGTGACCGATATGTTCTGAATATTACGGTGTGGTAGTGTCTTAGCGACGTATAATTTCATCATATTATTTATTATGTATCGATCGCTATGCTACAAATATGGTATTATGTTATAACTTTGGAGGTCTTTAAGATTTCAATAGATTTCTTGTTTTTTCTAATCCTAATGATAACTAATATCCAAATAATATGTTGCAGATAACCTAGTGGATGCTACAATAATAATATAATTCATTAATGTGTTAATTACTAAAGAACCCTAATGTTCAACATATTAGTTTTTGCCTTCCATAGAGACTAATATTTATTTGTCGTTTCACAACAAACCTAATGAATTAATATATATGCCAACACTCAATATTCTCGAATAATACATGTCCTACTGATAATATTTTTTTAAAGAATTATATCATCATGACTTACATACATAAATACATAGTAATTAAGATATTTAATACATAAATTTAAATACATAGTGATTAAAATATTTTATATATAAAATTGAGGCATATGTACAATATGTTTAACCTTCCATTACACATAAAATTATCTCATAATTGATAATTTAATATGATATTACTGATTTTAAACCGTTTTCTTAACCTTGAATATCTTCTCACAAAGTCAAAGTGGCAACCATATAAAAAAAGTACAATGAAATATTTACCTTGGGTTGTTTCTATCATCATATTAAAAGGAGAAAAGGTAGATGTAAAGAATACAAAACTAATATTTTAATTCTCGTTAAACATTGTAATTTTAAAAACTAGTGATTATGTGACTATCCATCATTAGCAGGAAAAAATATCTAGAGGGGACATAGATTGGAAATAACTTGAAAGTGTTCAAATGAAATAAAAATATAATTGAAAAGGGATAAAATTTTCTTTGGTTTGGGTAAAAATGACTTGTTTTATTTAAGAAAAGCCGGTGTGACAAAACAATCAAAAGGAACCAAGAAGCGAGTTGGGTCGCGGGTCATGTTTTCATAGAGAAAAGCAAGGTTGGACTAACATGAAAAAGATAGGAACTAGTAAGCACAAGGTGGTTTGAAAAAATGATTAGAAGGAACCGGTAAGCAGAGATGGGCCACAAATCTCAATTTTTAGGGAAAATAGAGTTGAATTGATGTTAAAAAGACAAGATCTAGTCGAAGATAGAACGACTTGAACAAGCCCTAATAAAAAAGGTGCACATTTAGTATAGTATACATTTTTGATAAATACCTTATTTATATATGAGATTATTTCATGCTTGGTGATGCCATTCAAACCACCAACTGCTGCATTGAACTAACTATCTACACTATTTTTCCACAACCCCTTTTTCTTCCCCAGTGTGTGAGCACCCTTTTTTTATTGCCTGATTGTTCCCTTTTTGTTAATCCACAAATTAGATTATAATTAATGTCTAATTGTTCTCTGGCCAAAACGATCGGGATTCTTGCATTTAGCCCTACAATCTTTGACTTGATTGTGTTTTTCTATGATTTCATGATTTGGTGTTACTCAAGCAAGAACGAAAAAATAAAAACCCTAAAATCTAATTCTCCAGGGTATTTAATATTTGTTTTTGAGACATTGCACGTTAGAAATTTTGAAAATATAAAAAGTGTGGGATATGGAAATTTGGAGATTAGAGCGGGGGAAATTGTATTAATATTGAAATTTCAAATTCTCAAAATTGCGAGGGAATTCACATTTAAAATTTTGAATTTACAACTCATTAAAGGTGCGAGATATTGAAAAAATTAACAATATTGAAAATAACACATTTTTTTATTTAGCTATAGATTAAAATAGTTAAAACATAGAATATTATAATAAAACAGAAGACATAAATTGTATGAATGTATAGGCATATTTATTTTAATTTTATGAGAATCAACCTAGGTAATGTTAGATGTAATGCGCTCATGAAAAATAATTATCCAATTACTCTATGCCACGTGACATGTTTTCAACCTAATAATTAGAAAGCATTATCTTTGACATATTTATTATGAAATTTATATATAAATAAATGATTGTCAAATATTTTAAAACTATATAAAACTGTGATATTATAATATAGATAGCTACCACAAACAATGAAACATGGCATGAAAAATCTGAAATACCGTGTTGTTTTTTACATTAAAAAAACAAAAATACTAGCTCCTCAAAGTTGTAAAGATAGTGTTTGCAATGATAAGAGGTATTGGTATATAGATAGTGTCCTCTAAGCTATATCATGATTTGTTATTCTATCGCTATTTACAAATTAAGTAATTGTTGTGCACAATGGACCATATGTCATTTCAATCAATAAATAAAGCATCTTAGCAGTTCTATGCATTTTCTTTGATAAGAACTGATGTGAATTACATGTTGTAATGATTTATCTTATAAAAACTACAAAAATATCACTTTCTCTCGGGGGTATAAATGGATTCCAACTTACAAAGATATATATATCAGACGAGATAAACATGTAGTGCAACAATTGGGCTGCCATGTAAAGTCCACACAAAATGATACAATTACAACAACATGAGATAATGATGGAAGCCTAGCTACCACTAAGCTAGACCATTGTTTGTTACAATATAGCTATTCAAAAATTAGAAATTGTTGAGTCTAGTTGTAGCTACGTTATTCCTTTCAACTAGAAATGGAGATCAGTCATCGATAAACCTTTTCTTTTATATGAACTGAAATTCTTGATCCATCTCGACGGAACTTAGTGCTCGAATTGGATCTACAAGGTAACATGCAACTAATTCTATAGAATTATAATCATTGCAAATTACAACCGCTCTAAATATGTAAATATAGTTATTACTATGATAAGAGGTAATGAAAGGATCTTGGCGACCTCTAAGCTATATCCTAAGTTATTAATCAATAACTACTTGAAATTGACAAATTGTTAAGCCTAATGGCTGCTAGGATTTTTCTTTGATACAAACGAATATGGATTATAACTTACAAATATATATCTTAGGTGAAATAAATAATTATTGAATCCTCTCATTGCAATTACAATCAATGAAAACACTATCGATAAAAATCTGAAAAATTAGTGATTACAATGAAAAATGGTAATGATAGGAGCCTAGCAACCACTAAGATAGACCATTGTTTGTTATTATATATTTATTATCAAAATTAAAACTATTTATCCTAGAAGCCGCAACATGATTCCTTTGAACTACTAATGAAGGCTCGTGGTTGCAAAGAATTTTCCTTGATAAGAATAGAAAATCTTGATCCCTCTTGATTGAAAAACATATCGGGAATTGGATTCACCAAGTAACACACGAAAATTGTTAAATGTATAATAATTTAAAATTACAATTGATCTAAAGTTTTACGAGATAGTTAGTTCCATGAAATGAGGTAATGATATGATCATGGCTGCTAAGCTAGTCAATGATTTGTTATTTAATGACTATTTTGAAATGAGGAAATTGTTGAGCGGAGCGATTGATAGCCTTTTTCTTTGATATAAAAATATGGATTACAATTTTCCAAGATAGATATTATAAGAAATAAATAAGACTATATGAATCTCGATGGAATGTGGTGCAAAGAATTGGGTTCGGTATGTGATAAATATTATTCCTACATAGAGGTATGCAATTCTTCTTCCCTTCTTGGATTATATGAATAAGGTTGTGATGCTTGAATATTTGAAATATTTGGAAAGGGATGATGTTAAATTATATATATTTCACGTCCAAAGATATAATATGTGGAAAAAAATTGGGCTCGATACGTACAAGTCTTTACATAAGAGGCTACATTTTCATAGGGCTTGCATTATTTTTACAAATGCAACTAATGAAGACATTACTTATATTTTCAAACAACAAAATGAAGTGAAATTTTTTTTGATAGAAACAAATTCTATGGAGTTTCTTTAAAAATCTAGATTGGTTTGGAAATCGCTTGGATGTCCTTAATGTCCCGATTGGAAAAAAACAAAACAGAGGAGTGAAGAGTAATGTATTTTAATTTTATTGAATTTTTTATTATATTTTATCTTCCTTATATAAAAGGAAAAAACATATGATTGACCTTTGAATCTATAACTTTGAAAATCAATTCCTCTTGATTTTCAAAATGGACACAACAAATAATCTATAAGACAAATGAATGTTTCTATTATTATCGATGATATATGCAAACCGAATGGACTACAACATTTGAGTTTTTGGATCTGGTATCCTTTTTTGTTTACCTACTAAAGATAATAATGATAAATTTGATCATAATTCATTGGAAAGGTTGACATCCAATTCATTCGGGCTACTAGAGGAATGAACAATGAATAAGTATCAATACTAGTAGATAAAGTACAACCAAGGGATGTCTTGTTAACTGGCCTTATTCAAGACAAATTAATAGTAGAAACATTTGATTCTTACTACTGGGGAATAAAAGAAGATAGAAAAATGAGAGAAAAAGTTCTATAATATTTTAAAGATAAACATCTATATATTGATCTATTGACATTCAGTAGTGAATCCAATGTAATTGAGAAAGTTAAATTACATGAAACATACTATTGCCATTTTTTTACTATTGGGTGAAGGGAGGAAAGTAAACATAAAATATGATTCCCACATAGGGGAAAATTAAGCTAAACCAAAAAGGACTAGAAGGAGCAAGAAGTTCTTCTCGTCGAGGCTCAAACAATATTAGACAACTATGTGGTGTCAATGGAAGACAATATACCAGCAAGGATGGAGGAAATATAAGAATTTACTTGTCAATGTGCATACCCATTCCAGATTTTGTCAACTCTAGCAGCTATTCCTACCACCAATCCTTTCAATGTAGAATGTGTTATCACTTATTTTTAAAATTTGTCTAACGATATTTCTTCCAAGAAATAATGGAGTTGTTAACAGCTTATTGGATTAAATAAGATGGAATGTATTATTATTGTTCTCATAACAATTGAATATTCAAAAATGTTGAGAGAAACAGTAAAAAAATACATGGAAAAGGTTGAAAATAGTGAAGAATAAATTTTGGATTGATGCTATAGACTCTATGATAGCAAATGAGAACTTAAAAATTTTGTCTTACGTACACAATAATAGAAGTGCTTAACTGTGACGATAACAATGATAAAAGTGAAGAAGTCACTACGGATTGGATTAAAAATAGCCATAGGAATTTATAACTGCAAGTGAAATTTCCCTAAAAGGAAACAAACATCCTTTTCCTTGTGAGTGATCATATGAGTTCTGGTCTGATATGTTTACTCGATGTTGTTCCCAGGATTCTATATTATTAGTGCTATACGGAGACAGTTTCACACTGCATGCATTAATTGAATCCAATCATTATGTTGTTTTTATTGTTGAGACACATAGTCAGGAAATGTTTTTGAAACATTACTATTTTCATATGAAGAAAGGTTTGTACTAGAATACAACTTGAAAATGTGATTATGTTAAGAGTATTTTAACAAAAAGAAGCTACTTACACATTTCTTATTTATGTAGACAACAAAAGAAAAATATGAATCGATGAACAAACCTCTCAACTTGATGCTACACAACAAAATCATCATGGTGATTGAACTTCAATTGCTTTATAAATATATTTAATGAGATTTGTTTTTAATTACCATTGTTCTTTTTTTTTTACAATACTCTATACTCACTACCTCTTACCACAAATGAGGAGAACTCAGCCACATCATCCACGAATATGTAAGGAAATCCTAGTATGTTATTCATGTACATTTATAAATAATAATCGCTAGTAATCCCCACAAATTTATAGAAAAATTAATGGTTTATGAATATTAACAATAACTAGAGAAAATAACAGTCGAGTGGGGTCAAAGCATACAAGTGTGTCCCACTTTGTGGCCATAAATATTTTAAAATCTGACTAGTAAATAAATAATTAAAAAATACTATAAAATTTTAAAAAATCAGGTAAATTCTGGATGCCCTGCACCTTGGTATTTATAGCCTCTTAAAAATGCATGTTTGGTCATTTTATATGTGTTTGGTCATGTTTTGGTTGTCAGACATAGTTTTCTGAAAGTACAAAAACTACAAAAAAGTGGGACATAGTTATATGCTTTGACCCGAGTGTGTGGTGGTAACCCACATGAATATGTAGACACAACCGGGTATGTTATAAATGCATATTTTTAAACATAACCATTTCTAAGGATAAAAAAGTTATAGAAAATGCTATTAGCTAATTCTAGAAGCTGAACCATTTTAAAAGAAGGAATTATAAGATAACCTATTTCAAAAGTTCATGGTGGCATCTAATGCTACATAGTTTGTAGTTTCTAGGTTGTTTGTTGTCTACATAAACCATTAATATCCACATAAAGATAAATACATTAGAATCTATTCTTATTACAACTAATTATGGCATAACCTAGTGGCTATTAGTCCACATCAATATCTCAAAAGTGTTGTCTACCAATGGGTGGTTTAATAGATATAAAAACCCTAGGCGGGTGCTACAATTCATTCAAGAAGACATAAAATATTTTGATTTGTACGTATCATATTACCACGAAGACCAATATGTTTCTGAATTATGTTGTCATTTGTGATAACATGAAATAGATTTTGAATTTATTACTATTTTTGTAATACATCTTGTATCAAAAAAACTAGCAGCTATTAAGGTCTATACAAGACAAGCCAAAATCTTAGTCAATAAGTGGTAACTACCTAAAGTGCTTATATTGAATTTACCATTTTACCATGTAATTCACTTTTTTTTTCAAGTATGATTTCAGTTTACATAACAATAGTTATATTAATAATAAAGATATTGATATTTATTTGGATTATATCTTTCATCAAATGGTCCTACTACGGGTAAAGAATATGTAATTGTACACTAAGGTCCATTAGTAAGTGGTAGCCACAATCGAAAATGTTGATTTTTCTAGTTTTCCATTGGTAATAATTGATATGAGACCGATTAAAAAATATTATTTACTTCCCTATGGATAGCCACAAGAATTCCTTACTTATTTTAGATTTATAGAGCTTTTTGTATGAGAAAAACCAATCATCCTCTCAAAGACATCACGTTTAAGCTCGGAGGAGACTAGTAAATGTGCAAGGTGGCCTGAAAGAGTTTATAAACTCATTATCAAACAAATTTGAAATGGGATTCTTGTTAGAAAAACTCACTTCATCTAATTTTGAAAAGCTAACAAAGGCCGTCAATAAAAAATTATCCATTGACTAGAATCCAATACTCGCTTTAGGAAAAGAACATTGCAAAAGTCGATGGAATTGTAATAAAAGATATAGATAAGGTTTGGAGTGGAAACTATGCTCCCTGCAATTATAAAGACATGATGCGTATTACATTAGGTGTAAAGGGAAACCCTCCAAAAAAATTTTGGTTGAGATGACAAGAAGAGGAGAAAACTTCTCAAAAGATAGGAGATTGATGACCTATTTGTATTAAGAATTATCACTAATAGTGTTAAAGAGATTGAATATGGTAGAGGGCATCAAATATTTTAAATGCTAAATAAAAAGTTAGCATTTTAAAATGTTTTTATGGAGATACATCTTAACGTTGTAAATAAAATACATTCATATGTTTTAGTGATGGTTCTTCATAACTATTTATATTACAATTATACAATTATTAGTTGGGAGAATTTAAATTTTCCCTGATTATATGTTTAGGGCATCAAATATTTTAAATGCTAAATAAAAAGTTAGCATTTCAAAATGTTTTTGTGAAGATACATCGTAACGTTGTAAATAAAATACATTCATATGTTTTAGTGATGGTTCTTCGTAACTATTTATATTACAATTATAAGTTGGGAGAATTTAAATTTTCCCTGATTATAAGTTTAGAGTGTGAGTGTATAAGTTGTAAATGTGAATTAATAGAAAATATTTAATGTAACAAATATTTGAGTAGTTTTTATTAATGAAATATGTATTCCTAAATTAATTATGAGCATGCTTAAATACTAGTTTTTGCTTCGATATTAGAAAATGTATACCACTTTCTAATGCAACAAAATAACTACAATACGGAAGGTAAATACTTTTCACAATGAAACATTACTTTTTATTCAAATAAATTCTGCACAAAAACATATTCCTAGTATAATAATAAGAAATGAGGAACACCCTTAGATTTTACCTTTGTCACCACATAAAACCATTTGATGTTTGATATAAAAATATCGAAAGGGACTTAGTTTTTTATTGATTCACCACCCTTAACCATTCGATTTTTTATTTATTTTTTCATTTGCAGATACGAACACATGCAACATGAAACTGATCATATAGTATATAATCGTGTTCGCACACAACCTCCACAAGACATATTCAACATTTAAACAATTAAAAACATTTGGTGCCATTGAGTACAATTTTTTTTCTCAAACCTAATGTGAAATAGTTCTTGCAATGGTGCAAAAAACAATTCGACATAGAAATATGGAAATCGATGATAAATTCAAATGTTGATGACATGATGCATTCATTCCTTCAAAACATTGGCTTTGAGATTGCAAGCTTCAAGTTCATATTTACATAGGAAGATTTTGTCGAGACCAAACACTTCAATTATGAAGGTTATGGGAATTCAAAATTATATCTCAATAATATTAAATTTGTTTGGTTGCGATTTAATTCATCATACATCTTTAAAAATATAGTGCTTGGAGATGACTCTTGAGAGAAGAACAAGTTTAATGATGTTGTCAACTACATAATTGGTGAAACATTTAACATAGATTCTAAGTCAAGAAGACACATACCTTTTAGATGTTTTGTGGCCTTTGTTTCAAAAATTGAAGGACATCGAAGATTTTCAAGATTATATTAGATCACAAAAAATATATAGGAGATTTTTTATTGGAGCTTTGCTATGTTTTCCAATTTTGATCTGGAAGACCATCTTTGGGAATAGTGTTACATCATAAATTCAAATTATTCATCAAATGTTTTCCTATAAGTATATATACCTTTAGTATAGGAATTTAAATTTATTTCATAGCTATATTTAAGTACTAACATACATATGGGATAGTTTTACGCTTAATTTTAAATAAGTTCATATCCATATCCGGATATGAAATTTTTTTATGCCATGTCTCTTACAATTGATTTTATATCTAAATTTTAATATGAAAATATATCTGTATGGTTTTACAATTAATTACATTCTCCTAAAATAGATCATCATCCTCTTCTCATTTCTTCCTAACATCATCATAAATTCTCTGGTTGCTTTGAGGTTCATTCACACCATAATAAATGAAGTAAATATGAGATCTAACTTTAAATATGAACTTACACATGGAATGGTTTTAAATTTATTTACATTTTCCTAAATTGAATTGTCACCCTATTTAATTTTCTTCATAACTAGGATAATTCTCTGGTTACCCCAAGGTTCAATCGAACAATAGTAACTTAATCTGGAATTGTCTCACATATCGTGAATTTCATTAGCCTAGAAGATGCTTGACCAATGACATTTGAAATATTCAAATTTTCATAGTTTAATCTTAAAAACATCTTAAAACTAATTAGAGAATTATTCCAAAGCAATCATTAATCCTAGCAGCAAGTATCCCTTATAAAATAGAACGTGTATCTATTCTGTACACTCTAGCACTCTCGGGCATTATTTTTCTCGATCAATTTTATACTCCCTGAAATCATTATAAGTTATTTCATAGATTCATAAATTTAAATCGTGACAAGATATATTGGACTTTGGAAGCGATTACTGAGACTCCAATATTTTCATTTTCGATTCCAATATATGTGATTTTAGAGTTCATTAGTTCCATTATAGGTGATTTTTATTCCAATATATGTGATTCTAGATTTTAATATATGTTATTTTGGAATCCAATATATGGGATTTTAGAGTGCAGATAATTATGATATTTTACATTTTAGAATCCAAGAATAGTAATATTGGACTCAAATATTGGCTATAATTTTTAGCTTCTTGGTGGAATAAGTTCGATTTAGTGAAATAAGCATTCTCATCATGGATCAGTGTACACATGTTACTTTTTTATTTTCATTTTCATACTATATTTACTTGTTTCTTTACATATATACATGAACTTTTATACATATACATACGTATTTGACTACTTGATCCTCTTCTCTTTCGTAGGTTCATCCATGTGGGAAGATAATAGTCAACAATAAAACACACATGGTGAATACAAACACATGCAATACTAACCATATAAGCACAATACACACATTGGAATATACGCATGTGCATCCAACATAGGTTCAATTTTATCACTTATTACACTTTTACATCTTTAGTCTCCACGCTCAATCTTTTTTTCATTCCACACTTTTTCTAGTCCTTCAACACATTGCTACATCACTCCACATGATTTATCAGGGACATATACCTATCTACTTTATCTTACCATGCTTTTTTCTCACAAACATAAAGTGGGGAAAATATAGTCACTAAATCGCACTTTGATTCACTATTTAGTCTCGGTCTCATACTACTATTCATATGGTTCTTGAGTGAAAATATTAATAATCAATCAATGTCTTTGGCATTTTTACTTTGATTTTTACTTTTGCTACTTTTTGTATTTTATCTACACTTTCCAAATTTTTATTGTCATTTTTCCTTCATCTTATTTCTAAATGGAGTTCCCATCTAACTACTACAGCACCACAGGTGCCACTGGTCATGTCTCAAGTGATCTAATTCTCTTTTCACTTTACTCTCATCTTCTCGGAAATTTATATCCATTTGAGCTTTCTATATTTTTAGTGGTTTTCCTTCCAGGGTTATTTAAGAAATTTGAACAAAAGAACCATATAAATATAAATTTATGAGACCATAATGAGGGACTAAGCACTAAGCATTTACTATCACCTTCTAGAGATGCATCCGTTAAAGCCACCTAAAGATACATTTTCATCCATCTAGCTCCATCACAAGGCACATAATGTTGGTTCATCTCCATCATACTTCATAGGAGGGGAGTATATTGATTCTATCCACACATTTACTTCATTATATATATATATATATATATATATATATATATATATATATATATATATATATATTTCTCAGTGTTCATAAAGTGTGACTGGAACAAGAGCAACCTAGGGTATGATTTACACACACACACACACACATGTAGAACTACATTGGGTCCGAGATGTTATGAAACGCTCGGTTAGTAAGTCCACCATTGTAGCCAGGTCGGATAGTCTAAACCCTTCATATGTATCTTTAGTTTTTATGGGTTTGATGTTTTGTTTTGGGTTTTGTAGGTGATTATTTATTGTAGGTATTACGGTGACATCGATGTAGTTCGGTGAAATCAATGCGACTAGAAACAAGTATAGGTGAACATCCAATGACACCTAAATGACATTTTTAGGATATTTCCGCATACCAAGGTGGCCAAATCTTAGATCGGGATGCCCATAGGAGGACCTATCCATTTCAAGGTGCTTTGAATTCTAGTCGAGAGATCTCGATTTACACTTTCTTAGTCTTCTATGTGGTGGTTTTCTCTTGTTTACCTATTTTACATTGCAACACAATCTATTTCCTTCTCAAATCACCTAAGGACAACTTAACCCTCTCTTATACATTGGGGTCTTACATTTTTATTTACTTACTTTCTTGGGTCATTTCGTTTATTTATTTAGTGGTTATTTACTACTTTGCATATCATCACCTATACTATGATATCACATTTTAGTTTAATCATCATCCCCATGTTGAACCAATGGAGGAGAGTTGTTACAAAGTGGATAACCTCACCTAGAGAAATTTTGAGAGCTGATATGAAATTGGAATCGAGAATGACACATGTATTTAGGAGATGGCTCAAAAGAAGAGGGAGAAATGTGGAACCTAATCCATTGCACACTTAAAACTTCCTAATTATTAATAATGGTAAAGAGATGGGACATCCCCAAAGCCACCTTTCAGTTGACACCTGAAATTGTAATTATACATTGGAAATAATCATGGCTTTGTTCAAAACTAAGAAATTCCAATCAACAAATGTACGAGAATTAATAAATACATTACACTTTTTTTGAAATGAAAAACCTCTTGATCACTATGAAAGTAAACAATAAAGGGTAAAACCCATTTGGTGAGAATGTTGATCTCTTAATATGGTAAAGTTCAAGATAAATTGTTTAGTTCTAAATGGTTTATAGAAATCATGGATAAGACACAAGTATTTTTATCTTTCCGGAAGAACCGAGAAAGGGTGCGTTGGAGTATCTATGAAACCATAAAAATGGAATTTTTGTTGAGAGACTCATAAATTGATAAGTATTTAGCTAAAAGGAAGGCCTTCATAAATCAACCTTTAAGAAAAATGTGAAATTTCTGTCTCAATGAGGAATTCTATATTATTTTAAACATATAAATGAAAAATTGTTCAAAAGAATGATAATACTAATACATTAAGCTTAATAACCATAAGTGAAATTTGGTAAATGGAATGGTGTTTTAGGATACTATTTAAATTATTTAAACTTAGAAGCAATGAAATATTTCCAATATTACGTATCATATCAACATGCATGACATCCTTGATTTACTGAAATGATTCTTGCTCATTATTTTTCAACCCAAAAATAGATTTTATCTCTTGCCAAGAAGGAATCCTCTTCGTTTTTTTTTTTAAACATGTCATTCCTAGTTTGGACCCCCCTTTCCAAAATATTAAGGGAATAAACCAAAGGAACCTTATTATGGGGAACATTTATGATTTTAGAAATCTATAATTGGACAACATCGTATAAAAAATTGTGATTAGTGGGAGGAAATTTATGATTATTCCCCCACTTTATAAAATCCATGGTTTAATATTCTCCCAGGCCTTCTAAATGATCTTTACGATAGAGGAAATTGCTAATTAAACATGGAAAAATAAGTTTTAGAAAACAATGATAAGAGTTATGTTTCTATTAATTTTTATTCGGACTCAATATTAGAGCTAGATAAATGATGTATATCCATATCATTAATTAAGTATTAACATTTCTTTTATGAACTTAAGAAATCCAAATTTGGTAATTTATCATTTGGGAATGATAGATTTAGATTTTCACCTAAATCATGTCTTGTGCAGACATTTCAAGACTATATGACTTATCCTTAACTCATCTTTATGAATTTCTTATCTATCTAATCTTATCATTCACTCAAAAATCCAATAATATTACTCCATAATAGTATACTATCTCGAAATGATCTCACCCAAATCATAGATATTCCCTTGAACAAATTATTTGGGACCATTTTGATGAGACCGATCTATACAATGGTATGGTCTAGACCCGGATGAACCTATCTTCTACCACCCAATTATTAAATTTTCATTGTTGTCTTTTATGGATCAATAATTTATCATAAGAAAACCTTAATGAAAAATTAAATCTACCAATTCCTATTAAATAAATATTACGACACTTATTTACCTCACTTAATACTCTACCAACATTATTAAGAGAACTCATTGAAAATTTTCTTTTCAACATTGTAATTTCTTCTAAAAATAATGATTTAGTTGAAAGAAAACTTAGGCTCATCTTATACACAAGTATGAAGACAACCAAACTATGTTCAAAATATTTGTTTCCTATTCTATAGACCTTATGAGTTAAATGCCAATGAAATCTTAAGTATTTCAAGCCATCACATCTCATTGTCAAACAATAAAGTTTGCATGGTAATTTCATATATATATATATATATATATATATATATATATATATATATATATATAATTCTAGGTGGATAGCTACATGTGGATTGAGGCCCCCATAATTATGCTAAAATTAGTGGTGCATATTTTCTCTGACCTAAACACTATTGTTCAAGGTTCTCATATCAATTGTTAGGGTTTGAGGATGATTCACACCACACAAAGGGTTTTACATTTAGTGCAACACCAAGGGATCTAATTCAAAAGTCATATCAATATATTATAATCACATATAAAGATATGGAGTGCTATTTCATCACAATAAGAAATCATACAATTCCAGACTCGAATGTTTCACACTCTAGTAAAGGTCATATAGATGCATATGATATGAGTTTATATTGATAATTTTAGAAATTAAGCACCTCCATGTCCTTTTTGTCTACACAGTCACTTTTCACCTTCAAATCACCTTTTTTATTCTATAATTATCTAAGTACACTTCCCCTCTTGTGTATTGAGAAATCATATTTATCATTATATATTCAAAATGAATTTGGGAGATATATTATGGTTTATGTTTTAATGTTCATTAATTAATTACAATATAAAACTTGTGTTTTTCTTACACCACTTAAATAAATAAGACTAAATTTTTGAAGAAACCTAAATTATTATTTTTATTTATGGTACAATCATTTACTCAACCCATGTATTGATCGAGTCTCTCACCTTGTTCAAACCATAATTCCTCCTTGGCTTATGATCTTTGTATTCCTTCTCAGGAATTTTTATTCTTTGTGCTTTTATGGCTAACTATATGGTTCCTTTCTCCTACTCTTATACATAATATCCCATACCTATTCCATCATCTAGTATAAGCATGTGTGAGGATATTATTGATGTGCTAGACAAATTATAGGATTATGACAGGGATGACCAATATAAGGCTTATTATACTACAATTCATAATATTTATACAAATGTGTCAATTAATACATTTTTCTATTTTAATAATCTCTCTACTAACTCTAATGGACATTCTCAATGGGAGGCTTCCTTGATAACTTTATTAATAATACACATACCCTTATACATGATTGTGAACAAATGTTACTTCATTTTCTATAAAAGAATACTTATATGATTGACACCCTTGTATATATTTTTCTAGACTAATAGAATTGTATAAATGGGTATAAGAGCATTGAGTCTATTATTACATCATCCACTATGAAGATGCCTATAGTCTCTACATCAACTCTTCATTTTTATTCTAGTGAAACACATATATCTCTTCATAGTGTTAAAATTTCCATGTCAATGTATATTACTATTCCTACATCTACTATATAAGGTCATGAAACATCTCATCCCTCAACTACTATAAAATATATCCAAACTATTTTCCAAAACTTGCAATCTTCAATATTACAAATGTATCATAGTGCATCTACCTCAAATAATTTCATGGAATATACTTAGTAAAGTTTACGACCCACTTACACCTAAAGCGAACTCATATACTTTTCCTATTTGTTACTTATCTAAAATAATTCTTATGTAAGATGAAAATTTTCATCATGAACAACACTTTCATTCTTTTATTGTAATGTGATTAGATTATTATTATAAATTTGTTCTACTTACTAAGATATTTCCTGTAATTCTCAATGAAAATGCTTTGCAATTTTTCTATGACCTTGCTATTCACTTAGTGTGGGCCGTTACGCATTTTTCTAATCAATTCCTTGTGTAATTTTCAATTAATATCGGGGGCAAGATATCCTATGCTTAATTTTATAAGATGTGATAGTACTCTAGAAAGCCCATCATTTTTATGTTATACACTACAATACTATGAAATAGTAAAATGAATAATATCATATATGCCACTAGTATTTAATATTTATTATTTTAAAGATTTTTATATCCGTTACAAGAATTTTATCGAATATGTCACACATTAAAATAATGGGAGGCTAATCTCTTTACAAGAAGAAAGATCTTAAATATATTTACAATGATCTTAATATGCCTAATGTTAAGTTTCAAGGATAATCAAATTTTAGAGCCATATTTAATGATAACAAGATTGACATTTAAGTTATTGTCAATATTTTACCTCAACCTACTAAGCTTTGATTATAAGTTCCATGTCGGTGGAACTTCAGTTGATTATGTTCTTCCCACAAGTGGTTCAGGGAAAATTTTAAGGAACCTTCCTTAAAAAAACTTTTAGAAATCTTTGACGAATATGGTTAGAACTGGATTTGTTGGGTTAGAAAATTATCTAAAATTTGCAACAATGGCATTGGAAAAATGTAACATATTGTTTGAAGGAATTTGTAGATGGAGTGGTGAATGTAGGATAATTAATTTGAATGAAGGATATTTATTACAAAAAATATTTTAATTCAACATGGAGGTCCTCCTTGTGTTCTCCTGACTGTCACTCTACCTTTTATAACTGTAAACTTGAAAATTTGTTGAATTGGTTCATTCCATGGGCTTGAAGTCCACAAAATTAATTATCCTTCACGATTCCTAAAATCATGCCATATGTCCAACATATATTCAATTCTGGGCATTAGGGATCCTTTTACATACCTTTACGCTCATGTTCACGAGAATGGGTGCCACGTGGCTTTATTACTCATGTCTTTGAGGATTATAAAAAGTTTTAGTAGATTTCTAGGGAGTGTGAAAAATATTTTAAATTTGGAGAATCTTCTAAAGGTTTAACGATTCCAATCGATATATTTGTGTGTGTGTATGACTATATATGTAATATATAATATAATATATAATATATAATGTATATAATACATATGTATATGTATATATGATTAATTTGATCAAATATCAAAAAATTTCATAAACATGTTGGCGAATGAGAGAAAAGGAACAAGAAGGTTCCATATATTTCTTGGTGATCCAAGAATGTTTTAAAACCCCAACCCATCTATCACATGAAGATTCAATAAAAATATATGTTGTGTTTGGATATTTATTGGCTATTCACATGAGACAAATTATTGTTTTTGGAATTTTGTGGCGAAACGTGGTCACTAACATGGTTGTAAAAATAGACAAATTTTATTCAATAATTCCTACATTTAGCCAAATTATGAATATTTAGGCACTAAAATTTTCCTTGAAGTGGTCCTTTAAATGTCATAATAATTAAATCATGTATGTCTCCATCCACCCTTATAGTTTAATAAAAAGAATCCTCTTGATGAATATTTTTACTCTAATACCTATTCTAATTATAATAGATGTGTTGAAAATTATATAGTTTAATGTATCAACATGGATCATGTTATCCAAGGTCTTATTAGTATAAATTGTATTGAATTAAATTCACCTCCCGAGAAATCTAAGCACATCAATGATTATACTAAGCTTAATATTTTGAATGACCAACTTCCCAATCAAAATATTACTAAATGTAATCTAGAAGTATACCATACTTATAAATATCACTCTCCTCCTCAACCCTCTAATCACCCATTGGATTCTCTTATTGCCAAATTTTTCGTATTCAAAATTCTAGGAATATTATCACTTATGATGATTATGATATCGGATATTGTCTATCATAAACTTTATGTTTGAGCCTATTCAAGTCTAAGACATAATCATAAGATTTGGATTAACAAAATGCTAGTTACTGACATGTGACCATTTAAATCAATTTCCTCTCTTTTCTATCCTAAGAAACATACTTCTTTTGATACAATGACATCTCTTTGGAATATTTATATACCTCCAATGGTTTTATCTTTTTCTATTCCTATTCCCTTTTTGGTCATGTACTTCCTTTTCTAATGTAAAACATGTATTTCTATTCCATTAGCTACATACTCTTCAAGCTATCCCATCTATTACATGCCAATGCATCAAGTATATTTACAAGAAGAAAAGGTTTACAATCAAGGTTATTTGATATATGATCCCATTTCTTTATCCATTTAATAAAAAAGTGATGGTTACAACTGTAGACACCCAAACTTGAATGAAAATACTCTAAACTCCCTTTGATTTATTAATTCAATACTACCCCCTACCATGCCCACTTGCACACATTTTAATTAATTTAATTACCAAAATTAAGTTAATTATCTACCTCACCTATCCACCTCACCTCTCCACCTCACTCTAGACCCATTCCAAGCTCATTAATTAACCAAGAAATAGTCCCCACTCCCCTTAACCAACTAGGACTTATTCTAACCCTAATATTAATGGCCTATTATCCCTCTAACTACTCTCCCACTCCATTTAGCTCCATTCCACACTTTTGACCTAGAACCAAAATATCAATCATGCCAAATTTAGGAAGAATCGGGCTATTTTTGTAGGTATGAAAATTTATCCCTTACCAATGGTGGTTATCCTTGGCTAATGTCATTTCTTTAACCACCATTGGTTACCTTAAATAAGAGTTTATAAATCTTTGCACGGGTTATCCAATTCATTCATTCACTTAAGTTTTATATTATAACACTCTAGAACTCAAGCTACCGGATGACGAATCGAGAGCCTATCAAATCTTAACCAATCCAATCGTCTCATCCATAGCTTCAGATCATCATAGCAGAGCACACAAGCTCTATTGTCATGGCACTGGACACATTTCCATATTTCCCATGAGCGCCAATCAATCATCAACCACCTTCGAGATCTATATCTTACGCTATAAGAAAATAATTCTTATTTGTTAATATTTATTTTTAATCTTAAGTGTTTCATTTGCATCTTCAATCGATCATTCATGTCCCAAATACAACCTTTCACCTAGTTACCACTTATTCAATCAACTTTGAACCATTTTACCCATCCTAAAACCTCTACCACCCCCGCCGAGCCTTAAAAACATTGTGTCATTCTTCCCCAAACACCTCAACTCTTACTATAATCAAAGAGAGACCCTAAACACCCATTTTTAATATTTCCACCGTATTGCCTCTTTGAAGCACTTTGGTCACCCTACCAATGTCGGTCTTTTTCAAGTACCAATATCGTCGCATTTAACTGATATGGGTCTCTATGATTGTCAATTTTACCTAGAACAACGAGCTCATAAATTTCACCAAATAGCCCAAAATCACCCAAAACCTTTCCCAGGACCTTTCGTAATACCTCAAAGTGACCTTTTCCATCTATAGAAACACCTTATCTAGTACTACATTATTTTTTATTATTAGTACATTACGTAATCTACTGTATTGATAACCTTTTGAGACACCTAAATCAAAGTGTTAACAATAGGACCTTTACTTCTCACATTTATTTTCATTAATTTGATAAAACAATGGATTATAATTCATCTAGGAAGTATCATACTTCATGGAACTTGAATTTTCTAGGTAGTCCACTATCATATACTATTTAACACTCTGATGTGGTCTTTTTTTTCTTTAAAGGTAGTTCCTCCTAGCGAAAAGGAAGCTCTTACATTTATTCTAATCAAAACTCTACAACATGCACAACCTTCTCATTAATTTCCACAGGTATTTCTCCTACGCCCATTTCCTTTATCTTTTTATCCCATTAATTTGAGTTGAAATATTTTGGCATGCACAGTGAGACCCCTTCTTATGGGTTATTTGCATTTTCTCCATATAGTGAATTGTGTGTTTCTTTCTTTTCTGTAAAAAATCACATTAAGTTTCTCTTTGGTCAATATTCTCTTCTTCTACTTGTCTAAAGGAAATTCGTGATTTGGTGTTTAAAAATAATTCTTCTTACTTTATTTTATACCTGCATTTAGTGAAATATCATCCTCTTGACCTATTCTCTATTTGCTACATCTAATTTCACTTTTGATTTAGGCTTAAAAATCTATGCATTTCATCCTTCGTATGTTATATTAGATCACCTAAATTTATATACTAGAGGTCATGACAAGTTGATGATTGGAGAGAATTAATCATAGTTAACACTTTGTGTAGACACACCCCTATCCAAATCACTTTAAAATTTTACTCATTTCTTAAACATCTTCCTTCCTGTAATTTTTGTCAATGATTAACAATCGAATGACGGTGGATCTAGCTAGTGTTCGGTGAGTCATCATTTCAGAGTTGGGCCTCATTTATTGTGAAGTATATATTGGGGACATTGAGCCAAAATACACAAAACAACCATATAATGCTTATAGGGACCTTTGTTGACAAAAAACTCTACTATATTCATAATCATTTTTAAATGGCATAAGCCATAGAACATTAAAATTTGAAACATAAGATTGGCATTTATTGTTATCTTTTGACTATTAAAATTTTGTTTTAAGGAGTGAGGTATTTTCTTCTTATTTTCTTATCCTTCATGGCCCACCATCATAAATTGTGTATTCCGGTTCATTCTAGATGTGTTAGGACTCATCACTTCCATACTTAGTTCTTGAGTTTCATTTTCTTTTGACTTAATCACTTAAAATTCAAATTTTCATCATCTTCTCAAATTACGCATTCACCGGCATAAGTCCAAAGGTGACCGACATCGATTACCTCTCTACACCAACATTGATTGACTTACCAACATAAGTTCCTGTTGTTATGGTTATTTTTCCCAAAACAATATTCAATTCACATCCAGATATTTTATATGACATGTTTCTGTCATTTATAACATTTATGAGTCTTTACTACCGTCATCAAAGTTTGATTCCACACGATTTACATTCCACTTATGCAGATTTATAAATTTATCATTTATTCCAAGTAACCGACATCGGTCCAGAACTAGAATCAATTACCCTACCGACGATGGTCTCTTTGTTTTGATTTTTCTACCAATAAAGAAATCAATTTTTATTTTATGTATTTCTTATATCTTCTTTTCTGTTCTTCTACACTATTTGTAGATCTCGGACAAATTGTCCTATAACTATTCACATGGTTTTGACTCACGACAAGCCAAATCTCTAGTTTTTATGCTAGCATCCAACCACTACCTCTTAGTCCTTCATCTCCTTCTATTTCTTCACCCATGGACCCCACCTATCTTATTGTTACACATGCGGGTGACGAGGAGTTCACAAAAATCCTTGATAAAAATCCCACCGCCTTACAATATTACCTCACCCATTCATCCACCTACAACTCGTCGGGAAAACTCATATATGGGATGCATGTCCCCATTCCTCCCACTCTTTCCCCACTTCTATATTATCCACCACTAGGGTAGCATTATATGCTTCCACCTTACTACCCATCATTTATCATATCACCCTTAAATCTTTGATATCATCCACACCTATAGAATCTACCAAACCTTTGACATATATTGCCCCTTCCATGGATGCCATGTCATCATCTATATCTCCTAGTGTAGGGATTCCAACATCATGATTGGATATTAACAGAAACCCACATTTGCATCAACCCCTTTTCAAATTTTGGTCATTTCTATACCTATTACTCTATCACCTATCGTGGGTCTCTACACATGTCCCTCTAACCTATACCTTTTCTCATCCACCAATAGTATCTTATACATCATATTCAAGTTATATGCCATCTTCATATGCCACTACTTATGTTCCCCCTTTTCAACTTACTTACTTAGAAACTCCATATACTAGTGTGCCATCTACATCATATCTACCTCCTTATACCATAAGAGGTGTGTTCCAATCTAATATGACTAAAAATCTAATTAAAATGATGACCAATAAGATGCAAACCTAGGAAACATATGTTTCTAGCTCACGAATACATTGACTTACGTGAAAATTTATAATGATCCTATTCATCCTTCCATATACATTCATACTTATCCCCCACATTGGGAGATGCCTACATTCAACCAATTTAATAGCAAGGAAGATCCACAACAAAATTTGTGATCATTCAAACAAGTATATTATCTTATCACTTACAATGATGCCTTACTTCTTAACAAGACCTAGTTTAGATTGGTACAATGCTTTACCTAGAAATCAATATTTTATTTCAATCAATTGCCTCAGTCCTTCCTTAACCATTTCTCCATAAACATCACTAAGAAGGTCACCATGACTGATTTATATTTGATGCGTCAATGTGAAGATGAATCTATTGTAGATTTTGTCGCACGTTTCTCACCTTTAAAATTCCACAACCGAGAGTTGATAGAGTTGTTCACTAGGGCTTATTTTAGGTACATCTCTCCAACTCTTTGGGTACAAACATTCTAGACATTCGATGAGGCATTCACTATGGCTCGGAAGCTAGAAATCCATGGTATCAAAATAAGAAGCAACCGTTGTGTAAAAATAGTGCTCTGTTTAAATCAAATGACTCTTATTCCTCTACTTGAACAAAAAAATATTCACACTAAAGAAAAGGGATTGGCCAATGTGATGGACTTGAAATCTAGCCCATCTTATCCATCAAACCAATCAAAACCTCCTTGTTATCTTTCTCCTCTTCATAACTTCCAATATAAGAAGGAACAACGAAGATATACCCCTATAGGAGAACCTTATTCTTCTCGTGTTGTAAAAAATGTTAAAGGCAAGAGCCATCACTCTTTCATCAATCAAAACACATACTTTAATTTGACCCTTTACGTCCTATAATTGAATGTTATAAGGAGAACGATTAATGAAATTATCACCGTGTTAGAGGACATAGTAGCAAAAATTGTAAAACAATCAAATAAATTGTCAAGGAAATGTAAGATAATAGATATCTCATCCTGACAACCCTAACGTACCAAAAAGTCAAAATTTGTATCTCTTTAAGAAACATTTTCCAAACCATACCCTTTCATCAAATTAGACCGGTGATACTTCTCGATAAGTAACACCCATGTCCAAGAGGACCATGGCATATTTGACATAGTATTGTCCCTTATGTTCGGTTACCTTCCATTCCTTCTATTGAGGAGATTCTTACACAATCTCCTATACCCATAGAGGAGTATATTTCACCTAATCCTAAACCCATCGAGGATCTTACCTCCCCTACTTCTTCATCTATATAGGCTCTTATCCCAATTATTCCATCACCTATCGAGGATCCCATATTATCCATGCTTTTACCCAAATAATAGTTTATTTTATCATCTTCTACACCTAAGGAAGAGTCTACATCACCCACCTTACTCCCTCCTCAACCCATACACTTTATATTTCAAAATGTGTGATAATCATTTCATGGGGATCTTATCACGTAGTAGGTTTTTGTCCCTCCTACCATTATACCTTTCATGACACATCCCCCACTATTCCTCAAATCAATATGGTTCAAGTTGCCACTCGACCATAGAAAGAAAAAGGAAAAGAGAAGATTGGCTATCCATCTAGTACACCATTACCCACCATTCCATCTACACCTAACCCCGGGTAACCATTCATGAGTAGGTATATCCAATTTCAAATGGTGTAACATATTTTACTTTGATCAAACAACTTCACATATATCCTCAAAAATTTCTTTTTATGACCTCATCCAAAACTTTGAGCCTCATCACCAAGCCCTCCTTGAGATTTTTCAAACTATTGAGGTTATACCAATCGACCCTATGCTCGTTTCCACCATATTGACATCTCGTAATGTGGTCACTCTCACCGCGTCACCTAAAACCTCTATTTCTTCTACCACTCACAAAATTTCCATCCTTACTTTCTTTGTCATGAAATTACTTGATTAATTATGATTATCACTAGCAATAGAACACCAAATAACACAATATTGCAGATAAGTTCTCTCAATATGAAAGTATAATAGCTTGGCCACTTCGAGGGGGCAACATCCAAAACATATAATAAGACTCAAATACTCAACATAATGATCATCCACTACCTATAACCCCTATTTATACTATTCCTATGATATGGCCATCAACAAGGCTAACCAACCAATGATAATAGATCATATATGAAAGAGATACATCATGATAAGAAGTTATGATAGCCATAAGTCAGCTATATCCATCCCATGTAAGATATATAATTAAGGGTGTAACATGCCCCTCCCCTTCAAAGCAACATTGTCCCCAATGTTGGGAAGCCCTGGATGTTGTTGCATGAATGCTTCATCTTCCCATGATGCATCCTCAATATTCATATTCTTCCACTTGATCAGGTACTCGGTAATGACTCTAGTCCTTAGTCTTTTGGTGCATGTCTGAAGAATGCCTTCAGGTTCCAATATGATCCTTCCTTCCTCGTCCAGTTTCGGAAGCACTAATTGGGTGGAAATGTGCTTCCCAATAACTTTCTTTAAGAAAGAAACATGGAAGACTAGATGTATTCTACTTCCTGGAGGGAGCTCTAGCTTATATGCCACACTACCAATTTTCTGCAAAACTTGGTAAGGACCATAGTATTTAGGAGCAAGCTTATTATCCTTTTTCTGTTGTTTTAAGGATAAATGCTTATATGGCTATAACCTTACAAAAACAAAGTCTCCCTCTTCAAAGTGTCACTCACTTCTATGTTGATCAGCTTGTTGCTTCATACGGTTTTGTGCCCATGTCAAATTTTCTCTAAGACTAGAGAGTACCTCATGTTGATGCTGAATGTGATCTTCAATTGCTCTCACCTTTGGTTTAACCTTCAAGCTAGATATGAGTGATGGAGGATGGTACCCATAAAGTTCTAGAAATGGAGACATTTTTGAGGAGGTATGAAATGAAGTATTATACCACCATTCTGCCAGTGGAAACCATTGCACCCAACGTTCTTGTTTATCTAAAGTAAAACATCAAAGATATCCCTCTAAACATTTATTTACCACCTCATTTTCCCCATCTGATTGGGGATGATAAGAGAAACTCTGGGCTAGTTGGGTACCTAGACAAGAGAAAAAATCAGTCCAAAATTTACTTGTAAATATTGGATCACGATCACTTACTATAATTTTTGGCGTGCCATGGAGCTTTTGAACTGTATCCATAAAAGAGATGGAAACTGTACTTGTTGTGAAAGGATGAGCCATGGTACAAAAATGACCATATTTGGTAAGTCTCTCTACCACGACCATGATGATACTTTTCCCTTCTGATTTAGGTAATCTTGTGATGAAATCCATTGATACCTCTTCCCATCTCCCACTAGGAATAGACATAGGTTGGAGAAGACCAGTGTCTTAATGGTCTCACCCTTATTTTTTTGGCAAACCAAAAATTCTACCACAAATTTTTGAACATCTCCTTTCAACCCCTCCCAAAATAAATCCTTCTTAACTCTATGATATGTTTTCAAGACCCAGCATGGCCACCTATTGGAGAAGAATGTAGCTTTGAAATAACATGGTGTTTAAGTGTAGAGTTCTTACATAGATATAACCGATATTTATACCACAATGTATCCCCCTTCCATATAAATTGAGCTGATATGGATGGATCTACCTGGATATTTTGAATGAGAGTATGTGTGGTTGCATCTTTCTTCCATTCTTCACGTGCTTGATCTACCTAATCTACATTTAGTATAGAGATGGCACATAACAATGCTTCGGCACTCATCCCTCCTAGATAGAGCATCAACGACCAAATTTTCCTTTCCTTTCTTATAAACAATCTCAAAGTCATATCCCAACATCTTAGTGACCCATTTTTGTTGTTCTTCTGAAGATATACATTGCTCTAAGAAATATTTCAAACTATCATGATCAGTTTTTACCTTAAAATGTCTACCCATCAAGTATGGTCTCCATTGTTTGACTACATGTAGTATTGCCATCATTTCCTTTTCATAGGTGGGCTTTAACAAATTATTTCCTTTTATCTTTCATCTCTCAAAGGAAATGGGGTATCCTTCTAGTATTAGTACTTGCTCCGATTCCATTTCCTAAAGCATCACACTCAACTACGAAAGTTTTGGAGAAATCTGGGGTTGTCAATACTGGAGTGGTGCACATAGTTGCCTTCAATTTTTCAAATGCCCTAGATGCTTCCTCATTCCACTGAAAGGAGTCCTTCTTTAATAATTTTGTGAGTGGTGCTGCTATACTGCCATAGTTTTTGAAAAATCTAAGATAATACCCCTGTGAGACCTAAGAAATATCGTAATTGTTTGAGCGTTCATGGGGTTTCCCATTCCACCATGTCCTAGATCTTGCGAGGGTCCACCTTAACATCTTCATGAGAAACAATATGGCCAAAGCATTCCACTTCTTGTACCCCAAAAGAACACTTCAAAGGCTTGGCATAAAGTTGATGTTTCTCTAAGACTTCTAAGAAAGTATTGACGTGATGTAAGTGTTTCTCCCATGATTTGTTTGTAGATGAGTATATCATAAAAAATACTAAGACAAACTTTCTTAGGAATGGTCTAAACACTTAATTCATCAAGCTTTGGAATGTGGAGAGAGAATTGGTAAGACCAAATGGCATCACTAGGAATTCATAATGGTCTTGATGAGTTCTAAAAGATGTCTTATGAATATCTTCTTGCTTGAATCTATTTTGTGATACCTGAATGTAGATTTAGTTTTGTAAAATAAACGTAACCATGCAACTCATCTAATAAATCATAAATTATGGGAATAGGAAAATTATCTTTGAAAGTGAACTTGTTAAGCTCTCTATAATCTGGACACATGCGCCATCTTCCATCCTTGTGATGCACCATCACCACGGGAGCATAATAGGTACTCACCGTGTGACGAATAATACCTATTTCCAATATTTCCTCCACCATCTTCTCGATCTCACTCTTTTGCACATATGGATATCTATAAGGCTTGATGTTGGGGGTTGGCTTCCTGAATCAATCAATAGCATGATCATGCTCTCTTTCAGGCGGTAATCCTCTTGGTTCCATCAAGACAACTACATGTTGATTAATAAACTTTTGAAGATCAGGATGCAATACCTTCATTTGTGGTTGGACTTCTATAAAGAATAATCATGCTATAAAACCTCTAGACCCCTTTTTAAGAATCTTCTGCATTTCGTGAGAACTCACCACTAAAGGATCTTTAGCTTGTAGACCTTTAAGTTCAAATTTTTTACCCTCAGAATGAAAGCGCATGAACAATTCCTGGAAATTTATCTCTATGGTGCCCAAAGTAGTGAGCCACCGAACACTTAAGAAAATATCAGGTCTACCCATGGGAATAGCAAAATCATAGATTCCAGTGTGTAATCACCAATAATGATTTTGAATTTATGGCATTTACCTTAAGATTGGATTGTGCCACCATCTACAATCATTACTTGAAATTCAAGTGCTAGGTAGATGAAACAATTTAGTTTTGCTACCAACTTATGATTGATGAAATTATATGTGCTCTCTGAATCAATCAAGATCAAGCATTTACTTTTGCTTCTTAAGATAACCCACAACTTGAATGGTTTGTGGAGTACTAATACCTAATAGAGCATGACATGAAATAGTGGGTTGAGGATCTTCAGATTCTTCCTCTAATTTTTCCACTTCCTCTATTGGTGTTGCCTCATATTCTTCCTCATCACTAGATCCTTCAATGTAGAAAAAAAATTTCTCAGAAGATTTATGATTTGGTCTATATTTTCTTTCACAGTTAAAGCATAACCCTTTGGCTCTTTTTTCTTCAATTTGTTGAGGTGTCAACCGAATGGTCGAGGTAAGAAGGAGACAAGGTGTTACATCTTTTATGCTAGAAAAGGACCGCCTTCTACTAGAAAGAAATTTTTCCTCTACTACTCGATGCACCATGATAATAGAATTGGCAACCTTGAGTGGGTTAAACATGCATACCTCATGCTCAATGTGGTCCTTAAACCCCCAAATAATTCATTCAAATACTCTTCGTAATATCCTCCACACGTAAGGACAAAGTTTGGAATTCTGGACATACTCCTTAACTGAACCAGTTTGGCGTAACTTTGCTAATTGGATGAAGTAATTCTCGAAACACTAGAACTATAGTGTAATTGAAGCTCTTTAGTGATAACTCGTCCACGTGAAATTTAGGCCATTCTTCCGAATTTGAGCACATAGCCAACGATACCAAACAAATCGATCAGGTTCTAGGTATAAGGATGCCATAGTTACCTTTTTTCCTCCTGGGATCTGATGGAGATCAAATAAATTTTCCATTTGGGAAATCCAATTGAGTGGATGCTTTCCATCAATTTTACGCATGTAAACTTTTGGAATCATGCCCGTCCATTGTTGAGAAGATCCACTTGAATTATTAAAGGATCCTCCCTGATTGGAGTGATTTGGATCTGTGTGACCATTTCTAGTGGAACCCATATGATTGGCATTGGAAGTTGTATTTGAAATCACATGCAAAAACTCCTACTTGCATTACATGAAAATCCTTTTGAATCTCACTTAAGTCTACATTTCATTCTTTGAAAGCTCAACATTAAGGTCATCCTTACTCACCATATTGTTTACCCTTTCCTGAAGTTGGATGACCACCTCGGATACTCCGAACCAGTAGAATCTAAATCAATATCTTCCTATTTGGGGTCATTCCTGAGTTTCTTGTCCTTTTCCTTGGCCTTGGGTAGATCTACCAGCCATGACAAAGGGTTTGGACCTAGGGGTAGACTTAATAGGGCATAATTTTAGGGTTTAGGGTTTCGTAATTTTTTTGGCCGAATATAGGAATTTATAAAAAAACCCTAGCTAGTTTTTTGAGGGGTTTATGAAAATATAAGAAATTTGAAAAAATTCCAAAAACTACGCCCTAGGGAGTCGAATTATGAATAAATATAGCACCATAATAACTTTTTCAAAACAAGTCAAAACATATTGAAATTTGGAGAGAAGCTTACTCGACTTATTTCGCCACACAAAAAAAATGCATAAAACTTCACTACGAATCTTGATATATAGCCAAACCTTTAGAATTAGAGTTTGACGTCGTCCCTGAGCAAGATCAAGCTCTGATACCACTTGTAATGAAATTACTTGATTAATTATGATTATCACCAGTAATAGAACACCAAATAACACAATATTATAGATAAATTATCTCAATATGAAAGTATAATAGCTTGGCCACTTCAAGGGGGAAACCTCCAAAACATATAATAAGACTCAAATACTCAACATAATGATCATCCACTACCTATAACCTCTATTTATACTATTCCTATGATATGGCCATCAACAAGGCCAACCAACCAATGATAATAGATCATATATGAAAGAGATACATCATGATAAGAAGTTATGATAGCCACAAGTCAGCTATATCCATCCCATGTAAGATATATAATTAAGGGTGTAACATTATCTCGACTAAAAATTGCTCCTCACCATTTAGACAATCTAGATCCCACCGTCTTCATCTTTTTCCAAATTAAGGATACTCAAATCCAACTCATCACGATTGATGGAGATTTGAGTATTAATATTATTTCTTCTCGTGTGTATGATTCAATGCACCTACCTACAAATTTCATTCATAAGAACCCACTTATGCTCTGTTATTTCAAAGATATTCTTACTTCTAAACTTGGCACCATCATCCTACGAATTTGTGTGGGTCCCCACACCATTCCTAAACTGTTTTATGTTCTTGAAGTGGAATTCCAATATAACATACTTCTTGGCCAACCCTGGATCCATGCCATCTGGTGTGTACCTTTGAATCTTCACCATTACATCAAGTTCGAATATGAAGGAAACCCTTTCACTATGTAGGAAGATAATTCACCTTTCAAAACCTGCAACATGTTCTATTGACCCAAAATGTCACTAACCTAGTTAAGGAATCTACTAATACCATGATCTACTCCACTACTATTGTTGCCTCATCTACTACTGTTTTTACTTCACCTTCAGCCACTACTTCATCATCTTCTTCTGTTGTTTCATCTACCACTAATCCTATTACATCTTCCTCACCCAACTCATCTCTCCTCACTTTTTTTGTAACTTCCAAAGTTAACCCATCTAAAAAATATTCTTCTTAAACTCTAAATAGCTCATCCATTCCCTCCACCAATACCAACCTCTAGCCCTCTAGAAGGTGTTTTTCAATGCCTTTCCCTAGGGGAGTATCATCTGTAAAACATCAACATGTTCAAAACTCTTCAAGAGTATGGAAACCTTCATCAACACCCACATTATGATCATCGTATAGGAGAAGTGTTTCCATATGGTTATCCCCACCTTCGTACCAAATTGAAATTTTGTGGACTTGATACTTCTTCTTACTCTCATGAACCACCGACTCAAACTTAAAAATTTCATCGACATCTTTACATCACCAATCGCCACTTTTCTAACACCTTTCTTCATCATTGTCCTTGGAAGGGCTTTAGCTTTTGTCTTTATGAACAAGTTAGTCACACAATTATTCCTTGCCTTGCCCGAAACATAAAGACCATCATGGTATTCGATTCATTGAACTACCTAGACCTAAGATGGCTAGAGTCGACCTCAAAGAGGAAGAACTACCTTCTACACCTTAGTCTCCTTCTTCATCTACCAAACCACCTTCACTCATGAATTCCATGTATCTAGAGTCCATTACCCCTAAATTATTTGTTTTCGTAAACACCATATCTTTGGGACATCGACTTATCATCATGATGGTGAGGTTCCCTATTCCCTTTCTCTTCTTTATCATAACATGTTGGAGGAAGAAACACCTTCTATAAACATCATTTAATGTCAAGATGATGATTCCATTCTCATCTATCTAGGTGTGGAGGATTCTTACATTCACCAATTATTAAAATTTGAGACACAAACCATGCTCGGTGAATCAACCATCAAGATCAACATTCACACTCAAGATTACCCTCGAATTCTAAAGACAGGCCAATCTTTAGATCCTACTAAATAACAATCCTTCACCTCTTTCCTCTGGGATCATAGCAACAATTTTACTTTGTCTTATACCGATATGCCCAGATTGACCCAAATATAATGGTGCACAATATCATTATTATTCCTAATGCTAAACCTTATAAAAAAAAGTAGCGAAAAATGCATCCATGTATTTCCCTTCTTGTCAAATAATAACTTTAGCACCTTCTTTCTGTTTCTTTCATTTTACCTATTGACTATCCATAATGTATTTCTAACATTGTTCCTATCACTAAAGTGACTAGGGTACTCTACATCTGCATGGAATTTTGTGACCCTAACCTTGTCTTCCCTAAGGATGAATTTCCTTTACAAAGCATCAACCAACTTATTCATCTTATTGTCAGCCATGAGACCTTATCTCTTATAGAAAAATTCTTAGGGTATAACTAAATATTACTCGGGTTGGAGGACCAACACAAAACAACCTTTATAACCCCTTGGGGACCTTCTATTATCACGTCATGCCCTTTGGATTGAAAAATGCTGGTGCGACTTATCAATGTGTGATGACCTAGATCTTCCATGATATCATGTATGTACTATAGGAATACCGCATCAATGACCTTCTTTGAAAATCCAAAATTCGTGCTTTGAACACCTCCTGTTCTCAAAATAATCTTTGATCGTCTAATGAAATATTTCATTCACCTTCAACAAAAGAAGTGTGGCCTTGAAATTATCTCTACAAAAAATCCTTGGTTTCATTATTTATTTGTGGGGAATTGAATTTGATACCACTTAAATCAAGGCTATTATTGAGATTCCTCAACCTACTAACCTTCGACAAATCCGTAGTTTGAAAGGAAAATTGTAATTCATTTAATGTTCTATTTCTGAATTTCCAACCGATGTCACCCTTTTCACCATCTTCTTAAAAAGGATGTCTCCATCAATTAGAATGATGAGTGCCACAAAGCCTTTAAAGCATTTAAGGGGTACCATTTTAAGTTACATGTGCTCATCCTAACAAAGGATGACCAACAATTTTACCTCTATATTTATTCCACTTACCATTGCCTAGGTGCCATGCTTTCTCATCACGATGAGAAACACAGGGAGAAATCATTTTATTACATAATCCATTCACTTTTAGATTATGAGACTCGATATAGTCATGCTAAAAAGATTTTCTTAGCCCTAGTTTTTGTTGCCACTAAACTTTGCCACTACCTACTCAACCAAAAAAAAATCACCAACACTAACCCCTACATTACATGTATGCTAAGCCTTATCAACACCAATGTGCTTCATGTTGGCTCATGCTCCTTACATACCTAGACCTAGAATTCATTCATCAAAAGTTTGTTAAGGGACAAACCATTGCGGATCATCTTGCAGATGCACCTCTTTCCAGAAATCAATCTTCTAACTTTGATTTTCCCAATGAATCTATCTACACTCTATCCCTGGATGACACCATTTATCAAACATCCCTATTATTTGATAGTTCGAATGTCAACATGGGGGTTGTGTAGGGGTTATTCTCATTCCTCTTGATGGTGAGCCTATGCCTTTATCTTTCAAACTTGACTTCAATTGTACCAATAACGTGGTTGAATATGAAGCACTCGTGTTAGGTCTCCAAACTACCACTTCCTAGATGTTAAGACCATTAATATATTTTTTGATTCTCCATTGTTCTTCAACTAAGTAAATGGTTTATACCAATGTGGTAATGAAATACTTCAAAAGTATAAGAATCATGTCGACATGTTATTGACTACCTTTGATAATTACAACATTCAAACTATTTCACGACCCACAAAACCATTTGAAGATACCATGGATTTCCCCACCTCACAAATACCCACCTCACCTTCAAATTCTAAAATATTTATCGCAATACAACGATTAGGTCACCCTCTTATCTATTCCATCAAGTAAACTTTGTGGGATGATTCAAAAGCCCGACCCATGCGACATTTGGTATAAGCAATACAATGAATACCTCTCGGATTTTAACACTACCTGAAAATCTCATTCACAATGGGAAGTTATAATTTCTCCAAAAAGTCTCTCATTACATTGTCATGTGGTTTCTTCTTTACAAGTGTGCCTTTGTGATTTACCTCTTACGATGCCTCACTAGTTGTTAAATTCTCAGCAGACCATTAAATAAATCAATGATGGGATTTATGGTGTCCATTTGAGTGGTCACATTGTTGCGAAACATATTCTTCGACTCTAATATTACTAGCTAACCCTTAACCAATATTCTTATGACTATGTCAAATGTTGTGTGAAGTTCTAGTAGCACAATAACCTTCACCAAACCCCAATTCACACCTTACAAGTCATCATAGACTTTTGGGATTTCTCCCAATTGGGTTTATATCTCTTCGGAGAGATCAACCCTCATTATTCTCAACGTCAACAATGAATCATCACAAAGAATCGAAAACTACACTAAATGGGTGGAATTTTTCCCTCTCATTTCTACCAAATCTGAGAAAATATGTGAATTCATTAACCATCACATCATTTTTCATTTTGGTGTTCCTCATCGCCTCAACACTAACAATAGTTAAAAATTCAAAAACAATACTCTACATGAAATTTGCGATAACTTCAGTATTCAACTCAGTTTCTCTTCACAATATTACCCTCAAACCAATGTTCAAGCCGAATAAACTAACAAAACCCTCAAAAATTCTCATTAAAGTCATTGACGATACTAGTAAGGATTGGCACATACACATTCTTTTTTCCTTATGGGCTTATCACACTAGCATTTAAATCTCAACCACTACCACACCCTTCTCTTTAGTTTATGGTACAGATGTCTTCTTTCCTCTCAAATTCCAAATTCCATCTCTTCGTATCTCACTTAAAGAAATGCTCAATGATGACAACTTTTTGCAAGACCGTTTGGCACAACTTGAGTTATTAGATGAACATTGTTTAAATGCTCTTGACCACCTTCAAATCTACTAAAAATGTATCAAATGTGCCTATGAAAAATGTGTTCATGAATGAAATTTCAAGGTTAGTGATATTGTCCTCAAATAAATTGAACATGTAATTAATTATGATAAAAGTAAATGAAGTAAGTTTTCTCCTAATTAGCTTGGACCTTACATCGTCACCCATACCTATGGATGGGGTGTTTATAATTTATCTTCTCTTTAAGGTAAACCCAAACCTAAACTCCTTAATGCCTTGCATCTTTGACCATTATATTGTTGAATAAAGTACTACATCACTTTATGTCACTTACATGTTGTTCCCTTGAGTGAACCTATTCTTCTTTCTACATATTTTAAGGTCCAATGAATCAAATAGTATCATGTGATTATTTGTCACCATTCAACCTTATCTTTAATATGAGTATCATGTCTCTACTCATGGCATGATTCTCTTGGATACTTTTTGTCCTTTTCAAGATGGATTCTCATGGTTTTTTTCACTTGAAAACCCCTCTTTCATATCTAATCTCATTCGTGTTATGGTTTTTCCTTCATACAAGAGGCTTATACTCCTTTATAGTCTTGTCCATCACTTCAAGTTATGAAATAATATATATATATATATATATATATATATATATATACATGGGATAAAAGGAAATGTAATCCTTGATTAAAAAAACTTGAAAAAACATGATTCCCTCAAAAGGACATCCACCTCTCTTTCTTGCTGCTATAAATAGACTACTCCTCGAAGGACAACTATAAAAAGTTAGCTATATTGTACAAAGTCTATTCGAAAAGATGTGTTTTATTTTGAAAAGGAAAATAAACAATTACCCCGAACCTTCCTACATCGATTAGCTTCATGAAGACCCCAAGGAGATATTTTTTTATCCCACACAGACTTTCTGCACTAATCGGTCTATGAAATCAAAAGAAAAGGAAAAAAATAGAAAAATAACAAAAATTGTCATGGACTTGCTTATTCTGGTTTTGGGTATCTTGTAGAAGGGGCATGTTGTCTCATAACAAGGTTACGTTAAACACAATTCTCCACCTTACCTATTTTTATTTTATTCTTCCTATTTAATGGATGACTTGTGTACTTCACACATAGTGATCACACCACTTCTTTCACCCCTAGAAAGTTCAATCATGTAATACCTTTAGGGGCTTAAGTTCATAAGCCAATCTTTGGTATGCTCATAATGGTTCTTACCACTTATGGAGCATTTTCACCTCTTCTACCATTCACCCCTTTGCTTACTTATTGATTCTTCTACATAGGACAATACCTTCGACACTTAGTTTCTGATATTTCTTCTCCTTTCACCTACATTTACATTCATCATCTACTTTAATCAACTCATCTTACACATTCTATCTTACCTAAACAACCTCGACACAATCATGCGTAATCAACCTAGAGACAACCATGCCTAACTTACCTTTACTATTTAACCATGCATAAACCAACTAACCTAATAACCTAACTCATCTTATTCTTCCCTATCATGTGGGAGAAATACATCAGCTTGAGGCCCCTTTCACAAGCACTATGTAGGCATCACTCGAGGGCATGGGGCCCGTGAAGGTTATCTCGACCACTCTTTACGCCGTCATCATTTCCCCATCAAACAAATATTTAGTTAGTTACTTTCCATAAAAACAATAATTTGGATGTTGACTCAAAACAAATCATACATCACCTATACACATCATCCTTTATTTTCCATAATACCAATAAATTGGAAATAAACTTAAAATAAGAATCAACCAAAACCATGCCTATGTCTAATTTCTATCACATAATTACATTGGACATCCAAATCAAATCCAACCATACATGCTAAGCTAATAGTCCTACCAGCCTAGTTACCTTCCTAAGTGTACTTAGGGGTGCAATTTTTCCTACACCTTTCCCTTACCCACGACCTTACCTATACACCAAAACCAATCTCACCCATTTGACACTCAAATTTTTTTACTCATTTTACCTTGTGACGATGTTTCTCTTAATGTTTAGCCTACAAAAATTTCCTTTTCAAATGTCGTGGTGTTTATCTTGACCATACCAAATCTTTTGGTGTTTTGGAAACCAACTAATACCTGTTCCTACACCTAACCTCAATGTGTTTCTAGGAAAATATATTATACCTTGGATACCTAGACCACATCAAACTTGTTTAGATAAACTATCAACCTTTAACAATGTAGATTTTCCGAGCTCTGCACCTAGTTCCTTGTCACATTCTATATGTGTGCATGCACCTTAATGCCCCCACCTATTACCCACACCTTTCACATCCTACCACCTTATCAAACACATCACTGATTTGGTTTGATACTTAATAAGTTCTTGGTTTTAGGGGGTCACTTAAACCCATACCCAGGAAACTTAACCTCGACCCATAGCTCGAGCAACCACTCCTATTTTTAGCATCGCTTATCAATAAAATCAGTATTAAAAAGGGAAAATATAAACACCTAAAATTGGGTGACAACCTTGAAAACTCCCATTGATTAATTAATTCAATACTACCTTCCACCATGCCCACTTGCATATATTTTAATTAATTTAATTACCAAAGTTAAGTGAATTATCTACCTCACCTAGCCATCGACCTATCCACCTCACCTCTCCAAATCACTCTGGACCCATTCCCAACTCATTAATTAACCAAGACCACGTACCCACTCCTCTTAACAAAATAGGACTTATTCTAACCCTAATATTAATGGCCTATTATCCCTCTAACTACTCTCCCACTCCATTTAGTTCATTCCACAATTTTTAAACGTAACCAAAATCTCAATCACCAAAAACTTAGGAAGAATAAGGCTATTTTAAGTAGGTATAACTATTTCTTGCTAAGTGACATCGGTTATCCCTTGGTTAGATCCGGTTCCCTAACCACCATCAGTTACCTTAAATAAGAGTTTCTAACTCTTTGCATGGTTCTTAGATTCATTCATTCACTTTAGCTTTGAAATTCTAACTCTCGAGCACTCAAGGTACCCGACAACGAACCAGAGCGCATCACATCTTAACCAGAATCCATTAATATCATCCACAGCTTCGATTGTCACAAAAATCACATAGGCTCCATTTCAACAACAATCGACACATTTTCTTATCTCTGCACGAACGCACAACCATCAATGACCTTCGGATGTATAATTTACTTAGATAATTAATTCATTCTTATTTCTTAATATTTTGTTTTGATGTTAAGTCTTTCATTTATGTCTTCGATCCAATCCTTCTCTATCCCGAATACCACCTTTCACCTACTTACCACCTATTCCATCCACCTAAACCATTTCACCTATCCTAACACCTCTACCAACCTTGTTGAGCCTTAACTAAAATCATATTATCCTTCCCCAAACCCCCTTAACTCTTGATACAATCACGCATAAATCTAAAACACCCATTTTTAACATTTCCAAAGCATATTATCCCTACTAACATCGGTCAACGAATTGGAATTGGTCATTTTCTAGTACCGGTATCGGTCGACTAACTGATATTGGTCTTTGTGACTATAAATTTTTCCTAAAACAACGAGCTCATAACTTTGAGAAAACACCACAAAATAACCCAAAACCTTACCCAGACATTTCTTAATACCTTAGTGACCTTTCCCAACTAGAACAACAACTCACCTAATACAATATTAGTTTTTATTTTCAGTACTTTGCTCAATCTAGTGTCTTAATAACAGTTTGAGAAACCTAAATAACATTGTTAACGATAGGACATTTACTTCTTGCATTTATTCCCATTCCTACACCTAGCCTCATTGTGTTTCTAGGATGTATCTTATTCCTTGGATACATTGACCACATCAACCTTGTTTGGATAAAATATCAATCTTTGATGATGTAGATTTTGTGCGCTATGCATCCTAGTGCCTTGTCACATTATATGTGTGTGTACATTTGATTTCCCCACCTATTACCCAAAACTTTCACCACCTACTACCTTATCTAAACCATCATAGATTTTTCTTGCTACTTCATCAAATATTGGTTTGAGGGGGTCACTTCTACCCATACCTATGTCAACTTAACCTCAACCCATACCTCAAGAAAACACTCCTATTTTTTACAGCATCACTCATTAATACAAGCTACGTGACAAACAGGGGTAAATGTAGACACGCAAAATTGGGTCATAGCCCTCTAAACCCCTTTGATTTAATAAGTCAACGCTACTTCCCCACCATGCCCACTTGTAAACATGTTAATTAATTTAATTATAAAAATTAAGTTAATTATCTACCTCACCTATCCACCTCACCTCTCCACCTCACTCTAGAACCATTCCAAGATCATTAATTAACCGAGACCAAGTCCCCACTCCCCTTAAGTAACTAGGACTTATTCTAACCCTAATATTAATGGCCTATTATCCCTCTAACTAATCTCCTGCTACATTTAGCTCTATTCCCAAATTTTGAATAGGAATCAAAATCTCAATCATGCTAAATTTAGGAAGAATTAGGCTATTTTTATTAGGAAAGACCATTTCTCCATCGGTCCGTGTCGGTTCCCTAACGTAAGCCGATTACCTTAAATACGATTTTCCAAATATTTACATGGGTTCTCCAATTCATTCATTCACTTTAGCTTTTTCATTCTAAGTCTCAATTACTCAATCTACCCGATGACAAACCGAAGCCCATTAGGTATTCACTATAATCCAGTCATCTCATCGACAACTTTAGATTATCATGAAGAGCACACATGCTCACATTGTAAGGGCAACGAAACATTCCCATATCTCCCATGAATTCTCATCAATCATCAAAAACCTTCAAATCTATAGGTTACCATATAAGCAATTCATTCTTATTTTTAAAACTTTCGTTTTGAACTTAAGTCTTTCATTTACATCCTCCATCCGATCCTTATCTATTCTCGAATACCACCTTTCACCTATTTACCACCTAATTCATCAACCTAAACCATTTCACCTATCCTAGAACCATTGTTGAGCCTTAAAAATTTTCATATTATCCTTCCTCAAACCCCGTCAACTCTCGGTGTAATAAAAAAGATACCCAAAAAACCCATATTTAATATTTCCACTATATTTCCCCTACCGGAACTAGTCACCCAACCAATATGGGTCATTTTATAGTAAATCTTGGTATCACCACCTAATCGATACCAGTATCTACGACTATAAATATTACCTAGAACAAAGAGCTCATAACTTTCACCAAATAACCCCAAATCACCCAAAACCTTACCTAGACCTTTCCTAATACCTCAATGACCTTTCCCAACTAGAACAACAATTTTCCTTATACTAGATTAGTTTGTATTTTCACTAAATTTCTTAATCTAGTGTATTGATAATGTTTTGAGACACCTAAATCAAAGTGTTAACAATAGGACCTTTACTTCTCGCATTTATTTTCATTAATTTTATAAAACAATGGATTGACAACCATTCAATAAGTATCATACTTCCCAAAACTAGATTTGTCTAGGCATTCCACTGCCATATATTGTTTAACTCTCTCTTTTGGTCTTGTTGTGCTTTACAGTTGTCCCTCCTAGCCAAAAGGAAACTCTCACATTCAGTCCAATCAAAATTCTTTAACGGTCACAACCTTCTCCCGACTATTCACATGTATTCAATGGTCGTAACCTTCTCTCATTACCTTTATCTATTTTATCGCATTACTTTGACCTGAAATAACCACATATAATAATATAACACTTACACATCCTACCTCTATAGGCTATTATCCCTCACATGTTTATTATAACATCTCTTATTGCACATCATATTGTTACCAAGTATGTTATATATCCTTGGATCCTATGATCTATCTTAGAACCACCACACATGTGGCTTACTCACGTTTTGAACCTTCTTGTTTGGATGGGTCCTACCATCCCCTATAACAATTTTAATAAGTTAGATATTTATTTTCCATTACTTATTTGAAAAATATTATATAGTAAATAACATTTGAATAATCAAATAAATACAAAAACATTTAAACTAAAATTTCATTACATATATGTGACCTTATTTTATAGCTTGACACTTTACACATGTCGTTTACCATATCGTTCATTAAATAACATATTTTCTATAAATTCATTACACACTTGCATTGATGAGATATTTTGAACTTGATGCGGGACACACATATGATTATACACGATGACTTGTTTTAGTCTAAGTCCATCCTAGTGGCCTTTCTAATATTGTGGTATCTCCTAAACTATTATTTGGTGTTTTATTTAAATATGGATACTTTAATTTCCTCATTATTTTTAAGTTTGAAGGTTCTTAATATGTGTGGACTAAAAATAAGATCTGAAATATCGTTTTAATTAAGCTATTGATCATCCAATCTTTCCTAGAATTATATGTTGATAACATAATATATTTATAAGTGATATTAATGAACAAATATATACCGAATAACATCAAATAATGATGCTTAATATATCAATTATTTTTATATAAATAATAAAAATAACATGAAATATAAGCTCAATGCAAAAGGATTACCACATAGACAATGATTCCTCACTATTTCTTATTGAATCAATTAACAAAAATCCCATACTATCCATTACCGTTAACTCATCTATTTCTATATGACAAGTAGTTAAATACTAATAATAACATATAAATGTCCTAATTTAAATTATAATAAAACAAATATTACTTAAAATAGATTTATTATGATAAATATCATCCACTAATAAGATGTGGTTAACATGTAAGAAGCCACTATTAGTTTAATCGACACATGCACAAAAACATCCACATTATTCAAAATATGTGCCCTAAACACTCACAAAATATAAATGGTCTAAAATCAAACAAGCTTCAGTAATGTATACTTATAAATGGTGCCCTTCCTCTTAGGTATTATTCAACAATGATTTGACCTTGATTAAGTGCACATACACAAAAATACACTATATCTCGCACTTATAACTAAAAATAGATGTTTAAAAATATTTTTTCACTTAAAGAAAAAATATCTCACAAAAATTACTTTAAAAAATCCCCAAAATGTTAGATAGAAATAAAATAACTTAGAATCCCCCAATTGATTCAAATAGAATAAATACATATCATATTCTTAAGTAGTCCATGAATATTTGTTAAAATACCTCAATGATAAAATCACAAATATTATATTAAATTATCACGTAATAGTTGAGATCATACTTACTATTAACAAAATCTGGGTCATTAATAGCCACTATTGAGCTCGAAGTTGAAAATAGAATGGACACAAAATATCGACTATGAAGGTTTTCCTTCATGTGTCAAAAATGTTTTTCTCTAGGTCATCTAGCTTCAATGTGTTATTTAGAAAGAAAAAATGCTAAAACTAGAAGCTCTTGGTGGAAGAATTCAAATCCTAGTCACCTAGTTGTTAATCACCCATCAGATAGTGATTCATATGCCAATTTAGACTCTGTAAAGGAGGAAGTGACTCCTCCTTGTCAGAAGGATCCATTGTAACAAGATCTTTAGAAAGCTACAAATTCATTGGAATAAGAAAATGGAACATGATCCCTTCCATTTGTTTCATCGACAATTTTTTTTAAGGAGAATATTAAAGTTATGATTCCAATCCATGAAAATAAAAATGTAAATCCAAATATTGTAGAGGATTGGATGATTGTGAATAGAAAAAGAAAGGGAATAATACTCGCCTTAAGATGCACTTAAGATCCAATGGAAAGGGGCCTCAAAGATGAGCTTCTTGAGTTTTTAAATCTCCTTATGTTGTTGGTTTCAATGTGATGTTGGTTTAGTTGTGGTGTTGTTTTGTGTGCCACTAGAAGAGGAAACTGTTATCAAAAATTTACCCCAAAGAAAAATTGGTCAAACACGACCCCGCACAGAAGAAAATTGGAAGGGCTCGTTCAGTCATGTGAGCCCACATTCCAAATCCAACAAGGGTCATAAAGGAGGCCAACATTGTCAAAGGATATTGGAGCTCAATATGAGAAAATTGGAGGAAGGGCTCCAAGTTTTCAGACTTTTCCGCATACGATTCCACTTAGGGCTGAACAACAAACTCATGGAAGGTGGCATGTGTCAGCTCGGCATGATTCCAAAAGGAACATCAAAACGGAGACCGTAAACAAGCACATGCTCGCCACATGGCCAAAAGTCAAAAAGGGGCAGAGCTAGCCATTGAGTCACTAGGTATAGAAGGCCAACGGATGCCACCATGTATTTATTATCCATAATTTTTCCCGTGCCAAATATTAGATCGTCATGACCTCCGTATAAGAGGGACCTGAGAAAAATCATTCAAATCATGTAAATTGATCATAGAAGGACTCAACCATGGAGTGGTAGAGGCCAAAAGAGATTGATGGATAGATCTGTGCAAAAGAAAACAACTCGTGAGGCCATTTCCATGTCTAAAATTCATTCTCCAAGTTACTGGTAGACTCAACTATGAGATAGCAGGATCAAATAAGAATGGGTGATGCCGCAGAGGAATAAGAAACAAGAAGGGGAAGAAAAATGAAGATTTGAATTCCTCGGGCTCAAAACGGTTAAGGTAAGAGTGAAAAAATGACTAAGTATGGAGGGGGCAGCGGAAGGATCCATGTGTCCTAACAACACTTCTCCAAAGTTGAATCAAAAAGGGGAAGCCAAAACTTACTCCAGGCTTCCACGCATCCAAAACCTCAAATAAATTGTAGGGCATTGAAAAGTATTCAACTAAAAAGGAAGTGCCAGTGTTAGCTTGGTGGAAAACTGTAAAGGAGGTCCTTGGAGGACATTAAAATTGTGTAATCCCTCCACATAGTAAACGGTCAAAATAGATTCAAAGCAAACAAGGTGGGCCTCAAAATTGGCTAAGTATAAAAGTGTAAGCGGAGAATGCCAAGTTTTAGCATGGCGCATCTCCAAGATTTGGTCTCTAGGTGGAAACCCAAATAAGTGCAAGCTTGCCACTAGAAAACTCATTCGGAAAATAGCCACGTAGCCCAAAGTATAAAAATTAAAAGAGACTATTGAAAATTCCACAGAGTAGTGGAGGCCGACAAGTGTCAATGTGACACTCCTCCAAGCGAAAACTTTGGGCCGGGTTTTCAAGCAAGCGCAGTGCCTCCATGTGCTATATCAAAAGAGGTAGAATCAGTTGATAGTAAATGCATGATCTAGGCCAAGCAGAGGTCAGCAATTGTCTTAATGGTGCTAATTCAAAGATTGAATAAAGAAAGGGTTTCCAAATGAGCACCAGACTGTCACATGTTCCTTGTTTGTTCTTTTCCCCTTATTGTTTCAAAAGTGATAAAGTTACAAAATGGCCCACAACTCCACGCAAGGAAAAATTCAGCGTGTGAACTTGAGTCAAAGCCAAAGTGGGGAGTCGGAGGAAAGGTGAAAATTTTCCTTTCATTCAAAAGGAATAAAGACAAGAATGGAAGTGCATTTCCCAGATAACCAAAAGGATGCATGTGTCTAGGTGGAGCTTCGGGGCTGTGGGAGTTTTTTTGAGTTTTGCATTTTTTTGTGTGATAGGGAAAAAGATAAATTGGAGACCCGTAAGTGTGATTTTGCTCTAACCTAGCTGCCATGTGCCCCATATTAAAAGGGTGACCCATTTTTCAAAAAAATTTCTTGCCAATTTGTACGGACTGATTAAAACTTCAAAGGGGCATATCTTTCAACTCTTGGCTTGAAATATTTTGAATCTAAAATCATTGGAAAGATCTCAGCTTTTCCCACACCATGTAGGCATGAAACGTTAATTTTGAGGAGGATAAGTGAAGGAAATGGAGGAAAACATCTTCAAGATTTCAATGTAGTATCTTCTTGCCTCAACAACCAAATCAAATTTGATCTATTTCATCATTTCCCTTTCCTTAAAGTTACCAAACTAAGGATTGATGTAGTAAAGATAGATCTCAAAGGCGATTTCATCAGATAGATTAACAGCAGTGGTTGAGCTTCAACCTGCTTTTCCCACTTCTCTCTCTCTTTCTTCTTTCTTATTGAATCTATAAATGCGGGGCATGATTTATTATTATGGGTTGGACACTCTTTGTTTTGTAGTCTCCTTTCTCCTTCTAGAAAAGGTATTTGTGGGGTTCATGCCTTCCATAAAAATTGTAATATGTTTCTACCTTTTGGCCACTTTGTAATGAACTATATCTATCCACCGAGCAATAAAACACATCTATGATCAATCTTAGATCCTTTCTTTTCTCTTTTTCTTCCATTTGGTCTTCCATTACAGATATGACTATCTCGTGTTGGTTTATTTTATGCTTTTTCTTTGTTTGCATCTATCAACCGAATAAGTGTTCATCATTCCTTTGGTGCATCACCTCGTAGTGTAGCATTGTTTTAATTTTTGTATTTATTTTATCCCTTCCTCCTTGGTAAATTTTAGATTAGGTTTAAGAACAAACCCTCTGTACATTTTCTATGGAGGCACCTTAACAGAGGAATAGGAACCAACCTTTAATTCGGGGATTATTGCTATTATACTGAGTCCCACACTTCGAGGAAGATTCAATGTTATGTGGATCACACCAAATGATTCTACCTTAGAAAAGAAGATCTATAAACTCATTTGGGATGCTGTGATTTTACACTAGTAGTTTTGGCACGCTCGGTGGGACCTGAGAAGTCTCCATCTTATTACAATAAGAATTGATGTACACTTGCTATGATTTTGGCTTTTAGGAAGTCTTAAAATTGTACATATGGCGACTTCAAAAGAAATAAGTCAAATGGTTTCAGCAACCAAGCAAGTTCATGAGAAGAATAAAAATGTGGTCAAGAACCGAGAGAGAAGGATCATTTATATATCTATATTTTTACCCAGATAGAGGGAGGGAAAGAAGAAGAACCCAGAGGTCTCTGTCTCCACCAAATAGAGCCTTATTGACACATCCTCCGAAAATGATGTTATCTCAATCAAGAAGGGTGCTCAGTCTGATCAGGATGGCTTAGCCAAATCCTTATTTTAACTTCACTAGAAGCAGTCCACTCACCCTGAATGCACAAAATATAGTCCCGATAGTAGTGTTAAAGAGCATCCCATATTTCACTGGGGAAAACAAGACTTCTCCTAGTGATCATGTCCAAGACATTGCAAATGTCTACACAATCCATGAAATCCATGAGATGGACATCGCAAATTTTCTTGCCTCTTCACTCAAGGGAAAAGCTTCATAATAGTTTAGAAGCCTTGAGGCAGGCTCTATCCAAAATTGGAACAAGTTGTGCACAACTCTCCACAACCAATTTGGGGAGAAATTTGATAACTTATATTTACTGGAACAACTAACAACAATTAAGAGAGCACCAAATGAGAAACCGATGACTTTAACCTTAGATTTCAAAGTGGACTGGGATAGGATTCTAATAGCAGTAAATCCCACTAACGAAGGGGCCTTCTTATACTTTCTTAAGGCTTTAAATTCTGATATTTATTTGATGATTAAGTCAATGGGGGGTATATCCTTACCTACAGCCTATAGACTTTCCATAAGGGCTGAAAGCCGTTTGATCTAGGCTGGAAAAATTGCTCCTAGGCCATCCATGCCTCTATACCCCAAGCTAGGAAGCCCAGATGTTAGCCAAATACCCACATTAGCCCTCTGTACCTACTCCCAGGAGTCAAAGCTCAGCTGAAGCCTCCACCTCATCATCTAATACCTCAAAATAACTTCAAGAAGTCATGAAACAACTTCAAAACCTAGGGAATGAGTTGGTGACCATCAAGAGACAACAAGCCCAGAGCTCTAGGCCATATCAGCCTCAGACTCAGTATCAGGATAGACCTCAATATCGAAAAATAGACCACCATCTCAGACTATAAATCAGAGTCAAAACCAAGGACAACCTCAAGCTACTAGACCTTTCAGGTCTTATGATCCAAATATAACCTCAACATCAAGGGCATTGGTTCCAGCACAGAACAACATGGCACAAGAATATGATTGGTGCTTTCCATGCAATCAGCCACATAACCAATCAATGTGCTTTAATGGTGCACTCAATCAGGCCTTGATGGTGTAGACCAATATGGTGCCACAAGAACCTAGCCAGGAAGGAGATCAATAGCAAGGAGCTCAACAAGAGACATCTCCAAGTGAGACTATGCTTGTCAATTGGCAAGTTGAGGACTTCTGTGGGATGAACTAGTCCCCTTCTCAAAGTGTAGCTACCAATACATAGTCTAAAAGGAGAAACATTAGAGAAGGCCAACCACTGAACTCAGGTAACCCTCAACCTTCCATCACTCCATAAGGTTTTGGTGCTCCAAATGCAACTCCCAATATGCAGAGCCAATCCAAGCCACCTCCCAAATCCACTCAGAACTAGTTGTGTCAACCCATGTGCAAGAAAATAATGTGCCAGGAAGGGGCAACAAAAGGATAGCTCATTCAATATCATCGAGCAGATGAAGAGGAAAAGTGTGACATTTCACTGTGGGAGTCACTAGCCATTCTAGGGCAGAAGGATCTATTGCAGATGACATACAAAATTGGTCAAGCTCAAATCAACCCCCTAATCGAAAGAGAGGGTGCTTACCAATTCAGCTCAACTGGGGAACCATGGAGAACAACAAGGTAAGAACCTGAGACCTCCCCTTTCTATGTTTCATTGATTATTGGGGACAAGTTGGTGCACAATTGTATGATTGATTCTGGGGAAAGTAGTTCTGTAATGCCCAAGAAAATAGCTGATCAACTGGGTCTCCAATATGAAGTCATCTCTAGGGGAGTAGTACAATTAGATGGGACAGTAGTGACAACTATTGGAATCATCAAAGATCTGAGCCTCACCTTACATGCCTACCCCAATGTGACTATATTGTAGAATGTGTCAGTCATAGACTTGCCACCACATTTTGCTTTGTGTTTTTCTAGGGACTTCACTGCCAAAATTAGAGGTTATCTGTCTCATTGATTGGTCACATATGCTCTTTAGAACAAGGTATGGGGTTAAGGGCACAATTAGATCTAAGCCCATTGCTGATAACCATATTAAATCTTATCTTCCTAGCCCAATCAATGCCAATTTCATAGCTTTTGATTAAAAAGATCTCCTAAATACTTCTAAAGAAAATACCAAGGTGGGATGTATCCCAAACTTGACTCTAGATGAATGGGCCAAAAAAATACATGCTTTTGACACTTATAAAGAGATGAAAGAATCTGAGCTAGGTGTCTACTATCTACATGAAGAGAATCATCCTCTTCCTGTCCTAATTAAGCTGAATATAAGGATGAGAATAAGGTATGGAAATTATTCTTTGACGACTCAAGGAGTAGATAAGGAGCTAGAGGAGAAGCTATGATTGTGTCCCCCAAAGGTATGGAGTATTATTTATCCTTCATATTTTAGTTTTCTTGGTCAAATAAAACTATGAATATGAGACTTTAGTCCATAGTCTTCATTGGGAAAGGAGGATGGGAATTAATAATTAACAAGTGTTTGGTGACGCTGAACTGGTTTCCAACCAAGCCAAAGGAATTAATGTTGTCAAGAATGACTTGATCAAGAGATATAAGAGTAGGGTATGGGATCTCATAAATAATTTCAAAGCCTTCAACATTGTGTCCATACCTGTGGAAGACAATCAAGCTTTTGATAGACTTACAACAGTTTGATCAATGTTTGATGTGGTGGAAAACATCAAGAGAGACAAAGAACAACCACATATCCATGTGGTTTTGAGGCGATAGTTCTAGATAATGAAACATGTTGGCAGGTGTTCGAGAATGATCAGCAAGTCATTAATTTTTTGCAAGAAGAAGTTGAATTCTCAGCTAATAATCAAAACAGGATAGAGTAGCAAGATGTAAATCAAATAGTACAAATGGTAGGTATAAACAAGATTCCCAAATTCTTAGTAACATTGGAGTCCATCTTCAATCCTAATGATCAATTTAGAAAAGAGAAGGCTAACATACAGATCAGAGGAGAAGATTTAGAGTCAATCCTAGTTGGAGAAGGCAAAGCACTCCAAATTGGCAAAGTGGCTAATCTACAAGAAAGGTATGAATTCATACAACTTTTCCAAGAATTTCCAGATGTATTTTCTTGGAGTTATGAAGACCTGAGAGGGTTCAATCTGAAGCTAGCACAACACACAATTGAACTAGATCCAGCTGCTAAGCCCATCAGGAAAAAGTAGAGACCAGTCAATCCACATATTGAGCCTCTGATGAAGAAGGAGCTGAACAAGTTGATAGAGGCAAGTATAATATTTCCAATCAAACATTCAAGTTGGGTTGCTAATCTGGTCCCAGTTAGGAAAAATAATGGGGAAATTAGATTGTGTGTAGACTTTTAAGATTTGAATAGAGCTTCTCTCAAAGATCATTACCCACTCCCTTCAATGGAGTAGATCTTGCAAGTGGTGTCTGGATCAGAGAGATTCTCTCTCTTAGATGGCTACTCAGGATACAATTAGATCATGGTGAAAGAAGATGATCAGTTCAAAACTACTTTCACCACCAAATGGGGCACCTATGCCTACAAAAAAATTCCATTTGGATTATCTAATGTTGGAGAAACTTTTCAAAGGAGCATGGATATGGAATTCAAAGGGCTAATCAACAAAATAGTGCTGATCTATCTGGATGACATTACTATGTTCTCAATAAATGTAGTAGACCACATTTTTCACCTAAGGAAAGTGTTTCAAGATGTAGGAGATTTGGGGTATTGTTCAATCCTAGAAAATGAATATTCTTGGCTCGTGAGGGCAGGATTTTAGGCCATATTGTGTCTAGGGAGGGTCTGACAATTGACACAGAGAGATTTGCAGCAATAAGAGCATTGCCATTGCCAAGTCACAAAAAATCTCTTCAAATATTCTTAGGGAATATCAATTTTTTAGAAGGTTTGTCCCGAACTTTGCTGCCATTGTTAAGCCACTAACATTGTTGTTGAAGAAGAGCTTAACATTCAAATGAACAAATTTGAAGGAAGGGAAATATTTGAAGGCCATCAAAGAAGCTATATGACAAGCCCAAACTCTTTTGAATACATATTTATCCAAATACTTAATATTGTATGCTTTGGTGGCAAAGTGACACTATATGTGCAATTTTAGTTTAGTTTGAGCAGAGAGGACACAGAACAACCAATCACCTTTTTTAGTCAAGGTTTGGAATACTACAAAGTAAGATATTATTTCATTAAAAAGAAAGTCTTGACAGTGATCAGAGGACTAAAAATTTCAAGCATCTAGTTTCGAACAATAAGATCCAATTGTTAGTCTCCCATGCAAGAGTTAAATATTTCCTTCTCAGTAAGGATCTGAATGAAAAACGAGCAGGATGGATCACTCGTGTCATGGAGTATGACATTGAGATCAAGGTCACTAAGTTGGTCCGTGGTAAGGGGTTGTGTGAACAACTAGCCTTAGGGCAGCAAGAAGAAGCAAACAGTGAAAAGGAGGTTGTTTTTGTTCTACATAATAGTCAAGAAGAAGAAGATGCTTGATGTACCGCTCCTTGTTGGACTCAAGACATGGTGCACTTCCTTCAAATGGGCATGTGTCCTCATGGGATGAGTAAAGAAAAAATAAGGCATTTCAGACTCCAAGCCATCCCATATGTTTTCATTGATGGTGTCTTGTTTAAAAGGGACATCAATGGTGTTCTGCTAAGGTGCATTGGGACAAATCAGATCGAAAGAGTGTTACAAGAATTCCATGTTGAAGCAGCTTAGAGGCCATTTTTCTCCAAGGGTGATAGCACTCAAAATCATGAAGGTAGGATATTATTGGCCCAGAGTGTTTAGTGACTACTACACATGGATCAAAAGATGCAAGAATTGTGCATTCTTCAAAGGAAAAGAAAAGCTAGCAGCACTTCCATTGCACCCAATTTCAATTGACCAACCTTTCATGCAATGGGGATTGGACTTCATTAGAGTCATCAATCCAAATTCAAGCCAAGGCCACAAATAGATTTTGGCAAAGTAACATAGTACTTCACCAAGTTTACCGAGGCAGTGGCACTCAAAGAGGCAAATGAATCTACAATACTTAATTTCTATGAAGGGTTAGTGACTAGGTCTAGAGTGCCAGCTACCATTATATTAGACAAATATTTTGCATTCATAGGTTCCAAGGTCACATAGTGGGCTATCAAGAATGAGATTTACTAAAGCACTTAATCAAACTATTAACCTTAAGGTAATTGTCAACCTTAGTTCACCAACAAGAACCTATTAAGGATCACTACAAGAACTCTGGATGAAAACTAGAGGACCCGCACAAAAATCTCAAATCAGCCTTATGAGCTGATAGAACAACACTCAAAAGATCTACAGGTAGCTCCCCATTCAAGCTTGTCTATGGGAAAGAGGCAGTGTTGCCTATATCACTAGAGTTGCCAGCATTAGAACTCCTGAGAAAACTACAGATGTCTGAATTTGAACCAATGGAGGATAGGTATGCAGAGTTGATGGAATTAGAAGAAACCAGGAGCATGCACTTTAAATAATAGAGAACAATCAGGCCTAAATTAAAAGATAATTTGGCAAGAAATCTATAGTAAGGACCTTTCGGAAGGAGACCTAGTGTTAAAATGGGATGCAGATCGAGAAAAACTAGGGAGACACTCTAAGTTCGATGCCATCTGGAGTGGCCCTTATATGATCACAAGGTGCAAAAGTAGCAATGCTTTCCAATTGTGCACACTAGGTGGAAAAGAGCTACGATTCTAGTAAACGAGATCTATCTTAAGCATTACTACTAAAAGGGAAGTCTCGCCATGCACATATTAGTTTATTTTCCCTTTTTCTAAGTGCTTGTGCACATCTCATTGCTATAGTGTAGATTAATTTTCTCTAATCACTTTGCACGCTCTACATGTTCCATTTGGAGCATGTATGATTTCAAATTTTTGTATATAGTGTGGAGATGTTTTGTGGCACTTATGCAGTCCATTCAGAGAGACAAATGAAGTCCTAAGTTAAAACAATTTTCTACTCTCGAAACCTTCATTTCAAGGTTTCTTAAGAATATTGAGAGTATAGGAAGCCGAGCTTGTGAATTAGAAGCGAATCTATATCGACTGCGTCTCTCTCGACTCCATGTCCAATGGATACAAAAAGGCAATTGCTCTTTTCATCTAGCAAGAAGATACCCCTGTGAGTCACCAAATTGTTATCCATATTTCACCCCCGTGGCAAATATTGGAATAGTCATGACCCCGCATCGAGGGACATGAGAAAACTCATTCAAATCCTACAAATCGATCGCGAAGGACTCAATCATGGAGTGGCAAAGGATAAAAGTCATTGATGGATCCTGTGTAGAAGAAAAAGACTCTGTCAAGCCATTTCCACATCTAAAATTCATTCTCCAAGTTATAGGTAGACTCAACTATGAGATAGTAGGATTAGACAAGAATGGGCGATGCTGCAAAGAAACAAGAAACAAGAAGGGGAAGAAACAATGAAGATCCGAAGTCCTCGGGCTCAAAATGGTTAAGGAAAAAGCTAAAAATGACTAAGTATGGAGGGGGTAGTGGAAGGAGCCATGTGTCGTAACAACGCTGCTCCAAAGTTGAATCAAAATGGGATTCCATGTGTCCAAAAACTCAAATAAATTGCAGGGCATTAAAAGTCTTCATCTAAAAGGAAGTGCCAGGTTTCACTTGGTGAAAACTCGAGAAGGAGGTCTAGGCGGACACTCAAACTTGCACCAGCCCTCCACATAGCAAATAACAAAATGTGGACAAGTTGGGTCTCAAAATTAGATAAGTATAAAAGTGTAAGCAGCGAATGCCAAGTTTTAGCATGGCACATCTCCAAGAGTTGGTCTCAAGGGGAGACCTGGATAAGCAAAAGCTCACCACGTAGCTTAAAGTCTAAAGAGTAAAAGGGACTGTTGAAAAATCCACAAAGCAGCAGAGGCCGACAAGTGTCAACTTGATACTCCTCCAAGGGAAAACTTTGGGCTAGGTTTTCAAGCAAGAGTGGTGCCTCCACGTGCTATATCAAAAGAGGCAGAATCAATTGAATAGTAAATTCATGATCCAGGCTAGCGGAGGCTGCCAAGTGTCTTAATGTTGCTGATTCAAAGATTGAATAAAGAAAGAGTTTCCAAATGAGCACAGACTACGGCGTGTCCCAGGGGAAAGTGGGCCATCAGGGAAAAGTTGGTTCTTTGCCCCTTTTTGTCTGTGTGGAGCTTTGGGGCTGTGGGAGTCTTTTTTATTTTTGCATTTTTTTCACGATAGTGCAAAAAGATAAATTATGGACCCGTAAGCCCGATTTTACTCTAATCTAGATGTCATGTGTCCAATATTAAAAGGGTGACCTGTTTTCTAATTTTTTTCCCACCCATTTGTATGGACTGATACAAATAATGAAGGGGCATATCTTTCAACTCAAGGCTCAAAATATTGTGAATCTAACACCGTTGCAAAGATCTTGGCTTTGCCAATGCCATGGAGTCCCGAAACTTTAATTTTCAAGAGGTTAGGTGAAGGAAATGGAGGAAAACGTCTTTAGAATTTCAATGTAGGAAATTATTGCCTCAAAAAGTAGATCATTTTTTATCTATTTTTCCATTTCCCCTTCCTTCAAGGCACCGAACTAAGGATTGATGCAGTAAAGACAGATCTAGGGGTAGATTTCATCAGAAACATTAAAAACATTAGTTGAGCTTCAACCTTGTTTTCTTGTTTCTCTCTCTCTCTTTCTTCTCTCTGATTGAATCTATAAATGTGGGGGAAGGAATTATTGTAAATGGTTGGAAACACTTTGTTTGGCAGGCTTATTTCTCCTTTTAACAAAGGGATTTGTGGGGTTCTTTCCTTCCATAAAAATTTTAATATGTTTCTACCTTTTTCCACATTGTAATGAACTATATCAATCCACCGAGCAATAAAACACATTTTTGATCAATCTTAGATCCTTTCTTGTTTCTTTTTCTTCAATTTGGTCTTCCATTACAGATTTGGCCATATGTGCTCATTTATTGTATACATTTTGTTTGTTTGTGTCTATCAACAAAATATGTGTTCATCTTTCCTTTGGTGCATCACCTCGTAGTGTAGCTTTGTTTTAACTTCTGTATTTATTTTATCCCTACCTCTTAGGTAAATTTTAGATTAGGTTTAAGAACAGACCCTCTACAAGTTTCTATGTATGCACCTAAATAGAGGAATATGAACCAACCTTTAATCTAGAGATTCTTCCTATTATATAGAGTCCCACACTTTGAGGAAGATTCAATGTTATGTGGATCACACCAAATGATTCTGCCTTAGAAAAGTAGATCTATAAACTCATTTGGCAATGTTGTGATTCTCGCACTAACAATGTCTCATCAAAGCACCTTCAAGGGTTGAAGAAAGGTAGTTCCGTAAATAAGCACCAATTCTCCACATGCCTAGGGTCCAACAGATGTTAAAAAGGGGGCAGAGACGATCTTGAATCAACTAAGTATAGAATAGATGATGGACGCCTCCATGTGCCTCATTAATGTAATTCCAAGGGAAGAATCCAAAGCAGGGACCCTAAATGAGTGACAACCCTCCACATGGTAAGAGCCTCAAAAAGTTAAATCATCCGTTGAAAATTCTAAGGCCAACGGACAACGCCGTGCGTGTCTCATCAATGCACCTTCAAGGGTCGAAGCCAAAGGTTGTTCCCCAGACAAGCACCAGATCTCCATGTGTCTAGGTTCCAACAGAATCCAAAAGGGGTAGAACCGTCATTTAATTGGCTAAGGAAAGGAGAACTAGTAGAAAGCCCCACATGTTCCTTCAGAGCTCTTTCAGGGTGTGAATCCAAAATCATGTCTCAAACATGCACCATCTCTCCACATGTTCAATCAATGCACCTCCGAAGGTTAGGTCCAAATAGAGTCTCCAAATGATCAGGAAGCCTCCACGTGTCCTTGGTCAGACATAAAACCTTCGCCAAATAGAGGGACTTAGTCAAACACAAAAATACAGGGATAGGCCTAGAAAGGGACACTTGGCCATGTTTCAGTCAAACAGGAAGGTAGATCATCGGAGGAACTTTGGAATTTTATATTTGTTTTCAAAAGCGTAAAATTATAAAAGTAAGAAACACCTCCAATGATGCCTAGAGAAGCCACGTGTCAAGCCTAAATTACATGCAGGAGGCGAGTTATGGGGAACTTTGTGTTTTTCCCAACTTTATCAAAAAGCGTAGGGAGGTTTGTTCACCAAATGCAAAATGTGAAGTTGCGGGATTACGGGGCTGTGGGGAAATTTTGCACTTTTGTAATTTTTGTGCAAAAGGTGCAAGTTGTAATTTCAGGCCCATGGATCCATTTTGTAAAACTTGGTTTTTTCGCCATTTTTGTACGGATTCGATTCAAATATTCAAATGGGCATAACTTTCGATCCAGAGGTTCGAATTTAACAAAATTTGGTACCGTTGGAAAGATATTGACATCATCTACACCATGGAAGCATAAAATATTATTTTTAGTAGGCTTTGATGGGTGAAAATCTAGAAAAAGTCTTTCAAGCCATTAATACAGGATCCAATTGCTTCAACTACCTAGATCTGATCTGATTTGCTATATTTCCTTCTCCAACATGCTAAAGACATGGGGAACCAGAATTGATAGATTATAGGTGGATTTTTAGGGCATTGATGGTTTGTGATTGACATTTTAGAGAATAATCTGATTTTTTCTTATTTTTCTCTCACCTCGACCTTATATATATTGAAAACACTTTTCATTTAAGAAAACATAGACATTCTCGGTGTGGGAAACTCTGAAAATTTGTTTCTCAACTCCATCTGATATGTAAGCCTTCTTCTATGCCTGGAAAGCATATTTGTGCCTCTGAGTAGAAATGTAATAGTCTATGCACCTTCTAGAGAAATAAACTCATGATTTTTTGGTGTTCTTTAACACTTTCTCATGTTTTATTGTTTCTTAATGCCTCTCCCTTTCAAATCTATTTTTGTGCTTGTATTTCACGTTTGCAGTGTAAGATGTCGGGGTTTCATGGATATTTGCTTTGGTGGATTAGGATATGGGTCTACGTCACTACTCTAACCTCCCTCATCTCATTTTTCCATGTTTCATCCTCCCTCAGTAGAGTATCTCACCTCTTTCCTTTTCTGTTATATCACCACTTTAGTGTATGCTCTATTTTTCTAGCATTCTCTCTCTCCCTATTTCCTTGGAATGGTTGGATTAGGATAGATGGGTTTTTCCTGCACTAGAGTAGATTGTGTTAGGTAGTTTAGGAACAAGAACCACATTTCTCTAGAGCTCCATCTCAATTCCACAAGTCCCATAGCTTGAGAGATGGTCCCACATTATGCAATTAGACCGGATGCCCCACTTGGATCTGAGGCCATTCAGTTGGTGCTTTGATTTTTCATCAACCTTTTTGGCATGCTCGGTGGGACGTTGAGGTTATATTTTTCTCATATTTCCAAGGTGTCTCATTATTAAACAACAAATCCTAACCCATTGTGTGACCCATCAACATTTTTTGCATGCTTAGTGGGACAGACTGAAGAGCTTTACATCTTCATCTTAGTAGGTTTGATGTGTTATTATAGAGATCCAACCTGTGGAGGCACTATCAAGCACATCAAGTGACTCTATCTAGTCAAAAACCCATCCTCTGAGTTGTTGACCTTATCCCATCCATTTTTGTCCATTTGTCTTTCCACATATTCCATCTTCTTCCATCCCATGAAGTTTTGTAATCATGACTTCATTCCCAACTTGGAACTCACACTTGCAGCAATAGCAATGCATTCCACCTCCAATGTATTTCACAACTCCTCCATATCAAAATTATGATCAGATTCAGAACCATTATGCTTACCCATATGAGCAGTTTCAAATCCAGTTTGGCTATGGAGCTTATCAAGAACAAGGGGACGCATATAATGGTAACAATTACATGGAAATTTCTTATCTCGTAGGAGAAGATTGAAAAATGGAGGCACACATGGTACAATCAAGGGCCACATCTTAAATGAAAGCATTCAAAATTTGTTATAGGGCACCTTGTCCATGGGTTGGCCCTATGCCAAGACATTTCAGCCTGCAAGAGAAGTTTGATTTCTTGGTTGAGATACTACCTCATCCTGTAGTGGAATGAGGAGATAGAGGCCTATGAACTTGGTGTTAGGAGTCTTTTCAATGGGTAAGTCATGCACCATCATCTAGTAATTTCCTCTCTATTCCCCACACAAAACCATCTCAACACGGGATTCAATTTCCAAGCTTCCCATCCGTTGCCCCTAGTGCTAAATTCCCTTCTCCATCTTCTAATCTTCCATCTCATCTCATTTCCTCTTCACTCTTTCCTTTCTAATCCAATTCCCCTTCATAAGAGCCAAAAGCAAAGTGCCTTCACCTCCACCACGGATAAAGCAACAAATAATGGAGATCCCACCCACTACTCCTCCTACTCTCCCAAGTCCATGTCGAGAGAGACTCCAAAAACTAGTCAAGGAGAGAAACAAGAAGAAGAGCCAGCCAAAGAAGAGATGATTAGAAGCTTGGTGAGCTTGGCTCTTAGATTCAAGATTGAAAATATCCCCTTGTTGGTTAATCCCATGGAGGAGGGTGAGGTCAAGCCATAAGTGGTGGAAGCTCTAGCTACAACACAAGCGAGGGAAGAATAACCAGCTCCAAGTCCCATTGAAGAGGAGAAGCTGGAGGAGATCAAATCAGAGTTGAGGCCACTTAATGAAGAAATCATTATTGAATATTTTTTTCTTTCATTTGAAGGGCATGATTTTATTGATGAACCCATGATAGAGGAGGACCATATGGTTCTAGAGGCTTCAAGTGCAGAGAAAGCCATAGAAGAACCTTCAATTCTTCCTCCCACTTCATCCCCTTCAAGATCTGATGTTGAAGAAGAGTTTGAGCTTTCAAACTTCATGTTTGAGGAAGAGGGGAACCATGGTGAGAAAATCATAGAGCGAAGGAAATCATGGAGGAGGTTGTGCGCGTACATGTAGGACAATGAGAAGGTAGATTATTTGTCTGACATGGAGGATTGACTTGATGGAAAGGAGTCCAAGGATATCACATCATTTCCTCCTCCATCATCCACCTTCCAAGCACATGAGTCCACTGTCATGGAGGAGAGCATCCAATCACAACATCCTGCATCTCACAACAGCCCTCTAGAACCAAGGTTGGAGGATCATGATATTCCATGTTCTTCTCAAGAGTAGGAAGGAAATAGGTATGAGGATCCCATATCTTACATACCATCCACCCAGGAAGGTCCGTAGTAAGAATCCACTCTTAGAATTAAATTTTAGAGCAATGAGCACATCCATCGATTAGAACATGCCCAATCGAAACTTGGCTTCATTAGAGCTAAGGGAGAATCCAAAACCAGTCATGCCCACTCCAAGGCATGAGGATGAGTATCAAAGCACCAAGGGTCATCATCAACACCTCCAGGAGTCTAATGTCAATCAACTTGAGGAGATATTTTTTGTTAATGTTAATACCTTAATGATTTCGGTGGAAGATCAGCCTCTTGTTGGTTTTTCACTCATTATAAGAGCCATGTTCAGCACCAAATCAGATACATGGCTGCCTATTTTGAGAAAGGGAAGCTATTTCTCCCTTCCTGTAGTAGGCTTTGTTTATCTTTTCTTTATTAGGGTTAGTGTAGGAGTAGGAGTAGATTTGATTTTCGCATAATAAGTGCATTTGCACACTCTACATGTCTTATTTGAGGCAAGCATGATTTAATCTTTTTATATAAGTTTTTGCATATTCCTCCGGAGGTAAAGTGTGGCAGGACCTTGATTTACGTCAGAGACACCCATAATTTCCCGAGACAGTCCATTTCGAGAGCAATCAAGGCCCTGTGTTAAGACAATTTTCTCTCTCTCGAACCTCATTTTTAATATTTTCAAGATGAAAATTGAGAGTGCAAGTAGTCAGGCTCACGGTTTTAGGGACAAGATTAGTACCAGGATCTCATTCTTGAATCCATGCCCAATAGACACTTTCAAGGCTACTGATCTCTTCATCTAGTAGGAAGATGTCCCCATGAGTCACCAAACTGTTATCCCAATTTTACCCCCAAGAAAAATTGATCAAACATGACCCCGCACATAAGAAAATTGGAAGGGTCGGTTCAGTCATGCGAGCCCACATTCCAAATCCAATAATGAAGGGGTAGGGTTAGCAGAGGAGGGAAACGATGTCAAAGGAGATCGAGCTCACTAGGAGAAAATTGGAGGAAGGGCTTGAAGTTTTCAAACTTTGTGGTATACAATTCAAGTTGGGGCCAAACAACGACTCACGAAGGTGCAATGTGTTAGCTCGGTGTAATTCTAAAGGTACATCAAAATGGAGACCCCAAACAAGTGAAGGCTCGCCACATGGCCAATAGTAAAAAGGGGGCGATCCAAATAGTTGAATCGGCTAAGTATAGAAGGCTAGCAGACGGCACCACATGTCTCATCGGCACACATTTGAGGGTCAAAGCCAAAGATGGTTCCCAAAAAAAGCACCGAGATCTCCCCATGTCTAGGGTCTAATAAAATTCAAAAAGGGGGCATAGTTAGCCATTGAATCGACTAAGTATAGAAGAGCCGTGAAATCCTCCACGTGCCTCATGGGTGGAATTCCAAGGGTGAATCTAAAGCGAGGACCCCAAATGAGCACCATCCCTCCATGTGGTTAGAGCCTCAAAAATTTAAATCAGTCATTGAAAAGTCTAAGGCCAGTAGATGGCACCACATGTCTCATTGGCACACCTTTGAGGGTCGAAGCAAAAGCCAATTCCCCAAATAAGCACCGGATCTCTCAATGTCTAGGGTCCAACAAAAGTCAAAAAGAGGGCGAGTCGGCCGTTGAATCGACTAAGTATAGAAGAGCCGGTGGAAGTTTCAACGTGCCTCATGGGTGTAATTCCAAGGGTAGAACCCAAAGCGGGAACCCAAAATGAGTTGCATCCCTCCATGTGCTGAGATCCTCAAAAATTTAAATCAGCTGTTAAAAAGTCTAAGGCCAGCAGATGGCGCCACATGTCTCATCGGCGCACCATCAAGGGTTGAAGCCAAAGGTGGTTCCGCAAACAAGTGCGATCTCTCCACATGTCTAGGGTCTAACAAAAATCAAAAACGGGGTAGAGCCACTTTATTGAATTAGCTAAGAATAGAAGAGTGGTGGAAGCCTCTAGATGCATCATCTATGCAATTCCAAGGGTAAAATCCAAAGTGAGGACCCCAAATGAATGTTAACCCTCCACGTGGTCAAAGCCTAAAAAGTTAAATCGACGGTTGAAAATTCTAAGGAAAATGGATGGTGCCACATATCTCATTAGTGCACCTTCAAGGGTCGAAGCCAAAGGTGGTTCCCCAAACAAGCGCAAGCTCTCCACATATATAGGGTCCAATAGAAGTCAAAAGAGGCAAAACATCATGAATTGGCTAAGGAAAGGATAACCAACAGAAATCCCCACATTTCCCTTCAGCGCTCTTTTAGGGGAGAATCCAAAAGTAGGTGCCAAACATGCACCATCTCTCCATGTGTCCAATTAACACACATTCGCAGTCATGTCCAAATAGAGTCTCTGTAAAGCACTAAAAATAACCCACTTGAGAACCAAGAACAAACTAGGTTTAGTTATAAAAATTATGGAATAATTTTATTTTTAAAAGGTGTTAACAACCAAAGTCTCAGGGACAATTAATTTCAACTAATAACTTTTCCCATTATAACAATTACTAATTCCACATTCAAAAGCAATAAGTGTAATAAATCCACACCTAGCTTAAATATCCTTAGGGGTTAATTTAATCACTGATTACATTGACATTTTAGCTAACTATTCCCTAATTAAAATTTTAGTGTTAAGGGACCAAAACAATTAAATACCCAAGGTATTTAATTCCACAATATCCAAGACAAGAGCAAGGTTTAATTAAAGGGGGGAAGGAATACATATTTAAAATGATCAGAGTAAATTCTTACTTACCCACTCCAAAAAAATTGGTTAAGGATTCTATTTGGATTTTCCCATATTGAACACAACTAAATATTGCTAAAAACATTCCCATTAGATAGGGAATTTCCTCACCTTTCCGGTGATATAAATAAGTCCTCCTAAATCCACATATTTCTCAAGTTATGGGTCGATGGATCTTGGGGTGAAGTTTTCCCAAGAGCAGACCTACGGACTTCAGAGAGGAATTTCTCCCGGAGGAGAAAAGTGAATTGGCTGAGTGGAGATTGCATTTAGTGATTTTTCCATTTCAGACAAAGGTGAAATTTACCTCTGGGAACCCGTGATATCGTAAGGGGACACGTGTCCAAAACTTCAACCCAAGGCAAGGTAGGTTGCTAGAAGAATTTAAGGTTTTGAGATTTTCACCAAAAGTGTTAAGGGATCAAAATGATCCGTGCCTCTCGCCGATACCCAAGGCACCACGTGTCAAGCCCAGATTCGAGCGGGGAAAATGGACTTGCGGGAATTTTTAGCAAATTAAGACTTTTGGGATGAAAAGCGCGAAGGTTAAAAAATAACCCATGCCTTCGCCAAAGCATGATGATTACACATGTAAGCCAACCATTGGTTGTGGGTCATGGGGGGTTTTTAAGGAAATTAAACTTTTTCCTAGAAAACATTAAGGGTTCAAAATCGCTACACCTCTCGCTAACGCCTAATGGTGCCACATGGTACCACTTGATTGGCTATGGATCTGTGGGGGACCACGGGGAAACTTAAAAAATTTCCAAATTTAATTTGAAAATGCTAAGGCTAAAAATTATCCGTGCCTCCGCCATCGCCCTAAAATCCATGTGTCGATCAATGATTAGCTTCGAGGAGGCGGGGCCACGGAGAAAAAATTGCCAAAGTAACTTTTTGGAATTAGATAAAAAGAAAATTTGCCAAAAGTGAAGCGCTCAAAGCGAGCATAATGGCAGGAGAATTTTTTATTTATTTTTTCATTTCATTTCTCGAAGGACAAGAAGGAATGTTCAGGCCCGTGGGTCTCATTAGTGATTTTTTTCCAATTTTGACAGTTAGTTAATTTTTTTGAGCCCGAAATGAAGTAAAAACTTCAAAGGGCCATAAATTTTTATTGGGAGCTTGGGTTTTGGAAAATGAGGAATTTTTGGAAAGGTCTTGATGTCCTCTTTACACAACAATCATAAAATTTTAATTTTGATAAAATTTGAAGGGTGAATTTTGAGAAAACATTCTGCAGGCTTCTAAGATGAAACGTGGTATTTTTAACTTATAAATTTTGTTCCAATCTGACATTATCTCTTTCTCAACATGCCAATAGACATGGTGGATTTCACTTGGAATAATTTGGGATGGATTGCAAGGGTTAAGTTTTTTTATTAAAGATCAATTTCAATTTACCAATTTTAATACAACAAAAAGTCTGAGTTTTTTTGTCTGAGCCCAATTTGGAAGGTTTGATGGAATTTTTTAAGTATTTTAGTTTGTTTGAGATAATTTTGATCATACAAGTTCAATTTGGTAAATCATTTGGTCCTTTCAATGTTACAGGATGGTTATGTACTTTTGATAACAATTTGTAAAGTTTACAGTGAAAATAAAATGGAGTTATACTTGATCTTGAATAAATTCTATTTTCATTTATCAATTTTGATATATGGATTCATTCCAAACCAATATAGCATATTAAAATTGATTCAAATCAAGGTATCAAAAATCCAAAATACAATTCTGATTTCCAAGTCATGCATTTCAAAAGAACAGAATATTATAACATTTCTTCATACGTATTTCAAGACTTTCAAATGGAGATCTCATAATGCATTTCAACAATCAGATTTCAAATACAACAATGCCATTTGAGGAATATAATACAATATTCTATTAATTCAAAAATGATATCTTTATAAATTTCTTTTCCATTCCTCGAAATACAACATACAAAATTCATGTCTTTCTTTTCTGTTCACAGAACTGAATACAGGATATATTCTTCCATAATCAAAATACAATTTTCATAGCTAAAACAGAGTAGCCTATCCATCACAAATAATGTACAATGTCATCCACATAGAAGTGGGAAAATTTTACAATCTCACCAAAGAACTATCAAAATTGTTTTCTTTCTCAGCTTCTAGAACAACAACAAGGAATTCAATCATTCTCCAATTTGATCACAATAAAAGTAGGGGAAAGGAAACACTCTCCACCCAACCAAGACATCTAATTAAAATCAGAATCCACCCTCTTCATTGGCCCCCGATACCCAATCAAATGAAATAGAAGATGTGTTTCAACACATGGAAACAATAGGCTTCCAAAACACAAAAGTAGAATTTTACATTTAAAACATAGTCCAACACAGAATGCAGTTTGCAACCACATGAAACACAACAACATAACTCAGGCTTCATCAAGCAATCCAAAGGAGAAAGAAACTATGGGGATTTTTATTATTCCTCCCAAGTCATAATTGGATATCACCACCTAAGATAAAACTACCAAAATATAAAAATTCAAACCATGACATGCCCTTATGCCTCCCCCAAGTACCCTTATTCCTCACATTTCCTTTTTCCTCCCCAACCTCTTATGGCACCCCATAACAAGTAAAGAATTGAAAGCTATTTATTTGAAAGGTGGAACCAAAATCCTTACTCCCTCCACACTTATACCTCCCCAAACGACTTGTGCCTCCAAAAAAATACCCCATTGTCTTATCCTACACCATCCCTAGGCACTCTACACAACCAGCCATCAATAAAACAAACAAACAAACATTCACACATTCATAAAAAGGAAAGAAGACTATTTCCAAGAGCTAGGCTCTTACCTCTCCATGATGGAGTTGTTCCAGGCTGCTCCAAACAAAAAGCTATTCCAATGCAAGCAGACCAAAATATCAACAGAGCACAAGCATTCAACAACTTTCAACTTCTCCAAAACAAGAGCTCCAACAACAAAAGAATTCACCCCAAAATGAAGTATGCAAAAGTGAAGCAACCCAAAACAAGGTAAGGAATTTGAATTTTATAGAAGAGGGAAGAGAAGAGGATGAGGTGGATCCTTATAGGATACCACATCAAACATCCTCAATGCCAACACCCAATTCAAATTCATTCTCTAATTCATAATAATTAGGTGGGTGAAAAATATGATAGTTTTACTTACACACTCAAATCAAACCCACACCCCAAAGGACTGAAAATAAATCATGCAATAAAAGTATAATTACAACATTCAACTTAACTTACAAAAATTCATAAAGAAGGTATAAATTTAACTCTCCAACCATAGGCATGGTTGGTAAATAAATTTAAGAGGTGTGGTACAAGTCTAACATGTCCTATAAGCCATCAAAATCAGCCTCCAAGGAAAAATTTGAATTTCAAAGAAGGTGGAGTGTTTCACACATGGAAATTAACTTACACATCTCTTACACATCTCTTACAACACTTAAACCAAGATCCAACAACTCTATTAATTACATTCTCATGACCCATTTAATTAATTAACTTAACAACATGATTACTCACAATATTTACACACCATTTAATAAATAATGAAAGGGGTCAATGCACCACTAAATAAACACATGCAAACATTAAACAAAGGAACCAAATAAAAGAAAACATAAATCCCTTGGTCACATTCAAAGGTGGTTCCCCATGGGAATCCCTAACAACTATCAAACACACACAAATAATTACAAGTTGCCATGGTGACCTTGTTGAATTCATCTAGAATTCTAATGTGGTTGGTCTCCAATCCCCGATGTTTTATGTGATATATTTTAACCTACAAAACACAAATACCTCCTTCGGCCTCGTGGCCATACCAAAAATCTAAAATGCATATAAACATGATTCCAAAATCATCTATATATATATATGATTCACCAAAACATCAAGGCAACCAACAATATCATTTACAATTTTTTCAACAACTATATGATTATCAATTAACTCTATTTTGTACGTCTACTCAATATATCCAAATATCACATGTCTAAACAACATCCATAAATATAACCATGTCGAACAGTATATCAACATCAATATATAAAATATCTCTAATGATCATCATGCCTCATATATAAATCCAAGTCAACAATAATCCATGATCTATCATCTAATCATCATACTAAATCAAAACTATAATAATGCCCATAATATAGTCAACAATTCCTTGATCAGTATCAAAATATGTCAAAAGGAAGTGGGCACTATAGTCCCTTCCCCTTAGAATCAACTTCCTCCTAGAAGTCACCGGAATAGATGTGGGAACTAAGCTTGTAGTAAAGTAGCATTCTCCCGTAGCCATAGTCTCATCATATATGTCCCACTACACTCGGACCTAGTCAATCTCTCTCGGCTCAAAGGCCTAATGTCCTGCGATCTATAATTCGAATTGGCTCCATCATTACGTGCCCCTGATCTTTCACCTATAATGAGGTCCAATCTATCACATGAGAAGGATCTCGTACTATATTTCCTAAGAACTGAAACATGAAACACATCGTATGCGAGACAAGATAGGTGGAAATGTTAAACGGTAAGCCAAAGGGCCGATATGCTCCAAGATCTCAAAAGGACCAACGAATCTACGAGCTAACTTAGAACCTTTTCCATAATGGATAGGGATCTTATGTGGCGTAACACAAAGGAAAACCTTAATGCCCACATCCAAACTATGGTCGACCCTGTGTTGATCTGTGTACTTTTTCTACCTATCTTGTGTCTCCTACAGTCTCTATCTGATCATAACCACCTACTGCTCCATGTCCTATAATAAAGTTGGTCTAATAGAAACCCTATCCTCTAACCTATCCTAGCTAAGAGGTTTCTTACACTCTCTGTCATAAAATTCTGAAAAGGAGCCATTCCTATAGAACTCAAAAAAAAAAAAATTGTAGGAAAAATCCACCAAGTACAAGTACTCCTCCCATCTCAACTGGTGATCCATAACATACATCCTGAGCATGTCCTCTAAAATCTAGTTCACCTTCTTAGACTTTACATCTTTCTTAGGGTGATATGCTATGCTAAAATTGATCCTCATCTTGAGGGCATACTACATGGTAGTCCAAAAATGGTTAGTATACAAAGGATCACGGTCACATATAATCTTTCACGAAATCCCAGCAACTTGAAAATATCATCTAGATAAACCCGCGCCACTGCACTAGTTGTATAAGTGGTCTTCACCGTATAAAAATGAGCCACTTTTGTCAATTTATCCACCGTTACCATGATGGCATCGTGGTGGTATCTCGACATCAGTAACCCAAAAATGAAGTCCATGGAAATGGTGTCCCACTTCCACTCCAAAGATAACATGAGGAAAAATAAGGCAAAATAGATGTTGATGCTCACCTTCACTTTCAAGCACTCCAAATAGTGTGACAAAAACTGAGCCAAGTCTTTAGGAAGTCCTTTATAGTGATAAAATTGTCTCAAGGTAGCTTGCATCTTCTTCACCCTAGGATGGGATGACTAGGGTACACGATGTGCCTTTGTCTTTGGGAACATAAATCTGACCTCTGTGTATGAGAAGTCCATTTTCCTCTAATTAGAAACCATCAAACTTCCCTTTACGGGGTCTCTGGGACTTGATCTATGCGCTAGCTACAATGTAGAAGCTATCAAGAGGAAGCTAGTGTAGAATATTGCTCTACAAATCTTTTCCCACTGAAGTGGCCATAATCAAATGTCTCCATTTGTTGAGATTTTATGAAACCACATTATCCTTCCCCATCACATGCTCTATCTCCATATCATACTCATAAAGAATCTCTATCCAACGCCTTTTGTGAGTTTTGAGATTTGGCTTCATGAAGAGGTGGTGAAGACTCAAGTGATCTATATTGAAGGTGAATCTCCTACCAAGAAGGAAGTATATCCATCGAAATAAGGCATGCACAACTACCACAAGCTCAAGTTCATGAGTTAGATAATTAAGCTCATAATATTTGAGTTGAGACTCAAAAGCCACTACTCTACCCTCCTGCATCAACACACCTCCAAGTCCTCGCTAAGGAAGCATCTCGTGTAGATAAAGAACTCACCATGTGGATCCGGAAGTACAAGAATACGTGTTGTAGTGAGACATTCCTTCTATGTTCCGAGGCCTACTCACATCTTCTTGACTAAACAAAATTCTTCCCTTTCCATTGAAGGGAAGTGATGGGGTGCACAATCCAAGAGAATTCTTGAACAAATCTCCTGTAATATCCTGCTAATCCCATGAAGTTATGCACCTCTGTCATAGTAGTGGGTGTTGGCCAATCCATAATAGCTCTAATATTGGAAGGATCAATTGTGATACCTTCCCCATAAGTGATATGACCCAAGTACGCACCTCTGTCTCGAAAGAAAACATAGTTCTCCAAGTTCCCATAAAGCTATTGCTCATGAAGACTCTTAAGAACCTAGTGAAGGTGACCCTTGTGCTCCTCACATGTATGTGATTAAATAAAAATTTAATCAAAAATATGAGCATGAAACGATCCAAGAAATTCTTAAATACCCCATTCATCAAACTCATAAAAATATGGGTGCATTAGTCAAACCAAAAGGCACCACAATGAAAACATAGTGCCCATATCTCATTCAAAAGGTAGTCTTATGAATATCCGCCTCGGTAATCCTAAGTTGATGATAACCTAACTTAAGATCAATCTTAGAGAAAACTATGCCCCCTCCATCCGATCAAACAAGTCATCAATGCACGGAAGGGGGTAACTATTCTCGATCATTACTTTATTCGATGATGGTAATCAATACACAACCATAAGGATCCATCCTTCTTCTTCATAAAAATCACTAGTTCACCCCAAGGGGATACACTAAGACAAATTAGGCCCTTCTCTAGAAGGCCCTCTAAGTATAACTTGAGATCCCGAGCTCCGAGGTGGTCATCCGATAAGGTTCTCGTCGATACGATTTTCTCCCGTAACTAGATCTATATGAAAATCAATATCACGTGGGGGTGGTAACCCCAAAGAGCTCCTTGGAAAGACATCTAAAAATATCTCAAAATGGGATGGTCATCTAACGATGGTCCACTAGACCCATCCTCTGATCTGTCACTAACTATAACAACATACATCTGACAACCCCATTACACACACCGCTTGAGCTGCATAGTAGAGATTGTGTGAATAGAAACGGGTTTCCTGACCCCTAAGATCACCGAATCAATTCCTAAATCATCTCGCACAAGATATAGTCTTGTTATAACAATCCATCCTAGCTCTATGTCCAGAAAACCAATCCACACCCAATATGACTCCATACGAGCCCAATGAAAGGATAGAAAGATCTGAGGTAGTGGTGAAAGGTCCCAAATCCACTACACACTCCTTAACTAATGAGTCTACAGAGATCTTGGCTCCCAAATCCATCTCCACATACCAACTATTACCCCGCCTAAGTGCCACCAACTCGCATTACTCTACTAAATATGGTGCAATAAAGGAATTAGAAGAACCAAATCAAATAAAATGTAGGTAGGCATACCACAAATGCTACCAGTAGTCTCAATAACTGTACTCTGATGCTCGGCTGAGCGGTTCTCAACCGCTGGATCAATTAGATGAATGCACCCCATGTCACCAAAAGTAGGCTCTAAGATCTGTGTCTTACCATTATTACTAGGGTTTTGTGGGTAGTCTCTCCAAAAATGTCTAGCAATGCCAAAACTAAAACATGTTCTTGATCCTCTCCTATGTGCAAAGTAAGTCCAGGTGGTACTCTTGAGGGTTTGTGGTGTGGATCTTGATGACCCGGTACGAATCTGTTGTGGTCTCTACTAGTGAGATCCTTATAAATGAGGCCTAGGTGCACCATGAGTCCTAATGTGACCCTAAGAGTAAGCCCCATACTCCAACCTCTGTGTGCATCAAATCTCTGTGGAGGTCCATAAGTTGGGTGGGGCTACTACTACTGTTGTGGTCTAAAAGATGACTGTGTTGAACCCTATCCACCATGAGGAGGAGGTACCAACCCCCTCAATTTTTTGTCATACATCTATCAGATGCAGCTCCACACTCGATCTCTAGACTACCTGGATCTGTCCTTGAGTCTCCTCTGCTATGTAGGCCTTCTCAACAGCCTCATCTAGTGTCCATGGACAATGGATCCACACTGCACCTCCAATGTCTAGATTCAGGCCCCGGACGAACCCGTGGATCCACACCTACTCATCCTGCATGTAATCAAAATACTGGAGTAGATCCAAAAAGAGTAGATCTAGAAATCTATTCTCATACTCACCATCAGTAAGAGATGTCTATTGGAGGTCATGAAACTCATTAATCCTCTGTTGCATGATCCTTTGAGATAAATATCTTATCCTCAACCATTCCTCAAAGAGATCCCATGTAACTTTCTTAGAATCAACATAGAGCTTCTACTCCTCTATCCTCCGCCGAGACACCATCTCGCATTCCTCGGAGATGGATTGTAACATGAGTGTTTGTGTTGCTAGAATAAGGATAGAGCTTAAAGCAATCGCTCAAGCTCACTAACTAGGCCTCTACTTTAAAGTAACCTATGTCACCATGTTAATGGGATGGCTGAAGCTTCAGGATCTCCCGATGTGATTTTTAGCTATGATCCGATGACCCCTAGGCCTCTCTACATGCTCAACTCTAAGCCTAGGGCTTCGAGACCTATCCATGTTTCTTGAGACTCGCCTCCCTATCCCCTCTGTGGTGACTCTGCTCTAACTAACTCCTCATGGGATTTCTCTCCTCTATGCTCCTCTCTATGCTGAGGATATGCACAATCCTCAATGGATGTCACCCTATCATGTCCTACTGAATTTTTTCCTATGGTCCCTCCACATAGAGTGGCATTAACATCCTAAAGTATCTACAAAATTTGTGGTAGGATGGCTATCATAGCATCATCCAATGGTGGTAAATCTAAGTCTATGTGAAAATACCCCTCACCATGTTCACGCCTCCGACACGTACTCAAGGTGGGAGTTGGTTCTTTATTATAGATTTTATTCAGCTTTTCCATGGTTATTAAAATATGCAATTTCCACACAAAGTTATTTTCTATATTTAAAAGTTTGCTAGGTTATATATTACACTAGGTTTAAATGATCATGTCTCAATCTTTCTAGTGTGCCGAAGGGTCCAATATTTTTAACCTCACTTTGATACCAAGTGTAATGCCCTCAAAACAACCCACTTGAGAACCAAGAACAACCTAGGTTTAGTTAGAAAAATTATGGAATAATTTTTTTTCTAAAGTGTTAACAACCAAAGTCTCAAGGACAATTAAATTCAACTAATAACTTTTCCCATTATAACAATTACTAATTCCACATTATAAAGCAATAAGTGTAATAAATCCACACCTAGCTCAAATCTCCTTAGGGATTAATTTAATCACTGATTACATTAACATTTTAGCTAACTATTCCCTAATTAAAATTTTAGTGTTAAGGGACCAAAAAATTTAAATACCCAAGGTATTTAATTTCACAAGATCCAGGCAAGAGCAAGGTTTAATTATAGTGGGGAAGGAATACATATTTAAAATTATCAGAGTAAATTTTTACTTACCCACTCCTAAAACTTAGTTAAGGATTCAATTTGATTTTTTCCCATGATTAATGCAATTAAATCTTCCTAAAAGAATTCCCATTAAATAGGGAATTCCTTCACCTTTTCGATGATATAAATAAGTCCTCCTAACTCCTCATATTTCTTGAGTTATGGGTTTGTTGTTCTTGGGGTGAAAATTATTCCAAGAGTGTGCTGCGCAGACTTCAGAGAGGAATTTTTCTCGGAGGAGAAAAAGCATACCAAAGGGAGTGGGGATGAAAATTTTTTCTAGATGTGGGCTGGTGGAGTGGGGAAGAAAAAGTTTCCAAGATGCGGTCCGGTGGAGCGAGGAAGGCATTTAGTGCTTTTTCCCTTTTGGGACAAAGGTGTAATTTACCTTTACATGCCCATGAGCCCGTAAGGGGACACATGTCCAAAAACATTGAACCCAACGGAAAGTGACTCACCGGAAGAATTTAAGGTTTTGATATTATAACTAAAAATATTAAGGGATCAAAATGATCTACACCTCCGCCAACTCCTAGGTAATATTTAGCAAATTCATACTTTTGGGATGAAAAGTGTGAAGATTAAAAAATAACCCACGCCTTTGCCGAAGCCGGATGATGCCATGTGTTAGCCACCATTGGGTCATGGGTCATGTCGAGGAGATTTTAAGGAAATTATAATTTTTCTCAAAAAAGGTTAAGTGTTGAAAACCACCATTGCCTCCGCCGACACCTTATGATACGACAATTTTACTTACACACTCAAATCAAATTGACATCCCAAAGGGCTGAAAATAAAACATGCAAGAAAAATGCAATTACAACTTTGAACTTGACTTACAAAAATGCATAAAGAAGGTCTAAATTTAACCCTCCAACCTTAGGGATCATTGGTAATAAATTTAAGAGGTGTGGGACAAGTCTAACTTGTCCCTAAAGCCTTAAAAATCAGCCTCGAAGGGTAGATTCGAATTTCAAAGAAGGTGGAGTGTTCCACACTCCAAAATTAACTTACACATCTCTTACAACACTTAAACAAAGATCCAACAACTCTATTAATTACATTCTCATGACCCATTTAATTAATTAACTTAACAACAGGATTACTCACAATATTTAGACAATATTTAATAAATAATGAAAAGGGTCAATGCACCACTAAATAAACACATGTAAACATTAAACAAAGCAACCAAATAAAAGAAAACATAAATCCCTTGGTCACATTCGAAGGGGGTTCTCCCCATGGGAATCCATAACAACTATCAAACACACACAAATAATTACAAGTTACCATGGTTACCTTGTTGAATTCCTCTATAATTCCAATCTGGTGGTCTCTAATCTCCCGATGTTTGTTGTGATATTTTAACCTGCAAAACAAAAATACCTCATTCAGCCTCGTGGCCATATCAAAACATCCAAAATGCATATAAACATGATTCCAAAATCATATATATATATATATATATATATATATATATATATATATATATATATATATGAATCAAAACAACATCAATGCAACCAACAATATCATTTAAAATTTTATCAACAACTATATGATTATCAATTAATTCCATTTTCTACTTCTACTAAATATATCCAAATATCGCATGTCTGAACAACATCCATAAATATAACCATGTCGAACAGTATATCAACATCAATATATAAAGTATGTCTAATGATCATCATACCTTATATATAAATCCAAGTCAACAATAATATATGATCTATCATCTAATCATCATACTAACTTAAAACTATAATAATGCCCTTAATATTGTCAACAGTGCCCTGATCAGTATGAAAGGATGACAAAGGGAAGTGGGAACTATAGTCTCCACATGAGTGGGAAGCCTCCACATGTCATGGGTTAAACATAAAGCCTTCTCTAAACAGAGGGCCTTAGTAAAAATACAAAAATACAGAACATGCTCGCAAAGGGACACATGGCCATGTTTCAGGTCAAAGCAGGAAGGTGGGTTGTTGGAGGAACTTTGGAATTTTAGCTTTTGTTTTGAAAAGTGTAAAAGTATAAAAGTAAGCTGCACCTCCACCGATGCCTAGAGAAGCCACGTGTCAGGCCTAAATTACATGTGGGGAGGCGGGCCGTGGGGGGAACTTTTGATTTTTTGCAACTTTCTCAAAAAGTGCATTTTGCAAGTGCGAGCCCGCGAGCTTGAGGAGGTTTGTTTGCCAAATGCAAAATGTGAAGTTGTGGGCTTGTGGGGCTGTGGAAAACTTTTACACTTTTATAATTTTTGTGCAAAAGGCACAAGTTGTAATTTCGAGCCCACATATTCATTTTGAAAAACTGGTTTTTTTGCCATTTTTGTACGGTTTTGATTCAAATATTTTAATGGGCATAACTTTCGATCCAGTGCTCAAAATTAAACAAATTTGGTACTGTTAGAAAGATCTCGACATCTTGTATGCCATGGTGGCATAAAATATTATTTTCGTAGGATTTGATGGGAGAAAATCAGGAAAAAGTATTTCATGCCATTAATACGTGATCTGATTACTTCAACTACCCAGATCTGATCTAATTTGCCATCTTTCCTTCTCCAACATGCCAAATAGACATGGTAAGCCAGAATCGGATCAGATTGTAGGAGGATTTAGAGGGCATTAATGTTTGGTGGTTGAGTTTTTAGAGCAAGATCCATTTTTTTCTTCTTTCTCTCTCACCTTGACATTCTATATATTAAAAACACTTCTCATTTGAGAAAGGAGAGACATTCTAGGTTTGGGGAAAGAGAGAGTAAAATTTGTTTCTTGACTCCATTTGAGTTGTGAGCCTTCTCCTATGCCTAAGCAAGTGTATTTTCTCCTCCGATAAGTAATGTAATGGTTTGTGCACCTTCTATAGCAAGAAGATAATGATTTTGTGGCATTCTTCAACCCTTTCTCATGTTTTATTGTTTCTACATGCCTCTCGATGTGTGAAAATCGGAAAAGAATTTGACAAGGTATAAACTTGAGCTCTGAGTGTACGTTTGAGTCTGCTTTTTTGTTAAAACACATGTTTTGATGAGATGAACACAACGGTAACCCACCCTACGTATTGGGAAAGTTTTGGAACATTTTTGAGCCCTAAATCTGCCATCTTCGTGCCAAAAATTAGGATTTAAGTGGTAGTTCAATTTTTTTCCTATTTTTGGGCATTGGTTAATTTTAGTCTATTAGTTGCATTATGAGTCGAAATTTGGAAATTACTCTAATTTAGGAATCTAGAAGATGCATGGCAATTTATGTGCCTACCCGAATAAGCATGTGAACTTACTAAGAATATCGGTTCTAGTAAACAATTAGAAATAGTAAATTTCGCCACCTAGAGTAGATTTAGTCAAAGTTAGTTAGGGTTTTCATGGACAATCAAGTTGGAAGTTGTTTTTCTATTTAGGAAAAATTGTAATTGCTTATTGGATAATGAAGAATGAGATTTATTTCTTTTGAAGTTCATGCTATTTGTAAAATATCACATTTATTAAGAATTTGGCTACATTATCCGGTATCGAGTGGGTTTGAGTATTTTTTTAAAATAGATGGCAAGAAGAGGAAGAGGAATTGGTGGCAATATTACTCGATGAATAGAAATATGCAAGATCTATAGAGGCAAGTTGTTGCACTTGATGTAATGATAACTGGAGAGGAAATCAAGGTGGAGATGCCACAGATGAAGAAGAAGTTTGTAAAGAGGAGGAAATGAAAGCGCCACCATTATCTTTTGAAGAAAGGATGCTTCTAACATTAGATGGAAATAATGTTACAATAAAAGTTGATGTTTCGTAGTATGGTGGTGGTCTAAAACTAGAGAAGTTGATAGACTTGTTGACTAAAATGGGAAATTTTTTTGAGTGGAAGGCCATGTCGAACAAAAGAAGGTAAAATTTGCATGTATGAAATTGAATGTTCATGCTATGTTATGGTGGGATCACCTACAAAAAGAGCATTCAAAAATGGGAAAGAAAGAATTAGGATGTGGAGTAAGATGGAAAAGAAGCTAAAATACAAATTTCTCCCAATGGATTATGCCCAAACCCTTTACAGAAGTTTCGACTCGAGATAGAACTTACAAACAAGACAAGAATACACAGATGAGTTCGATAGGTTTTCCATTCGTGTAGAGCATAAATAAAATGAGGAAAAATGACCTAAGGTATGTAAATGGATTAAAATTTTCTATTCAAGATGAGATAAGTATGCATATGATTAAGAGCATAGAGGATGCCTATCAATTAGCCTTAAAGGATGAGGAAAAAAAAAATTGTCAAAGTTTTAGGAAATCACCTGGAATGAATAGGGGGGCCTCATCTTCCTTTCAGGGATGATCTGGTTTCAATTAAGGTAGGGGAGAATCATCTCGTGGATTAGAAAAGTAAGAAGATAAGAGAAAAGATTTCCAAAATCAACAAAGAGGCAGAGGATTTTCTAGGGGTAGAGGATATGCTGGTGATAGAGGATGGGAGGCTCCACGAAAACCATTTGTTTGTTATAGATGTGGTGAAGAGGGGCATCGGGATTTTGAATTCCCACATTCTTATACACATAAAAAGAGGCAAGGAAATGCTCCAAGAGTAAATATTGTTAAATTTGAACATGTAGAAGATGAACATGACCTAGAAATTTGACCAGATGTTTGAGAAAATATAATGATCAAGAGGATGATGATTGCTCCAAGAAAGGGAATCAAGGGGGATGCATGGCTATGTACAAATATTTTCAGAACAATATGCACTTTAGGAGGAAAGGTATGTAATGTTATTATTGATGGTGGTAGTTGTGAGAACATGGTTTCAAATGAGATGGTCGAGAAATTGGGTCTTCATTGTGAGAAGAATCCTAACCCTTACCGTATTGCATGGTTTAAGAAGGGTAATGAAGTTATTATTGATAAGAGATGTTTAATAAGTTTTTCTATTGGGAATAGTTACAAGGATGAGATTTGGTGTGATGTTATTCCTATGGATGCATGTCATATGTTGCTAGGAAGACCATGGCAATTTGATAGGAAAGTTATTCATGATGGGGGAAAGAATACTTATACTTTCTGGAAGGATGGCACAAAAATAGTTTTTCTACCTCTTAAGGAAGAGGGAAAGGCTGAAAATATGCTTTCTGTAAAGGAATTTGTGAAGGAGGCAAAGGAAACTAGTTTTTTTATGCACTAGTTGCAAATAAGGATGAACCTACAAGTGCACAAATACAAGTAGAAACAACATAATTAATAGAAGAATTTTTGATGTTATTCTTGATGAGCTACCAAAAAATTACCACCCAAAAGAGATATTCAACACCATATTGATTTGATTCCATGGTCTTCACTCCCAAATCAAGTGGCTTATAGGATGATCCCAACATTTCATGCAGAGTTGAATAGGCAAGTTTCAGAGCTCATGAGAAAGAGTGTCGTAAGGGAGAGCATGAGTCCATGTGCAACCCCAACTTTATTAATACCAAAGAAGAATGGAACATGGAGAATTTTCACAGATAGAAAAGCAATCAATAAAATTACAATCAAGTATAGATTCCCAATACCTCACCTTGATAATATGATGGATGTGCTTCCTATATCTAGGTATTTCTCCAAGATTGATCTTCGAAGTGGTTACCATCATATTCAGATTAGAGAAGGAGATGAGTGGAAAACAACATTCAAGATAGGAAATGGATTATATGAGTGGTTGGTGATGCCATTTGTGTTATCCAATGCACCTAGTACTTTTATGATACTGATGAACATTGTGCTACGAGAGTATAATGGTAAGTTTGTTGTGGTTTAATTTTATAATATTTTGATCTTTTATAAAACTAAAGAAGAACATTTGAGGAATCTAAGGGTGATATTTGAAGTGTTAAGGAAAGAGAAACTCTATGTAAATATGAAGAAGTGCACATTTATGCAAGAGAGTTTGGTATTCTTAGGATTTATTATTTCAGCAAATGGGGTAAAGATGGACTTAGAAAAGATAAAAGCAATTATTGAATGGCCTACTCCACGGAGTATAACAAAGGTAAGAAGCTTTCATGGTCTAGCAAAATTTTATAGAAAGTTTATTAAAAAAATTAGTAGTATTGTACCACCTATAACAGATTGCACAAAAGGAAGGGAGTTTTTGTGGAAAAAGGCAAATTTGAGGATAGTTTTCGCTTCTTTAAGAAGGAGGTGATAAAGGCACCCATTTTGGCACTCGCTAGATTTTGATTAAGTGTTTGAGGTTGATTGTGATACCTCACATGTTGGTATTTGTGTTGTTCTAAGTCAAGGTGGAAAGTAAATATTTTTCTTTAGTGAGAAACTAATGAGGTAAGAAAGAACTACTCTACTTATGATGTGGAATTTTATGCAATTGTACAAGCATTAAGGCATTGGAGGCATTACTTAGTGCGTAAGGAGTTTGTGTTATTTACATACCACATAGCCATGAAGTATGTGAATACACAAAAGGAGTTAAATAGTAGGCATGCAAAGTGGGTATCATTTTTGCAGGGTTATACTTTTTCTCTAAAACATAAATCAGGAAAATAGAATCAAGTTGCGAGATGTATTGAGTAGGCACGCGAATTTTTTTACCACTATGGAAAATGAGCTGGTGGGGTTTGAAACAATAAAGGGTTTGTATTCTTCTGATTCTGATTTCAAGGATATTGTTGAAAGGTTAATTCATCCATTTTGAGATAATGCAGGGAGATGTCAAGGATGAGTACATTTTATAGGATGACTACCTCTTTAAGGGATACCAATTATGTATTCCAGGTTTGGTTTATGAGAGAGAATATAGTGAAATAGTTGTGTAGCGGAGGATTGGCATGAGAATTTTAGTAAAGATAAGACGATAGCCTTGTAGTAGAGAAATAATATTGGCCAAAGCTTAAGAGAAATGTGGTAAGATATGTGGAGAGGTGTTGAATTTTCCAAGTCTCGAAAGGCCATGCACAAAATCTAGTGTTGTATATGTCGTTGCATGTTCCTAAAGGGTCGTGGATCGATCTGAGTATGGATTTTGTTTTGGGATTACAAAAAAACAACGAGGTAATGACTCAATTATTGTGTTTATTGATAGTTTTTATAAGATGGTTCATTTTATTTCCTACAAGAAAACAAGTGATGGAACAGGCATAGCAGATTTTTTTTAGAGAAGTTGTTTGTTTGCATGGTGTTCCAAAAATCATTACTTCAGATAGGGACACAAGGTTCTTAAGTCACTTCTGGCAGACTTTATGGAATAAATTGGGAACTCAACTATAGTTCAATAGTTCCTATCATCCTCAAACTGATGGGAAAATAAATGTGGTCAATCGAAGTTTGGGAAACCTGTTAAGGTGCATCGTTGGGGAAAAGTCGAAACAATGAGACTTAACATTACCACAAGCTGATTTTTCATATAATAGTTCCATAAATATATCCACAAGAAAGTATCCATTTTCAATTGTGTATGGGAGTAATCCAAATGGGGTGTTAGATTTGGTACAACTACTAGTTGATGGCAGAGTCAGTGATGATGCAAAAGCATTTTCCGAACATATCCAACAATTGCAGGAAGAAGTGCGGAAGAAGGTACAGAATAATACCGATAAGTTTAAGGAAATAAAATATGTGCATAGAAAAAGAAAGGTATTTACAGTTGGTGAGTTGGTTATGGTATATTTGTGGAAGAAAAGGTTTCCAAAAGGAACCTATAACAAGCTGAAGTATAAGAAGATTGGTCCATGTAAAATTGTTAAAAAAATAAATTATAATGCTTATGAGGTAGAATTGCCAGGGAATTTTGATATTTCTCTAGTGTTTAATGTTTCAGATTTGTATTATTTTCATGGGGATGGTGAAAAATGGGATGTTATTGATGAAGTAGTAGATTTGAGGCAACATGTTCCGATAAAGAAGAAAGAAGAAGTGGATCGATTCTAGATAAGAAAACAATGGACATGCAACATGGGAAATACAACAAATATTTGGTACATTGGAAAGGACTGGAACAAGAGGACAATACTTGGGTCATAAAGTGGGAGATTAAGAAGTTGGATGTAGATAAATGGAATTATTTTGAAGAAGAAAACTTGCAGGACCTACATTTTTTTCAAGTAGGGGAGAATGATGCGCCAAAATTAGTAGGAAGTTCACAAGGTCATAACTTGAGTTCCGAGTGTCTATTTGAATCTTTTTTTTTTACCACATGTTTCGATGAGACGAATGCAACATAAATCCTCCCTATAGGTTGAGAAAAATTTTGGCACATTTTCGAGTCCTAAATCTGCCATCTTGTGGCCAAAATTTTGGATTTAAGTTGTAGTTTGGTTTTTTCCTATTTTTGGCCATTAGTTAACTTTATTCTACTAGTTGCATTATGAGTTAGAAATTTGGCAATTCATCTAATTTAGGAATGTAGAAGATGCGTGGCAATTTATGTGCCCCTATGAATAAGCATGCGAACTTACTAAGAATGGTAGGTTCTAGTAAACTACTAAAAATAGGAAATTTCGCTACCTAGAGTAGATTTAGTCAAATTTAGTTAGGGTTTGCATGGAAACTCAAGTTCGGAGTTGTTTTCCTATTTAGGAAACATTGTAATTGATTGTTGGATGATGAAGAAGAAGATTTATTTCTTTTAAAGTTCATACTATTTCCATAATATCAAGTTTTCTTAGAATTTGGCTACATTACTCTCCCTTTAAGATCTATTTTATGTGCATGTATTTCACATTTGTAGGTGTAAAATGTTGTGTTTCATGGATTTTTTATTGTTGATTTGGATCTAGATCTTTGTCACTTCGTTTGACCTCCCTCAACTCCTTTTTCCCCTGTTTCATCCTCCTCAAAGAAAGTATCTCACCTCTTTCCTTTTCTGGTGTATCACCGCTTTAGTGTAGGCTCTGTTTTTCTTGCATTCTCTATCTCCCTATTTCCTTGCAATGGTTAGATTAGGATAAATAGGTTTTTCCTACACTAGAGTAGATTGTGGTAGGTATTTTAGGAATAAGAACCAACTTTCTTTGAAGGTCCATCTAAAGTCCGCAAGTCCCACAACTTGAGAGATGGTCCCATGTTATGCAATCAAAACAGATGCCCCACTCGGATCTGAGGCCATTCGGGGGATGCTGTGATTTTGCATCAACAGAAAGCAATTTTTTTTAATTGTTACATATTTTCTCTCCGATCTTTGTATGAGGTATGGTCCCCTTAAACATCTTTAATTTGATAATAAAAAACTATATATTTTATTAATGAATCCCATGATAAAACAATGCTTGAAGTCAATATTTCTAATCAGTATCATGGAAAATCATATTCTTGGACAATTATATAGCCCCATGATTAAACAATAATTTGAAGAAATTTTGACATATGCATGTGAATCTAGATTCCATTCTTACAAAATTTGGTGTAAATCTATCACCTATTTTGTATATAATAAATTCCTTGTTTATTACTATCGGATTCCATTATTATTATTACTAGCTTCCATTAGTAGTACTTTTGCATTCCAATATTATTTTTATTATACTTAAAGGATTTCAAAATTTTCTATTTTTTGATTCCCTATTATTAGATTCCAATTTTTGTATTACAAGTTTCCAAACTAAATTCCAACAAATTTTTAGGGAAGGTAATAAACTACCACATTTTTTCCAAAAAAAACAGGATGCATTTTTCATCCATGGAGGTGATTGGGAAATATTATAACTTAAACATTATTGTCAAACTCATTGCTTGATGACGAAAGGCCTAAGTAATTATGTTATGGGATGGAGGATTTTTTTAAGACGTTATTAGTTGAAGAGAGGTCCTTAATGTTAAATGATGATCATAATAATTTTAATATTGTTAAGAATATAAGTAAAGGAGCGGGTTTTTTTAACCTTTAAATTGGTACATGAGGAGTGTGAAAAATCTCAGCATTGAGATTATGAGAATATTGGTATGCGTGGGTTTATTAAAAGTCCATTAGGAATGTCAAGGAATTTTTTTTGTCTTCAACATTTTTTGGGAGGCCATATGAGGTGATTTTCTAAGAATTTACCCATCGTCGGCGGTGGTATTAAGAAACAAGTCGGGAGGTGTTCAAAGTTTTCCCAAATCTTCTATGGTCATGATCATGGTCATTCTCTTGATTTTGCTTCTTTTTGGAACAATGGAAAAGTAGGATTTAAAAGAGTTTCCTTCTCTATTATAGTGGATTATATCTTAATGGGGATGGGGATCCCTAATTGGGGTAGGAAAATTTTATAACCCAAAACTAGAAAATCCATTGAAATTGAAAATTTATTGGGTAATGAGGAAAACCTAGAACCTCATTTTACTAATTTTCTTATGGAATCTCTCCCTACCCCTATCATTCCATTTTCCCCTAGTTAATGGATTTCATCACTCTTGAGGGGTAATATAACTCTATTTTCCCATATCATTTTCCAATGCTTAGCCATTTTAGGTATGGCTCCAAGAACTACTTCCTTACTTTATGTTCTCTTCTTTATATAGGATGGTAGCCGGGGGGTTAAAATAAATTATTAGGTTGTTCCTTTACATCAAGGTCTTATATTTATTCTTTTGAAATATATTAGTATAAATATCAATAGGTTGGGAAAATAAACATGTTTTCGCCAAGAGTAGAGAGCTTCTTCTTTGAGACTGTGGGCTTCTTGTTTCTTTAAAGATAAAAAAATATCTTAAATGGATTTAGATAGGAGTTTATTACTTCTATGGAAGCTCATTTGATCAAAGAGCATTAAAATTTTGAGCCGATTTGAGAATAAAATATTATGGTGAATATTAGAGAGAAGGGAAAAGATGAAAAAGATGACAATGATACTAAGGATGGCTATAATATTGGTAAAAATGGTTTGGATGTTTCTACAGATAAGAAGGTGGGAAATCTTAGTCAAGTACGTATGGACAATTCCCTAGATTAAAATTTGCTAAATGTGGCTCTTAGAGATTGGAATAATATAGAGTTTAAAGATTACATGGTTTTAGGGTTAGAATAAAGGATTGAAAAGATGGGAAAATGTTTCTCTTTGAATTAAAAGGAGATAAAAGATATTAAGGTTAGCATAAATCACATTGTGAAATGAATTATCTTGAACATTAAAAGCTTTAATGATAACTTCAAGCCATTGAATAATATCCTCAATATCTAATGGGAGGAGGGGAGTAAAGATAAAGGGAGTAAAAATAAGTGAGAGGAAGACCTTAATGAAAACTTAAAGTTCTCGAACAGTACTATTTTAGAGGAGTAAATTGAAACTATCATCTTCATGAACTAATTTTTCTTGGCATTTTAGATTTTTAGCATTTTTTTACTCTCTTGGTATTGTTGTTGTGTTACTATTTTTTTGTTGTTAATTTGGGTGTTTGAGGTATATTTCCTCCTTTTTTGGTTTTCTTTTCATATAAATATGGATGATGTCATGGGGTCGTGTCCTCTCAACCCCCTTCTTCTTATTAACAAAAAAATTAAATACAAAATTGTAAAAATAATATCTAAATTGAAACTCGTAATGGAATAAAGAATTCAATTATCTCACATCATATATCAATGAATTTACTCACCAATTTGATTTGTATTAAGAATTTTGTTGATTGAAGGTAATTAATGAAGACTAAACCTTTTTTTCATGTTTAGACTTGATTATATTAATAAATACTTGAATTAATTTAACATTCATAAATTTGGAAAACCTTTTTGGGATTACATAAGGCTATCATCCACTAAGTTACATAAGGCATGATCATGTTTCAGGGTATGTGGTGAATGGCCATGTTTACAAAATATTTTTAATATTGATTTATTATATTTGTAAACTAGAAATCATAATAATAAAACTCATTGGTCGCTAGGCATTTCCTAATAGAAAATAATACAATAATTACTAACTACTTGTATACAAGATATTAAATTTTAGATCTTGGGTTTTATTAGGATTTTTAGTTCTATTAATCATAAAGAACAAAAACTAAATTTTAATGTGAAACAAATTTATTTGACAAATTTATTTGATAGTGTGTATTTAAAAATAAAATACATACCTTTTGGGCTGAATGAAACTAGAACTACATAGGGCTTGATCCGTCTTGAGGGTTTGTAGTCTAGCCAATGTTAATTACAATGATTTAGTTACGGTTCTTAAATTTGTGTAAGATATGACTAAATGGATTCATGTCCACAATTTGGTATTTAATTTTGATTTCCTTTCCATATTCTACTTGGTTTCCATGAAAAATTATGCTACTTGTTTCAATATCTAACATTTCCTTTGATATTTTAGACCATTGACTTTTTTAAGAATTCTTAATACTTTCTTTATCTCGTATTTTCTTTTCCTATGGGTTCCAACCAAAATACCCTTATCTTTTGAGAATTTTTGTTAGCATCCTCTATTTGAACCTTTTCTACCGTACCCATCCATAAAAGTACATTCTCATCATAATATCTTAATATCATCATCTCCCCATAATCCACATCTACTATTGGATTGAATTTATCTTGAGGTATATAAAAAATAGACCCAACATATATATCCTTATTTGGAAGGAAATTTTGATTATATTAGTTATCCATGTCAAGAGGTGGGAATTATATTATATGATTATACATTACACTATCCTAGATTGTTTTTGGCCAAAACCAATCTCTCCTTATCTTATCTGATACAATCGACAAAGGGATTTTCAAGGAATACATAATTTTTACAATATGTTATTGTTGATGGCGAATCACAAAGACTCCCTAAATGTCTGTAACTCGATGGGTTGAGACTCTCAGTGTGATTGCATAACATGGAGCTTTTCCCAAGTGTGGGACCTTGCAAAAATGGAAAAGCTCTCCGGATGAAGGCCGGTTCCTATTCCTCTATTCAGATGCACACGTAAAAATGCAGAGGGTTTACTCAAAACCTAAACTAACTTTCCAAGGAGACAGGGTAAGAAGATGCATAAAATAAAACCTAAACTACAAAGGTGATGCACCGAGGAATGAAGAACACCTGTCTTGCCAATAAACACAAACCATAATAATGCAATGCAAGATCATCCATAGATAACTAGATTTGTAGTTAAAGATCAAAAGGATGCAAATGAACATAGGGAGGGTTGAGAATCATCCACGGACATGCATTATTTTCTCCAATGATTGATACAACACAATACAAAATGCTAAAAGGCAAAGTTGCATTACGCTTTTAATGGGAGGTTTGAACTCCACAAATTCACTGCCAAAGAGAAGAAGGGAGGGGAAAAACAAGAATGTCCAACCTTTAGAAAGAAGCCCCTCCTTACAATTTATAGGAATAATGAGAGAGGGAAGAGAGAGTAAATCCAAATCTACCCCAACCACCTCCAGGTTGCATTTAATTTATCTCTTTATGGTGGTAGGTGAGAACCCTAGCAAACTTAAAAAGTGGCGAACTGTATTTTTCATTTTAAAGAAATTTTTCCCACCTAATTAAAGATATCCAGTCGTAGTTGGATAGAGGAATTCGTAAGCTTTCCAAAAAGTCCAACCTTGCGTGAATCCGAGCTCCCTGTGAAAAGTTATGGCCGTTTGAATATCTGGGTCAGGGTCTGCTTCTTGTCAGCACTCAGAATGTTACGCCTCCTAAAGGTGCGCCATAGGCGCATCCATATTCATGTCAACATACCCTTATGTGTGCCAAGGCATGAATTATTTCATGTCGACATTTTGTGTCATGCGCCCTTTACGTGTGCCAAGGCGCGACTTCTGCCATGTCGACACTCTCCTACCTGTGCCAAGGGCGCATCCATTTTCGTGTCGACACCTTCTGTCATGCGCCTCTTACCTGCGCCAAGGGTGCATCCATTTTCATGTCGACACCTTCTGTCATGCACCTCTTACCTACACCAAGGGTGCATCCATTTTCATGTCGAAACCTTCCGTCGTGCGCCTCTTACTTGCGCCAAGGGCGCATCCATTTTCATGTCGACACCTTCTGTCGTGCGCCTCTTACTTGCACTCGGGCGCATCCATTTTCGTGTTGACACCTTTCTATCGTGCACCAAGGGTGCATCCATTTTTGTGTCAACACCTTCTATCGTGTGCCTTTTACTTATGCCAAGGGCACATCCATTTCCATGTTGACACCTTACATTGTGCGCCTCTTACCTGCGCCAAGGGCGCATCCATTTTCGTGTCGAAACCTTCTATCGTGTGCCTCTTACCTCGCGCCTTCAATTGTTCGTGACGCAATAAAAATCGGATCTGAGTTTCTTTTATTTTCATATTCTTCTCGTTTTCTATATCTACCCGAGGGAGATATTTACAAAAATTTGGCGACTCAACAGATCACCCTGCTAGGTAGAAGATCGGTGGCCTTTTAGCAATCCATTGGGCATGGAGTCATAAGTAATAACCTAAAACCAACTTGATCTCTGATCTTGAGCCCGGTATAGCAACTCCTTCTTTGAGAGCATTCTGAACTATAGAAATTAACCTGAGAGCAACAAAACCTATGCTGGAGCACTTAGGGAAATTGAAACCTAACTACAACAAGACAATGTGCATACGCACTTAGAGGAATTTTAAATCTAGGCTAATATTTACAAGGGTAAACCTTTTCCTTTTAGTAGCAATGTTTAAGATAGATTCCGTTAACTAGAATCGGGAGTTCTTCTCCATCCAATGTAGACAATTGGAAGGCATTACTACTTTTGCATTCTGTGACCATATAGGGGCCACTCCAAATGGCATCAAACTTGGAATGCTTTCCTGGTTTTGCCCGATCTGCATCCCATTTCAGGACTAGGTCCCCTTCCTGGAAGGTCCTTGCTCTTGCCTTCTTATCAAACCATCTTTTTACTAAGGCCTGATCCTTCTCAATTGTCTAAACTGCATGCTCTCTAGATTTCCTCCAATTCCATCAACTTTGCATACCTGGCCTCCATTGGTTTGAACTCAGACAACTCCAATCGCTTCATGAGATCCAATGCTTTGTAATTCTAATGATATAGGCACACGCCTCTTTCCCATAGACCAACTTGTATGGAGAATTACCAATAGACCTCTTTGGCGTTATTCTCACCCATTTCATGCTGATCTCATCTTGGTTTGCCATGTCCTTTGGTTTTCATCCGAGTCCTTCGATGATCCTTAGCAAATTCTTGTTCGTGGACTCTGCACTGCATTACCCTGCGGGTAATAATTTGAAGAGGTGCTCAAATAGATTCCATTCTTGAGAGCCCATTTTGTAATCTTGGAGCCTATGAATGCTAATGCATTGTCTGATATGATAGTGGCTAGCACACCCGAACTCGGTCAATATTCCTTCATAAAAGTCTAGTATGTTAGACTCATTTTCTTCTTTGAGTGCTCTTTTGCTTCGGTCCACTTGGTGAAATAGTCCGTTGCCATGAGAATCCACTTGTGGCCTTGGCTTGAGTTAGGATTTATGACCCCAATGAAGTCCAATTCCCATTGCATAAATGGTTGGTCAACCAAAATTGGGTGTAATGGAATCGCTGCTAGTCTTTCTTTTCCTATGAAGAGTGCACATTTCTTGCACTTTCTTATCCATGTATAGCAGTCACTGAACACTGTCGGCCAATAATATCCTGCCTTCATTATCTTGAGAGCTGTTACTTGTGGGGTGAAATGTCCTCCGGAATCTCCATCATGAAAATCTTGTAACACCCTCTCAATTTGACCCGTCACAATGCACCTCAATAAAACTCCATTGATGTCCTTTTTAAACAAAACATTATCAACAAGCACATATTGAATGGCTTGTAATCTGAAGTATCTCCTCTTTGCTTTGCTCATTTCTGGAGGGCATAGGCCTATCTATAGGAATTTTATCATACTCTGAGTCTAACAAGGAGTAGGAACATCATCATTTTCCTGTTCTTGACCACCATGTAATACCAAGACAGTCTCTTTTTCATCACCTGCTTCAACTTGTTGACTCAAGGCTAGTTGTTCGCATAGTCCCTTCCCACATACTAGTTTGGTGACCTTGATCTCGATGTCATATTCCATGACACAAGTTATCCATCTTGCATGTTTCTCATTCAGATCCTTGTTTAGAAGGAAGTCCTTGACTCTCGCATGAGAGACCAATAATTGATCTTGTTGTTTGAGACTAGGTGCTTGAATTTATTTAAACTCCCGATCACCGCAAGGACATGCTTTTCAATGAAAGAGTACGTAGTTTTGTATTCCTCCAAGCCTTGATCAAGAAAGCAACTAGTTGTTCTAATCCTTCTTTATTTTGTTGTGCTAGGATTACAGAAATTGTGTCTCCACCACCAAAGGCATATAGCATGAAATCCTTGGAGAAGTCTAGATTGATGAGAGTTGGAGCTTGAGATATAGCCTCTTTTATTTCCTTAAAACTTTCCTTGCCTTCAGATGTCCACTTAAATGCCATGCTCTTCTTCAACATCAGTGTTATTGGCTTTACAAGAGCTGAAAAGTTTGGAACAAACCTGTGGACAAAATTGATCCTTCCTAAGAAGCTTTCAAGAGCCTTCTTATGACTTGGCAATGGCAATGCTCAAATTGCTTCAACTCTTTCTAGGTCAATCATCAATACCTCCTTTGAAACAATATGGCCTAGAAGTTTTCCTTTGTGAGCAAGGAATATGCATTTTTTGGGATTCAATGATACCCCAAATCTTCTACACCTCTGAAATACCTGCCTCAGATGAAAGAGGTGATCCACTGCATTTTTAGAGAATATAGTGATGTCATCAAGATATATTAGAACTATTTTATTGATCAACCCATTGAATGACATATCCATTGCCCTTTGGAAAGTGGCTCCAACATTTGATAGGCCAAATGGCATCTTCTTGTAGGCATATGTGCCCCATTTGGTGGTGAAAGCCGTCTTGAACTGGTCATCTTCCTTCACCATTACCTGATTATACCCTGAGTAGCCATCTAAGAGAGAGAATCTCTCCGAACCGGATACCACTTGCAATATTTGTTCCATTGAAGGAAGTGGGTAATGGTCTTTAAGAGATGCCCTGTTGAGGTCTCGAGAAGTCTACACACAGCCTGATTTCTCTACTCTTCTTCCTGACCGGAACCAAGTTTGCAACCCAGCTTGAGTGCTTGATTGGGAATATAATGCTTACATCTATTAACTTGTTTAGCTCTTTCTTCATTAGAGGCCCAATGTGAGGGTTTACTGGTCTCTGCTTCTTCCTGATGGGTTTAGCATCTGGATCCAATTCTATGGTATGTTGTGCCAACTTCAGATTGAAACCTCTCAAGTCTCATAGCTCCAAGAAAAGGCATCTGGAAATTCTTGGTAAAGTTGTATGAAATCTAATTTCTCCTGCTCAGTGGCCACTTTGCCAATTTGAAGTGTTTTGCCTTCCCCAACCAGAATTGGCTCTGAATCTTCTCTCTTGACCTGTATGTTAGCCTTTTCCTTACGGAACTAGTCGTTAGGGTTGAAGATAGACTCTAATGTTACTAAACCCTTGGGAATCTTGTTTTTCCACAACTGCACTACTTGATCCCCATACTGCTGCTCTAATATGTCCTGATTCCTAGCTAAGAATTTAGCCTCTTCTTGTAAGAAATTGATGATCTGTTGATTGTTCTCAAACACCTGCCAGCTTGTGTTATTATCTGGAACTACTGGCCTCACAATCACATGGATATGTGGCTGTGTTTTTTCCCTTTTGATGTTGTCAACCACATCAAACATTGCTCCAACAGCTGCGAGCCTATCCGCGGCTTCATTTTTCTTCCTAGGTATGGACACGATGTTGAAAGCTTTGAAATCCTCAACGAGGTCCCATACCCTATTCTTGTAGTTCTTTAGCAGTTCATTCTTTGTAGCATGTTGTCCCCTGACTTGATTGACGATCAGCTCGCTATCCCCGAACACCTGCAAGTTCTTTATGCCCTTTTTCCTAGCCCAATGAAGTCCATGAATCAAGGCCTCATATTCAGCTGTGTTGTTTGAACAAGAAAACTGGAAACAAAAAGCTGAATAATATTTGATGCCTTGAGGTGAAACAAGCATAGCTCCTCCTCCTCGCACTTGCCTACTCCTTGATCCATCGAAAAATAATTTCCATACCTCATTGTCATCCTTATGGTTTTGTTTGGTGATGCTAGGAATAGGCTGGTTTTCTTCATGTATGCAATAGACTCCTAGCTCAGATTCTTCTACTTCTTGGTAGGGATCAAAAGCATGTACCTTGCTTGCCCATTCGTCAAGAGTTAAATTTGGGATGCTTCCAACTTTGGTGTCAGCTTCATCTGTGCTTTGATAATCTTCTTGATCAAATGCTGAACAATTGGCATTGATTTGGCTTGGAGTATGAGGCTCAATATGAAAGTTTACAATTGGTTCAGATCTGATTATGACCTTAGTACCATATCTTGTTCTAAACAACATGTGTGACCAATCAGTAGATAAGTAGCCTCCAATTCTAGCTGTGAAATCCCTTGATAAGCATAGGGAAAATAGTGGTGGCAAATCTATCACTGACACATCTTGCAAAATGGTAACATTGGGGCATGCATGCAAGGTAAGATTCAAACTTTTAATCACTCCCACCATTGCTACTACTGTCCCATCCAATTGCACTACCCCCTTTGATATTACTTCATATTGGAGACCCAGCTGATCAGCTATTTGCTTAGGCATGACAGAACTACTTGCCCCAGAATCAATCATGCAATTGTGTACTAGTTTATCCTCAATGATTAATGAAACATAGAATGGAGGGGGCTTCAAAAATTTACCTTGTTGTCCTCCATGATTCCCTTCAGGATGAGCAGCATTTGTGAGGACATTCTCTCACATATGGACCTGCTAGTTCGAAGTTGACCAATTCTTCATGGCAACTTGTAGAAGATCTCTTTGGCCTGGGATGGATAAAGATTCCCACATTGATATATTCACATTTGTCTTCTTCATTTGATCAATGATGCTAAATGGGGATGAAACATCTCTTTGTTGTCCTTTAGTCTGTGCATTCTTTTCTTGTGCATGGGCAGCAATAGCTAGCATGTGAATTGGTTTAGAAGGTGGTTTGGGCTGTCCTTGCATGTTTGGAGCTACATTTTGCTTACTGACAACTTGTGGAGTGATGGAAGGTTGTAGATCACTTGGAGCCAATGACTGCCCTTCACCAATATTCCTCTTCTTTGATCTTGTGTTAGCTGCTACACTCTGAGAAATTGTTTGATTCATGCCACAAAAATCCTCAGCTTACCAATTCGCAAGTGCGGTATCATTTGTAGCTGTGTTTTTCTGAGATGTCCCTTGTTGCTGATTTGTTTCTTGACTCACTTCACCCTCAATGCCAGTATTTTTCACCATCAAGGCTTGGTTCAAAGCACCATTAAAGCACATACATTGGTTGTGAGGTTCATTTCATGGGAAACACCAATCATACTCTTGAGCTATGTTGTTTTGGACTGGCACTAATGCTTTAGAAGCAGATGTAACATTGGGGTTATAGGGCTGAAATGGTCTATTAGTGGGAGGCCTTACTTGGCTTTGATTTTGATTTGCAGCCTAAGTGGTGACCTATTTTTTTGTTATGGGGGCCTAGGCTAGTACTCGTGCTTGAGGCTAATATGGTCTAACACTTTGAGCTTACTATCTTTTGATAGTCACCACTCATTTCCAAGGTTCTCGCATTGTTTCATAACCTCCTGGAGTTCATTTGAAGCACTAGAGGATGAATTAAAAGTTTCATTTGAACTTTGATTTCTAGGAGTGGGAATAGGAGCCAAAGTGGGTGCTTGACTAGTGCTTGGATTTTCTAAGTTTGGATATAAGGGCATGGGAGGCCTAGGAGCCAGCTTACCAGCTTGAATAATATAGTTTTCAGCCCTAATGGTAATGCAATAAGCAGCAGGTAAGGTTGTGCCTCCCATAGATTGAATTAACATAGAAATATCGAATTCAAAGCCTTAAGATAGTATAGAAAAGCACCTTCACTGTTGGGCCTAACGGCCACCGAAATCCTATCCCAAGACCTTTAAAATCTGAAGTTGAAGTCAGTCACTACTGTTGGGAGCTCTCTTGATAGTTGTCAATTGTTCTAGCGGAGACAGATTTTCTCCTTTTCTCCAAACTGCTCATGGAGAACTATGCATTCCCGATTCCAATTTTGGATAGTACCAGCTCTAAGGCTCCTAAACCATTGCAATACACTCCCTTTGAATGAAGATTTCAGCAATTTGACAAAGAACATCCATTTCATTTATCTCATGGATTGCACAAACGTTAGCAATGTCTTTGACATGATCACCAGGAGTGGTATGATTTTCTCCAGTGAAAAATGGAATGTTCTTCAATGCTGCAATTGGGACTGGATTCTGTGCATTGAGGGCAAGTGGACTACTGCCAGTGAAATTGGCAAAGGGATTCAGTGGTTGTGCCATTTTGATTGGCCTAAGAACCCTTGTTGATGCGAGAAAAGGTCTACCATGTGGAGGTGTAGACAAAATCCGGTTAGGTGGAGATGGTGATCTTTGTGGTCTTCTTGCTCTCCTTCCTCTGCCTGGTGATAGTTGTAAGTGGAAAAATAAACCCTCTTCTCGAGTATCGACCTGGTTGGAATTCTTCTCATGTACTTGGGAAACGTGTGTTCTATGCCACTGAATTCTACCCCTACGAGGTCGCCAGATGTGTTAGATAATGAGCCTAAAAATGCTAGATTCTACCAAGTTACACACCAAACCTGACAATATTTAAACTTCAATTTTTCAAAAGACCTGTATTTTTAAGATTTTAGGGTTTGGAATTTGATTTGGAAAGACAGTCCCGAAAACCCAAAAAATGCCAGACTTCCGAAATCCTAAAATCCGAAATACCAAAAACCATGAAATTTTGAAAGTCAAAATATCAAAAATCTAAGAATACCCTTTTGAAGAATATCCCCTGATCTATCAACTGGTGAAGTTTTGACTTGTTTTGAGCAATTTAAGCCCTTGAAAATTAATTTCAAAGTTCAGCCTAGAAGGTGAAAAATCTGAAATTGTAAAACCTGCAATTTTTTAAGTCCAAATTTCTTGAAAATTCCTTAAAAACCTGTGGAATGACCTCTTGGTCCCACCGGGCGTGCCAAAAACTGTTGATGGTGAATCAAAGCACCCCTGAATTTCTGCAACTTGATGTGTTGAGACTCTCAGTGCGATTGCATAACATGGAGCTTTTCCCAAGTGTGGGACCTTGCAAAAACGGAAAAGCTCTCCGGATGAAGGCTGGTTCCTATTCCTCTATTCAGATGCACATGTAAAAATGCAGAGGGTTTACTCAAAACCTAAACTAACTTTCCAAGGAGACAGGGTAAGAAGATGCATAAAATAAAACCTAAACTACAGAGGTGATGCACCGAGGAATGAAGAACACCTATCTTGCCAATAAACACAAACCATAAAAATGCAATGCAAGATCATGCACAGATAACCAGATTTGCAGTGAAAGATCAAGAGGATGCAAATGAACACAGGAGGGTTGGGAATCATCCACAGACATGCATTATTTGCTCCAACAATTGATACAACACACTACAAAATTCCAAGAGGCAAAGTTGCATTACAATTTTTAATGGGAGGTTTGAACTCCACAAATTGACCTGCCAAAGAGAAGAAGGGAGGGGAAAAACAAGAATGTCCAACCTTTAGAAAGAAGCCCCTCCTTACAATTTATAGGAAGAATGAGAGAGGGAAGAGAGAGTAAATCCAAATCTACCCCAACCACCTCCAGTTGCATTTAATTTATCTCATTATGGTGGTAGGTGATAACCCTAGCAAACTTAAAAAGTGTCAAACTATATTTTGCATTTTTGAGAACTTGTTCCCACCCAATTAAAGATATCCAGTCATTGTTAGATAGAGGACTTCGTAAGCTTTCCAAAAAGTCCAACCTTGCATGAATCCAAATTCCGTATGAAAAGTTATGGCCGTCTGAATATCTGGGTCAGGGTCTGCTTCCTGTCAGTGCTCAGAATGTTGCGCCTCCTGAAGGTGCGCCATAGGCGCATCCATATTCATGTCGACATACCCTTATGTGTGCCAAGGCACAAAATCTGTCATGTCGACATTCTATGTCATGCGCCCTTTACGTGCGCCAAGGGCGTATCCATTTTCGTGTCGACACCTTCATGCCGTGCACCTCTTGCTTGCACCAAGGCGCGCATCCATTTTCGTGTCGACACCTTCATCGTGCGCCTCTTACCTACGCCAAGGGTGCATCCATTTTCATGTCGACACCTTCTGTCGTGCGCCTCTTACCTACACCAAGGGCGCATCCATTTTCATGTCGACACCTTCTGTCGTGCGCCTCTTACCTGCGCCTTCGGTTGTTGGTGACGCAATAAAAATCAGGCTCTGAGTTTCTTTGATTTCCATATTCTTCTGTTTGTCTATATCTACCCGGGGGGAGATATTTACAACATTATCTTTAAAGCCATAATTTTTCTCTTCAATATGTGGAACTATTTTTCCAATGTGTACAGTATGCATGTATAACTCTCTTCTGTTCTTCCATCTATTTTAGTTATTTGAAAGGTTATAATGGAGGATTTCATTCAAGAAACTATTGTTTCCCACAATCTTTTTCTAGATTTCAATTAGCGGAAGCCATAAAGCCTCCACGATTGATGCTTTGATCTTCGTCATAGGAATGTTGTTGATGATGTGACACTTAAATATATTTTGTTTGATAACACCCACTATCTTTTAATTTTATTTTTAATAGGTGTGGTTCCTCAAATTTCTGAAGTCATTGAATTCTTGAACAAGGTATGGAGTAAATGTGTTGGAACCCTCTGGCATGTTTTTTAAATGTTTATGATTTGTGGCAAAGAGAATATTTCAAATTTATACAGCAATGGTGATATTCACCCAAACGTCCCATATATATCCTCATGTGTGTGACCCAATGGAAGGAATCTTAGGTACACTATGTTGAAAAGCATTTTGGTGTCAATATGGATGAAAGTGCAAAAAGGTATGATTTTTTTTTGTCACTAAGAAGTATATATTTGGAAATAGAGAATTGGTGGTTATTTTCTAAATGAATGTTTACATAGTCTTATAATATTATTTGTATGAGACTGCACATTATTCTGATCGTAATCCTTGTATTTCTAATACGAATTAGTTTTCAAAATTACATGTAATTTTTCTTATGATGTCCCATTACTTTATAATAAATAACCATACAAATTGGTTAGCATTTCTTTTATCTTCCCAAAAGAAAGATCAAATCATATTATTGTGAAGTTTTATCGACACTCAATTAAAGGTAGGTCGTCTTTTGTCACAAACCCCTCATGTTGTGTCCATGTCCCAACATACTCAAATAAAGTGATGGGGAGGTTAATAACATTTCTTATTATTAACTTTTATTTTCTAAGCTTTTTTGGTACGCCAATTATCATCTTGTCCATTTTTTCATGTATAATATTTAATAAGATATTATGTTGTTCCTCTTATTGCATTTGATGGGAATAGTAATTTACATGAAAATTTTGAATGTATTCATTGTGCCATTATTGTCATTGATCTACCAAAGGTGCTAGTGTTTCTAGACATGAGGTGGTTGCACGTTTTTTCTTAATCTTTGTGCACTCATCACTTTAAGTGAAGAAGTTGTTATTAGCAATAGAAACATGAGAGAAATTTTATTCCCATCTTTTGAAGAGGGTTGAATTTAATATTGGAGTAAGTTTCAATAATGAAAGGCCCTCATCACACTTTTCTAGGATGTAAGCATAACTATAACATGCGGTAGAAGTAACATTGTTACTTTAGTTCCATCTTGTCCCACTGATCGAGACATAGGTGGTGATATACCAAAACTTATCTCCACCATTTTATACATCAAATAAATTGTTGTGAAATTGCTTAGCATTAGTTTTTGTTTTCCTATACTACCATTTACTACCCACTTCTCACCATTCATTCTCTATTTTCTATAACCGTTATAGGTTATGTTTGGGATCCCATGACATTTTTACCATGTATTACAACATTTCAATTTATCTATAGTTTTCCATTACATTTGGCCTCCATCAAAACTAATAGAGTTTTTGGAATGCATTAAATTAAAATTATTTTAACGCCATTTTCATTCATCGCTAGAGTAGTATTCCAACCGTGATTGAAATAACTAAGAGATATATTAGAAATATTATATCCTTCCTTGCACAAAATTTTCTTCTAAACTTCAAATAATAATTGATGTCTTTTTTTTTTTTTCAATTTTCTCTTTTCTTCAAAGTGTAATATGGATTATTATTTACCTTTAGGTTTTTGAGGGGGTTGTAGGATATTTGTATCATCTTTTCATAACTATTTAATTTCAAGGAATAAAATTAAATTTAATATACCACTTGACATTGTGGATGTTCCAATGTACTCTACATTTTTACTAGCACATATTCTGGAATTTATTTTATCCTTACTTCCATAACCAAACCATCTAGATGGGCCAACTAGCTAGTAGGCCATCGATGAGATATCCTTTAGATATATAATAACCCTAAAAATAGGCCTTATTATTTTATCAAGATGAACCCCTAATGTATTTCCATGAAAAAATTTATACTAGACCATATATCCTTCTTAGAAAATTTTAATTGTCACATCTACAAAAATTTGTGCTCTTTTGAACAAAAATGTATCAACTTCACAACAACCCCTTTAAAATTCAAATTGTAGTCAATGTTTTGTATAGAGGTTGATTCCTAAAATTCATAATTTTCATTAACATGTATTTTAGTCCTTGTTTTGAGATATGCCAAATTTTTGATCATTCAAGAAACTGTTTTATTTGGTTGTAGCCTTAGATAGTAATAACCACATGTTTTTTTAATCTTTTCCAAAAAAAAACAAATCATATGGGTCCCAAAATTTCTCTAGAAATCACATGTTATTCTTGTACCAGAGATATATACCTTTTGGATATTTTCCCATCTTTCACAACACACTTATATTTTAATACAACATAGGTCATAAATAATTCAACTATATCTTTAGGAGTTGTGATATCATGACTTTCATTATTAGAATTCAATCTATCATCCATATAAAATGTATCCTATGAGTAACTGCTCATGATGTTTTACATGTCTTCAACCCTCACATGTTGTAGTTCTGAAATGACATGATTAATCATCTCTTTCATTTCCCAGTGGATAATTTATTCCTTATTTTCAATGTCTTATATAGTATCAAAATCATCAATTGTGTACAAAAGTATCACTCTAACATTTAATATAATTCTTATTGTTATAACGAATGACCTAGAACTTATTTATCTTCAATGGAGTGTAGGTTTTGATGGATATACTAGTCCATCCAAAAATTTCATACCTTTGGATAGTAAATCCACATGTTCTCCTTCTTCAAAAATTGATTCATTATCTACTATAACCACAAATAAAAAGTGAAAAATATTATTAAAAAACACTTTATATATATCAAATATAGGTATCTAATGATTATATTGAAATTTAGGATAGTGTGTAAAAGATTGTGGTCTTCATTATTTCATCGCCAGGACTAATGAGCATCTCAAAATATATTAAAAATATTTTCTAACAATTCTAAGGTTAAATAAATCCTTGAGATAATAATGAGAAGCATAAATAAACCTCTTATATATTCATCATTGAAATGAGATTCAATCTTAATCTTTAACCTATGGAGAATTCGGCTGAAATGCAATACATTAAATAGGTGGTTGTCATCATTTATGCCCTATATCACTCTAATCATAGTACATATAATACTATTTATGCTTACCCTACCAAAATAATGAAACATTAAAAATGAAAATCCTATCCAAATCAATTCCATCACCCATCATAAAACTCTAAGGTAGATGTCATCTATTTGAGAACCTAACATCCTTGATATCATTGAACACTCTATTATTACTTGTTCATTTTTTTACATGATGTGTGTTATCCATTCTATACAAATGATGCCATATATTCTAATTAAAAAGTTATCAATTATACCAACACGAGGTCTTAGAATTTTTGGAACTTATTATGAGAATCCTTAATTTTATTAAAAAAATTCAAAATTTGTTTTGAAGGAATGGGACTTAATCATATATATTTATAAAACTAAAAATTAAAATATTATTTACTTATGCTAAACATCATAATCATCTCATGGTATCCCTCTTCTACATAAATATTCTCTCACTACCAAATTTAAAGAAAGACTCATTCTTTTTATGGTTTTGATGAAAGTGTACTTCAATAATGTGAAGTTTTTCTATTAAAAATTATCTAACCATAGATCAATATTTATATCTTTACATTTACCTCATTTATATGTTCCCATAAATATTTATTGATATTCACAACATACAAGTAAATTGATCTCTCAAATATGAGGGTTATATAACATGTGTAATTTTTTTGAAAGGTATCATGTGTTAATGATAAAATAAATTGTATCATGTGTTAATGATAAAATCAATTTTACATAATGTCAAAAAAACTACGATGAAATCCTTCTCATTGTTTTGGTTGACTTAAAATTAATTTTGAGAAATGATCTACTTGATGAGATCAAAACTTTTATTTCCTTCTTGCAACCACTTGAAGTATGCATCCTTATTTAGCATACATTTGATTGGATTGATAATTCCCAAAAATTCTATAGTCAACTTCCTCAATAAATTAAGTTTTCCTAAGAAATAATATAGTTATTCCCTATGAGGTTAAAGATATAGAGAAAGGTTCATAGATACTCTATTAGGATCAATTATAAGAACGTATTTCTATACTGTATATTCTAGAAGATTTATGTCAATAAAACCAAAGATATATTTTTGAGATTGAGATAAATCCCACTCTCTCGCATATTTGCAACATCATCTCTAAATGGTCTAGATGATCCTCTCACTTATTAAAAAAATCTCATATCATCTAGGTAATCTAAAATGATATCATTAATGATACCTCTAAATACTATTTATACTAGCATCCTAAATTCATCTCCTAAATTAGGTATTGTGTGATTTAATAAAAAAATTATAATACACTACATGCAGAGAAACAAATGTAAAAAGTGATATACAATTTATAAGCACAATATAACATAAGAAAATAATCAAGTATGAAACCCTAAGAAAGAGATTTAGAAAGAAAGACTTACCTAATTTTTTCTTGATTCGAGTGTTGAGGACTAGGAAAAAAATGGAATATAAATTAACAAAGGTGTCATTAATGCTCTAGATAAATTCAAGATTGTAGGAATAAGGCTAGATATGCACACCCATGGCTACATACCATCAACTGAGGATTTGAAATGTAGATATCCACCACCAAATTTTCACACAAGATATGGGCACTATGAGTTCAAAGTTTTGCCTTTTTGTTTAATGAATTCCTCCGCAAAGTGTTTACAAGCTTCATGAATGGGGTGTTCAGACTATTTCGAATCACTTCACACTCTTATTTCTTGATAAAATTATGATATACTCATGTATGCATGAGGAGCACCTTCGTATGGTTCTAGAGTGTCTTCATGAGCAACAACTTTATGAGAAACTGAGAAGTGTGGATTCTTATAGCTAGAGGTGTAATATTTGAGTGACATCATTTCTAGGGAAGGTATCAAATTTGATCCTTCTAATATTTAAGCAATTACGGATTGTCTAGCACCCACTAGTGTGACCGAGGTGTGCAGTTTCATGGGTTTGAAAGGGTACTACAGGAGATTTATTCAGGACTTTTCTTGAGTTGCACACCCCATTACTTCCCTTCAGTAGAAAGGAAAGAAGTTCTTATGGTCAGATAGATGTGAGAAGGCCTTCAGAAAATTGACGGAATGCCTTACAAAAAACCCTATTATTACAGTTCCAGAACCTCAAGGTGAGTTCTTCGTTTGCACAGATGCTTCTTTGGTAGGATTAGGAGGTGTGATGATGTAGGAGGGATGAGTTATTTTTTTTAGTCTCATAAACTTAAGGATTATAAGCTCAATTACCAAAGTCGTGAAGTTGAGTTTGAGTAATTGTTCATTCCTTGGTTTTGTGGAGACATTTCCTTCTTAGCCAGAGATTTATAGTGAGGGATGATAACTTGATACTTCACCACCTCTTCACGCAGCCCAATCTCAATGCTCATCAACGGTGTTGGATGGAGATGATTTGTGAGTATGACATGGAGATCGAGCATGTAAAGGGGAAGGAGAACGTTGTTGTAGATGCCTTGAGTAGGCTAAGAAATTTTTTTATGGTTACTTTAGTGGGTATACTTTTGTAGAGCAAGATATTACATCAGCTTCCTCATGACATTTTCTACCTTGTAGCTAGATTAGAGATTGAGTCTTAGAGACCCATTGAGGGGAAGTTTTATGGATTTTCATTAGATTCAAATGGTATTCTAATACAAAGAGGTCAAATATATGTTCCTACAAATGGAGGATTGAGACAGGATATTTTGGTAGAGGATAATCTTTAACCTTATTCAACCCATCTTGGAATCAAGAAGATGCACACCACCTTGAGATAGCTATACCATTGGAGATGTCTATAGAGATAAGTAGATTAGTTTGTGTTGCATTGTTTAGAGAGTCAAAAAGTGAAGGCCGAGTATCAACACCCAGTTGGCCTTCTCTTTACTCACACCATACCGGAGTGGAAATGGGAAACCATTTCTATGGATTTCATAGTTGGGTTAGTGAGGTTGAGATATCACAATGACACCATTATGTTCAAAGTTGATAAATTGAAGAAAGTTGCTCACTTTTCTCCAGTGAAGACCACCTACACAACTAGTGTAATTACACGAGTATACCTTGATGAGATTGTTATATTACATGAGATTTTGCAGAAAGATCATTTACAACCGCGATCCCTTGTACACTTATCACTTTTGGACTACTTGGTAGTATGCTCTCGGGATGAAGATCAACTTCAAGTATAACTTATCTCTCCGAGATAGATGGAAAAATAGAGATGGTGAATCATATCATGGAGGACATGCTTTCGATGTATGTCATGGACCATCGATCGAGGTGGGATGAGTACTTGTATTTGGTAGAATTCCTACAATAATAGTTTTCGAGTTCGATTAGCATGGATCCTTTCTAGGAACTATATAGTAGGGAGTGTAGGACACCATTGAGTTGGGATAGATTGGAGGACAGGATTCTTAATGGCCACCTTTACCGCAGAATATGGAGCGGAAGGTTATTTTTATCGACACAGATTACAAGAGGCTCAAGATAGATAAATCATAATTTTGATGTGGGTATGAATGTGTTTCTTTGTGTTGGGCCTCTTAAGAGCTCTATCCTTTACGAAAAAGGCTCTAAGCTTGCTCCTAGATTTTTGGGTCCCTTTGAGATATTTTAGCGTATCGTTGCTTTAGCATATCGTCTAGAATTTCCACCTAGATTTTCTCACATCCATGGTGTATTTCATGTTTCGTACTTAGGATTTACATTGTAGAACCTTCTTATGTTTCATATTCCACCTCATTACAGATGTAGGATCAACGGTAGGTGATGGTGGAGCCCATCCATATTTTACAGTGTAGGACCTTGGGCCTTTGAGGCATAGAGATTGATTAGGTTTGCGTTCAATGGGATCATTACAATGATGACAACAACTATGTAGGAGGATGCCACGCCTCTAAGAGAAAAATTCCCACATTTGTTCCAAAGATCTTCCAGAGTAATTCAAGTCTAAGGGAAGGGGATGTAGTGCCCACTCCTCTTCAACATTTATATGATTATGATTATTCTTATTATAGATTAGAGTTATGGACATTTCTATCACATTTTAGATATTGACAGATGAACATTGTTATTTTTATTACTTAATTGATAGACAATATGGATGTTTAGACTTATGACATGATTTACAGGATGGATTATATGCATGTTTTGGATATATCAAAATTTGATGATCTTGAGCTTATACTGGACTGCTACATTTAATTCGATAGTTATATGTTTTCTAGATGATTTAGTTGATTTCATGATCTTATTGCTAGTTGATAATTGATAAAATTGAAATAATTGAAATCATGAACAGTGGTGAATTACTTGTTAGAGATGGTTAGTTGCGATAATTGATGATATGTATATACATGTGTTTTTACTATTTCGATGTCATTAATATGGCCACAAGGCCAAAAAGGTATTGTCTTGACATTTTCAGGTGATCGCAACACAATAAAATAAAGGGGATAGGAGACCAATAGTGAAATAATATGGAGTATTGGCAACAGGTCACCATGGCAACACATGTAGTTGTATGTTGTTGTAGTTTTTAGGAGGTTCCCATTTGGGGGTGACCTCAAATGTGACCTTGGGAATGCTTGTAATTTTTTCTTGTTTATTTTATTTAACTGTGAGTTGTTTTATTTTTATTAGTATGTGGAATATGTAGTTCCCACTTCCCTTTGACACTTTTTTTTGTTGATCATGATCTTTTTGAATATTTTATGGACATTATTATAGTTTTGATTTAGTATGGTGTTAGATGTCAGATCATGGATTATTGTTGACTCTAATTCATATATGATGCATGATGATTGTTAGAGACATTTTATATAGATGTTGACATGCTGTTGGACATGGTTATATATATATTTATGGATGTTGTTAGGACATGTGATATTTGGATATATTGAGTAGACCGAGAAAATTGAATTTAAAATTGATGATTATATAGTTGTTGATGAAATTATAAGTGATATTGTTGATTGTCTAGATGTTGTTGTGATTCATATATATATTGATGATTTTGAAATTATATTATATTCATTTGGATGTTCTAATATGGCCACGAGGCCAAAGGGGTATTTGTATTGTGCAGGTTAAAAATATCACAATGAACATGGGGGATTGAAGACCAACCACATTGGAATTCTTGATGAATTCAACAAGGTCACCATGACAACTAGTATTTTTTGTGTGTGTTTGTGTGTGTTAGGGATTCCCATGGGGGGATCACCTTTAAATGTGACTAAGGGGTTTTATGTATTTCTTTTATTTGGTCCCTTTGTTTATGTTTCCATGTGTTTATCTTGTGGTGCTTTTACCCTTTCATTATTCATTAAATGGTGTGTAATTTTGTGAGTAATCATGTTGTTAAGTTAATTAATTAAAATATTTCATAAGAAAGTAATTAATAGAGTTGTTGGCCTTGAATTAAAGTGTTGTAAGAGATGTGTAAGTGATGTGTAAGTTAAATTTTGAGTGTGAAACACTCCACCTTCTTGAAAATTTGAAATTTTCCTTGGAGGCTTGTGGGACAAGTTAAACTTATCCCATACCTCTTAAATTTAATTACCAACCATACCTATGGTTGGAGAGTTAAGATTAGACTTTTATAATGCTTTTTGAGAAGGAAAATTGTAGGTTTTAATTACACTTTTCTTACATGATTTAATTTCAGTCCTTTGGGGTGTGGGTTAGATTTGAGTGTGTAAGTAAACTGTCATATTATTCACCTACCTATTTATTATGCATTGGAGAATGAAGTTGACTTTGGGGGTTGGAATTGAGGATGTGTGATGTGACATCCTACATGGACCCACCTCATTCTCTTCCCTTCCCTCTTCTATTAAATTCAAATTCCTTGCCTTGTTTTGGGGTTGCTTCATTTTGGAGATTTTTTTTTGGGTTAATTCCTTGTTGTTTGGGGAGCTCTTACTTTGAAGAAGTTTTTGGAAGATTGTTGCATGCTTGTGCATGGCTGATTTCGAATACTTGCATTGGGATAAAGCTTGGTATTTTTGAACTTGGAAAAACTCCATCATGGAGAGGTAGTAACTTGGCTCTTGAAATGCTCTTCTTTTATGAATGTATGTGTTAATATAAGAATGTTTCGACATGTTTTGTGATTGTTGGGTAGATGGCCTAGGAATGGTGTTGGAGAAGACTATGGGGTTTATTTTGTGGGAGGCACATGTGTGTTTTAGGGAGGTATAAGGTTGGAGGGAATTGGGATTTGGGTTCCACCTTACAAAGAAATAGCTTGCATTTCTTTACTCATTATATGGTGCCATAAGAGGTTGGGGACACATAAAGAAATGTGAGGAATAAGGGGTACTTGGGTTTTTCATAAGGGCATGTCAGGATTTGAAATGATATATATTTTGGCAGTTTTTCTAAGGTGGTTATAACCATTTTCCCTTTGGGAGGCATAAGAAACTCCCCCATAGATTCTTTCTCCTTTGGCTTTCTTGATGAATCCTGAATAATGTTTTTCATGCTTTAATGTAGTTTTAAACTACATTCTGTTTTGACTATGTTTTTATTGTGAAAATGTTTCTTATGTGTTTGTGGAAGCCTATTGTTGCCATGAGTAGGATCACATCTTTTATTGTAATGTGGTTTTGCGATTGTGGGCTAATGAAGAAGAATGGATTCTCATTTTCATTGGATGTCTTGGTTGGATGGAGAGCGTTGCCTTTCGCCCTATTCTAATGTGATTAAATTGAAATAAAGAAAAATTGAGGATATTAATGTTGCTGTTCTAGAGCAGAGGAAAAGAAAATTTTGACAGTCCTTGTTGAGATTATTACTTATTGTAACCCTTTCCCACTTTGAAGTGGATGACCTTGTACATTATCTCGTGATGGAAAGATGGTCTACATAGGGTATGAAAGTTGTAAATTGAATTGTGAAAGAGATATACTTGTGTTCTCTATTTTTGAATAAATGTGGAAGAAATTGTATTTTGTATATTGTAATTGAGGAAGAAGACAAAGTTCGATAGTCTCTTGCGAAACTACTTACGTAAACCATTCCCCCACTTGATGTTGATTACAATTTAATACACATTTTGTGCGAGAAGAGGTACTATGTTTTTGAAATAAAATCCCTTTTGAATGTGAAATAAATTCACTCTGTATTATGTTTGTAAAAAGGAATGTAATGAGAAAGAGTTGTGATTATAAAGTTGTATTTGATCTATATAAATAGAAGTGGTTAATTTGTTCAAATGATATTGCTTTCATTGGAAATCTAATTGTTGAATGTAATTTGAAATCTCTGTTGGAAAGATGAAAAAGTGAATACATATGAAGAAATGTCATAATGCTCTATTCTTTAGAAATGAAAGTTTTGAAAATCAGAATTGTAATTTGGCATTTGAATATGTTGATTTGAATCAACTTAATGAGTTAGATTGGATTTGGAATGATTTCTAATACTTAAAAGATGATAAATGGAAAATAGATCCTTTCAAATTAGATCTCTGTTAGATGTTTTAAAAATTATAAAATGTTTTATCAAAATGCACGATTGACCTGCAACATTAAAAAGACAAAAAGAAATATCAAATTTTATTTGTAAGGTCAAAATAACCCCAAACATACCAAAATACTTACGAAATTTTTATAGAATCTTTCAAATCGGCAAAGGCAAAATTACAGACTTCTTGTTGTATAAAATTGATAAATTTCGAATACAAATCAATCAAGTAAACTTAACATTGAAATCTATCCTAAAATCTTCCAAGTAAAATCCTCCATTCTGGTTTGGTAAATTGAAAAATAATTACCGAAAAATTTGAACAAAATTAGTAAGTTCATACCAGTCACTTTTAAGTGACAGAAAGATGTTTTCTCAAAACTCGACACCCTTTAAAATTTATCAAAATCAAATTTCTCGGGTTTTTGTGTAAGAGGACATCGAGATATTTCCACAAAGTCCTTGTTTTCCAAAAACTGAGTTCCCAATCAAATGTTATGGCCTTCTAAATTTTTTTACTTCTTTTCGGCTCAAAATAATCTAAGCTGTTAAATTTTGAATGAATAAAATATTCTTGGGTAGACCAAAGGGCTAAAAATTTCATTTTTTTGATTTTTTTCCCAAAATGTTCAAATTCATGAAGTTTCCTACCTCTCCGCTAATCCACAAGCCTTCATTTTATCTAAAAATAAATTAATTTAAAAAATTTACTTTGGTAATTTTTTCTCCATGGCCGCACTTTCAGCCGGAGCCAATCATTGATCGACACATGGCTTTGTTGGGTATCGGCGAGGCTTGGATCAAATTTTAACCATAAGCGCTTTCAAAACTAAATTTGTAAAAATTTCAAGTTTCCTCTACATCCTGCCGGCCCTCTGCCAATTGGGTGTCACTACATAGCCACAAGGCATCGACGGAGAGTGGATCATTTTCAACCTTAACGATTTGAAATAAAAATTGTAGCTAAAATTTTTAAGTTTCCCCACCAACCACTGGTATGCAACCAATGATTGATTGACATGTGGCATTATTGGGTGTTAGTGGAGGCGCGGGAGATTCTTAACCTTTAATGTGTTTCGGGAAAAAGTCAAATTATCTAAGTTTTCCCCACCAGTTTGCTTCCCTACTTGGAAATTGGGACTGACACATGGTGTCACTAAGCATCGGTAGAGGAGCGGGTAATTTTCAACCCTTTCACACTTTCAAAAAATAGATAATAAGGGAAAATTTCAATTTTACCTCCGGCGACGCGCCTTCCTGGTTAGGCATGGATTTTTTACACGTGTCCGTAACAAACCCTAGTTCAAAATTTTCCTTTTAGGCATGAAGCCCTGTCATGGCCTCGTGGGCACATGGAGGTGAAATGCGCTTTTCGCCAAAGAGCGCTAAGGGAAAAATTTCTTCCAAAGCCACCTTTGGGAAAATTTTCCTCCCAAGCCTCGTTGGCCAATAACTTGAACAAAAAGAGTTAGGAGGACTTCATTATATCATTGGAAAGGTGAGGAAATTTCCTATCCAATGGTAATGTTTTAGGGAATTTTTGAGAGCATTAAATGTGATAAAAAATAAAATTGAATCCTTAACTGAGTTCTGGGAGTGGGTAAGTAAGAATTTACCCTGTTAGTTAAATGTGTAATTCTCCTCCGATTGTTAAACCTTGTTAATTGTTGAAACCTTATAGAATTAAAAACCTAGGGTATTTAATTTTTTTCTCTTGTCTTAGATCTTGTGCAATTAAATACGTTGGGTATTTAATTGTTTTGGGTCCCTTAACCCTAAAATTTTAATCAAGGAATATTTAGCTAAAATGTCAATGTAATCAGTGATTAAATTAATCCTTAAGGATATTTGACTTAGGTTTGGACTTATTACACTTGTTGCTTTATAATTTGGAATTAGTAATTATTATAATGGGAAAAGTTATTAGTTGAATTTAATTGTCCTTGAGACTTTGGTTGTTAACACCTTAAAAAATATTATTCCTTGATTTTGTAACGAAACCTAGTTGTTCATGGGTCTCAAGTGGGAGATTATAGTGGGCGTTACAAAAACTCACTTTTATTAAAAATTTTCAACACCCCTCTTAAATTAATTTAAAATTGTTTAACTAATGCTAATTAGGATGTCAAAAAGAGGAGGAATGAATGTGATTTGGTAGCCTTAATGTGTGTTGGTTTGGAATGAATTTAATTTTTCTTTGGGGTAGTGTGTACTCGATCTTCCTTGTGAATTCATATTTTGACCTTTTAGGCTATTTAGAAGACTTGTGGGACAAGATAAGCTTGTCCCACACCTCTTAAAGTCACCCAACCACATGGCCTATGATTTTAGCGGCTTATTTTTGGTTCTATTTTGTGTTTTAATGGAGGAAAACAGAAATTAATTGCACTATTCTTACATGGGTATAATATAAATTGAAATTTTATAAAAAAAAATTTAAAAAAGTCAATCATGAAGGTATTGGTCAAATCTGAGGCCACTATTTGGTTTAAGTTTTAAAAGTGTTGGGGAAGGGGGTCACCGACCCCACCCCCCACCCCATTAATAAATGGGATGGGGCATGGGGTTGTCCTTTGCTCCCTCAAATCACAAAATAAACAATGCTTTGTATTTAAACAGCCACTGCCCTGCAACCTTAAAACACAGTCATCCCTCCCATTTCTTACGGACTATGTAGTCCCTTCACCCATGGCCATGGATTTTAATTTTGTTTATACACACACACACACACACACACACACACACACACACACACACACACAACTATATTTATATATATACAAGTATATACTTTTATTTAATACTTTTATACATACATATGTATACATATACATATACATATATATCCTAATATTCTTGTGTACATATACATTATTCCTTCTATTTCATCAAATAAGGAAAAATGCTGTAGGCCCAATTGGGAAAATACCAAAGAGAATAATGGAAACAATAATAAAATGTACACAAACCCTAGGAGAGGGTGTGAATAGAACTTTGAAAAGAAAGGAAGAATGTTCATTCTTCCATGAGCTTGAACTTACCTCTCATGGCTTCCACCTTCTTTCTCCTCCAATCTACAAAAATAAGAAAAGAAACAATAAGTCAAATGATTTGAAAAATAGTATTTCATAATCTTGGTTAGGGATAGTTGGAGACCTAAATCCAAGGGATCGAAATGAATCCATATAATGGATGAGATTCATCCCTACAAAAAGTAGGAGAGAACTCGGTGAGGTAATTTTACAAATTTAAAATACACAAGTAGGTTTAATTGGGTCCACTCAAGTGGTGTAGGGGTGTAATTAATTTCCTAACCCAAATGTTTTATTGGAGACTTTTTAAAAATCAAAACCTTGACCTTGTTTTGGTGGAATAAACTATACTATTTTATAATTAGACTTCATTACTTATGGAATTAATTTGATTCGATAATCGGGGTTAAATTTTAATCATAATAAATTCTAGGGTAGAGAAAATTTACCCTTGCTTTAAAAGTAATTAAATTATTAAATGGTATTTAGAAATGTTATTAAATTATTTAAGAAGGAAGTAAGGGGATTGTGGACCCCATTTGGAAATTAATAATATTAATTAAATATAATTTTAAAACAATAGAGTGTTGACCTCGAATTTAATCTAGTGTTGTGAATGGGTTTTTGCATAAAAAGAAAATATTCTATAATTTCTCTATTCAACCTTAATTGTCTTGGGTTTCATGTGGGTAAATTTTTGGGTGTTACAATTAGAAATGTGTGCTCTCAATATTTGAAAAATTATATAAATATGAATCATAGCATCTAGAATCTTGTTCCAAAAGTACTAATTTATTTTTAAAATGCAGACAAGTTTAGCTATACTAAACATTCAAAATTCAATGACTTGGTTTTTTTTTTTTTTTGAAAAATCCTATAAGATTTTAGTCCTTTTTCAAGTGATTTAGATGACCAAAAATTGATTTTTTTAATTCTTTGCCTCAAACGTTATATGTTGCTATTATCTACCATGGGATAGATTTTATTTTGTGATTTTTTCAGCATTATTTTTTTAATGATTTTTTTGTAACATAAAAGTGGTATCGAAACATAAAGAAAATGGAGCACTTTCCATTTGCTTGCCATAACTTCTTAAAAATATCGAAATCAAATACATTTTTTTAATATGTATAGAATTTCACCATGGTTGGGATGGTATAATTTTTATCAAATTGTGACAAGTGAAAAAAAAATGCAATCTTAAATGTAAACATGAAAATTCACAAGAAAAAGTGTCTTAAAGACCCACTAAAAAAAAACAAGCCTTTTTTCCACAATTTTTCTACATTATTTTTGTGGCTATAAGGAATTTTAAAAATTAAAAATGTGGCTTTCAAGTTGTAGCCAATCCACAATTTCATATATTATTGTTGCTCATCCACAATTTATTAGAATGTTGATACTCCACAATTTATAAAATTTGTAGCTAGTCTACAATCTTTATTAGTGTAGATTATCCACAATTTTTATAATTTGTAAATTGTCCACAATTTTGTGATTGTAAATATTCCACTATTTCTTCAAATCGTTTACATTATGTATTATCTATATATTAGGCATTTTTGTTTGGCATTAATATAATATATGTGGCAATATCTACATTTTTTCTACAAGAATGATTACCACATAAAATTTGTAGGTGGAAGCTACAATTTCATTGCCACAATAATAATTTGTGGAACTTCTATAAAAAAATGTATATGATTTGGAATTTTACTTTTCTCTAGATAATTATATTTGTGACTTATCTATATTTTCAACCCATATTAAATAATTATTGCTATCTACATATATTTAATTTAATTAAATATTTATCAATTTTAACCTTTTAATTGAATACTAAATTTATTCTAATGTTCTTATTAATTTCTATACAAATTTAACTAAGTTGCATTAATATTTACTTTCTAAGTTTTATTTAAAGAAAAAATAAATTAACTTTATATTATTATATAAACCTAAGATAAATATTTGAGTTTGATAAAATGAAATACAAAAAAATCAGATTAAATATTAATATAATAATAAATAAATAAATTAAATAGAAAAAACATTAAATAATATTCAAATACAAAAATGCATAACTTAAATCAATGGATGAAATTTATAGTCTGCGAATGAGACCCAATTTACTTGAAAATAAAAATGTATGAAACCAAAGTGTGTAAGGTATCCTCCCTCTCAAATGATTAAGAGCGTTATAGATAAACTAGACGTAATTAAGTTACACTTAATAATAGTTGTATGAATGTCTTCAAAAACATCAAAAATCGACAAACAACCAATTTGAGATTGTTAACATTAGTACAAATTTCAAAATATTCCCAAATGTCATTCTTCGAATTGAAGAAATGAGTTTCATGTAACATCTTACTTATGCACTACCAAAATAGCTTAGTTCCTCTCCAATTTGATTAAATCCATCCATCCGGGACATCTGATAGATAAATTGAATAAAGTAATTTTATGAATTTTCACTATCAAATTGTAACACACCAAAAATACCAACACACACAAATACAACACAGTGAAATACAGGATAACTTTTTTTTTTTTTTGCTTTGACTCAACACGACACAACATGTCGTCACAAGGTTACAACCAACACTAGGAACCACTTGTTACGGGGGAGACCACAAGGTCAGCACGGAAACGTTCACACCTATCAAGGACAATTTACTTCTCCTTTTTACAAGACAACATGGAAGTCCAACCACATGACACACTTACATTTAGGGGCATCCCACGAGGAAATTCTTATTAAATTTTCTTGTTTACTAAAGTGTCTCTAATTTCTTAACTTACGTTCTTGTAAAATTTCATGTAATGATTCACACAATTCTTTTCACAAGGGAGAACTTCTTTCTTTTCAACTATTGACTGAATAGCTTAAGGCCAAGCTTTCTAAACTAGGATCATCAATTTTATGTCCAAATCTTTCTTGTTCATTTGATTTTAGAACATTTTCCATTTCTTACAAGGTTAATTAATCTTACTCAAGCCACTAACACATGTTCCACAACTCTATTGCACAGGTGAAGGCATAAGCTCCGATTGAGGGAAGTACCGCTTAGGGTTCATAACAATAACCTTCTTGTTTAAGAATCAAATTTTGACCTTGCTTAAGAAATATCACCATGAATCAAGGCAAAGGTTAACGGAACAGGAAAACAGAATTTATCTTCAGGGTCACATTGTTTACTGTCAGTCTTTTATTGAGGTTAAGAGTTTATCAAGATTGGTTAAATGTTCCATCTAGACTTTACTTCATTAAGTTTGACAAAGGAGAACATTTCAAACGATAGAGAGAGATTTAAAGTTTAAAAAATCAATTTCCCTCCTACTTATTAAATCCTATCATCTTCTAAAATCTAACCATTGATTTCACCATGAGATCATTTAAGGTTTCACCATAAAAGGATAATGTTTATTAGTTTAATTTTAATAAGGACTATCCAGCTCACTTCATAGTGCTTACAAACTCATTGCTACTAAGCCTTAGGAGGATTTACAACTCAACATTTTAACTCAAGAGAAAAGTTTAACAGTACTCGTTTGCGGAAACAAAACAAGGTTATATCAATTCATTCCAACATGATGCACAAATCAAAGGGACATACCATCTCTATTGAACCATGACTAGGGAGCAAGAGAGTAATAACATGGGACATGCCCCGCTACTATTCTAAGGATTAAAATTCACTAGAATATCCCATAACCAAGCGGAAATCAAATTTCATCTTTCACATGATAACCAAACAAGCCAAAGTTTCAACAGTTACAACAACAATACTCTACAATACATTTACTAGGCACTGACCCTTCTTCTAAAATGTCCAAAGGCCCTTTCCAAATTTTTATAACATAATACACATTCGTACAAAGGAACATCATAACCAAGATTGATGCAATAATCTACAAGTCTTTCCATCATCTAACCACGTAAGCCATCTGCAACAATTAATAACCTGAGTCAGTTCGCGAGAACTGAGCAAGATAAGACTATACATAGCAACAATAAGCTACTAGCTAACAATACCATGAAAGGAAACATTCTATTTCAGGAAATGGATCAAAGTTCTAACCTCTAACAACCTTTTGAAACAAGATATAATTTTCAACATATCAACTAAGAAGAAGTCCATAAGTTTTAGTTATGAAGAATACCTCGAAAACTACAAAAGTTTGACAACCAAATACGCAAGACTATGAAATTTAAATGATTAGACACAAGAGTTGAGAGTATTAGGATTTCAATTATGTGATCCCGTAGATTACGTGATTGAAATCTAAGGTGTAACCCATCAATCCACATTCTCAAGGAGAAGTCAAAAGATTAAAACCAGACCCGATCTTAGCTGCCAAAAAGAATATAGTTTTGGAATCGTTCCGTAGGGCCATAGGCCTAATAGGCTAGAAAAGAACAACGAGGGTAAAACAAAGTTCCATCATGTAATCAAAAAGGTTTAAAGGATGAAAAACTTATATTCAAACCCACAACCATTATATCCTAGGTAATAAGTGACTTCATAGCTAATAACGATGAGAGGAAAGGACGGTAAGAATGTCCGGAATAGGCATTGCCTAACAGCCTACCTACTGAACATAACCAGGGTCGGAATAGCGACAAGCCTCATTAATACCCAAGTTGAGTAGGCAATCTAGTATTCTAAACACATCCTTTCAATTTTCATAATACTTTAGATTTATAACCCTCCCGTTCTAGAGGAACATAGCCATGAATCTAGACTTGGTTGAAATTTTCCGACGTCAACTCACTTTCTAATATCATAAACGATGTATACAAAGGAAAAGGTCTCTCAACTCTCCTTAATTTACATCTCATCACTAAGTTTATGGTAACCTATGCAGTGATTAAACACATAATATACCATTGAAGATAGATATCCTCCAATAACGAACTTCTATAACGATGTAATTACAATTATTACGTTCGACACAAAAACAAACTATTTCATAGCTTCTTTTCCCTTTTGACAACAAAATATATTCACGACCTTCCATCACAATCATTCTAAATTTGCAATGAAAGGTCACTCATCAAGAAGGAAGTACAAAACAAGTTTGACTAAATTAAGGAACTTCATGTTACCTTAAGCAGTTGATTAAAAACTTAACTTTCATGAACCGTGAAAGATATTACCTTACTCCATCAAGACATTATGTCTATACATAATTAAATCGATCACACAAGGAATCATCAACATACCATATCTTAACACCATAATGGTCATTAATTTTATCAAATTTTACTCATAGAAGAGTAGAATCAAATGGGGTTCTATCAATAATTTATGCCCTTCTATCAACCCAGGACATAATTTCGGTCCAAAACTTCCTCCTTAACAAGCATATATATTGAACTTCTAATTTCCAAAGGCCCTAATAATTTGCACAATACACGAAGTGCATAACCACGCTTATCATAAAAATAATAATAATAATCTAACTGTATGTTTTCCTCTAGGGCAACAACATAACAGGAAACCAATACTAGTCAACGCTGCAACGTTCCAGGGGCTATTACATACCCAGGTTCACCAAAGAAACAATGACATTTTTGCAGAAGGAAGTAACTTTAAAATTATATATATATATATATATATATATATATATATATATATATATATATATATTTCATATGATCAATCAAAGCATACACTGGAACCTTTGTTTGTTTTATAAATATAAATGGGTTTGATCACGTCAACAAGAACAACCAACAGAGGAAAATCCAGAAGTAACAAACTGTTAACCATGTACTGAACGCAAATCCACAAAATCACAGATTTAAACCAATTTCTAGAAAGAAAAAGTTTCATTTCAAGAGGTTATTAGATACTAGCATATTATGTATATGGTTAGTCTATCTTGCCTGTTTTAACGCATCCAGCAGGGACTGCTACAGCCACACGCCCTTCGCTTTATCCTCTGCTTCACTGGTCTTTTCTTGCAATATACCACACCAGGATTCCCTTTTGAAGGCACGACCAGAAGGATGCAATAGGTGGCTGTCCAAACACTAGATTGCTTCAATGCAGCTGCTTTGGGGGTACAGGCAATGAACTGTCACACAGCCTATAGCATCAGCCAGTACCGGATTTTCCTCTTGCAATGCCTTCGAATCTGTATCAGTAACCAAATACCCGTCATAAGGGCAGGCCCTAGTAGTACTCAGCACATAAGCTAGGCAAGGCTTGCAGTAAAGATGTGTGCATCGGGTTTGCACAGCCTCATTAGGGTAAACAAGCTGCCTACAAACTGGACAGAAAACCAATTTATGAGAAGACAGAGGCCGTAGTCGGTGGAGCAGCTGAAGTGGAATAACTCAACGGAGGTAAAAATTGTGTGAAGGCGACGAAACAGAAGAAATATCTCCATTTCCACAGACAACAGCAACCTTGCCAGCAATCATCACATCAGTGGCTCTCATCAGACCATCTAGCAGAGAGTGCCTGCATCCGTACAAGCTATCAAACTTGCTCTTGGTAACAGAATCATTGTCATTAATAGCAGGGAAGAGCAGCGATCCAATAGCTTGCATCTGGTACAGCCTGTGAACACCAGTAGTTGTTTCCTCAGATACAACAACCAATCTTTCCTTCCTCTTGTGATATATGTGGACAACATCAAACTCTCGGTGCAAACAGTACAGCTGTAGCTTGTAAGGTGTGATAATTCCAACAGCACCCTTTATGCCTGCCAACATAGTGACTCGTTGAAGATGCTCATATAATTGCAAAGCAAAATGTGCTTCATGAATATTCTGATATGAAACAGATCCACGCCTATGGGATTCTCTCCCATGAGTTACATCGAACAGCAAGAAAGGTCTCAATAGAGAATCTCTGTAAATAAATTTCATCAGGTCTGCTGGTAACACTCACACTGTCACAAAACTGATTTTTAGAGATACAAACTCAGTGCATGCTGGATCTGAAGAATATCCTGCTACCTTAATCTCCCAAGACATTTTCTAGCAACTTCACAAGCAGAAACATTTGACAGAACATCCCATAGACCATCACTAGCTAGGATGAGGCACTCATCTTCATGTGTCCGATCTGTACATGTTACTTCAGGTTCAGATATCACGTACTGTTTCAAGAATCTGTCTCCTTACTGATCTGCTGAAACCTCAACTAAACCGTGGCTCGAAAGGCAAAGATTGAGGTGTGGCGAGTTACATACTACAACCATCGAGCTCCTCGTCCCTGTCAGCCACCACAGACACTAACGCCACTTCCTTGCCTCCTTTTTTTTTTCTTTCTGTTCCTCGTGTGACTGGAGAACCACACCAAGCGCATGCTCTGAAACTGTTTTCTTGCCTTCCGAGAACAACATGAGATTGCACCTTGGAAGATTAACTGGATACATTCTTTAATGGTCATGTACAACTCAGTTTCTCTCTCCAAACGAGGAAGACCCTTGGAAATCATGATCATCTTCGCCAGCTTCATCATGAGCTTGAGAGGGTCGACACACTTTTTCTTTGTTACTTTTCACTGTGTCCATCCACTGTATAACTGCAGCCACCAGCAAGAAACCACTGCAACCCAGTGAACATTTCCAATGGCATTCAACACACTTATGGTCGTCCCCTCTTTTTGTCCAGTGTACACCGATATCTGGCTGGACAATGCTTGGACACTATTGTAGAAGCCTTCTGATGCTTCGGAGGCGTCGGATGTAGAGGGTAGACAGAGGAATGAATGCATGCACTGCAAGACACACAGCAAAGATATGAAAGACTGAGTCTCAGGGAGAGGATAAGAAATACGTGGCGTTTGAACAAGTGGGAAGGAGGTTTCCTGGCAAATTCCTCATGGCACTTTCCTAGGAGGATTTCAGTTCAACGTTCCATGGATACTGCCTGCACTGCATGATTTTCGAGACCCACACCCACCTGTACGCATGAAGGAGGATCCCAGAAGAGATTTTGGCGAAGAAAAATGTGACTCCACCCACTCCCGTCTCCCTCACGCAAGGACAGCAAAGAAAACGCGGTGGTTGGGAGGAGGCAGGCGCAGTGGAGGACAGTCAGCAAAAGAAGAAGCCGATGCCCAGCGGGCATTACACAAATTCTACTTGGAGTTTACTTGTGTATAATTCTTTGGGGAAATATTTGATTATGCCTGCGTAACCTAGCAACTAGAGTTGAATAATAATTTATTAATATGTAACAAATATGTGGATGTGAAATATTCTCAAAAATGGCCATAGCACAATCTAATCTGGGCTGAAGATCTGCACAAACTATCTTACAAAATGACATAATGAACAATAAATAAATCTTCAATAATACAAAAGTTTGCATCAACATTTTTGAAATGAAGAACCAATCACATCAAAATTGTATAGTGCTATAAAAGCAATAACAAACCAATTTTTAGGAAGTGGATTTTTCATTGCATATTTTAACAGAATGATAATTGACAAAAAACTATTATAGCCAAAGAGAAATCCTTAAAATAAGGATTCATGATCTCCCAGATTTAAGAGGTTTACGATATTTATGGTAATATTGTTATTGAGTAAATCATAACAAACTATTATGATCCACTTTTGACTTAATCCACATAATTTAAAATATTAAGCTTGCATAACTTTAGAGGCCAAGATCCACGTGTCGTGTTCACATAAAAATAAAACTACCATATAATTTTTCAATCTGCTATTAATATTTTCCTTTTTTCCTGTGATCTTTATCAGCCATTTATTTTTGTATAATTTATTAATTTGTATAAACTTATGGAAAACGTTTTGAATGGATTGTTGTTCTTTAAAACTATAAAATTATAGTAATGTGATTATTTTAAAAAAAAGATATTTTGAAAATGGTTAAAGTCATATTAGAATTGTGTTATATACTTATTTCACTATTTTTTACAAAATAAAATATTAATACATAGCATTTAAAATTTAGATTTGAGGAATACATTTTAAATGTTTGATATATAATATAATTTAACATTAACAAGATTAGTAATACGTATTGAAAAATTATACATGTTAATATTAATAAAATAGTAAATAATATCAAAGGGCCCTTGGTCTATTGGTGATGTTGATAGGCTTTACATGAGCCAATCGGTGATTATATCTTGATGAGTGCAAGGATAGGAGATACTCGCCACGAAGAGTCAAAATGGTTGAGGCAAGAATCACACACCGAATGAATTTGATGGTATGGATTCCCCTTACTCATAATTTCTTAGGATGAAGGTGATCACTAATTTATTTATACGCTTAATCATAATTGTAAATCTAGTGTATACTTCCTCTCAAATATGAGAACAGAGATCTAGAAAATCTAAGATATATATTTTCTACATTTTTATAAATAAAATTAAATTGTGGAGCATCCACATAGTTTATAATAATTTTATATTATTTATTAGTTATTATTTTATTATTTTTTCAACTTCATGCTCTATTGAAGAGTCTCTTACATAAGGTGATCACCATTGATGATCAAATTCTCATGCAAATACCCAACTCAATACATTATGGGTAAATAAGAATCAAACCAATGAACTTGTCCCTTTAAAGTGGAGACCAATACCAAGTGATCCCAACCCTAATTTTTGATTTATTCCTAACAACAAATTTATGTCAACAAGTGACATGATTGAATTGGTGAAGATGTTAGTTCATCACATGCAGACACTCAAACATGTAATGATACAACACTTTAAAGGATTTTGAAAAATAATAAATATATATTTTGTTTAATATTGAATTTACAAAAAGAAAATGTATTAAAACTCTAAATATTGAGTTATGTGGCATTTCCACAATTGCTTTATATAAATATTGAGTTATGTGGCATATCTACAATTTTTTTATATAACATTCATGAACTATTTAATGTGGCATCCCCACATATTGTTATTATAATTTATTAATTTATTTCAAAAATAATATAAATGTGGTAGATATTATTTAAATTATATTTTTGAAAAAATAAATGTGGATTTTCTATAATGGATGTTTAGAAATGTGGGTTTTTACAAATATATTAAAATTGTGGAACATTTACATAACCTAAAAAATAAATTATGACATTATTGTAGAGATACTACAAATATTCTACAATTCTCTTAAATTGTTGAAATTTTGTAGAATAATTGTGGTAAAAAGAGCTTGTTTGTTGTAGTGACCTACTATTAGTAAAAAATTAAAAATTATATTTATCATATTCTATTCTCTTTAAAATAAATATTTCTACAAAGCTAATAGTCTCCCTTATGCAATGGCACTCTTTTTGACATATTTTTTATTTTTGGCATAGTTCAAGTCAACGAAGAGTAAATTTGATGTTTTTTTGGTTTTAATGTAAAATTCGGATTTGATGTCCACATTTTTGATCCCCCAACTTGTTGCACTCACTTGGTGGTCACCTCGATATTGAACTTATGACCCAATGTTATACTACATCTCAAACTCCGTGTAGTTTTGGTGAGTTTGTGTAAGAATCATGCCCTAGGATGCCCTCCTGCAAGTGCACTTGATAAAGAGTTGTAGCTAGATGTATTAATATAGATAGATGTGTGGATGGAACAAAGAAAATTCCCCTTCCTATGTTGTGTATGCATAATTTTTTTCCTTTTCCCTTGATTGGATTCTATATGGATGGTTTAGAGAGCTTTATGTTCATTTATATGCAAGCTTACGTGATGATAGTATATGCTTAGAACTTGGTCTTTGATTTTGTATACATAACTATACATTTGTATGATTTAATTGTTTTAATTTAAGTAATTTACAATAGGAATATTGACTTCTAAGTTAAAAAGGTACCCAAAAGATAAAAATATATCTAACGAGTGAGTAAGGTGGAAAAGGATGGTGGTTGTCCGGAGAGGACAAGGGCGCTGGGTTTTCCTTTCCAAGATGGCCACTAATGTCTAGAGCCATAAAATATAAATGAGTAAAATACAGAATAGGTTGTAGGGTGTGAAAGATTAAATAGAAAACAAGAAAAATATAAAAAAGATAAATACTATGGTCAATAAGTAGTTTAATTACTTATGAATCATATGAATGGTAGTATATATCTAGGACTTAGAAATGTACCGAAGTGTAGGGTTTTATGTCTACATTTTCCTCCACTTTATGTTGTTGAGTGAATACTCAATAACATAAAGTAGATAATATTTTTGTACCTAATAACCATGTATAGCATGCGGTGAAGAGCATCTTTGAGTGGACAAGTGAAGCCTAGAATGATGAAAAAATGATGTGTTGTAAGTAGGAAGAGAAATTTATCCTAGGGGTGAAGTGTATGCATTGTACTTTTTGAACTTGTTGTTTTTCTTGTTATTTATCTTTCTTTGTGAGTACAAACCTACAAAAATAAGATAAAGAATGTAGTCAAAGTCATGAATATGAAAAATTTGAGTAAACCCTATATAAGCATGTAAAAGTGTGAAAGTATGTAAAAAGGGAAGTGTGCCCTGATATAAAAACAGTGTAAAAGGATAAAAAAGTATCATGAAAATTATGTGTATAGGGTTTTTTTGGGAGATATCATGCCAAGATCTAGTTTTTAGGATATCTCATACCAAATGCGAGTTTTATGGCGATCTCATGTCGATTGGAATTTTTAGGTGATCTCACGCAAACAAGAAATTGTTGGCGAGAGAGGTCTAGTGTTTCTCTCATTCCATGACTCTTCTTGATATACACCAATGCGGATGGTGTATTCCTTCCTTTCCCTATCATCCCTATTTTTTTCAAATTGTACCAATTGAAGTATATGTAGGAGTTAAATTATATTTTGTTTTTGCGGGACTATACCGTATCTTGTAAACTTTATCTAAAGGATTATGTGAAGCTGTGCTGATATGAGAAACTGAATTTTTGTTCGCTTAGGACATTGGTGCCCGAGGAAGACATATGAATCTAGGTTACGGTGTCTATGATGTGGTGAGGTCCCAAGTAAATTTTTGGTTCATTATGTGATGTCTTTCTGTGTTGATTATCTATTGTATTAAACTAAACTATAGATGTGAGTGGCTTTATTAGGTGATTTATTCACCCAATGTATGCCGCCCTCATTTTTGGTGCATGTGATGTTGATAGGATTATGCAACCCAAAGAGAGGACCTGATGCTTTGTTCTAAATTATATCCTTGTAGGGGGAGGGAATGTGCATGGTAGAAACTATTAAACATGTCAATAAAATGGCTAGATACATGTGTTAGTAGAGAAATCTAGCAAGCATTTCATATAAAAACAATGTAACAAGTAAATGTGCATACAAGATAGACCTTGAAAAAGAGTTTCAAACATGGGACACCGCTCACAATTCAAAAGACAATCAAGGTTGGCGTCCAAAAGAATATATGGAATTATCAATCAAGACATAGGGCATAGCCCACAAAAATATAATACAATATCAAACAAGATGTAATAGACAACCATGGTGGCATATAGTTACGTAAGGAATATGTTACACATTAATCACCGAGTTAGCATGTTAGAAAGATAAAAAGTATGTCAAAGTCTGTATCTACTAATAGGAAGTAGTGTTCTAGGAATTAGAAGTAGTAAATAATAAAACAATAACACTTGTAATGTGTGAGAAAGTAGATGCGCCTAGGAGCCTTGGTGGGATTGTTAAGAGATATAGTGATAAGCATCATTATAGCTTGTAAGGACCTATAAGAACTTTGCATTCACAATTAGAGAACAAAGTATCATGCATTTATATATAGAAATGTTATTGACATACTAAGTATTAGTATAGCATAGTAAGCAATCAAAAAATTACTTGAAATGGTGGATTCTTTTGAGGAAATGAGATGGGAGTTATACAATAGAAAAATCATGGCCCAGCTGAATCAAAGATTTTTGGGATCCTTTCCTTTTCCTATTGATCCTAAATGACCAGCGATGGATACCCAAGGGGGAATATTGGAAGTTTTTCTGGAGATAAAAATGAGTTAAAAACAAAGATTCGAACGACTAAATCCCAAATCGATCTGGATTCCCTAAAGGTCCTTTCCTTTTGGGAGGGTGAGAATTACAATGAGTATATCAAGGTGACATTTGGGGGTGGAGGTGATCCTGTTGACAGATGGAACTTAGTGCATTCTAGAAATTCCAGGCGGAACTACTGACTGTCTACAGACTATTTTTAGTTTTTGTGTTTTTGTCCCTTTTCAAGCTAAGTTCGTTTAACTCCTTTTGTGCTCATGTTTCTTTTATTACTCTGCATTGGTTTTTTTCACATTACATCTTTTCTTTGTATGGCTTAAGGGGAGCCGATCCCTATCTTTTACCTAATCTAATAATTAAAAAAGTATAGCATAGTAATAATTTTTTTCATGTTAAGTATAAACACGCAAGAGTAAGTACAATAAAGATATGAAATATGTTGTGTATGAATGAAATGGAATTGTATGCAATTTGAATGTCATAGAATCGGCGTGCCCCGAGGGGTATAAACGATTATGAGATGATATTCATTTATAAAAACACATCAACAATGAAGAATGAACCATAGAACAAGAGAGTGTCATCGGGAAATTGTTTGAAATTGTGTACTAGAAAGAGAGATGATTAAGCATAGAGCATGAAGAATGAATTAGGTGAGGTTTATTATAGATTTATACTCATAGCAGATCAAGTATTAACTGTGGATCTAGAATAGGTTATCGGAAACAATTTGAAATTGTGTACTATAAAGAGATATGATAAAGCATAGAGAATGAAGAGTGAATGTGGCAAGGTTAATTTAAGCTTTATACCCTTAGCGTGGAGTATGAACCGTCGAACTAGATTTTTCATAGGAAAATGGTTTAATAGTGTGTTCTAGATAGATAGATCATAAAGAATAGAGTTTAAATAGTAAATGATGGTAATATTAATTGTAAATTTAGATCCCCAACATCGATTATGAAACATGAAACTAGAGTGCATTATAGCGTGAGGAGGATACAAGGTGTGTATTAGTATGTGAAAGAGATACTAGATGCAAAGCAAAGAGCATAATGTGTATATGTAGAGAATAGAAATAATTGGTAATTATTGAAGGGGGAGATCAAGTGTGATCCTACTCAATTATGTGATGAAAATAAGCTATCCAATGAGACTAAAGGGAAAGGTTCCTCCACCTAATCTCTGAGGAGATAAAGGCATATGACATTGCTCTAAGATAAGTGGTGTATGAGAAGGATGATGTATATGTGAAGGAATCCTATGTAGTAAATGAATTGGTGAACACCTATATGAAGTAGACCTATGAGTTGAAGGAGGTGATGAGCGATTATGTGAATAATAACTATGAGGTGAAGGAGGTAGAAAACACATATGTGGAGATTCTTTGCAAGTAGGGGACTTATGTTGACGTGGCGAGACTAGTGGACCTATGAGAACGACAGGTTTCGTAAAGTAGGATGTTTATAAATATGAGAAATAGGTGTAGAATATGTATTAATTTTGAGAGGTATAGGAGATCAAGAAGTTGAAGCTAATGGAAGAATTTCATCAAGAGCAGGTAGAGGAAATGGTGTTCATGGTGGAATAACTTTAATAGTGAAAACTTGTTTATTTTGTATGAACTTGAGACACATATGATTCATGGATGGAATATCTTGAGTGACACAGAGCCAATGGAGACCTAAGAACAAGTCAAAACTTTTTATTGAATATTTCACACACAATGAATGCCACAAGCATGGTAAGAGGCCCAACTATAATAGGGAGTCTAATGTACCCAAACTAATTATAAACAAGAAATGAGATATCATAAATTGGACATTTTATAATAATAAGAAGTGCAATAAAGCACACATTGATATGAGCCTCTAGATAGATCATAATATTATTAACGATTTATGAACCAATAGAAGCATTGATGTGTAGTGAAACAAAAATAATGTTGCATGATAATCATGATCACAAAATGAAATAGGTTATAGTGATGCATCATCAACGGTGACAAGAAAGTAAAGGGGCCTAATGAAGGAGGGGGAACATCATGATATGTATGATTGGAAGAAGAATTTGAAGCTTTTATGTCATGCTTAGGAAAAGGTTCATTGATCACTTTGGGATTTTTGTTATCATTGAATGGTTTAGAATAAGAAGTAGATGGAACATGGAGATCTAGTGAATTATTGTTAATTAGATCTTGAATGAGGTTCCCGAGCTTGAATAAGTGATCGAGTAGAATGTTGTATGCATTGATCATAGTCACATTTAGTAGTTTCATCATAATTGAGTCCACTTGGTTGAGATGGATCAAGATTGAGAGGTGATGGATGAGTGATTATTTTTCTTATGATCCATCTCAACCATCCATCACTCATCCATCACCTCATATGGTACATATGGTAATTTTATGAAAGTACACTTTCGATGTTTCCATTGAAGCTTTTCAAGGTAGGAAATATGACATTGAAAGTTGTTTTTACTTGATTACAATTAGGATAAGGTTTGAATGTTGAATTAGATTGAAACCTAATTGAAGATGATGAAGAAGAATAATCTTGATATTTAAGTTCTCCTATAGAGAGGAGTTTGACTTTACACATTTTGAGAGTATGGAATAATTGATCAAATTAAGGAGATGTCTCAAAGATGACACCCTCCAGATAATGGTGGTAAGAGGATTTGAAAAAGTAGAACTTATAGTTACGTATCATCCAATACATTAGTCATCTTTGCTAGATTGTTTTTATAAAATAATACATAGTCTACTAGATGTTTGTTAGATCATTGTTTAATTTGAGAAAGTGTAGCATAAAATAACTTAAGGTCATTATTGATTGAAAAATGAGAAAGAAAAACATCGGTAAATGAATGGAATAAGTTCTTGAATAAACAAGGAGATCATAAAACCAACACATGTCATAATCGTGAAGGCTGTGAGGAAATAGCTTAACACGTAACATATGATTACCCACCTAATCTAGACATGCCACATAAAATATTGGCGATGCTCTTGAGGGTCCCCATGGCAATTGAAAATAGGAAACCAAGGGGTGATTAATTTTAGAGGAAGTGAATATGTAAAAATGGTGTGTCCAAAAGGAGTGTGGACGATTAAAGATGAATCAAGAGATGGAGAGGCATGCAAAGTAGCTAACTAAATTTTATAGATTTCAGCTTGGATATCTTGAGTTTCGAGAGGAGGAAATGAATTTTTCATTAGAAGCATTGATATCGATGAGGGAGAGCGGTAGATATAGGAATGGAAGTAGGAATGTTGAGAGGTTAAATGGAGCCCATTGCACTTGAATAAGAACTTACAAGAGGTACAAAAGCAACATCTTGAGAGTTTTGGGTGGTAAGAAAATAACTAAGAATATGTGGATTATGCAAGGGATTGGAACAAAAATCTTAACAACAATTAGTGAGCTTGTCTAATTTTTCTTGATCAACATTATTGTCCTCATCATATATACTGCTCATTATTAGAGGTTTCAATGAATTTTAGAGGAACATTCGGGGATTTGTAAAATGGGTTATCATATTTAGCCATTGTTCTATGGAAGTTACGAATAGATAAAGGAACATGTACTCAAAAGAACCAAAATGACCACTATTAGTGACAAGTATAAGAAAAAAAAACTAGAGAGAAGGTGGGATTCATATGATGGATTAACCAAATAATTTAACAATTATTTTTTTGTAAAAGGTTAATTGATAAGTAACTGATGTAAATAATTATATACAATTTCTAAGCACATTGTGACACAAACATTAAGCACGTATGACACCCTAAGTAAGAGATGTAGAACGAATGATTGAAATGATTTATGCTTGCTCTATGAGTGTTTTTGACTGGGAGAAGCTGCTGAATTGGAAATGAATAGTGTCATTAATGCTCCATATAAATTCAGGACCATTGGAATAATGTTGGAGATGGACGCCCAAGACTAGAAAGGGACGCCAGGTGCTTGAAAACCTCTTACGGCCTTCTATGACTATGAAAATGGAAAGAACCTAATTTTCAACTGTGTCACTCAAGTGTTGTTAATAGTCAGTGTTGATTTCCCATGTTTCCCTCTTTGATCACACATGGTACTGTAACCTAAAAATAGATATCACCTACAAATTCCTACATAGCATATCAAATATAAAAATAAATATGCAATATGGGGATTTGGACTGACCACCACGATGGTCACCCCGAGTGAAGTTACGACCAAACATTGTACTATATTTTAGACTCCATGTAGTTACGGTGAGTGGGTGTAAGAATCGTGCCCAAGGATTCCCTTGCGTAACTTCACTGATAGCCGATCGTAGCTATATGTAGAAATGTAGATAAATGTGTAGATGGAATAAATAAACTTCCCGTTCCAATGTTGTGTATGTAGAAAATGTAGTCTTTTGTACCTTTAGTTGATGTTAGATGGATTCTTTAGAGTGCTTTAGTTTTCTTTGGATGTAATATTAGGTGATTATAGTATATGCTTAGCGTTTGGTCCTTAATTTTGAACACATGACTATGTATTTATATGTTTCCCTTGTTTGAATTTTGTAATTGAAAAAGGTTCCCAAAAGATAAAAGAGACCAAAAATAAGGGTGTGAGGTGGATATGGGTTGGGGGTGTCTAGAGGGGATAGGTGCACGTTGGCATACTTGTCCTTGTTTGCTTGGTTCCTAGATCCATAAAAGGTAAATAAGTAAAATACCTACTGCGGAGTATGGTGTGAAAGACCAAATAGAAAGCAAGAAACAAATACAAGAGGCTAAAGACAATCGTCAATTACTAGTTTTCTTTCTTATGAATCATATGAATGCTAGTATATGTTTAGGACCTAGAAATGTAACCAAGTGAATGATTTTGTGTCTACATTATGAAGGGAGTTATTTTGTATTCGTACATCTCTCACTTGGTAGTGAAGATGATCTTCATTAGTACTCTTATTTGTGAATGACCATTTTAAAACTTGGCAAATTTTCAAGAGGAATAAACTTCTTAGATCAATCTACACCATGCAACATATTATCCATACAAGACATCATATAAATACCTTAACTAAAACCATTTTCATGCAATACAAGACTTTGGGTTGTGTATCCACATTTTTTTCACAATTTATTTGTGAATAGTGAGTTCAAAATTGTGAATCCAAATTTGTGGACTCCACCCACAATTTTGTTGTGGAAACAAAAATGTGACAAAACATGTGGAAATTCCACAATATCAATATTGTCATAGTTTCATGTTTTTAGATATTGTGGAACTAGAAAAATGTGAAACTACGACAATATTGATATTGTGGAATTTTCACATGTTTTGTCACATTTTTGTTTCCACAACAAAATTGTGGGTGGAGTCCACAAATTTGGATTCACAATTTTGAACTCTCTATTCACAATTAAATTGTGGACAATTTAAGGATGCATAATTCTATTATGTGAGGCCCCAATTTTTTTTAAATAAAAAAATAGATAATTGTAATGTGTTATTTAAATAAATAAAAAACTAATTATTATTTAGATATGATATTAAATTTATCCTTTTTTGTTTATAAGTATAAAATTAATAATATTTTTACTTAAATTTTTAAGATTTTTTTTGTATATCATTAAATATAAATAACAATAATTTTACCAAACATAAAACTACGTCCGGTTTATTAATAATATCACATAAACATGTAATTAGAGAATTAAATAAACTCTAATAATTTTTCCATGTTGAGGAGATCAAGGAAGTATTATTTTAACTTAAATATTAAGGTATCAAAACTCTTTGTAGGAATAGGATTTAAACCCTCATTGAATTTAAATCATTTTTGTTTCCTTGGTACCATTTATTTTATCATTAAAAATACCCACTCTTAAAATGGTAACAATTAACTCATGTTGGTAAAATATTGAAACTTTAAATGTTTTTTTTGTTGTTGAATAATATAATATACGAAACACAACATAAACATAATATAATGTGTTTTCACAATTATTGTAAAAGTTACAATTTTGTAGCATATTAAATATTGTCAAATTGTAAAAAAACACAACCAACGCCTACATTTGAATAAGATTGAGAAAATTTACTTATGGTAGGAAATATTAAAGAATGTGTATTTTAATAGATAATGACTTCTAACACTATTTTTTAAATAACACTTTTATAAAAAGAAATTACTTTCATGTCTGTGAATTAGTTTTCGATATCTCGTATCTTACTTTTATTTTTAACCTACGAAAGAAAGAAATATTTGAAAATGAAAAATAAAAAATGCAGAACTAAAACTAAAAATTTGTATAAAAAAACAAATTTCAATGAATTCTATTGATTTTACCTTCGAAAACATATATGGATTTCACCTTCTAAAACATCTATGGATAACGGAAATTTTCAATATTTTTTTATTTTAAATTTTTTCTATTATCTTTATACAAAAAATTATATAATGTTGATCATTCACATTTCATCTACAAAACTAATATTTTGTGAATAACCATGTAAACAAATAATCCTACTTTTAGTAGTGATGTTTATAAAATCTTCACATAGACATATATCTCCATTTTCCCTTTAATGACACTAGAATGACAACCTAAGTTAGATTATTGAATTCTTGATGGGGTAGATAATTTTTTCTTGAACTAAATTTACTTTGTCCTTTCTCATTAATAGAAGGTGGTGTTGAATTGGTCCTCCTCTTTTACCATGAGTAGAAACTAAAGAAAATGCGATAAAGATAAAACTTCTACAATAGAGTAACTCTATTTAATAGTTGATCTCTAGAAGACATATTAAAATGATCTTACTTACTTCATGAACACCTTAGAGTATCCATATCTTTGCGTTGTTCTTAGCCTTTCATTGCGGTAATGTAGAAACCTTGATAAGAAGACTTATTAATTTGGGACATTGTTTATGCAAGTGAATTCAAAAGACCGTCCAAAAATGTCATCCAAAAGTATTAATCAAACTTCATTACACATAGTACCTTTAACCTAGGATATTTCAGTGACGAATATATGAAATTGGAAGTTGGATGTGTTAAATACCTGTTTGAATGTGAAAGTTTTTGCAACATGTTTCTCATTTGACAGTCACCAGTACCACCTCACCACTAGAGTCAAATTTAATTGTATTGAAGTTTAAAACCTTATATTTCATATTTAACTTGGATGCATCCGAGCATGTGAATGGCGTCCTTCTGTTGCACGCATATCCCAATTCCGAATTCCAATAAATCACTCCCAGCATTCTTTCCTTGTAGATATTAAATCCGCAAGTCAGGAACAACAAACAATGATACAGTTTCTGCGCAGCTTCAGAGACATTTTGTAATAATAATTCTATGATATTTAGGTTACCGTATTTATTAGGATTTTTTTTCTCCATATCGATCAGCTAACCCTATATGTCGGCATAAACTATTCTAAGGCCTGCAAGTTTCGATTTTAGGGATGCAATCAATGTCTGCAGTTTTATATTGAATTGTACTACATGTTTATTGAGCTCATCCACACATCCTCCTCGTCTCCTCAAAATTCTCAATGTTCCTTCTAAGGGCAGGAACCTCAATGGGGGAAGCCCAGCAACGACTATTCTCCGTGCTCCAAAACTTTATATCTCCTGCAAATCATATACATATGTATTAATGGCGAATTTGTCACTTTTAAAGAGAACATGAGTGTTGCTTGAAAAAAAACTGTGCGCAGAGTTTTAAGCTGTTGAACTTACCTGAACGAGGTTGCCGCTGATTTGTATGAGATGATTTTGGAATTGAGAAACGTTCTACTACAATCTGCGGTATGGATTCACATAATAATTCTCAATAAAATCGTTGTTGCCCAATCCCACGCTAATGATGTAAATGGCCTCGCCTAAAATACTGTCAGAGGCTTACGTTCTAGCAACTGCTCTATTTGCCTATCTAAATCACCATACGAATGCACATCTGATCCACCTACTCTTTATATCATCACCAACAAATCCGAAACCACAGCTTCCCCGAAATTTAACAACCCGACTACCCTAACCTAATTCAACACTTCCACTCCCAGATCTTTCGAATACAAAGCCTGATTTTCAAAATTTAAAACCCAACACCACAACTCACTACCTAAAAATAGAATACCCGCTTACTCAGTCGTCATTACGGGAAAGAACCACAATTCAAACATGCATTTTACCCACCAACATCAAATCCGATCCTCGACTATTGCTCTGCTAACTCCACTGTTTAGCCTCACCGATGTGTCTATCACACAGTATAGACAACGTTCATATCAATGAATATACAATACAAACTAGAAAGTGCTCGAGTCGAACCGTTGCATTTTGGCCCCACTGCCCCTTGTGTGTATACACATTATATATATGCATCTGCCTCGTTTCCTTCAAATTTGATAGCTTTTCTTTTCATTTCCCAATGAAACTACAATTCCCACTCCAATGAAATCGAAAATCTTTACTGAGCCTTCCTACTTCGTTTTCCCCAGCCTCTAGGCTTGGATTATTACAGGTTTTTTTTTTTAACAAACTAATAAAAACTACCATAGAAAAGTAAATAAGATGGAACAAAATGTCCCGGATAAATAGATTTTACATCAAACATTCAAATACATACATATGCAAAATACATTTATGAAAATTCCTCCATTCTATATATATTTTGAATTCTTACATCAACTAACATTTGTTGTCACTTGCCAACTACTCATGTTTCTCCAAATGCAACCACCACGTCTCCTATGAGATCATTTCAATTTTCACCTTTAACACCATACATGATAATTTAAACTACGGCAATACTTCGCAGTATTGATGCTCTTGTTTATGTCATGGGCCTCTTCTTTTAATGAACACATCACTTCCCTTAAGCTTGTGGTCTTCGTGTTAGAAAAAACTTTAATATTATTCCCGCTTTAGTTTTGGAAAAGTTTTTAAAACAAAAAAAAGCAAGTCACTTTTCATGCATAGGTTATTTTTAAATAGATGTTCCTAGTTTTAGGAAAAACTAATAAAGCAAATAAATCAAAATCTTTGTATTGCACAAAAGCATGTGCTAATTTTAGGAGAGTGGAGTGTTTTATTGTTAGATGAAAGCCATCTATTTATTAGAGGCAATTGTAAGTGTTTTCATATAACACATTCAAGAGAGATTGTATTGAGCGAAGCTTTGACAAGGAAGAAGAAATATATGCACAAAAGTGCTGATCTGAGTTTGTAATAATTTGTTTTATTTGCAATTATTTATTTTATTTCTGTTAGTTGTTATTTTATGTGCCTAATTTCTACAAATTGGTATCGGGCGTGGAGTTTCTCAAAGGTTTCTAATTGACAACAAGTTATGTCTTCTATATATGGTCTGCAGACACCCTAATTTATAGAAAATAGTTACGGATATTGGTTATTAACCATGAAGGCATTATTCAGATCCCAGGATGTATGCAAAATTGTAGAGAATGGGAACACACATCCCACAGATACAACATCATATAACAAACCCTCACAAGCAGAGAAAGACACTTTGAAGGAATTAAGAAAGAAAGACAAAAATCTCTTTTCTTCATTCATCAAGCCATGCATGAAAGCATCCTACCGAGAGTGAAAATAACTTGAGAAAGAAAAAAATTGCGAGGAAACTCTCCAAGTTATGTATCAAGGTAAAGAGAAAGTAAAAACCACCAAGCTACAGATACTTTATAGAGATTTTGAAAATATTTCAATGAAATATTTAGATTCCGTAGAATCATTCTTTACTTTTGTAGTTGGTTTAGTAGATAAAATCAAATCTCATCTTTGAAACTATTGAGGACATAAGGATTATTGAAAAAATACTTAGAAGTTTTCTGTAAAATTTGATCCTTTTGTAGTTGTTCTTGAGGAAACTCACGATCTAATTCATTTTCAATTCATGAGTTACTTGCATCACTAATAAGATTTTTCCTTCATTTGGTTACCATGGTCAGTCCTTTCCTTTGTTTGAGGATCACATTGAGTCCAAATATTGTATTCCATTTCTTTGTCCATGAGAAAGAATTTGTAATTTGGGCATGAATTCGGGGTTTCACCTTCCTTCTATTTTTCCACAGTCATGTTTTCTCTATCAATTTTGTACCAACATCCATGTAAACATGGTCCTTTCTGATTGGATGCGGCCCGATGAGTATTTTTTGGTGAAACTTGTCACTTTTTTCACATTTGTAAAAAATACCAAATTGGCCCCATGGCCCTAATAGTATCTAATTAGTTATTCAACAAACATGAAACGACAAGGAAAAATTATTAATTTGATCCCCAAGGTGGACACGTGGCCATTTTTCAAGAAAAAGGTGGAGAGGAGGATCGTCGAAACATTTTGAAGATGTTTGCCCTTTTGTGAAAAAGGAAAAAAGTTATAAATTAATCTGAACTTGCAAAGCAGGGCGAGTGATGTCGATGTTTGATTCAACATTTGAAAAGTCAAAGTTGGGAAGCGAGCGAGTTTGGATTTTTTAAGCTTTGTGTTAAAATGATGTAAAAGTATAAAAGTGACTTGTGACTGACGGGGCCCACATCAAAAATTGGAAGCGAAGAGGAGGCTCGCCAAAGCATTTTCAATATTTTGGCCCGCTTGACTCAAATATTTTCCACATGGAGGGTCTGCACTCATTTGAGGATATAGCTCTTGGTTTGACCTTTGGAGATGTGCCAAGGAGACACGTGGAGGTTTTCTTTGGCCTTGCCCATATATAGTCTTTTTTTCGAGCACTAGGTGTAGCTTTATTAGACCATGGACATGTGGACGGCATGTGCTCATTTGAGGATTTGCCTCTGGGTGCTACCTTTACAGTTGCACCAAGGAGAAATGTGGAGGCTTCCGCTAGCTCCTCTCTATACTTAGATTTCTCAAGAAACTTTCTAAGGCCCAGGACATGTGGAGGGCCCATGCTTGTTTGGGGACCCACCCCTGAACTTTACTTTTGAAAGAGCACCGAAGGGACACATGGAGGTTTCCATTGGATCTACCCATACTTAGAATTTTCAATGGTCATGTAGACTTTCTTGAACCCTAGGCACGTGGAACCTTCCACTAGTCCTTAAAATCTTTCAACAACTTTGTTGGGCTAAGACATGTGGTGAGCCTGTGCTTGTTTAGGGTCTCGATTTTGAGCACCATATCAAATGTGCATCAAGAGACATGTGGAGGCTTCCACTAGATCCTCTTTATATTGAGACTTTTTCAAAGGCCAAGGTAACTTTATTTAGCCTAGGGCACGTGGAGAGCCTATGCTCGTTTGAGGTACCGCCTCTAAACTTCATCTTTTAAGTTACACCAAACAAAAACACAGACACTTCTGCTTTAGGCTTTCTCATACTCGAATTTTCAACAACCGATGCAATTCTCTAGGTTCCTTAACATGTGGAAGTCCCACACTCATTTGGGAACTTGCCTCTAGACTTCACCTTAGTAGTCACGCCAAGGAAATAGGTGGAGGCTTTCACCGACTCCTTTCTTCACTTGGGCTGACTTGTAATCATAGCACATGAATGCGAGGCATCCATGCGAGGGCACTTATTTTTAAAGGTGTATTCTCGAGGGTGAAAAGGATCGCTTGTCAAATCCAGCTATATGGAGCCACCTGAAAATGATTAAAAAGGGGATTTCTCACATGATAGAATAAAAAATCATTAGAAGGACTGTCAAAAGTTATGGAATGACATTCCAGTCATGGTTAAGGG